>CM062816.1:1289015580-1290215580 GCA_031772625.1 Pinus tabuliformis | reverse complement strand
CTGGATGGTGTCATCTTTATTCTCTTCAGTGAGGGTGTCATTTGAAGATGAATCTTCATTGATGGTGTCATTTGAAGATGAAACCTCTGAAGGCAGAACCGGGTCAACTGCCGTTTCAACCTTTAGACTTCCGTCTTTTCTGGATTCAGTAGGTTCATTTTCAATGACTGACGCTTCAGCTGACCACTTGAGCGGGCCAGCTGTATTTTCAACCAACGAAGGACTTGGCACGAGTTTTTTGTATCCAGGAGGAAGTCTCAACGGTGAAACCGGGCGATCTTCCAAAACTCTCTTCATTTCGTCTAAGAAGGGACAACGGTGGATGGCGTGATCGCCTTCACACAGTTTGCAGGGGGATCTTGCTCCTCCTCTTTGTCTTGAACCTTCACTTTCGCTGGTCGACGGTAAGCATTCAACATGGCTATCAGAGGTTGATGCTCCCGAATTGTGCAAACGAGGAGACCAGTCCCTTAGTATCCGGGGAATACAGGGACAATCTCTATGGAAGTGGTCTCCTTTACATATGACACATGGCGATTTAGGCCCGGTCTGTGCTGTGTGTGGATTTTTGTCAGATGTCTTTTGCTTGCCCCCAGTCGCCTTAGGCTCCTTCTTCTTCTTCTCTCTCTTCTTCTTCTCCTTCTTCTCCATGGGAGCTTGGCTTTTGCCGGCTCTACCTTGCGAAGATGAAGGATTGGAGGAAGAGTTATAGGAAGTAGAGGGCTGGTGGGCAGCTCTAGACTGATCTAACTGTTGACTCGACTGTTCAGGAACCATGGTGTTCTGAACTACATTGGTTGAGAATAGCCAAATTGGCAGGCCAATTGTCAATCCTGGAAGCGACAATGTGGCCATGTGGGGCGCACCAACTTCTCCCCAAGAGGAGAAAGGACTAGGATTCCCATCATGTGGAATTCCTTGGTTGGGGCGTTCCATGTTCTCAACCTACAGATCAACGCAGGAATAGGAGGTGATTATGTTCCGTTTAAAATAAATTTTATAACGACGCTTTAGACACAACTTGCTTTTTCACTTTTTAAGAGTCGAGAAAAAGCTAAAGATGACTCTAGTCTCCTTCGATGTTTTAACGAGCCCGAAGTGACAAATGCTTGGATGGACTTTTTCAGTAATAGAGTTTGAAAAAGGCCAAAAGAAACTACTCTAGAGTTCTAGGCAGAGGGTGTGCCAAACTTTTCGCAAAACCACAGAATACGTTTTACGGTACGAGTGGTCGATCTTCGTGAATGCTGTGTTCACTGCATTGCGATCAGTAGGGCGGCCGACACGGTTTCCTATGGATAAAGGCTTTGTTCCTATAGGGGTCTCCCAATATATACGCGACGGTACGTGGGAGCACAAGTCCGTATTGATACTTATCGCTTCACCGTGGAGGAATCACCCAACCACTCAACGCTAAGATATCACGTTTAACGATGCCGGAACACGTCTCTAGCTTAGACCTCTATGTGTTTGCATTATGTTTCAATGCGTTGTTATGTAAATTCAATTTATTTTAAGGTTGATCTTGTTTAGCAGTTTGCCTTTATGGATCACCACGAGATGTATGATAACACTCCTAAATGCAGTCTAAGATGATAAGCAAGCTTTTCAATCTTTCAACTTTGAAAATCTTAACTACTGAGGGAAAAGAAAGACATCATCTTTTCACACAGATCATAGAGCACACACTAATGCACTTTTTCCTAAATCAACATGCAAACTGTCAAAATGCACATGCACAATGCAGGTATTTCTTTTCTCTTTCTTAATGTTGATGTAATACAAAAAGAAAGCTGTTGTATAACTTTGAATTCAATTTCAAGTGAAAGCAAACAAGCTTGTCCAAAATCAAAAGACACCTTAAGATTTACTTGTTTCGACACTAGAAATATATAAATTCAAACCATATGACGAAAGCAAAAGCTCAATCAGCTATGAACAGCAAACAAACTAACTCTTAAGATCAAAACGACACTTATCACAGGTCTAGATCTAAGAGGCCACAGCAAGACTAGTTCACTTTCGTTATGGGAAACTGTAAATGATATAAGAAATACACAAAGAACAAACACAGTTTCTTTATACAACCGAGGCGGAATAGTGGCAAGGAAAGTTGGTTTCAGATAGGTACATTGACTGGTACCAGGCTGCAAAAACAAGGATGAAAACAGGGCAATAAACAGCAAGGAACCCCAGTAGCACTAGGAAAAACTGGTTCAGCGCAGGTAGTACACTGGCAGTTTGACCTTCAGCGCAGGTAGCCCCTTCGGGATCTGCGCTGAAATGCAGACTTCCTTCACAGTGCCTGCACTGAAGAGATAAACTTTCGTTTTTCTCAGTTTCCGGGTCACAGATTGCTCAAAAATTCACAGTTTTTGGTCAAATCAGAAGCTATCAATCAAGTACACACTAAGGGATGAAAAGGAGGATGAAAAGCTATCACTAAGAGCTATTTAGATTCCTTGTGGATCAACTCTTCAGATCATAAACATGCCCAGAATCTGAGCTAGAGTAGCTGCCCTCTACTTTGCATTTGAAAGCTCCAAATGCAGTTCGATTCGGTACTCCCTGTGTTTATGAAATGAACAGAAAAAACACAAACAACCAACAAGACACGTTCCCCAGTGGAGTCGCCAATTTGTTGTTGGGAAAAGTATCCAATATGGAATGACCCTATCCCACTCTAAGGGTGATAGTACCTCAGCAACAATCAAAGCAAAGCTATTCGAGATTACTTCTTTATGAGATGTAAGAGAGGGGAGAAAGAGATCCACTAACCGTTGTCTTCCGCTAATGATTGATCCAATCTTCTCTCTTTGCTGCTTGCTCCCAGCTCCTTGCTCTTTCACTGGCCCAGCTACAACAAGATCCTGCAAAATGGAAAGAGAGGGAAACTACAAGAAGCATACATTCATAATTGATTCAAGGATTAGAATATATCAAATATACAAGTATAACAACACATTATTGAAACACATGTATATAGAAGAACCTCAAATGCTTTATTAATGGAAGAAGTAAAGTTCAGGAAGTGATACAACCATAAGAGGCCCAATCCAGCATCACCTCCCAGCAGAAAGAAATCTCCTCTTCACCTCCTTCAAGCAAATCACCCAATAGTTCTATACTCAAACCAACAGCACTTCCTTACATTCACAAGATTCCCCCCCCCCCTAGACCTCATGAGAGAGCTCTATATATAGGAGTTTTGGAGAAAGGATGAGTCAGCTTGAGGCTGGCATGAAGCTGACTAGTGTCCTCTCCCACTTCAGTTATTCTTCAGTTCTTGAGTCCACTTGGAGGTTCTTGCTTCCACTTGGAGATCTAGACCCTCTTACTCATCACCAGTCGAATTCTCTGATCCAAGTGTCATTTTGGAAGCTTCCTGGGCATTGACACCTTGAGGAATGACTGTGCCACTTGGCCAAACTCGCCCAGCGCAGGTAGCCTTCTTTGCAGTTGACATTCAGCGCAGGTACACAGTGGAGCAGTTGACATTCAACGCAGATGCTCAGTGGAGCAGTTGACATGATCCAGAATTAGCTTGTTTTTGAGTGTTTTCAGGTGGAGAACTGATATTCAGTGCTGTGGTTTGCTGACCTTGTTCCTCTAGGGGTAGGAACAACATGTTTAGGGACTTTGGATCCCTTAGATTATTGACATTTCATGCTTCATGCTGTAAGGCACAAAAATGTCTATAACACTTTCTCAGCCTGAGGTGAAATTTCAAGCGCTAACATAACCCATCAATTTGGATTGTGGACTATTATTCTTTCTAGCTTGTGATGTCATTCATCTCGTGTGTTCCTTTCAGTATGCGTACTATTATAGGATTCTAAGGGACAGACTTCCTTTTCCCCCTTCATGTGTTAGAAGCCCCATGCATCGCACTTGACTCACCATAAGGTCACACACTTGCTTTTGACAAAGATATCACATTACGTTTGCATGCTATTGCAGTCAAGGCATAGCTTTAATACCCATTGATGGGACTCCTACTTCAAACGTCTGAGGCCTAGTTGGGACTTCTTACCAGGGAGATCCCATGACATGTCCAACACTATCAACAAGGAGTTTAAGAGTCACAAGGGTAGTCAAAGAGGCAAAGGGGAATGTCAAGGCTCACCCCACCCTTTGTTATAACTATAACCTCATAAGTGATAGGATGGGCTTTTGGGAGCAAATATTTTGGCTAGGCTTAGGCTTAGAGAAGGCTTGGGATTATTGTGATGAGCCTTGGCTTCTCCACAATGTAGAGAGAGTACACTTTGTTGGAGGAGCAGGCGATGTTGACTGTAATGTTCCACTATTGGGGCTAGTGGCTATTAATGGTGTATGTATGGATGGAACTTTCACTTAATAATAATATAACTGAGCCAACACATTTTCATGCATATGTTGTTATTGTAGTTTGACTATTCTAGTTACTTTAGCAATGTATGTTGTTTAACTTACACATTTTATTATGAACTATTTTGTATGCAATTGTATGAATCTTGTTGAAGGCATGTTGTTGGATTAACCTGTCACTTTGGTTTGTGGACTATTTTTCTTTCAGCCTGTGATGTCATTATGCTCATGTGTTACTTTCAGGATGCATACTATTACAGGCTTCTAAGGGAAACACTTCCTTTTCCCTATGTGTGTTAGAACTCCCATGCATCTCACTTGACTCACTGCAAGGTCACACACTTGATTTTGACCAAAGTCATCATACTGACCTATGCACGCTACCATGGTCAAGGCACTACATTACCACCCACTACTAGGACTCTTACTCCAAACATTCTGAGGTCTAGTTGGGACTTCTTACCAGGAACATCCCCTTGAATGTTGGTGGCTCCAACATCATAAACATTTATAGGACTAGAAGGAGGGCCAAATGATAGGCTAAGCCCTCAAAGTTTGTTTGAATCTCTGCACATCATTCATGAATTACATCACAATTTCAACCTCGACATGTTTTTCTCATGCTCATGATTTCGAAGTGTTGGAGGATGTCAACGATGACTTGTCATGAATTAAATATGATGGTGAAGGTGGAATGGCCTTTTTAAGACATAGAGTTTCCTTTTAAGGTTTTTGTGAAAGGAATGAAGTCCCCTCAGATGACATTTCCTGTGGGTTGTTCGCTTACACGTTCGAGAGGCGTGTTAAGCAATGGTGTCTCACATTTCCCACAGCCTTTATTCACTCTTTCAATCACATGATCAAAGAGTTAGGCCATGCTTTATTTCATTATAACTGTAAAGCACTTAATAAAAAAATTTGGAATTACACAAAGCACTTGATAATCTATTGCACAATTTTGGCAATGATTCCATAATATCTCTTTTCAATTCCTAGAAGATTAAGTTGATTGGGATTTTCTCACATAAAGGTTTAAGTATCTTCTTCACATCTCTAACAATCCACATGAATTATAATATTTTGAACCCTTCCTAGCATACCACGGTGTTAGAGCTTCCAAATCTAAGACGAACAAGGTCACTGTCACGAGTGACTCTCCATCCTCTTCTCATCAAATAGCTCTAGCTCTGCAGAATGAGGTGGGAGAAGTTGTGAATCCACCTATTTAACTATCACCTCCTCCCATCCCCCCTGCTCTGGATTACTGCATAGACTAGTACTGAAACCCTAATTGTTGTCACATGGTCTCATCCTCTCGACCTCCATCCATGGGTTCCTTTGATCCTCTTTATTTTGGTATGTTGTGTTCATCCATTCCGGATTCCACATGTGATTTTCACGAGGATTAAGTTATGGATGGATCTAGCGTTGAGCAGCCAACCTGCGCTATCATTTTTTGTGAGTGTGTATGGCAATCTAAAGAAGAACTCGCAGAGAAGGATGACCTCCTTCCATCTGCACCTCATCCACTTTATCTCGACATCTTCTACAATTCTGTCATTGCTGATTTTTCTTTTGAAAATCCATCCCCGGATGTTTCCACTTTCGATCATTCACAAAATGTGCAGGATGTCAGTCTGTCATTTGATTGTGGAGAGGACAAATCTTTCTTCCTGGATCTACCTGATCTATCATCTTTCATTTTTGGAAATTCAGAGGGTGAAATATTTTGTTTCTTAGCACCCCATCTCTATGATTCGTTAGAGCATGAGGATGCCGATTTCCATCTTGAATTTTCTAATCATGGTCGTCGCGATATTTTCACTCATTCATTTGATCACGATTTTGATTCACCTACTATTGATCTTTCTAAGACACTGGTCTTTGACGATCCATCTTTTGATGAGGTGGAAACCCCTCAAGTTGTCGAGGCACTTCAGCCCGAGTTGATGGTTATGTCAGGTTCTCATAGCCTTGAGGGTAGTTCCACTTATGATCAGAAATCTGTTGAATCAACCGATGCTCCTCATCACTCTTTTGTTCACATTGAAAATCTATCTAGTTTACAGCTTTCGCATCCTCCACTAGAATCACACAATCCTATTGCTCATTCATTGCTAGAGGCATACGTAGCAAGCATTATGGCGAAACAAAAATTTTCTTCCTTTTTCATGTTTGCTCATTTGTCACGTTCGGAAGGGTGTACATCCTTGTTGCCTGCATGTAATGTGACACAACACCATGATATGTCTGTAGGGTTACTCTCATGTGGTTTAAATATTTTCTTTTTGTAGACACATTCAAACTTCGAACATTATATTTTGAATTGTTTTATCTTTCTTGTTTATTGATTGGCTTGAATATCTTTCTTATTAGTCACACCATCACTCACATGGGTCAACCAATGTGCCGATGGATGAATTAGAAATATCACTTCACATGAGTTGGCCCATGTTTTGATTCATTTAGGAGTAGTAGTGTTTCCTTTCCTGTTTTTCTTTTTCTTACTTGGTTTTGCCTCGTTTTAATTCTTTCATTTTCTTGTTTATTTGTTTATGCACCCGTAGGATTAGCTTTCCCATGAAATCGTGTTTGGCTTCTTGTGACAAGAAGGGTAAAATACAAGACTTGTACAACTATCAATGTTTGGTTATCTATATATTTCCTATCCTTATGAAGATCTTGCATTTATTTTAGTTGATGATACCCTAATGGAAAATAAGTTCCTTCCAGAGTGATTTGTTGGTGAAATCACAACCCTTGCACTTTTAACTAGTAATGCCTACTCTAATCGGTTTTCTATTTTAGGTTAACCCTTGTCAACTTAGTCAAGTAGATTAAAGTGAGGGGAAAAAACTTAACAAGTATGTCAGAGGTATATATAACCATCTTTCTCTTAAGGGACAACCTCTTCTTCTCTCAATAAGTTGGGATCCCTCTTCGTCCTCATGAAATAAATAAGTGTCTATGCATAGTTCTTTGAAAAATAAAATAAAGGAAAAAGTAGAGAAAGGCTTCCTATGTAGGTAAATGAAGCAAGTAACTCCATCGAGGTATTTTCTAGGCTCGCTGGCAATGGAGCAATGATTGTGTTCCTAAAGTGACTCTGCTGGGGTACTGTCCAGGCCTGCTGGCAGTGAAGCAACACTAGAGATGAAATTAAAACTATGACAATCTATATTACTTGTGCATCAATATACCCCTCATCCCTAATCGAAATAACTCAGTTGACTTGGCTAGGTATGTTTGCTGCCAATAAAAGAGAATGGTAGGGACTATATCTTTAACTCAAGCTAGTGAGGAAGCCATGACGATCTGATAATCGAACAATACTTCCGAAAGAGTTAGACTCTCTTTATAGGAGACAAGGTCCATACAGAGAGCTGGAGTTCTACTAGTGTGTCTCCAATGTTGTAGTAGCTTCAACCTCCCTCCAAACTTCTACCTATGCTTCGTTTTGGAGCCTCTCTCCTCAAATCATAATACCTCATCTTACGCTAACCCAAGTACTTGTGCTTTCATTGAGTTTAATATTTTTCTTTATAGCTTGTGTTTTCTTAATTGCTTTGCTATCTAACCACGAGTTGATCTCTTGACTTGGTTGCAATCTGGTTCTATGCTTGCCTTAGTGAGCCACGTAATCCTTGAGGGAAACCATCCTTTAGTCGAGAATTGCACATTCCAAGGTCATACTGAGCCTTCAACTCCAGGATTACACAGACCTAGCTGGTTGGTTGTCTTCATCTGGGAAACTGCACAAAGCATGAGAGGCAGCTAGAGCCACTCAGCCCAAGAATTTCATAGAAGCTTTCCCTCAACAATTGCCCAATGCATGTGCCAGTGAGCTGTGCAGTTCTCCCCAGAACTGCACAATCTCTCTAAGCATGCATGGAAACCTTTCCAGAAAAAAGCAAAAACCAAAAAGTGAAAAAGCATACCTATAATATAGGGATCTATTTTTAGAAATCATAGTTACACTTGATTTATTTATGGAAACTACCGTAAAGTGCCATTTTTCATAGATTTTTGGCCTTCATGTCATAAACTTTAAATCAACCAAAAAAAATTAATGGACACTCCTAGAGCTCATTTTCACATTCTATCTTGGATCTCTAGCATTCCCAAGGAGATCTATGAACCTTCAACACAATTGTCGCATATTTTCGGGTAAGTCTTTCTTTTCTAATTTTTTGCAGCTTTTTTTGTCGCTTTTGTGTGATTATCTTGTGAGAGTGTTGTTTTACCCATTTTATTGAATGAATGTTGTAATTTTGATTTGTTTTAGATTGTAGAAGTATTTTTTTAAGTTTTTCATTACCTTTCCCAAGTGTCGCATGCATAACCAAGTTTTTGCAGTAACAATCTTCGTTGCAGTGACTCTCTCCATAAGCTTTGTTGTTATTCAGTTTGATCAATTCCTACATTTGTTTTGATTGCATGCATCATAATTCACTTAGATTTGCACCAATCATCACTTATAATTTCATATCTTCTCATTTTCATGTTGCCCTTGGGCAGATTTGGGCTTCCTTAGCCCAGAACTAGCTCTTTCCTCGCAACTATGCATTTCTGGATCTCAAGGCTCTGCCTTGGCTCTAGAAATTACGCAGAGGTTGCCAAGGCTTGGCTCCAACTGTGAACTATGTAGTTCCAAGAGCCAGTATTGAAGCCTTGGTCATTGGGATTGTGTAATGTGTAGTCCCAGGAAACTCAATCCATATTGAACTGCGCATTGCGCAGTTCCAGTCAGCATCACCTCCCTGCCGGTAG
Source organism: Pinus tabuliformis (assembly GCA_031772625.1). Classification (NCBI taxonomy): domain Eukaryota; kingdom Viridiplantae; phylum Streptophyta; class Pinopsida; order Pinales; family Pinaceae; genus Pinus; species Pinus tabuliformis. The sequence continues at coordinate 1,290,206,460 of CM062816.1, read as the reverse complement.
CTAGGAAAATGCAATGCACAGATCCAGCTGACAGTCAATCACCTCTGAAAGAGAGAATTGCACAATCCTTCCCAGTAGTTGCCCAGTTTGTTTCTTGGTATGTTCTTGAAGTGCTTTCAGTTTCAAGATAACATTTATTTCCATGAGTGTCCTCTCCCTCTTTGAGTACAATAGTGGTTGAGCAGCTCTCTAGTAGTACAGGTAACATTGTTTCCAAGAAAGATGCATCAAAGGACATTGTTGAAAGTAGCAATGGCGATGTAGTTGAATAGGTGTTAGTGAACTTTCTAGTCTATGCAGACACATAGCTATTCATAGAGAAGGGCATGAAGATAAAATGGAAGGAAATCAAGGATATCTTTGCAGGGAACTTCAAGGAAGACCTAGAAGATTGACAGGTCTATGTCAACATCCACTAGTTAGGCTTACATAAGGTTGAATGTAGGTACCCGACCTTCACATGTGTGGACATAATTCACTGGCTTGTCTCACATAATGATACCAAGATGATGATATTGAATAGTTCCAGTGGAACACAACTTACTACCTTTAGGATGGAAAACTATCATCAAATGTATCACCTACCTCAGCTGGTGAACTGCATGGATGCACTTTTCTAAGCCGCCCACAACAATGTGAATACTAGAGATATCATAAAGCATTGGGTGAAAGAGTCATCGAAGTTTAGATCAACACCCAGTCATGTTTATAAGACTAAGTCACTCATAAATTCCTACCAACTCTTAGTCATCTTTTCATGTTGGTTGTACGATCAAGAGAGCACGAAGACCTTTCCACAAAATTGGGTGGTTGTGTTGGACCAGTTGGCGAATGATGGAAGGCCATTCAACTGGTCAGATTTGTTGGCTCTTCAGCTGAAAGTGCATGTGACTAATTCCCAGAATCCACCCAAGGATGAGCAAGCAATATTCTATATGTTTGCGTACCTACTTGATGCAATCTGTGCCCAACATCAGTTTCCTGGCATGGGTTGGACATGGACACCATCAGAGACTACTGTGAATATTTATTGCAAGTTTCTTTCTGAGTGCAGCTACTGAGGAGTCATGGAGAGGCTATCTGACCATTTCATCATCCTGGTTTACAAGTTGATCTTTGAATATGATCCACCTTGCATGTCCCGAGAGGCAATGGAGGCAATACTTAACATTGCAAATTGGTATGCCTCACCTGGTGGCACCTTCATTAGGTTGTTTGGCAAAGAGAAGCCTCTGCATGTGCTACCAAGGTTTTCCATGGATAAGTTGGTCATGCAAGAGGTTTCACATCCCATCTCCATAGGGTTATCTACAGGGTTGCATAGGAGGAAGAATGCACCATGGCTTGCTCTTCCTTTCCAGATTGGATTGTACGAGATAAGGAGTTTGAAGGATGTGGATGTTGAGGCCAATGACTTAGAGAAGTTTGAGTTTGGCACCAAAGACTACAATCCATATGATCCCCACTGTATACATAAGAACCACTACAGAAAGGTGTATTATCCATGGATTGATGGGACATTTTATTGGGTAGAGGAAGATCCTTGGAGGTATTGTTACAACTCCTCCAAGCTCAATGAACCAGTTAGCATGGCTATAGAATGGAAAGCTTCTTTGTATATAGTAGAACCGTAGGAAGATGCAAGAAAAATAGTAGTAAGCAACAAACCGACATAGGAAAGAGGAAAGAGGAAGATTTCCGAGAACCTAGAGGTTGAGTAAAGCTACAAATTCAAAGAATATCCTCTCGTTGAGAAAGAAGCTTTTCCCGTGGATGTGAAGAGGAAACATCCCATAAAGAGAGTAGAGAAAAGGAAGAGAGAAAAGCAAAGGTTTGAGGAAGCAGAAAGGAAGTTGCAGGAAATAGAGAAGAAGCAAAAAGAAGAGTAGAAGCTAAAAAGGAAAGAGAGGGAAGAGAAGAAGAAACGGGAACAAGAAGAAGGAAAACACATAATGAAAGAGAAAATTGCACCAATATAGGTTGAAGAGCTAGAACAACCAACAGATGGAGAAGAGGGTGAGAGGTTACAGGATCAGAAACTTGCTCAACAAATTGAGAAAATGGTTGAAGAGATGGACATGGAGTTGGGATAGGAGCTGCAGGACCAAGATACCGACATGCCAAGAGCATCCAAGGTCTCTCCATAGTATCCACAACTTCTAGTATCAGAACTAGTCCCGAGAAAGAAAAGAGAGGTTGTCCTCCTTGATGATGATCCACTGATGGATGTGTACAATATATCCTTTGATGAGTTGCAACAAAATATTGTACAGGCATGGAGAAATCATTTCCTAGATGATCACGCATCACCTGCATTTATGAAGGAAAGGGTGATAGTGTCATATTTTAGAAAGCATCCAACTGTCATGGTCGATGCCACTAAGGCTTATGAAGGATCCACGAGCTCAAATGTCAAGTTGTTGTTAGCAGAGAATGATCAGATGCCAAAGGAATTACAAGTAGTGAGGTAGAGGGAAAAACAATCTGTAGGATCCACTATGGTAGAGATGAGGAAAGCGATACTTGCTGAAGTATCAACTCTTGAGACCATAATGCGAAACATTATGGTTGATTTGTCACCATGCACAAGGAAAATGTCCATCTATATGGTTTTCAGTAGTGGAGCATAAATATTGTCAAAACTCTCAAGGAAATACATGCTTCTATTGCACACATATAAGAATCGACAATGTGATATAAGGGAGCCTTGCTTTACTTGCATAAGATGATGAAGTCGCAGGCAGAGCTAGACAAAGCACAGATCTGAATGTTGATCCAAAACAATGAGCATCTCCCTCCATTCTTTAGTAGCATATAGGCTTCCTATGCATGGTTATTCAAGAGTTTGGATTTCATGATGAGGACACTCAAGATCCCTTCAATTGGTTCCCTCACCCAAGCCATTGAGAAGAACCAAGTCCAGCTGGAGGTCGACAGGTACATGGACAAGCTAATGCGAGAGGCCACCAGCGATGACTTGCAGCTGCGCACAGAAAACATGCAGAGGTACGTTTGTGGTCCCTCCGTACTGAGGAAAATGTTGCACATGCTTCAATATGAGTTGGAAAAATGTTCTAGGATGATATACCCAAAATCCATGGAGGCAAGAGTTTGTTTCCAGAAATCCATCACCAAATAGTATGGGGATGCCATAGTGCAGTACCAAGATTGGTATTAGTTCATTATCGAAGATGATCAAGAGGATGTTGTCGAGTTGGTATTTCCCCAAGCTTCTGAGTCATAGTGTTTGTCTTGTTAGGCTGACTCTAGCCTATTTTGTCCCACATGGGTATATGTGGAAAATGTATATTACTTGTAAAATATATTGTAATTGAAATTCCAAGTGTCATTAGTGGAATGTGAAGAGTCACTATGTAATGTAAAGAGTTATTTGTAAAGGAGTTGAAGAGTCACGAGGTTAGTCAAAGAGTCAAAGGGGAATGTCAAGGGTCACTCCACCCTTTTTTATAAATAGAACCTCATAACTCATAAAACAAGCTTTTGGGAGCCAAGCTTTTAGCTAGGCTTAGGCTTAGAGAAGGCTTGGGAGTATTTTGATGAGCATTGGCTTCTCCACAACATAGAGCGAGTACACTTCTTTGGAGGAGCAGGCGATGTTGACTATAATGTTCCACTATTGGGGTGAGTGGATGTAAATGGTGTATGTATGGATGGAACTTTCACTTAATAATAATATAACTGAGCCATCACATTTTCATGCATATTTTGTTATTGTAGTTCAACTATTCTAGTTACTTTATCTATGTATTTTGTTTAACTTACGCATTTTCTTATGAACTACTTTGTAATGAAATTGTATGAATCCTCTTGAAGGTGTGTTGTGGATCAACCCATCAATTTGGTTTGTGGACTATATCTTTTCCAGCTTGTGATGTCATTCCGATCATGTGTTCCTTTCAGGATGTGTACTATTACAAGCTTCTAATGGAAACACTTCCTTTTCCTCTTTTTGTGTTAGAACCCCCAAGTATCTCACTTGATTCGCTGGAAGGTCACACAATTACTTCCGACCAAAGTGATCATACTTATCTCTATGTGCTACTGTGGTTGAGGCACTACATTACCACCCACTACTAGAATCCTACTCCAAATGGTCTAAGGTATAGTGGGACTTCTTACTGGGGAGATCCACTTGAATGTTGGTAGTTCCAACACCATCAGCATTTCTGGTGCTAGAAGGAGGGCCAAATGACAAGATAAGCCCTTCAATTCTATTTTGAATCTCTGCACATTGTTCATGACTTACATGACAATCTCAACCCTGACATGTTTTTCTAATGCTCATGATTTCAAAGTGTCAGAGGATGTCATCGATTATTTGTCACGAATTAAATATGACGGTGAAGGTGGAATAGCCTTGTTAAAACATAAAGTTGCATTTTTGGTTTCAGTGACAGGAATGAAGTCCCCTTTGATGACATTTCTTGTGGGTTGTTCGCTTACACGTTCGAAAGGTGTGTTAAGCAATGGTGTCTCACATTGCCCACAACCTCTATTCACTCTTTCAATCACATGATCAAAGAGTTAGGTCATGTTTTATTTCTTTACAATCGTAAAGCACTTAATCACAAAACTTTTGAGTTACGCAAAGCACCTGATGAATTTTTTGCGTAATTTTGGCAACGCTTCCATAATCTCGCTTTTCAATTCCTGGAAGATGAAGTTGATCAGGATTTTCTCACAGAAAGGTTTAAGTATCTTCTTCACATCTCTAACAATACATATGAATTAGAATATTTCGAACCCCTCCCAACATACCTTGATGTTAGAGCTTCCAAAGCTAAGACAGAAAGGTCACTGTCACGAGTGACTCTCCGTCCTCTTCTCATCAAACAAATCTAGCTCTGCAAGACAAGGTGGGAGAAGTTGGGAAGCCACCTGTTGAATTGTCACCTCATCCCACCCCACCTGATCTGGATTGCTGTGCATAGTTGGACTGCAACCGTGATGTTTGTCACATGGTCTCATCACCTCAACCTTCATCCATGGGTTCCTTTGATCCTCCAGATTTTGGTATGTTGTGTTCATCCATTTCGGATTCCACATGTGATGTTCATGAGGATCAAGTTATGGATGGAGCTGGTGTTGAGTAACCAACCTATGCTATGATTTCTTATGAGTGTTTGTGGGAATTTGAAGAAGAACCTGTGGAAAAGGATGACCTCCTTTTGTCTACACCTCATCCTCTTTATCCTGACATCTTCTGCGATTCTTCCATTTCTGAGTTTTCTTATGAAATATATCCCTAGATGTTTCCACTTTTGATCATTCATAGAACATGCAGGAGGTCAGTCCATCATTTTATTGCAGAGAGGATAAATCTTTCTTCCTGAATCTACTTTATCTATCATCTTTCATTTTTAGAAATTTAGAGGGTGAAAATTTTTGTTTCTCATCACCCCCTCTCTATGATTCGTCAGATCATGAGGATGTCAATGTCCATCTTGAATTTTTTGATTGTGGCTGTCATGATCTTTTCATATTCATTTGATCATGATTATGATTCACCTACTATTTATATTTCTAAGCCACTGGTCTTTCACGATCCATCTTATGATGAGGTGAAAACTCCTCAAGTTGTCGAGGCACTTAAAGTTGAGTTGATGGTTATGTCAGGTTTTTGTAGCCTTGAGGACAGTTCCACTTCCGATAAGAAATTTGTTGAATCACGCCAGGCTCCTCATCTCTCTCTCTTGTTCACATTGAAAGTCAATCCAATTTATAGCTTTCGCATCCTCCACCAAAATCACACGATCTTGTTGCTCATACACTGGAGGATTCATACGTAGCAAGCATTATGGTGAAAATAAATTTTTATTCCTTTTTAATGTTTGTTCATTTGTCATGTTCGAAAGAGTGTACATTCTTTCCATCTATGTGCAATGTGACACAACACAATGATACGTCTGCAGGGTGCCTTTCATGTGCTTTCAATCTTTTTCTTTCTGTAGACACATTCAAACTTCAAACGTTTTGATTTGCATTATCTTATTTTTTTTGTTTATTGATTGGTTTGAATATCTTTCTTGTTAGTCACGCCATCACTCACATGGGTCAATCAATGCGTCGATGACTGCATTGGAAATAGCACTTCATGTGAGTTGGCCCATGTTCTCCTTAGTTTAGGAGTAGGAGTAGTGTTTGCTTTCCTGTTTTCTTTTGCTTCCATTTTTTGCTTTTTATTACTTGGTTTTGCCTCATTTTACATCTTTCCTTTCCTTGTTTTTTTGTTTATGCACCTGTAGGATTAGCTTTCCCATGAAACCGTGTTTATCTTCTTGTGACAAGCAGGGTAAAATACAGGAGGACTTGTACAACTATCAACATTTGGTTATATGTATTTTCCCTCTCCTTATGAATATCTTGTGTTTCTTTTAGTCGATGATACCATGATGGAAAATACATTCCTTTTAGAGTGAGTTATTGGTGAAATCACAACGCCTGCACTTTTAACTAGTATTTCCTACTCTAATCGGTTTTCTATTCTTGGTTAACCCTTGTCAACTTAGTCAAGTAGAGTGAGGTTAGGGGGGAAAAATTAAAAAGTATGTTAGAGGTATATATAAACATCCTTCTCTGAAGGGTCAACCTCTTTTGCTCTTAATAAATCTGGATCCGTCTTCCGCCTCATGAAATAAATCAGTGCCTATGCATAGTTCTTTGAAAATAAAGAAATGAAAAAATTAAAATAAAGGCAAAATACAAGAAAGGCTTCCTGCACGGGGAGGTGAAGCAATTAATTTTGTTGGGATACTATCTAGGCTTGCTCGAAGTGAAGCAATTCTTGTGTTCCAGAGGTGACTCCGTCGGGGTACTGTACAAGCCTGATGGCAGCGGAGAAACACTAGAGATGAAACTAAAACTCTGAGAGTCTATATTAATTGTGCATAAATATACCCCTCATCGCCAATTGAAACAACTTGGTTGATCTAGCTTGGTATTTGAGCTGCCGATAAAAGAGAATGGTAGGCATTATATGTTTAACTCCAACTAGTGAAGAAGCCATGACAATCAAAGAATAGAACATACTTATGGAAGAGTTAGAATTGATTTACATGAGACAAGGTCCATACAGAGAGCTGGAGTTCTACTAGTGCATCACAAAGGTTGTAGTGGCTAAAACCACCCTCCAAAATTTTTCCTATGTTTTGTTTTGGAGCCTCCCTCCTCAAACCACAATAGCTCATCTTATGCTGACCCAACTACTTATGTTTTCATTGAGTTTTATATTTTTCTTTATAGCTTGTGTTTTCTTACTTTCTTTGTTGTCTAACCACAATTTGATCTCTTGACTTCGTTTCAATCCTATTCTAGGCTTGCCTTAGTGTTGTGGGGAAAAGTATCCGATGCGGATGACCCTATCCCTACTCTAAAGGTGACAGTCTTTAGCAACAACTGAAAGTAAAGCTTTGATGTTTTCCTTTATGAAAGTACAGAGAGGGGGAAGAAATGATCAACCAACCTGGTATCCTTCGCTTAGTCGATCTTGATCCTCTCTCTTTGTCTCTTGTTCCCAGCTCCTTGCTCTCTTTGCCGGTCCAGCTACACACAAGCCCTGCACAAAACAAGAGAGCGAACTACAAGATACATGTACTCATAACTGAAGCATGGATTAGGGTGCATCAAATATACATGTAAACACAAAGCATCTATGTAAAACAAGTATATAGGAGAACATGCAAACTTTATTGATAGAAAGTAACAGGGTTCCAGAGGAAGTTACAACCAATGATGTTGGATCCAATCCAGCAGCACTTCCTCGGCAGCAAGAACTCTCCTCTTCACCTCTAGTAAAACAATCACCCAATAATCCTGGTGGTATACCAACAACACCTCCTTGCTTTACACAAAATTCCAGCCTCCTTAGACCTCATAGAAGAGCTCTATATATAGGAGGGAAGAGGAAAGGATGAGTCAGCTGGAGGCTGGCATATAGCTGACTAGTGTCCTCTCCATCTTCAGTTAATCTTCAGTTCGTAAGTCCACTTGGAGATCCTTGCTTACACATGGTGATCAAGTACCTCTTACTCATCACAGGGCGAATCTCATGAACCAAGTGTCAGTTTGGAAGCTTCCTGGGCAGTTGACACCTTGCAGAATGACTGTGCCACTTGGCCAATCTCGCCCAGCGCAGGTAGCCTTCATTGTTTTTGACTTCCAGCGCAGGTACAAAGTGGGACAGTTGCAATACAGCGCAGATGCTCAGTTAAGCAGCTGACATGATCCAAAATAAGCCTGTTTTGAAGTGTTTTCAGGTGGAGAACTGATTGGAAGTGCTGTTGTTTGATGACCTTGTTCTTTTAGGGGTAAGAACAACATATTTAGGGACTGAGGATCCCTGTAATTATTGACATTCCATGCTCCTTGACGCGAGGCACAAAAATGTCTATAACACTTAGTGAGTCGCACAATCCTTGAGGGCAACTAACCTTCAGTCCCGGGAATTGCGTAGTCCAAGTGTGCAGCGAGATTTCGGCTCCAGAAATTCACAAACTCAATTGGCATATTGGTTTCAGCTTGTAAACTGCATAGAGCATGAGAGACAACCAGAGCCACTCAACCCAAGAATTGCGCAGGAGATTTCCCTCAACAGCTCCCTGATGCATGTGCCAATGAGTTGTGTATTTCTCCCCAGAACTACACAATCTCTTCGACCATGCATGGCATCCTTTCCTGAAAAAGAAAAAATAAAAATTTGAAAAAGCATCCCAAGAAAATAGGGATCTATTTTTAGTAGTCGGAGTTACACTTGATTTATTTTTGGAAACTGCCACCATGTGTCACTTTTCCTAGATTTTTGGCCTTCTTGTCATGAACCATAAATTGACCAAATCTATTTAATGGATGCCACCAGAGTTCATTTTCACATTCAATCTTGGATCTGTGGCATTCTTGAAGAGATCTAGGAACCTTCAACACAATCGTTGCAAGTTTTCTGGGTAAGTCTTGCTTTTCTAGCCTTTTGTTGCTTTTTCTGTTGCTTTTGTGTGCTTTGCTTGTGAGAGTGCTATTTTACCCATTTTATTGAATGAAAGTTGGTGTTTTGATTTTTTTTAGCTTGTAGAAGTTATGTTTTGATTTTTTCATTACCTTTCCTAAGTTTCACATGCATAACCTAGTTTTTGCACTAATGGTCACCGTTGCAACAACTCTCTCCATAAGCTTCACTGTTCTCCAGTTTGATCGATTCTTGCACTTGTTTTGATTGCATGCATCATCATTCACTCAGATATGCACTAACCATCACTTATACATTCAATTCTACTTGTTTTCATGTTTCCCTTTGGCAGATGTGGACTTCCTTGGCCTGGATCTTGCTCCTCCCCTGCATGCATTGCGCATTTCTAGATCTCAAGGCTCTGCCTTGGCTCCAGACATTGCACAGAGGATGCCAAGTCCTGGCTCCAACTGGGCACTACATAGTTCCAGGAGTTGATCCTGATGCCTTAGCCACTGGGATTTCACAATGCATAGTCCTAGTTAGCTCAAGCTAGACTAAACTGTGAATTGCGCAGTTCCAATCAACATCACCTCTCCACTGTCAGTTGGGACTACACAATGCGTAGATCCAGCTGACAGTCAGTCACCTCTTAGAGCCAGAATTGTGCAATATTTCCCAATAGTTTCTGAGTTTGTTTCTTTTTTTGTTCTTGAAGTTCTTTTAATTTCAAGCTAACGTTTGCATGCCATGAGTGTCCTCTTTGTCTCTAGGTACAACTGTTGTTGAATAGCTCTCCAGCAGTACAGGTAACATGGCTTCCAAGAAAGATTCATCAAAGGAAACTATTGAAATCAGCAATGGAGATGTAGTTGAACAGGTGTCAGTGAACTTTCCAGTCTATACAGACACATAGTTGTTTTAGAAGATCAACAAGTCTATGTCAACATCCACTAGTCATGCTTACACAAGGTTGTATGTAGGTACCCAAACTTTCCATGCACGAACATCATTCACTGGATTTTCTCACATACCCATCCTGAGACGATGACATTGAACAGTGCCAATGGAACACAGATTTCTACCTTCAAGATGGAAAACTATCACCAGATGTGTCACCTACCTTAGTGGGTTAACTATATGGATGCACTTTTCTAAGGCACCCACAACAATGTGAATATTAGGGATATCATAAAGTGTTTGGTGAAATAGTTATCAAAGTTCAGATCGACACCCAGTCATGTTTATAAGACTAAGTCACTTAGAAAGGCCTACCAATTCTTGGTCATCTTTGCATGCCGATTGTATGGCAAGAGAGCATGAAGACCTTTCCACAAAATTGGTTGATTGTGTTAGACCAATTGTCTAATGACGGAAGGCCATTCAACTGGTTGGATCTATTGGCTCTTCAGATAAAAGCGCATGTGACTAAAGCCCAAAATCCGCCCAAGGATGAGCAACCAAGATTCTATATGTCTGCGTAACTACTTGATGCAATTTGTGCCCAACATTAATTTCCTGGCATGGGTTGGACATGGACACCATTAGAGAATGTCGTGAATATTTATTACAAGTTTCTTTTTGAGTGTAGCTATCAAGAAGTAATGGTGAGGCTATCTGATCATTTCATCATCCCAATTTACAAGTTGATCTTTGAACAAGATCCACCTTGCATGTCGTGAGAAGCGATGGAGGAAATACTTAACATTACAGATTGGTATGCCTCACCCAGTGGAACCTTCATCAGGATATTTAGTGGAGACAATCCTTCACATGTGCTACCAAGGTTTGCCACGGATTTGGTCATGCAAGAGGTTGATATCACATCTCCACAGGGTTATGAGCAGGGCTTCATAGGAGGAAGAAGGCACCATGGACTGCTCTTCCTTTGTAGATTGGATTGTATGAGATCAAGAGTTTGAAGGATGTGGATGACGAGGCCAAGGACTTAGAAAAGTTTGAGTTCAGCATGAAAGAATAAAATCCATATGATCCCCACTATATATGTAAGAATCACTATGCGAAGGTGTATTATTCATGGATGCACGGGACATTTCATTGGGCAGAGGAATATCCTTGGAGGTACTATTAAAACTCCTCCAAGCTCAATGAACCACTCAACATTGCTATATAATGGAAAGTTTCTCTACAGGTAGTAGCACTGCAGAAAGCAGCAACAACAATAGTAGTAAGTAACAAACTAGCACGGGACAAATGCAAGAGGAATATTTCTGAGAAACCACAAGTTGAGCAAAGCTATAAGTTCAAAGAAGATCCTATCATTGAGAAAGAAGCTTTCGTAGTGGAGGTGAAGAGGAAGCAGCGCATAAAGAGAGAAGAGAGAAGGAAGGGATAAAATCAAAGGTTAGAGGAAGCATAAATGAAGTTGCAGGAAATGGAGAAGAAGTTTAAAGAAGATCAGGAGGTAAGAAGGAGAGAGAGGGAAGAGAAGTAGAAACAGGAACAAGAAGAAGGGAAATGCATAATGACAGAGAAAACTATGCCAATATAGGTTGAAGAGTCAAAACAACTAGTAGATGAAGAAGAGGGTGAGAAGTTACAAGATTGGGAACCTGTTCAGCAGATTGAGAAAATGGTTGAATAGATGGACATGGAGTTGGGACAGGAGCCACAGGACCAAGATACTGATCTCATGTCGAGAGCATCCGAGGTCACCCCGTAATATCCACCACCTCCAATATTAGAACCAGTCTTGAGCAAGAAAGGAGAGTGTGTTCTCCTTGATGATGATCTATTGATGTATGTGTACAATATATCCTTTGATGAGTTGTAGCAAAAGATTGTATAGGCAGAGAGAAAGAATTTATGGATGATCTTGCATCACCTACATTTACGAACAAAAGGGTGGTAGTGTGAGATGTTAGAAAGAATCTAGCTGCCATGGTCGATGCCACTAAGGCTTATGCAGAAGCCACGAGCTCAAATGTCAAGTTCTTATTAGCAGAGAATGCCTTGCAAGAAGTCAGGCAGAGGGAAGAACAATCCATAGGTAATCCCAAATTGTGTCTACTCTATTACATTCCCCTCATGGCTTCAAATTTTTAACTTAGATTCCTTCACTCATTAACATATTTTCAATTTTTCTCTCCAGGTTGGAAATAATTCTTCGACCTTTTGGTTTCTCCATATGTAAGGCGATTTCTATCTGAGGAAGACTACCTTTATTACTCTCTGAAATTTTCTCTAGATTTGTCTTGTTGTATATCATGGGAATCTTGTTATTTCCTGAAGAAACTCATATTTTTTATTTAGTTAAAGTTCGTTGAGCCTAAATAATTATTATTTTTCTTTAATGTATATAAGGCCATTTCCATTAGGACTTAATTGTCGAAACACATTTAGAAATTGTATATAGATACATTTCATTTTAGGCAGACTTACATATACTCATCTTTTTAATATAAAAGTTTTCAAGGAATTATAAATTATGCAGTATTTGTATAATACATATAGATATATACATACATACATACATATCTATATCTATATCTATATATATATATATATATATATATATATATATATATATCTATTATATAATATATATATATATATATATATATATATATATATATCTATATATATATATATATATATATATATATATCTATATATATATATATATATATATATATATATATATATATATATATTTATAAGCTATGTCACTTCATAGAATAATTTTGTGAAAGTTTTCCTTTTGTTTCCTACAATTCATTACCAACACTCTTTTGTTGTTTATGGTACTTATTTTCTCCTTTATAATAATGTCTCTTTTGTTTTTGAAATAGTTTTCCTTTGTTTAATGTCACTCCTAATTATGATTAGTATATATTACTTCTTTGTGATTGCTACATTAGCCATCTGTCAGGTGCAACCCAACTTGGCCAGATTTTGGGGAAGGATTCTGAATTTTGTGGAGTGTGTAGTGCAAAGGATGTCATAGAGTGTGAAGTGGACCATGCAACAGAATAGTGGAGCACAATGAAGACCGCACAACAAACTCACCTCACAGTATAGGGGATTTGCAACGAAGCCCCTCACATTTTGTAAAAGCATATAATATTGTAAAAGTTGAATGGTTTTGGACCATAGTCCCTTGTATTTTGGAAACCATGGTATAAGGTCCATGGTAATGTAGCTATGTAATCCCTCAATGTAATAGTATATATAGGGATGAATAATAAATAAGGAAGGCATAATTGGATCGAAATATATGTTTATGGTTGTATATTTGTGATCTGTACTTCAGAGAAAGGGGTGAGGCTCCACAGATGAGTGCGTAGAGGCCTAGGTTTGCAGCTTAGTGCGCAGACAACCTACAACTATGTGAACATGGAAAGAACTGTTTGTTGTACCAAATTATCTATTATAAGCAACAATTATTGTGGATGTAGTTCCACATTAGGATGAACCATGGTAAATTCTATGTCTTCATGTGTTTTGCTTATTATTTTCACTTTATTTTAGTACAATGAAGTTTATATATGTTTAAGTGATGATTGTAATTATACGAAGTAATATATAAGTGCGAAGTAGTTCATGAATGCGAAGTAATTTATATTTGTTGAAACATAAGAAAATACAGAATTTCCACATCGCAGTATCCCTGGAGGCTGTACAAACCTGATTCTACAACCTTCCATAGTCACTTTGGGTGAGACTGCAACTTGCTTGCAAGTCATTTCTGAAAGGGCCAGTGATTGAGGGTTTTGTTGGTGCGCAGTAAAATCCGAACGTGGGTCAGCCTAACCTAAGGCAACAAATGGTTCCATTATCGAGACCGGGATCTGTTTGAGGAACTTTTGTGTGGGATCTATCATAGAAAAAAATCCAAGAGTGGGCAGAACAAAAGGAATGAGAATTTGCAGAAAAAGAGAATAGAAACCCTCATTTGCCAACTAGGAGGTGGTTAGAGAAGTATATTTTCGAAGATCAATATGAAATATTCTTTGGTTCGTTTCATGTTGAACTATACGAGTGGATATCAATTTTGACCAAGAGAAATAATTGTTTTAAAGGAGACGAACCTAAGGAGTGGACTCTTGAACTGATACAAAAATTCAAGAACACTAACAACAAGATATCAAGAGTTGTTGACTTCTGGATTGATAGAATCTTGAGGGGATTCATTCTTGAGTTCATGATAGACTCGATTATGTCCTATAGCAAAGCAGAACATAATATTTTCAAAGGACCACGAGGTAAGTTCTTGAAATCTCTAAAACTTTGGATTAAGATGCTTTTGTGCGAAAAGGGAATTTTACAAATGTAGTCATATTATTAGTTACTTATGTTTGGGAGAATATTTGAAGAAGAAACTGGAACAACACAAAGTGGAAAAAGATATAGAATAAACACTATGAAGAGATCTTGTGGCCAAGATTTGAAATTTTTTATAGAAACTGACTACAACCCCCTGTTGAGTGAGTCTAAAAGTGAAGAAAACTGCCCTGAGAACCTTGAAGGAAATTTGCAATATTGACCCTTCCAACCTGCAAGTTTTCCGAAGCCAAAATCAAGTAGTAATAAGGGTGATTTTGGTTTTCCCCATCCCCCTACACCCCATAATGCCCATCCCCTTCCCCTTATGAATCCCCCTCCCCCACCCCCTCCCCCTCCCCCTCCAAGAAGAAACATGGTTGGTGATATTAAGCTACCTATCTTTAGAGGGATTGGATCAGAGGATCTAGAGAAGTTATGGGCTTTATGTGAAGCAGTATGGACATCGAAGTAGGTCCATGATGAAAATATGAAGAAAGTGTAGCTTGTCACAACATTTCGAGTTAGAGCACTGAAATGGTACATGAAGTATTCGAGCAATCAGATCCGAAATTTGTAGACATTAAAACAACATTGGTAAAAGAATTTAAGAAGCCAAAGTTCGAGTTGCACTATATCACATAGTTAAAAGAAATCAAACAAAAGCTTGTTGAGTCTATTTGGGAATTTGATCAAAGATTCAAGATATTATTGGATTAGGTGAACTTCGAAATACCTCCACATCAACATAAATAATGGTTTATGGTCATGCTTCTTCCACATATAATATTTCCTTTATCGCAATAGAAGATAGAAAATCAAGCCTAAGCTTTAGAACTTGCGATGAAATTAGAAGCTTCACCTATACGGGATACCAATGCAGGTATGTAGCAAATCGAGAGTTAGCTAGAAAATTTGACTCTATGGATACAAGATATGAAGAAAAGTAAAGAAGTCTGAGAGGAAGTGTGGTGTACGAAGTGTAAATCAGAAGGCCATTCTAAAAAAAATACCCTCTCTTCAGAAGCTACATGGCCAATGGAGCACCAAATCCTTTGAATCTTGGATCCATCTTATGGTGCGAGATATGTAAAACTAGAGGTTAACATCATGCAAAATATTTCTACATATTGCAGAAGTATGTCCAGTCTCCAAGAAACTTATATTGGAAAATTTGCAAATCAATAGGGCATGATGAGAACAATTGTCGAGCTTATGAATTGATGATAGAGTGTAGTACTGATGCCTATAGAATGCAAGCTGAGGAACATGGAAAAGAATGAAGTGGAAAATGCAGTGGTCAAGCTGGCTATCAAGGAAGAGGTCAAAGTAGTGGAGTTGGTTGAGGTGGTGGACAAATTATATGTTACAACTGTGGCTAGGAAGGTCACTTTGCAAGAGAATTTTTAAGGTCTGGCTATGACATGTAAGTATTGAAAATCATTTGATCATGTAATTGAGGAGTGTCCGGTACTGATGGAAAAAATGAAGGAAAATAAAAATAAACAGCCAACACGGAACATTCAGATGATGACTATAGAACCAAGGACTGATGAACCTTGCATTAATATTGTAACAAGGAGTGGAGCTACGACTGGAAATTATAAAGCAGATGGAAAGAAGGAAGTTGAAGCTACATGGGTTAGAAAGACTATTGAAAAAACCCCTGCCTTTGATGTTCAGAAGGAAAAACAAGTCTTTATGGAAGTGAAGCAAAGCTTTATGGATACAGGAGCTTTGAAATCTAGCGGACGACAGAATCAAAAGAATAACTGCAGTGTAACATTTTTGACACAAAGCCAAGCTCTGAAGTTACAAGAACATGATGCAACATGTAAGGTATATACTTTAAAATCTTTTCTTCAAACTTGTATGAAATTATTGCGAGATCAAAGAACTGTAGAAGGACTTCAATAATTGATAAATACCTGTTCATCAAAAGAAGTACTACGGAGTGAAATGCACGAAGTTAACAATTTACATAGACAAAAGAGAACTAGAAAGGAAATGAGGCTTAGTGCAAAAATAGGAGAATACGACATGGACCGAGTTATTTTCGATCTAGGATATGAAGCTAATGTCCTGACAAATAAAATATGGGAGTTAATGGGTAAATTGAAGTTGCAATGGTCACCTATCTAACTAATAATGGAGAATCAACAAAAGATTGTTCCTCTAGGATGAGTATCAGGCATTGTAGTGGACATTGAAGGGGTGCGCACTACTACTGATTTTGAAGTGATAGAAATTGTGGATGAAAGTAACCCCTACCTTGCATTACTTGGATTAGATTGGGCATTTTCCAACATGGCTATAATCAAATTAAAGAAGAGGCAAATGATATTTAAAAGAAACAATATGAGAGTGATCGTTCCCTTGGATCCATCAGAAGGAGCAAGGTATACTGAACTAGTTAAGGAGAAGTACAACATAGATGATATAGATAACATGTATCAGATGACATCTAAATAACAAGACTATTTTAACCCTACTAAAGGCAAGTTAAGTTGGGAGCATGACAGTTTGTGTGCTTTAGATTTAGAAGAAGAATTGGAAAGTTGGCAAAATAGGTTACAAGAAGTATCTACGAGGTGATGTGCAAGAGTTACTAAAGTAGTTCGTTGTATGACAGTTGAGGTATGTGAATTACCTTTTTATGATGGTTTGGGTGATATAAATACTTTTCTTGAAGAATATGAAGAACATGTACCAAAGTGTCAAATATTGTTAGCTCTAGATATAGCCCTAAGAGCTACTCTTGCTAGATGGTGGGGTATACATAAGAAGAATACAGGAACTTGGAAAGAATGTCAAATTTTGATATGGATAAGGTTTGGTCCAGTAGAGATAGAGTTGGAAAATAAATATGATGGTCAAACTGATCCTAGAGAGCACATCCAGATTTGCAAGACAACATGTAAGGAAATTCAACGAGAAGAATGGGTGCATGGATTCATCCATACATTGGGGACAATTCCTCAAAATTGGTACTTGGAAACAGAACTTTGAAATGGTAACATGAACTAGGAAGAGACAGTTGATGGGTTTATATTGACATTTATCTTTGAAGATGATTTTCCATGTATAGATTTAGCCCTTCAAATAGTTAAAAATAATATTTTTTAGAATGAAATTCCACTCACTTGGCAGCCTGATTGGGCTACGGAGCTACAGAATGTACTGGAATGCTACAACATCGCTCTAGAAGAAGATAAAGACCCTTGAAATATTAGCAGAATCCAAAGGCTACCGTGAAGTGAATGGACCTGAATTAGAAATGCTTGATATAACAAAGCCATTGAAGACAAATAAGGTGAACATAGCATCATAAGAGGAGCTGAAGTTTGCAACAATAAGAGATTATTGGGATGAAGAAACAATCAGCAAAGTGACAGATCTTTTGAATGAATACCAGGAGTTATTTCCCACTAATTTTTCAGATATGAAGGGCATAGTAGGAGATTTAGGAGTTATGAAGATTCCTCTAAAACACGATGCGAAGCTAGTTAAGCAAATGCCTTATAGACTGAATCCAAAGTACAAAGAAAAAGTGAAGAAAGAACATGACATAATGGTAGAAGCTGGAATCATTGAACCTGTGGAAGAATGAAAGTGGGTAAGTCCTATGGTAGTACAAGAAAAGAAAACACAAGGATAAATCAGGATTTGTGTTGATTTAAGGAAGTTAAATGATGCATGTCTACATGACCCATTCCCTAATCCTTTCACTGATGAAGTATTGGAAAATGTAGGAGGTCAAGAAGCCTATTCATTTGCAGATGGAATTTCAGGATATCATCAGATCAAAATTGCACTAGAGGATCAACATAAGACCACCTTCGCTATAGAATGGGGTTCATATTAGTATATAGTGATGTATTTTGGACTAAAGAATGCCCCTGCCATATTTTCAAGAGTGGTGGTTGCAACTTTCAAAGAATATATTCACAAGTTTTTAGAAGTATACTTCGATGACTAGACATTATTTGGGTTATTGAAGAAACATGTTGCAAGCTTAAGACTAATGCTCGACATATACAGGTAGTATCATATTTCTGTTAATATAAAAGAGTGCATATTATGTGTACCTTTTGGTATATTAATAGGACATATTGTTTGCAAGCAAGGGTTGATGGTGGATCCTGCAAAGATTGCTATTATTTTGAATTTACCTCCACCAAAGACAGTGAGACAACTTTGCACCACATTAGGGCATACATGATATTACAAAAAATTTATCAAAAGATATGCACAGATCATTGTGCCTATGGAAAAACTGCTGAAGAAAGATGTAACATTCTCATGGAATGAAGAATGTCAAAAGAGCCTCAACAAACTAAAAGAAAAGATGGTAACTGCTCCTATACTGGTATACCCAGATTGGAATAAGGAATTTCATGTTCATGTGGATTCTTCATGCATAGCTTTAGGAGTGGTATTGGCACAACCAGGTGCAGGAGAAATCGATCACCCTATAGCTTTTGCAAGTAGGAAATTGTGTAAAGCATATAATAACTATACAACTACATAAAGGGGATGAATGACTATGGTATATTCTTTACAGAAGTTTAGACATTATTTGTTGGGATCACATTTCAAGATGTTCATAGATCACTCTGCACTAAAATATTTGGTCAATAAGCCTGTTTTAGGAGGAAATATTTGTAGATAACTATTATTGTTTCAGGAATATGAATTTGAAGTTGTTGTTAAGATAAGAAGACTAAATGTTGGACTTGATCATTTGTCAAGGTTGGAAACATGAGAAGAACCAACAAATATAAAGGATAATCTTCCTGATGTGCAGTTGTTTGTAATCACGATTGTAGATGATCACTTCACTAATATTATTTAGTTATTAACCACAAGGATGGCCCCATCAGAATACACTACACAACAAAAGAAATAATTGGTGGTTAAGGAAGAATATTTTTCACTAATAGCAGGACATTTGTATAAGATGGGACCAAATGAAATACTGCATAGGTATATTCCTGAGCATGAAAGACAGATAACCTTAATAGAAGCTCATAGTGGTTCAGCTGGTGGACATTATGCAGGGAAAACTACTACGCATAAAATTTTAAGAGAAAGATTATGGTGGCCTACACTACACAAAGATACAAAGGAGTACTATTAAGCTTGTGATATCTTCTAAAGAACATGAAAACCTTGCGGGCTTTTAATAAATGGGCTATTGATTTTGTTGGACATATCAATCCACCAACAAAAAGGACTTGTGCGAGGTATATAATCACTGTTACTAATTACTTGACAAGGTGGGCCAAAGCACAACCATTGAATGATTGCCACACATAAACTACTACGAAGTTCATCCTTGAATACATATTGTCTAGATTTGGGTGTTCAAAGATATTGATGAGTGATCAAGGATCACATTTCTTGAATAATAACATTGAAGCATTAACTGAGGAATTTCAAGTTTACCACCAAAATAGCACTCCTTATCATCCTCAAGAAAATGGAACTGTGGAAGCATTCAATAAAATTTTGGAGAATGCACTAACCAAGGTATGCAATGTAAACAGAGATGAATGGGATCTTAGGATTCCAACAATATTATGGGCTTATAGGACTACATGCAAAAGTTGACAGGTCAGACACCCTTTAGAATGGTTTATGGGCAAGAAGTTGTGATGCCCATAGAATACATTTTCCCTGGCCTAAGAATTACGTCTTTTACAAATATGGCAGACCCAGACATAATGGAAGAAATGATGTCACTGTTACTTTCACTTGAAGAAGATAAGTTTATTGCAGGATTTCATCAACAAGGACAAAAAGCGAGAGAAAATGCTTGGCATGTTAGGTACACTAAGCAAAAGCAGTTTTAGGTAGGAGACCTTCTTCTCCTCTATGACAATAAGTTTGTGAAATTTCTACGGAAGCTCAAAACACACTAGTTAGGCCCATCTGCTATTAAGTATATTATTGATGGAGGCGCAGTGTAGTTAGCGAAGTTAAATGGAGATTTAATTCAGGGAAAAGTAAATGGTAGTAGCTTGAAGTTATAGAAGGACAACACTGCCCCTAAAGCTTCACCCTAAAGAAGAAAGGACGAAAGTGATAGTGTCACATGTAGTTGAAAGTGGACATTGGACTATAAACTACATTGTAGAAATAGCTACGATGAAGAAAGTACTTCGCTATAGTCGGGAATATGTCAGAAGGAGGTGTGCTACAATAGTGAATGTGTCGAAATTCGCTAGAAAAGTAGAAATATGACCATTAAAAGGGAAAAGACAGGCGCAAAGTTTCATTTAAGACAACATGTTGGTAGAATTTAAGTATGGATATGCATTTAATGACGAAATCTGAATAGAATCGGGACAAAATCAAATCTAATGATGAGGTTTGAAGGATGGAATTGTTATAAATAGCCGAGTCCCACTCAGATTAAGAACTTTACTGAATTGAGAGCACGAGTGATTAATAGTATGAAGAAGTTGTAGAAGACTTCGTTGTGTATGTCACTTGAGTGAACTTGGGAGGAGATTGTGTGGAATTTTCATGAGCAGGGATTATTCAGAGTCATGGAAGTTGTAAATATGTCTGTGCTAGTAGTTGAAACTGTCACAATAGCATCACCCACAACAATAGTACCTCCTCCATGAAAACAATAGATGTCACCAAGGCAGAAGAAAACCAAGGAAGAAAGAACCAAGAAAGAGCCGGACAAGAAGGCTGCCAAACCTGCCAAACCTCAGAAGAAACCTGAGTAGGTCAATATTAAAGAAGAAGTGGACGAAATACAGGTGGAGGAAGGTGGCGCAACATTCATCTCACCTATGCCCTCATACATCCCACTGAGGAAGACAAATTCCAAACCAGTAAAGGATTCCAAAGATGTGAAGTATGGGACATTCACACCACTATTGCCGAAAGTTGTGTCATTTTCAGGAGAGATTTTAGGGAAAATCCCGCAGCTCAAATTTACTGACCATGATTTTCATGACCAGAAGAAGTACCCTCAATTCACACGAGATAGGTACTTGCACCATGTTCACTACCCAAATATCGGAGTGACGAGATTTGTACCACAATGGTGGGTGAATGGGTTGGTGCAGTCAGGTTTGCTAAACATGTTGAATGTATCGCACTTTGGTAGAAGCTCAGCAAACATAGTGTGTGTGTGCTAATTATTGGTATTAATACATGATGGATACCTGTGGGTGGGGAATAAGGTCTCCATAGACCAAATGTTGATATGGAGGATCACTAAATTACCTTACCAAGGGCGGAACCCTGTGGAGGAGTTCAAGGGAAAGAATCAGGGTGACATTGTGGCAAAGAATATGAAGAAGAAGTATGGGTTGGTCAAAGGCAACATAGGCTACGATATAAACTCAATCAGAAACAAGGTGGTTTGCTTCGCTGCACATATTTTGGCCAAAATTATCATGAGAAAGTGTCGCGCAAAATAAGTTCCTATGTCGGTGGTGTCTTTAGTTGCGTAGTGCGAAAATGGAGTCCAGTATAAATGGGCTTGATACTTATGTAAATAATTCATGGACAACTGTCACGAGGTCCTGGAGAAAGGTGCATATTTCCATTATCCCTGGTTAATTTTGATCATTGTTATGTTGGCATGGAAGGATCCAGAAGATATGCAGTTTCCTCTGATAGAAGTAGATGTATGTGAGGCTGCGAGGTATGCTTCGTTGTGGAATACCACTCAACCATCACGAGGGAAGGAGAATAATATATTTTTTATATTATATCAAATGGATCTACACATGTTAGTAATCTAGTATCCACACCTTTCTCTGAGTTTTCACAAATAGTACAGCCTTGTGGCAAGGTTCAAGATGAATTTCCATAAATTGTACATACAAGCACATAGAGACACAAAGAAGGAATGACATGCATTTCCATATATGGTCAAAGAAGATGATCTGGTAGAAGTAATACAGACATGGCTTGCAGAATGGATGACTCCACTGGAGGAAGCAGGAGACAATGCAATAGAAGAAGAAGAGTTGGACACTTCACACCATGGTGAATGCAGTGGAAAAGACAAGGAGAAGGAAGTTGAGGAAGAGGAAGAAGAAGAATAACACCATGACTAAGAAAACCATGACGAAGAACACCATGAGGAGGATCTTCAAGTAGGCGAGGATACAACTAAGGAGAAAGAAAAGGAAGAAATAGAGAAAATTTTTGCGGAGAAGAGAAAAAGCCAAGGAGAAGATACCATTAAAAGTAGAAATAAGCATAAGGCAAATAAATCAAAACAAATCAGACCAATGGTTATCACTAAAGGTGACCTGGCTCAAATTGGAGACAAAGTTCAGGAGATAATAGTGGAATCATAGAATAGGGTGGAAGATCACTATGGTGAGCTTATCACAGGTGTGCAATAGAGTATTGTAGAGCTAAAGATTTTGGTGCAAACATCTAGACCACCAGTGTAGATAGGCCAAGGAATCCACTGAGGAAGATTGATAGAAACTACATTCAGGATGAGGATATTGCAGATACCTGCCGAAGCTCTATAGTTTGACTTTGCCGAAGTCAAGAAGTAGGCAAAAGGTTGGGACCATGTCGATATGAACATGGAAATAGTGCCCACTCTGGTCCTACATGAATTGCATAAAGGTATAACAAATGAGCTCAAAGAGCGTGAACAATGCACCTCACACTTAAACATTTAGATAGAATAAGAGCATGTTGCACTAAAGAAACAACTTGACCAGGCCATCAAGGAAAAGGAACAGGAAGAGCTATAACAATAGAGAATGAAGGAGGTGGTCGAAGCCACTTGCAAGGAAATTCTAGAAATGGATGTCCGCAAGGATGAATCAGCAGAAGAGAAGGTCACGAAGCTCAGCCTTGCAGTCAAGGAGTAGAAGGATAAAATTTTCGAAGTGAAATTTAAGTATGATATGTAGATCAGTGAGCTACAATTGAAGTTGCAACTAGACACACCATTAGAAGTGCACAAACATAGGGAGATTAACTTAAATATTGGGATGGCTAGCATCTCCGCAACATTGGAAGGCTGTGGAAAATTGTTGGATGAGAGCATAAAAATTTGGACTTCACTGTAGGAAGATCCAAATTTTCAGAAACTAGAGGAGGAAATGCAGAAAAAATAGCATCAGTTGGAAAAGATTCAGACAGATACAAAGACTTTGCCAATCTTGTAGAGGCTTGCAAAAATTAATGAGTCAAAGGAGCTATAGAAGAAAATCGAAGAGTGGAAGAAGGAGGAGAAAAGTTTCATAGAAAGGATTCAACCTTGGCAAGATGAGGCCCTTCAGCTGTCAGAGGAAGTGGATGAGAAGCTTCAACAACTTCAACAGAGGGAGACAATATTTGCAAAGAAGGCTGTAGAACATGCCACAGAAGCACTATTAGAAGAAGTGCGCAGAGAGGAAAAGTAGCTGGTAGAGATTGTGCAATAATTCAACAAGGCATACAACAAAATTGCAGACAAGATTAGAGGCAAATCAACTGAGTGACTCGAGACGAGTCACATGTGAGTGTTGGGAACCTGTTGGGTGCAACCCAACTTGGCCAGATTTTGGGTAAGGATTCTGAATTTTGTGGAGCACACGGTACAAAGGATTTCATGGAGTGTGAAGTGGACTGCACAACACAACAATGGAGCACAACAAAGATCACACAGTAAAATCACTATGCAATATAGGGGCTTCATGGGGAAGCCTCTCATTTTTTGTAAAAGCATATAATATTGTAAAAGTTGAATGGTTTTGGACCATAGTCCCTTGTATTTTGGAAACCATGGTATTAGGTCCATGGTAATGTAGCGACGTAATCCCTCAATGTAATAGTATATATAGGGATGAATAATAAAGAAGGAAGGCATAATTGAATGGAAATATGTGTTTATGGTTGTATATTTGTGATTTGTACTTCAGAGAAAGGGGTGAGGCTCTGCAGATGAGTGCACAAAGGCCTAGGTTTGCAGCTTAGTGCGTAGATCGTCTGCAGCTTAGTGCACGGACAACCTGTAGCTATGTGTGCAGGGAAAGAACTCTTCGTTTTACCAAATTCTATATTATAAGCAACAGTTATTGTGGACATAGTCACACATTGGGATGAACCACGGTAAAATTTATGTGTTCATGTGTTTTGTGTATTATATGCACTTTATTTCAGTATTGTGAAGTTTATGTATGTTTATGATATGTTTAAGTGATGAATGTAATTATGCAAAGTAATATATAAGTGCGAAGTAGTTCATGAATGCGAAGTAATTTATAAGTGTTAAATCATAAGAAAATACATAATTTCCACATTGCAGTATCCCTCAAGACTACAGAAACTTGGTTATGCAACCTCCCATAGTCACTTCAGCTGAGATTGTGACCTGCTTGTAGATTGTTGCCAAAAGGGATAGTGATTGAGGGTTTTGTTGGTGCGCAGTAAAATTTGAACCTAGGTTAGCCCAACCTAAGCCAACACCATCTTTGGCTTAATAATGAAAGTAAGCATGTTATTCAACTTTCTCTTCAAAAGTCACTTACCCTTTTTGTCTAACCTATTGGAGATTTCACTACAACATTGTCTTTGATTCTTTAACAAGGAATCTCTTTAATTCGTAGCATAGAATATTTCCTTTTAATGCTTTTTCTTCTTGTTTCCATAAAATAATGGAATGATAAACCTGCAGGTTTATGAGCCCTTTGTAGACAAACATTTTTTTTTTATAGTAAATATCGGGTTCTTGATGTTGGGATGGGGTCCCCTGGGTCAATTTTGGGGTTAAAAACCCAAATTTGTTATAAATTTTGATGAAAATATGTAAAGTCTTCACGAATTATGGATGCAGAGCACGTAGGTAGTTAGGAGTCAAAAAGGGATTTTACCCTCGTTTATGTAAAGTTGAGTTAGTTTGGAGATCTACCCATGGTTTGCGGACCATGGGATTGTATAAATAGGTGTGTCTTAGAGAGTCTGTTAAGTTATGGTATGTTCTATGCTTATAACAGTTTACTTGTTTTTCTTATTATATTCCACCGATTAGCAATCACATGTACGTAAAGTAAAGTGCAGATAGAACATTAAACGATCGACAGAAAACAAGCCAAGACAAGAGACACAAGGTGTGGCGGCTAGCCAGGGACAAACCCCACAATGTGTGGGGAAATCCTTTGATCAAATCTTCTTTTATCTTCAATAATTCAGGAGAGAGAAATAGTACAATAAATCTGATTCATATCAGCAGTAGCAAACCCTAGATTAGTAGCATCAGCATTAGCGGCTTCATTATCAAACTAGGGCAGACCATGTCTCACAAACCGACAGTCGGATTGACTTCATTCCACCACCAAATGTTTCGGCTTCTAGAGGAGGTTCAGATGAACCTGCAGCGCAATTCAGATGAGGAGATCTTCTAGGCCACGCAAGTCAATCTTTACTTCTGCAGTTGCAGCTTCAGTTTCAGCAGTTTCCGGCTTCAAACTAGGGCAGTCGATATCTTGCAAACCGTTCGTCGGATTGACTTCATTCCACCACAAAAAGTTTCGGCTTTCAAAGGAGGTTCAAATGAACCTACAACACAGTTTAGATGAAGAGATATTCTAGGCCACGCAAGTCAATCTTTACTTCTGCA
Source organism: Pinus tabuliformis (assembly GCA_031772625.1). Lineage (NCBI taxonomy): Eukaryota > Viridiplantae > Streptophyta > Pinopsida > Pinales > Pinaceae > Pinus > Pinus tabuliformis. Next base: position 1,290,180,616 of record CM062816.1, on the reverse strand, counting down.
GTTGCAGCTTCAGTTTCAGCAGTTTCCGGCTTCAAACTAGGGCAGTTGATATCTTGCAAACCGTTCGTCGGATTGACTTCATTCCACCACCAAAAGTTGCGGCTTTCAAAGGAGGTTTAGATGAACCTACAGAGTAGTTCCAAAGAGGAGATCTTCTAGGCCACGCAAGTCAATCTTTACTTCTGCAGTTGCAGCTTCAGTTTCAGCAGTTTCCGGCTTCAAACTAGGGCAGTCGATATCTTGTAAACCGTTCGTCGGATTGACTTCATTCCACCACCAAAAGTTGCGGATTTCAAAGGAGGTTCAGATGAACCTACAGCGCAGTTCCAAAGAGGAGATCTTCTAGGCCACGCAAGTCAATCTTTACTTCTGCAGTTGCAGTTTCAAATTCAACAGCTTCCGGCTTCACATGTATGAGAGAGAGAGAACCATTTCAGCGCAGTAGAGAAGAGACTCATATCTGCGCAGTAGAGAGAGAGATGTGATGAGATGAGTGAGTCCAAATGAGGAAAAGTCCTCTTATATTTATACACAATGTTGGTGGGTGAATAGATGCGACTGTTGGGCTTCTGAGCCTACATGAGTTGTAGGTCGGCTTGATAATAATTCCATAATCAAAATAAATTCATATCTCCATGAATACTTATCGGAATTGGATGATCTTTATATCAATCCTACACCTCTCGACGAGAGGAATCTAATAAAAATATTATCAGCCATGAATAAGATGACCCACATGAATTTTTTCCCTAGTTTCCAATTTTAACACTCCCTCTCAACCATGGAGAACTTCATCTGCAATCTGTCTATCGGTCGTTACTATTCATCCATCAAATGCACTGCCCTGTACAACCTGACCCTTGCCCTGCTCTGCTCTGCCTGTTCTACTTTGTCGTGTTCTGCCCTGCACTGATCTGTACTGTTTTGTTTTGTTTTGCGCTACTCTTGCATTGTTCTGTTCTACTCTGCTTTTGTCCGAATTATGAAGAAGAAGAAATGATCGAGGATGTATCATACTGACTCAAAGTCAGTCTCAGAGTATGTACCATTGATCCCAGACCAGTCTCAACCGACCCGAAGTCAGCGTCATAGTATGGTACAACTCCTACCACTGGTCCCAGACCAGTATCATTGATCCCAGATCAATGGAGGTCATCCTAGCATTGTTGTGGGGAAAAATGCCTATTTAGGACGATCCTATCCACCTAAGGTGTGACAGCGCCTTAGCAACAAACGAATACAGCTATTATGATTTCTTCCTTTATGAAATGTGAAAGAGTGGAGATTGGCAGACTTACCGTTGTCTTCCGGTTGTCCCTCGATCTAGATCCTCTTTCCCTTTGTGTGTCTACAGCTACTCGCCTCCTCGCTTGCTCAAGAGAACAGCTACTTGAATCCCACGAGGTCACAAGAGAACAGCTACCTGTGACAAGAGAACAGCTACTTGCGACAAGAGAAGAACACAATACAAAGGCACATATACATATTCATAAATGATTCAGGATTAGAAGTAAATCAAATACACTAATGCAATCATACAAAATACACTAGCATATAGGAAAGAATCAAGATAGCTTTATTGAAAGTAACAGGGTTCAGGAAGAGATACAACCCATGGGGCTCCAATCCAGCATCTCCTTCCCAGCAGAATGGAATTCCCTCTTCAACTCCCTTCAAAGCATAAACACCCAATGTATCCAGCCACAAACCAACAGCAATTCTTTACTTTCACAAAATTCTAGCCTCCCCTGACCTCATGGAGAGAGATCTATATATAGGGATATTGGAGAGAGGATGAGTCAGCTTGATACTGGTCTGAGACTGACTAGTGTCCTCTCTCACTTCAGTTCTTGAGTCCACTTGGAGGTTCTTGCTTCCACTTGGAGATTTGGAACCTCTTACTCATCACCAGTCGAATTCCTTGATCCAAGTGTCATTTTGGAAGCTTCCTGGGCATTGACACCTTGAGGAATGACTCTGCCACTTGTCCAAACTCGCTCAGCGCAGGTAGCCTTCATTGCAGTTGACATTCAACGCAGGTAGACAGTGGAGTAGTTGACATTCAGCGCAGATGCTTAGTGGAGCAGTTGACATGATCCAGAATTGCCTTGTTTTTGAGTGTTTTCAGGTGGAGAACTTTTGTGAATTGCTGTGGTTTCTTGGCCTTGTTCCTCTAGGGGTAGGAACAACATGTTTAGGGACTTTGGATCCCTTAGATTATGGACATTTCATGCTCAATGCTGCCAGGCACAAAAATGTCTATAACAGTTGCCCCCTAAAGTATGAGGCCGTTTATCGGGTGAAATGCTTTATCCAGGAGGGTCCGAAGTTCATCCATCTGCTGGGAGGAGACCTGTAATAAAATACAATACAATACATTATGATTCATACTGCTTTCATGATCTAGCTGAGGCGGGCATTCCCATGCTTAGCTTTATAAATTCATTTTTTGTACATAGAACAGACGATCGTCTGATGGTAGACTGATAATTTTGGTGAAAATTATCATCCTTTGAGTAGGATGATCATCTGCTGCAATGATGTACATGTCAAATGTCTTTATTTTTCCTGAATATATATCGCAGCCCGGATGGATGAAACTAGATCCGGGGTCTTCAAACTCGTTCGATCTTCACTCTAAGTACAAGTCGATCCATGTGAGAATTGCGCTGAAGTCGAACATGGAAAGACATCGCTTGATTACCGGTCAATGATGTAAACCGTTAACAAGCGCGAGAGGAATCACCGATAATGATAGTGACCCTCAAGGTACTGCAGTACAATTCACGTGGTGTGAATAAAGGACTTGGCGTCGAACACCACGCAAAATCTTCTGGTCGAAGGTCATTGATGTATACCTGTCGCCGGAAGTGAGAAACTTGCCATTGAGGCATGCAAGCTTCAAAGTACTGAAGGGGGTGTTCCTAGATCAACTCCTTGGATAATGAGCTGATGTCGACAAGGAGTGACCCGTCAAAGGAGGGCCTTAATGAATCCCACATCAGTGACACGGAACGGAGCTAATGATTTTAATGGAGGTGAAAACAATCTGTGACATATGATTCAGGGTGGCGGTCATGAATGGATGAAGGATAATGTATGGTAGTGGATGGGACCCGGTTGACTCTTTCTGAATGACTTCTCTTGAACATATGGCGACACTGATGTGATGGATTGGTAGCATTACCCCAAATATGGATGGTATGGCGAGACCATGGTGATGTGACCGGTGAATGAAACAACCCAACCCGAATGTGGTACGGAGGAAAAGTGTCATGTTCAAGAGCGACCTGCTACCATCAAAGTTTTCTTGATTTTTCCCAATTTTTCCCCAGTCATTGCTGACCAGTACCTCTTTATTTTTGTCAAGCTTGAGGAGGATAACATATGCTTGTTCTATAACCTGCCCTTCGGGCAAGCCCATCGCTATGTTTTAACGAGCCTAGCGATAGGGAAACTCGTTCTCGTCTAAAGACAAGTTTGTCGCTATTTAATAATTTTAACGAGTCTAACGACAAGGATAACTCGGTCCTTTTCATTTTTAGAGAGTCTGAAAAGGTACATAAAGTCAACTCCAAAATTCCTTTTTCGTCATCTAATCCCTTAAGTCCGAAAAAGTATAAAACAATACAGAAGGGATGAGTTTTCGATAATTTTAACGAGCCGAATAAAACAAGCGCTCGACCTTTTTGTGCAATAATCCCTCAGGTCCAAAAAGATTAAAATCTAGAGGAGGGATATCTCTTCCTGTCCTTTAACGAGCTGGAAGGCCAAAACTCGGTAATCTTTTCATATTTTACGAGTCAGTTGAAAAGAGCTTAAAGAAGACTCGTCTTCTGAGGAATGAGTGATGAAGAGGGTTAGCAGCTGATTCCAGGTACATGTTGGAATTTTCCAATCACGGCAGTGTCACAAGGATGGCTAGGTGAAATCACTCTTCGCAGCTGTTCCTCAGAATGGGTAAACAATCATATGGGGGTGAATGATCGGCCAAATGAAAAATGGAGGTGGCAGGTGCAAACACGACCAAGGCTTTTATGGCTGATAAATTTACGATCACAGTGGTTATTTACCGGGATAGGTTCATTTTTTAGTTAAAAATGAGCTTAAACACTGGAGGAAACTCTGCTCACTGCTTATATTTATTTTTTAACGAGCATGAAGACTGCGTTAAAACTGCTCAGATCTTGCGTTTATTTTTTAACAAGCATTAACTTTATGCTAAAACTGCTCGACGATAAGTTTGCATGCCCCCAGCATAATAACGCAAATCGAGGTGCATGCCCCCCAACCTTCATTGCATTCAACTTGGTGGTTGGAATGAAGGTTTACCTTTGAGATTTGAAAAGGGGATTTGTTTCATTTTTTAATGAGGTTGACATAGTAAAAGAACTATCCTCATGACTCCTTGTTTCATTTTTTAACGAGGTTGACACGAGATAAGAACCGTCCTCGGCGTCCAAATCGATTAGATGTAGAAGGTTTCATATTCCACTATGGCCACTTCCGCCAGATTACTCGGAGGCGGTAGGGAAAAAGTACCCATTAAGGCAGGGTCTTTTAGGAGACCTACTCCGATATTTTGGAGCGAATGACTCCTTCCATGGATCATTGGAATGCTTCCCGTAACTTGCGAACTATTGGGGAGAAAAGTTTGTTGGTCAACGATTGTAATTCCTCCTTGGAAGGGAAATGAAATCTTCCTAAAATAGGTCGACACAACAGCTGCCATGGAATATATCCATGGTCTTCCTAGTAGGATGTTGTAATCAAGATTCCCATCGATGACTTCAACATCTATTTCTACCGTTTTTCCCTCTAGTTCAACTTTCAAGTTATTTAGTATACCATATGGGGTATATGTCCTTCCGTCGAATGCTTTTAACGTCGTCGCAAACCTCGACAAGGTTGGAGATCCTAAAGTTTTCCAGCAACTCATCGACATAATGCATGTAGATTCCCCCTCATCAATAATTGTTCGATGAACAATTTTGTTGAGGGCTTTCACTTGAATAAGGAAAGCTAGTTGAGCTGGTAACTGAGGGTCATATCCTTTATGATCAAAGGCCACAAGATTGGAATCCATTGGGTCAATTCCACCTATTGCTGATAATAAAGCTTGCTCTTGGGAGAAGTAATTTTGCGGTACCTCAAGTGTCGACATAACGGACGGCGATTGGGCCAGGTCCTCTATCTGTGCAATTTTCGCACAAGAATTAAATGTCGATTTGTGTACTGCTCCCTTTTGCGACTTTATCATTGGCTCAGGAACGATGGGTGGCACAACTTCGGTCAATGTTGTTGTCAAACTAATAGGTTGTTCATTAGCCTTGTTGTTCGACAGCTTTGGATTCCTGTAATCCTTAGTCCTCGTCAAAGCATCATTTTGCTGCTTTGATACAGACAACATAAGAACTTGGGATCGGGAAGCATTTTGATTAGAAACCAGTTCGGTTCTCGGGCTTGGAAACAAATCAGTCAACACAGCTGAGGTTTTCGAACTCTTAAAGAATCTTTTAAGCTCAGCTTTGTATGGACAATCTGCTGACCAATGATCCTCATCGCATATATGACACCCCGTAGGGGGTTTCCTTTTCCTCCCTTTCTTTTTCTTCTTGCCCCCTGGTTGCTTCAGTCGTTTTCCCTTGTCGTCCGACACGGCACTTACTTCTGAGGCAAGAAGTTCCTCATTTGCATTTTGACCGGAAATCATACGGGCCTTTTTAGATATAGCCTTTGTCGATTTCATGTCTGTTGCGCCAATCACGCCATCGCCGGCATGAGAGTCACTATTTGATTTAGGAGGAGGAGGAATTGAAAATTCCGGTCTAGGGGCGTCGGGTATTTTATCATAGAGCGTGCCGGACTGAGTATATACTAAGTCTAGATATTGTGCACGAGCAATAACTTGCTCCTCCGTTATGACTCCCCCCTTGGCCACATCTTCCGTTATGGCAGGAAGTAATGACTTTATAAACCATTCAGCTAACAGCTGATCTGGAACGTAAGTCTTTACCATCCTGCGACGACGACGCCACTCATGTATATGATCGGATATATGTGTGGCCGTTGTCTGCTTGAAGTTGGTTAAGATTTCCGTTCCAGTTTCATACCTTATCGGTAATTGAAAATGGGTTAAGAAAGTCGTGGCTAGGGCACTGAAATTGTCGAAAGAGGCTCTAGGTAATTCAATATACCATTTAGCCGCTGGACCCGTCAATGTCCTCTGAAAAAGGCGAAGCCTTATCGAATCATCGTTCAGGGTGTTCGACGAACACCACAGATGAAAAGTCATGACGTGATTCGATGGGTCTTCACCTGGATTTCCATTGAATTTAGGAATGTCCGATGGAAGTTTATGCGGAATCGCTGGCCACCAAGGGGCATAAGCAATTGGATCATTCGTCAGCCGGTTTAGATCTGGTAATTCTAGAGTTGCTACAAAGGGCAACTGTTGATTCAGGTTAGGCGGAGCATACCTAGGATAAGATGGAATCGCCTGAGCAGTGGGTCTTTGTATACCAGCATAATGCATTTGATGCTGGCAACTTTGACAAGTTTTATGGGCATAACCGTTATTATACGGTTGCCCATTACTTACAAAGACTTGTTGCTCGGGTCCTTGATATGATTGCTGGAATTGTGGTTGTTGAGTTTGAACCAGCTCTGGTTGTTGGACCATTTGCTGTTGTCCAATACTGGATGATTGACCAAGATGAGGAGTCATAGTACTTGTTTGAGCCTGTGTCGCTCCAGATAAGGAGGCACTAACCGGAGGTTGTGATTGAGTTGTCGAGACAAGAGGCTGTTGTATGGCAACCTGAGAAACTTGGGGTTGACATACAACAGGTAGCGCTTGTACTTGCGACGCAATCAACATACCAGGTATAGTGGCAACATTCGACACAGGGTGGACTGGTTGCATTGAATATGCAACACTTGGTTGCTGAGGCAGTATTGGTACCCATCTGCTGGATGTAATTCCAGTTTGACCTGAACTTTGTTGTAAACTCCCATATGGTTGTTCTCCGGGGGGAAACAATGAAAAGGCATACTGGCCGCAATATGGTGGCAATCCAGTGCTTAAAGGGTAGATTGGCCTTTGAAGACACATTGGATCAAGTTGTTGAGTTTCAACATAAGAAATACCAGATGATAATCCGGATGAAGAAATAGGAACTAACCATGTCGTCGAAACAGTCTCTGATTGGACTCCAGCTTGTTGTTGACAATTTGCCGGGACAGATGGTATACCAACGAACATCGTTGGAGTAGCAACAGGAAGCTCTGCCGCTGCTGTGTCGGATGACACAGTCCTGGATGTCGACGATTGTTCAGACATATTTAGTCTATCCAAAAGATTTCCTAGCGATTCTACAAGAACTTTGTGATGAAGGTAGACTAACTTCGAAGATCAACGCAGGAATAAAGGGTGATTGTTCCGTTTAAAATAAATTGTTAACGACACTTTAGACACAACTTGCTTTTTCAGTTTTAAAGAGTCGAGAAAAAGCTAAAGATGACTCTAGTATCCTTCGATGTTTTAACGAGCCCAAAGTGACAAATGCTCGGATGGACTTTTTCTGTTATAGAGTCTGAAAAAGGCCAAAAGAAACTGCTCTGGAGATCTAGGCAGAGGGTGTGCCAAACTTTTCGCAAAACCACAGAATACTTTTTACGGTACGGGTGGTCGATCTTCGTGAATGTTGTGTTCACTGCATTGCGATCAGTAGGGCGGCCGACACGGCTTCCTAAGGATAAAGGATATATGCCTATAGGGGTCTCCCAATATATACGCGACGGTACGTGGGAGCACAAGTCCGTATTAGTGCTATCGTCCCTCAGGAGGAATCACCCACCTTCCCCGAGATCGACAGTCATTATGTTTAACGACGCCGGAACACGTCTCTAGCCTAGACCTCTATGTTGTGCGTTATGTTACAAAGCGTTGTTAGGTTCATTCAGTTTATTTTAGGTTGATCTTTTTAAAGTTTGCCTTTCAAGGTTCACCACGAGATGTATGATACAAATTCCTAAATGCAGTCTAAGATGATAAGCAAGCTTTATTATCTTTCAACTTTGAAAATCCTAGCTACTAAGGGAAAAGAATAACACTATCTTTTCTCAAAGAGCAATCAGCACACTCTAATGCACTCTTCCTAAATCAAGCATGCAAACTTATCAAAATGCAAATGCACAATGCAGGTGTTTGTTTTCCACTTTCTTAGTATAAATGCCTACAAAGAAAGCTTTTGTACAATTCTGAATTTGCTTTTAAATGACTGAAACAAACAAGTTTTTCTTTTTCCAAAATCAACAAGGGTAGAAGAGATTACAATCACTTTGCGATTTTCAAAATGAATACTTGTTTTGACATTCAAAAGTGACAAACTCAAACCAATAAGTAAAAGCAAATGATAATCAAACTGCAAACAGCCAATGAACTCTCTCCTAAGATCACAATCAATCAATCAATCAGATCTGAATCAAGGGCTACAGGATGACTATTTCGCTCATGCAAAGGAAAACTGTGAATGACGCCACAAACACATAAAAACACTTACAGTCTTTTTGTACAAAAATGAGGCGGAATTCAAGCAAAGAAAAGGGGTTATCAGACTGGTACCTATGCTGGTTAAAGGCTGCAAAAACAGAGATCAAAACAGGGCAAAGGACAGCAGAGAACCCCAGCAGCACAAGGCAAAACTGGTTCAGCGCAACCTCAACACTGTGGTTTTGACATTCAGTGAAGGTAGCCTTCACGGGACCTACGCTGAAATGCAGAATGCCTTCACAGCAGTCGCGCTGAAGGAGAAACTCTCGTTTCTCTTGTGTTCCGGGTCATAAAATGCTCAAAAATCAACTGTTTCAGGCCAAATCAGAAACACAAGCAAGGTATAAACAGAGGGATACTTTGATAGGGTAATAAATACTATCACAAGGATCATCAAATCATTTGTGGATCTAGTTTAGATCATAGACAAGTCTAAAAACTGGATCTAAGCAGCAACTTTTTACTTTGCATCCGGGAAAGATGCAGTTCAATAGCTGCTGTCAAGTCTATGAAGTAAACAAATGACGGAAACACAAATGAAATGAATAAACAAGTTCTTCCCCAGTGGAGTCGCCAATTTGTTGTGGGGAAAAATGCCTATTTAGGACGATCCTATCCACCTAAGGTGTGACAGTGCCTTAGCAACAAACGAATACAGCTATTATGATTTCTTCCTTTATGAAATGTGAAAGAGTGGAGATTGGCAGACTTACCGTTGTCTTCCGGTTATCCCTCGATCTAGATCCTCTTTCCCTTTGTGTGTCTACAGCTACTCGCCTCCTCGCTTGCTCAAGAGAACAACTACTTGAATCCCACGAGGTCACAAGAGAACAGCTACCTGTGACAAGAGAACAGCTACTTGCGACAAGAGAAGAACACAATACAAAGGCACATATACATATTCATAAATGATTTAGGATTAGAAGTAAATCAAATACACTAATGCAATCATACAAAATACACTAGCATATAGGAAAGAATCAAGATAGCTTTATTGAAAGTAACAGGGTTCAGGAAGAGATACAACCCATGGGGCTCCAATCCAGCATCTCCTTCCCAGCAGAATGGAATTCCCTCTTCAGCTCCCTTCAAAGCATAAACACCCAATGTATCTAGCCACAAACCAACATCAATTCTTTACTTTCACAAAATTCCAGCCTCCCCTGACCTCATGGAGAGAGATCTATATATAGGGATATTGGAGAGAGGATGAGTCAGCTTGAGACTGGTCTGAGACTGACTAGTGTCCTCTCTCACTTCAGTTCTTGAGTCCACTTGGAGGTTCTTGCTTCCACTTGGAGATTTGGAACCTCTTACTCATCACCAGTCGAATTCCTTGATCCAAGTGTCATTTTGGAAGCTTCCTGGGCATTGACACCTTGAGGAATGACTCTGCCACTTGTCCAAACTCGCTCAGCGCAGTTAGCCTTCTTTGCAGTTGACATTCAACGCAGGTAGACAGTGGAGTAGTTGACATTCAGCGCAGATGCTTAGTGGAGCAGTTGACATGATCCAGAATTGCCTTGTTTTTGAGTGTTTTCAGGTGGAGAACTTTTGTGAATTGCTGTGGTTGCTTGGCCTTGTTCCTCTAGGGGTAGGAACAACATGTTTAGGGACTTTGGATCCCTTAGATTATGGACATTTCATGCTCAATGCTGCCATGCACAAAAATGTCTATAACAAGCATAAAGAGTACGGTAGTTACAATGATGCGTCCATCGGTACTACTATGGTCCCTAACTTCATTTCCCTGCTCATTGATCAGATGAGAGGTACTTCCCATGAGTCCCAGACTGCATGGGTAGGATGCCTTGACAGGAGAACTAATCAATCCTATCCTCACAGGAGAACACATCAATCTTTCTACAGTTGCCATGGAGAACACATCAATCCAGGCCTCACAGGAGAACACATCAATCCTGCTACAATTGCCATGGAGAACACATCAATCTAGGCCTCACAGGAGAACACATCAATCCTGCTACAATTGCCATGGAGAACACATCAATCTAGGCTACCATGGAGAACACATCAATCCAGGCCTCACAGGAGAACACATCAATCCTGCTACACAGGAGAGCGAATCATCCTGTTCCACAAGAGAGCGAATCATCTTGTCCCACAAGAGAGCAAATCATCTTGTTCCAGTGTGCACCACCAGGGGAGGGTGGGTCACCCTGTGGTCATATGATGCTCCAGTAGGAACCGCAAGCCCTCAGAGCTCCCAAAGCTCAATGTATGCAACATGCAGGACCCTTGTACAAAGGTTTCTTGCTGACTCCTCGTTGTTTGAGAAAATCACAGATTAGATCTTTCCTCGGGGCTTTGACAAGGTGTATCAACCTGTACATCATCTTAATGCGATGGAGCCTCCTTTCTCATCAACTTACCATATCCAAGATGATGTCTATCTGCTGGAGCAATCGACGAATACGGGATTCCTCAATAATCGAATCCCACCTCTGGTTGTTATAGAGAATCACAGTGGTATCCAATGTAAATCCAAACAACTTACTGAAGAGCTTTCGCAACCAGACTACCTCACACGAGGTTATGCTAGCAACAATATATCCTGCTTCGGCGGTGCTCAAAGCCACCGACTTCTGCTTCCTGCTTATCCAGGATATCGAAGCAGATCCCAAGGTGAAACAGCACCCGGAAGTGCTCTTACGGTCCACCACACTGCCTGCCCAATCAACATCAGTATATCCAAGTAGTCTCACATCTCCGGCAGTGTATCTTAATCCATGAGAGATTGTGTCCTGAAGACATCTCAGAAGATTCCTGGCATCAATCCAGTGAGGCTCAACCAAATATGAGCTCACAATGTTAACTGCAAAACATATGTTCGGACGGAGGTTCACCAAGAACATCAATGCGAATGAGTTTTTGAAACTCAGAGGCATTTCCCAAGTCTGGTCTGACATCACTACCATATAACTTCTAAAAGTTAAGATCCTCGAGGTAGTCACAGGCTTGCAGTCCATCATACCGAATCTTTCCAATATATTTACCACATATTTTCCTTGAGATAGGAAAATTTCCCTTGGCTTCTACCACACTTCAAGTCCTTGGTCCTTCATTTCAAATTCAGAAGCCATCTCCCTCTTACATTTGTGAATGAGAGGGTTTGCACCTGTTAGAAAGAGGTCATCCACATACAATACCGGTATGAGAGGCTTGTCATCTTCAACCTTAAAGTAAAGGTTAGGATCGGCTTCACTCCTAGTGAATCCCAACTTTATCAAGTAGCTATCGATCCTCTCATACCATGCTCGAGGTGCTTGCTTCAGCCCATAGAGAGCTTTCTTCAACCTGCATACATGAGATTTTCGATCATAAATCTCAAATCCTTCGGGTTGCTCCACGTAGACCTCTTCTTTGATCGAGCCATGCAAGAACACAGTCTTGACATCCATCTGATGTAGGTTCCATCCTTATGAAGCGGCAAGGGCTATGATTGAGCGGATGGTCATATATCTGGCAACAGGTGCAAATATCTCATCATAGTCTATACCTTCCTTTTGGGAGAAACCTCGAGCAACAAAACGAGCCTTATACTTTTCCGTGCTTCCATCTGCTGCATGATTTATCTTGTAAAGCCATTTGGAAGTAACAACAGTCTTGTCCTGGGGTCTGGGAACTACTTCCCAAACATCATTCTTTATGATAGACTCATATTCTTCAGTCATAGCATCCTTTGATACTGGATGCTTGATGGCATCTGAGAATGACGAAGGCTCATTTTGTATGATCATGCTCATGATGGTCAGGTATCCTTGATGCCTATTAAGTTTCTTACTTTGATGGAAGGTTCCTCAGGGTGCAGCATGTCCTTCAGCATCATCAAGTAACCCTTTAAGCCATGAAGGCCTCTTCCTAGAAGAGGAAGGCTCATATGGAGGAGGATCAATCGGATCCATGGGTTCTTCTACATCAGGCATTGATTCATCATCCTTTTCTTTCGGTTCCCTGGTGTCGGCTTCTTGAGAGCTCCTCAAAGTCGGAAGATTGATCACCTTGCTGAGAGCCATATCTTCGTCAAAGGTGACATCATGACTAATTATGACTTCCCTTTGACCGGCTACATAGATTCTATAGCCTTTAGTATTTTCACCGTAGCCCACGAAAATTCCCTTCTTTCCAGATGCTCCCAGTTTATTTCTTTTCTCTTTCGGCACATGAAAGTATACAGGGCTTCCAAAAATTTTAAAATGAGAAACATCAGGTTTCTTACCGGTGAATTTTTCTACAGGAGTCTTGGAACCCAATGCTTGATGAGGGCATCGATTTTGTACATATACGGCAGTGTTTGCAGCTTCAGCCCATAGAAACTTTGGAAGTCTTTGATCATGTAGCATGGCCCGGACAGCTTCCATCATCGTGTGGTTCTTCCTTCCCACCACACCATTCTGCTCAGGAGTATGTGGTGTAGTAGTCTCCCTATTAATGCTAGCCTCAGATGTGCCTAAGTGAACCAACTGTAATATATCAGAGGTCTTGCTTTGGCTTTCCTTCAGCACATCCCGGACATACACCTTCTTTCTCTACTTGGAATTTAGGCATCCCTGTTACCATTGGTCTTACATCAAGTATAGCTTTATAATGAAGGTGGGCAAACCTCCGATGCCAAAGTTCGGACTGAAGAGTTGTGTCACAAGACATGACACCTAGTGGACTTCCATCGACCTAATATAATGAATCAACACTAAACCTAAGAGTAAAGGCATCTTTAACATTATTTTTCCATATACATACCTTGCCATTGCTGAAGGTTACCTTGTAGCCTCTGTCTTCCATTGCCAAGATGGACACTAGGTTCCTTTTGAGGTCAGGTGCATTTAATACATCCTAGAATTTCTAGCCTTCTTGAATGCTTGTCCTCTTCCTTGATTCCCAGCTCTCCTCTTACCTTTGTTGTTGAATTTTCCATTCCTTTGATTGCCATCAGAGGGATTTCGAGTTGCACCACTGCATACTGTACCATGCTTCTCTAATCATGATTATCATCATGCTGCCCATGTCCATGATTTTATCCATCATAATTCTGCTCAAACTAGTGTGCATCATCAACATGCTATCCTTTATGTCCATGATCTCATGTTGCCCTTTATGTCCATGATCTTATCCATAGTTTTCCCATTGTGAGTGCCATTTCTCTGTCAGTAATAGTTTCCCCAATAGATAGGAGATCGTTCTTAATCTCGGTGATTCTTAAGAAGTATGCTTGCATACTTTCATCTTTACCCTTCTTGATTTCCCTTAACTTATTTCTAAGAAACAAAACTTGATTTGCATCATTAACTTTAAATAAACTCACCAGTATGTTGTAGATTTCCTTGGAGGTGTCTAGATCAGAGATGTAGGCCACCAAGCGCTTGTCGATAGAGTCCCGGATGATCTTCTTTGTTTTGACTTCTCCATTTTTCCATTTGTTCCAGGCAGCAGTAGTTGCATTTGATGAAGGCTCAACAATATTGCCTCTTACAGGGTCCAGCACTCCTTGATCTTCAAGGGTTAGATCGATAGACATCTTTCATCTGTGATAGTCAGCTTTCTCACTGAGCTTGTCTTCGGCAGGAAAGAGTGTTGAGGACCCCATAGTTCTTTTAGGATAGCCTTGCCAATCTTCTCTTCAATGATTGCTCTTGCTCTTGCTCGGGCTTTGTCTTCACCTCAGCTCTGATACCATGTTAAGTTATGGTATGTTCTATGCTTATAATAGTTTACTTCTTTTTCTTATTATATTCCACCGATTATCAATCACATGTACATAAAGTAAAGCGCAGATAGAACATTAAACGATCGACAGAAAACAAGCCAAGACAAGAGACACAGGATGTGGCGGCTAGCCAGGGACAAACCCCACAATGTGTGGGGAAACCTTTTGATCAAATCTTCTTTTATCTTCAATAATTCAGTAGAGAGAAATAATACAATAAATCTGATTCATATCAGCAGTAGCAAACCCTAGATCAGTAGCATCAGCATTAGCGGCTTCATTATCAAACTAGGGCAGACCATGTCTCACAAACCGACAGTCGGATTGACTTCATTCCACCACCAAAAGTTTCGGCTTCCAAAGGAGGTCAGATGAACCTACAACGCAGTTCAGATGAGGAGATCTTCTAGGCCACGCAAGTCAATCTTTACTTCTGCAGTTGCAGCTTCAGTTTCAGCAGTTTCCAGCTTCAAACTAGGGCAGTCGATATCTTGCAAACCGTTCGTCGGATTGACTTCATTCCACCACCAAAAGTTTCGGCTTTTAAAGGAGGTTCAGATGAACCTATAGCACAGTTCAGATGAGGAGATCTTCTAGGCCACGCAAGTCAATCTTTACTTATGCAGTTGCAGCTTCAGTTTCAGCAGTTTCCGGCTTCAAACTAGGGCAGTCAATATCTTGCAAACCATTCGTCGGATTGACTTCATTCCACCACCAAAAGTTGCGGCTTTCAAAGTAGGTTCAGATGAACCTATAGAACAGTTCCAAAGAGGAGATCTTCTAGGCCACGCAAGTCAATCTTTACTTCTGCAGTTGCAGCTTCAGTTTCAGCAGTTTCCGGCTTCAAACTAGGGCAGTCGATATCTTGCAAACCGTTCGTCGGATTGACTTCATTCCACCACCAAAAGTTGTGGATTTCAAAGGAGGTTCAGATGAACCTACAGCACAGTTCCAAAGAGGAGATCTTCTAGGCCATGCAAGTCAATCTTTACTTCTGCAGTTGCAGTTTCAAATTCAACAGCTTCCGGCTTCACATGTGTGAGAGAGAGAGACCCATTTCAGCGCAGTAGAGAAGAGACTCATATCTGCGTAGTAGAGAGAGAGATGTGATGAGATGAGTGAGTCCAAATGAGGAAAATTCCTCTTATATTTATACACAACGTTGGTGGGTGAATAGATGCGATTGTTGGGCTTCTGAGCCTACATGAGTTGTAGGTCGGCTTGATAATAATTCCATAATCAAAATAAATTCATATCTCCATGAATACTTATCGGAATTGGATGATCTTTATATCAATCCTACACCTCTCGACGAGAGGAATCTAATAAAAATATTATCAGCCATGAATAAGATGACCCACATGAAGTTTTTCCCTGGTTGCTAATTTTAACAGAGTCTAAGGAAGATCTATGTCTATGGGTATGAACAAATGGAGTCTTAGAGAGATAGCACAAAGAACTAAGTGTAAGAGGGGGAAAGGCTCTGTAGCTAAGTGCATAGAGGCCTAGAGTAGTGTTTGTAGCTTAGTGTGCAGGGAAGTTTTGAGTCTGTAACCTGATACTGGAGATCAATAAAGAATATTGTTGAAGAAATTCATGTGTTTTATCTGTTTACCTCTGTTGTTTATGTTTGCGATATATGCTGTGATGAAATAATGTCTTTATGAAATAATGATGTATTGATGCACGAATCTATTGGATAAGTCTTATTAACTGAATGCAATACATGTTAAGTATTTACACAAAGATCATAATACCTTCTACTACGTTTATCAAG
The DNA here is from genome assembly GCA_031772625.1 of Pinus tabuliformis. Classification (NCBI taxonomy): domain Eukaryota; kingdom Viridiplantae; phylum Streptophyta; class Pinopsida; order Pinales; family Pinaceae; genus Pinus; species Pinus tabuliformis. The sequence continues at coordinate 1,290,164,563 of CM062816.1, read as the reverse complement.
CACTTAAGTAGATCTAAGTAGATCCTAATCTGAAGATAACTTACGGTGCACATAAGTAGATAATTCATTTGTTTAAGGTCCACAAAAGCTGATCGTAGACCTTTGTGAAGGTCTAGGGAGCATTCGAAGGAAGTTATAGTCCCAAGCCCTAAGGGTTTGTAGATCTGCACAGAGGTAGATCTAGGGCATAAAAATACTTCACACTAATCTCTGGATGCAGAAGCTTGGTTCCAACATCCCCCCATATTGCTTCGGGTGAGAATTCATTCTGCGCTAAGTGGATTGATATCAAAAGGGTCAGTAGTGTAGGGTTTTTTTGATGCAACTAACTCTAAACCTGGGTCATGACCCACTAAGCCAACAAATTGTTATTTTACTGAGACTAGGATTTGTATAAAGAGATGTGTGATGTCGCATCACTGGAATCTGACCAAGAAGGAAATTGAGAAGTGGTTGGATAGGAAGATCCACAAATTTGCGGCGCAAGAGAACAAAAATCCACGCCTATCAAAAGAGCAGTGGTTGGATAGATATTTCTACATGGAAATACATGAAATTTCCTTCTACACCTTCCCGATCGAGCTATATGAGTGGATAGCTAAGTTGGAAAACAACCAAGGAAGGTGGAGGCTTAATGAACCAATGGTGTGGACTCCAAAGCTAGTGTGGAGGTTGGAAGCTTCTGAGGATAAGATCGCGTGCACTGTTAATCATTGGCTTGATCGGGTTATAGGAAGATTTGTTATAGAATTCATGGTTGATACCTCAGTCAGCTACAATGAAGCAGAGCGATGCTTCTTCAAAGGACCACGAGGTAAGTACCTAAAATCTTTGAATACCTGGATTAAGATGCTGTTGTGTGAAAAACAGGTTATTCCATTTCCTTGATGTTCGGAGCTACGCAAAGTGGAAAACTCTTCAGGGATCGAGGGAAAACAGGTCCTGAATATAGCCCGCTGATTGGACCTCCTTCAAGTGACGATGAAGGAGTGGTACATGCCTCACCACGGAGTGCAGTCTAGTTGATAAGACAAGGTTTTCCATGGATACATCATCCATCCACTCCATCGCCACCTTCACCTCCACAACATACACATTCGCCCACACCACCACCACCACCATTGTTCAACATGTCGAACTCAGTAAAGCTGCTGATTTTCAAAGGTATAGGGAGTGAAGATACATATAAGTTCTGGTTTGTTGCTACTATTGTATGGGTCTAACAACAGATCACTGATGACAATATAAAGAAAGCGTAGTTGGCTACCGCTCTGTAGGATCACGTGTTGACCTAGTACATTAAGTACTGCACTGACAACTCTTTGGCATCGTTAGCAGACACTAAGGCCACATTGAACAAAGAATTCAGTAAACCTAAGTCTGACTCGCAATCAATAGTTGGGTTCAAGGAAATCACGATGAGGGCTGGTGAAACGCCCTGGGAGTTAGATCAAAGATTGAAGTGTGTGATCCACGAAGCTAACATGAAGCTCATAGATAGTCAGCACTGTGAATGGTTTATAGCCTTGCTCCTGCCCCACATGAGGATTGCTTTATCATAGCAGAAGATAGGGACTCAGGCAGAATCCTTGGCAATCACGATGAGATTGCACGAAACACCTTTTTAGGATGTGTCTTTGGGAGTTCAACAAATTCACTCGCAGTTGCCGGACCTCTGCTTGGAATTGTAGAGCTTGAAAAAATAAAAGGAGGCTAGGCTGGAGGTACATGAGGAAGTCTGGTGCCTCAAGTGTAAGAGCTAGGGGCATGATGAAGATCATTACCCTGTGTTCGCGAATTATATTACAGGGGGGACCAATGCCCCTGAGGTAGTAAGCTCCAGCAGGACCAAGTATGGGGCCCGCGCTATGGTGCACTATTTTTTAGGTGGCTGGGAAACATGAAAAGATAATTGTTGTTTACTACAAAAGTTCATTCAAACACCACAACAATTGTTCTCCGATTTCTGCAAATTGGTGGGACATGATGAGTTCCACTGTCATAGCTAAAAATTTATGATGGAAATAATTCCTACCTATCGAATGCAATCAGAAACTCGGCCTCTGGATCAAGGCGTTGGGGGAGCGCGTGGGGGATATCAGGGGCACAGACGAGGCTGAGGAGGAGGAGGACCTGGTATTGGTCGTGGACATGTTATTTTCTATAATTACAGGATGCCAGGGCACTACACATGGAAGTGTCAGAATAAGACATGCCTATCATGCCAATACCACACTCAGTTTGACCATACGATAAAATAATTCCCTGTGCTGATAGCCAAGATGTAAGAGAAGAAGGTACAACCTCAGCACCCTACATAGAACTTACAAATGATGAGGGTTGAGCCCCGCGAGGAGGATCCAAATGTGAATATAGTGCTGAGAAGTGGAGTAATGACTAGGGACGATAAGGGAAAACAACCTGAAGAGAATGGATGGGTCCGCAAGGCCCCAAAAAAGGAAGTCGACTTCGATCTAGAATGCATGAAGGAGACATTTATGGAAGCGAAGAAAAGCTTCGTTGAGGCATCTACCTTAGGAAGTCAGGACAAACTACCAGAAACTAGTGCGCCCACAAAGATTGATCCCTATATAATCACCACGTAGCTGGTGACCTACATGAAACTTCTACATGATAGAAAGGTTGTGAATGGGCTACAGGAGTTGATAAACAAGTGTACTGGTAAGGAAAATACTCCTGGTGGAAACCCCATAGTTAGAAAGATTGGCAAACATAAGGCAAGAAATGGGCGTGAAATGAGGCTCACTACGCAGATAGGAGATTATGAGATGGACCAGGTTATTTTGGATCTAGGATCTGATGCGAACGTTTTTCCTAAATAGACATGTGAGAGAATGGGGAGACCTACATTGTAGTGGTCTCTGATTCAACTGAATGGCGAACCAATAGTAGATTATCCTTATGGGACAACTACATGGAGTGACCGTAGATATAGAAGGTGGGAGCGCACTGGATGATTTTGAAGTAATAAAGACCGTTGATGATAGTAATCCATATCCTGTGCTCCTCAGAATTGATTGTGCTATTGATATGAGTGGAGTCATCAACTTGAAGAAGTAGACAATGTCATTTGAAAGAAAGTCGCTTCCTGTTGTAGTGCCATTGAACCTTGTAGAAGGGTTGTGCTATACTGAACCGGTCTGTGACTGTGAAGAAAGTGATGATGAATTGGATAAAATTTACAAAATAACAATAGACTAAGACTGGATTAATCCAGTAGCTAATGGATGAATTGCATGGGACTGCGAAATCTCTTGTACCATAGATTCAGATGAGGAGTTAGAGCACTCTCAGAATAAGCTGCATGAAGTATCTACACTACGCTGCAACATGATGACTAAATCGCTGCGCTGTGTGTTGTCGAAGGTAAGAAATTTACCCTATTATGATGGTTTAACTGATGTAGATAAATTTTTGGATGCCTTTGAAAGAGAAATCCTTGAGGATCATCACTTCCAAGTGCTAGATTTGGCATTATGTGCTATGCCCGCATGGTGGTGGGGTACACACAAGGACAACTTTGATGAATGGCGCGATTATAGGAGAATGATGAGGTTGTGATTTGGTCATCCTAAAGTGTGATTAATTGAAAAATATGATGGGAGAAATGATCCACGTGATCATTTGGAGAAATGGACTAAAGTCTACGGAACAGAGCCATAGCCAGAGTGGGTGCACTTATTCTGTCATACTTTGGATATAATCCCTATGAATTGGTACCTAGAAACTAAGCTCCTCCATGGCACCACAGAGTGGGATATATTAAGGGAAGGTTTCTTAATGACCTTCAGTTTTGAAGATGGGTTCGAAAGAATTGATGAAGCTCTGCAGGAGGTTAAGGCGGTGATCTTCAGAATTCCGTAGGATCCTTTGAAGTTGGTTCAACCAGATTGGAGCACCCAGCTACACCATGTGCTGGAATGCTATAATGTGACTGCTGAGGGAGAGGATGAAGATCCAAGAAATATTAATATCCCAGAGGCTGAAGGCCACCGCAAGGTCGAGGGTCTACAGATACAAAATCTAGACATCACCGTGCTGTGAAAAACCAAGCAAGTGAACATTGGTAATGAAGCAGAGCCAAAATTTGCAAATATCGGAGATTACCGGGATGATGCCAAAGTGGACAAAGTTGCTGAGTTACTTCGCGATCATTTTTCCTACGAAATTTTCGGACCTGAAAGGCATCATAAGCGACCTAAGGGTGATGAAAATTACTTTGAAGCAAGACACGAAGCCTATCAAGTAGAGACCGTATTGCCTTAATTCAAAATACAAGGAAAAGGTTCTTTTAGAGCTGGATGAGATGCTAGACACAAGCATCATCGAACTAGTTGAAGAGTCTAATTGGGTAAGCCCAATGGTGGTTCAAGAAAAGAAAGAGAAGGGAGCAATAAGGATTTATGTAGATCTAATAAAGCTTAGAGATGCCTGTGTCCATGATCATTTTCCGACAATGTTTATAGATGAGGTGTTGGAAAATGTTGGAGGGAAGGAAGCCTAGTCGTTCATTGATGGATTCTTTAGGTACCATTTAATTAAGATCGTGCCAAAAGACAGGAGCAAAACAACCTTTGCTACAGAATGGGGTTTTTTCTAGTATAATGATTCCATTTGGACTCAAGAATGCACCGGCGATATTCTCTCGCGTAGTCATCGCGACGTTCAAGGAATTTATTCACAAGTTCTTGGAGGTGTATTTTGATGACTGGACAGTGTTTGGGTTAGTAAAGCACCATGTATCTAGTCTATGCTTAATGTTACATACGTACTGAAGGTACTAGATCGCATTGAACTTGAAGAAGTGTTTGTTCTGTGTCCTTTTCAGAATTTTACTGCGTCATGTGGTATGAAAGCAAGGGATGGTGGTGGACCCTACTGTTGTGGCCAGAAACAACCCCCCCTCTCATTTAGTGTCATTTGTAATATTAAATGTGTGGGGACCCTTAGTTATAAAATCCACAAAAAATAAAGTAGTGCTTAAAGTTTCTTTCCACAAATAAAGTTACCATCATAAGTTTAGGAAGCTCCTTTGAAATTCTTAAAATCTAAGTTTATGATAAGGTAGAAATCTTTAAAATTGCACCGTAAAAAGGTAGCAGGATGCCACCTTTCAAGTACTATCCCAACATTTGCGAGATCGTGGTAATGAAAAAATATCACGTCGCATTCAGTAAAACTTACACAAAGCACTTCAGAATTTGCCGATTTGCGATGACGCCGATCGCAAGATCGCATCTTGCAAGAAACATGTTAACGAAATTTGTCTTACATAAAACTCCTCGATCTGCGATATTGCGATATCGTGATTTCACAATTAAGCAAGGTTGCGGCATCAGGTCAGATCAATGCTGCGATGTTGTGTTTTTGCGATTCCGTGATTTTGCGATGTTGCGATCTGTGATTTTGCGATGTTGCGATCTGCGATGTTGCGAAGCAAATCGCAAAATCGCTCCATCGTAGATCTCTTAGGCACGTTATTCAAGAAAAGTATTTTCCTTAAGCTGACACATGGTTATGCGCTCTAAATGCTAATAAAGGAGTTAGTTGTCAGTTATTAATAGAATATGAGCGCGTGCTTTTCGAAGAATCATTTCACGTAAAGTGGTGTATTTGGTATGTCTGCAGCATTTAAAACTCTCCCATCACCCTTCCTTGTCATTCATTTCTACCTCACTTGTGAATTATAGGAACGAAGAATAGAGGACGATACAAAGCAATACGCAGGTTGAAATGGGAAAGAAAAGCAAAGCCCCGAGCTCTAAAGAAAAAGAAATGGCGCCTTTGTATATAGACACGGCTTGAAACAGAGACGCGGGAATAGCTACGTGGGAAGGCATGTATAATCTGCTCGAAGAGGAGAATCCCAGAGTAATGGAAGTTACTGCTGTTGTAGGCTCACAGAGTCCTTCTGAAGCATCCTTAACAGAACTAGTTTGCTCATTCTTCCATCGGATAGCAGCAAGGCCAAGTGGATACTGGATAGCGCAGAAATCAGAAATAGACAGTTCAAAGTTCATGGTCAAGGACTCATCGGTTCATTCGCTGTGCAAGATTTAAAGCTCATGTATCATCTGCCAGAGCCACAGGCAACGTATAACAAGCAATTTATGGAGAAATTTGTAAAGGAAAATCAGGACCTGGCAGAAACCACCAAAGACTGGTCCAGGAGAGATGAACCGCTGAAGAAAGATAAACACGGTATGTACAGTATTGGTTCCCTTACCTCCGCATATTTCTTTGCTGCTGCCATGCTCTGTATAATATTTGGAATGCCAGATATCAATAAATTTTCATCTGAATGGCTACCATTATTGGATGCTGCCACAAATGCCACTATTGTAGATTGGGTCAAAATTTTATCTGATAACCTAGTCACGGCTATTGTCAGTTACCGGTCCAAAAGAGCTGCGGCCTAGAGAATTTATCCTCCTTTTTACCTATCTGCATATATTATGGATTCAATATGTTATGTTTCTAAGTTTCCTGTTATGGGTTGGAAGTGGACAACTCAAGACCCCTTACCCATCCATGTCTATCATAAAGAATTGTGGGACTCTCAGTTCACTCCATACTTCTACCAAATTTGTCATGGAATTATGCTACCCTTGTAAAGAATGTTGTATGAAAAAGACCCCTCGAGGTGCTTGCCTGAAGCAGAGGTAGACATCCTCCCTATCGCAAGGTCGTTCGGGGAGGAATTGTTTACTTATGTCAGGGTATTTGGAAGAACTGCACCCCCTCATGTCCTACCTTTGTATATCCCTGATAAACTCTTAGCTCGAGAGATTGCATATCAAACCTGTGGAGAAGGTAGTCTAACTAAAGACTTAAAGGAAAAAAAGAAGGCTATATGGCCACAGTTTCCTGTAGCCTCTGGGGCCTTTTCGCTATTTGATGTAGGCCACGCATTCACGGAAGTACAAAATATGACGTGTTTACAACTATTCAAATTCCCGGGAAGACCATTTGACCCTAATGAGGTTGCCCAGAATTTCACAACTACAGTCAAGATAAAGGTGTTCTTTGGGAAAAAGGATTTATTTGATGATATATTCCAACAGAAAAGCACACTTGAAGAAATTTTGCGTGAAGCCCAATTGCAATTATCTCCAGAAGATTTCCAAAAGTTCACAATATACAGAGAAAGAAGGTTAGCCAGTATTCCTCTAGAGAAACTACGCCTACCCTCAAGAGAACCAACTCCAAGTGTTAGTCTTAGTGGGAGTTCAAGCACTAATGGATCTAAATCCAAGTCTGAACAAGAAATGCCTGAACACTCTAAAAGATCCGGAAATGAGCAGGATAAGAGCGAAAGGTCAGTAAAGGATACTGCCCAGTCAATGGAACTTCTACATCAACAGGTTATTGCCTCCTCGCGAAGAGATCCTCCTCCTCTCATCATTCAAGCACCGCCAGTCACAACCGAATTAGATGAAGAATGGGAAACCTTCAACGACTTGATCAATCTTGAAGGACAAGCCATAAAAACACCTGTGGGCAATACACAGGTAGCACAAGAAGTAGTCACAAGAACAGTCAGCGATGTCTCAGATATGGAACATATTTCTGTTGCGCCATCTTCTGAGCTTATACTCAACATTGAAGAAATTCCCCCTCTGGATATATTTTATAGCCCACAGTGTAAAGCAATAGTAAGAAGACAGAGAAAGAAAAGGAAATTGGAAAATACACCCTCTCAGGACGCAGAACAATTAGACGTCTTGTGGAAAGATCCCACTAGCAATCCTACTGAAAATTTCACCAGACTATCTCAGATAGCAGGAGCATACACTTCTACAACTATTGATAAAGCATCTAAGGTACAGCAGTTGTTAAAAGAAAAAGAAGACCAGATACAAGTACTGCAACAACAGTTGCAACAAGCTAACACCAATAATGAAGCACAAAAACAGCTTGAAAGGTTGCAGCAGGACTTCCAGCGAATGCAGATAGGATATCAGAAAAGTTTGGATGAGAAAGAAAAGCAGTTACAGGATCTACAAGAGATGCACAAAGACGACCCTAAGCTTACATAATTTATTACGGAGTCCATTTCCTTGAATGAACAATTACTACAGCAGCAAGAAGCGTTGGCCCAAAAGATATCACAGTGGAGTTATTATTGTGAAATTAGTGATAAAATCACTAATCAAGTGGTAGATTTGCGAAGTGACTATGATCTAATTGATAAACGACTGACTGAATATTTGGCTTGGAAAGATAAAGACGAGGGAAAAAGAGTAGGTGCACCAAGGATAAATGAAAACCATAAAGAAATGCTCTTTAACAAATGGGACGAGCAAATCAGGGAGGCAGAACAAGCGGCAGGAACAGCAGGCACGGCAGCAAGCAGTCTTATTGATTGTGTAAATGAAAATTTTCACAGGGAAAATTTGATCGCAGAGACCACTCCAGGATATTTACCGAATGCACAACAACTAGAGGCAAAATGGAAATAGAGATCGCAAGAAAAGGCAAAAGCCATTCAAGGGCTGAGCAAGTTAAACTGGGAGTATTATTGGGCATACTTGGTGAAGCCGCATAGCCAGTGGATCACTGTCAAGTGTATCATAAATGCGGCTGAAAAAATGGCACCAACTCTCATTGATTCTGTTTTCTCAGCTCAGCTAAAAGCAGAAGTCAGCCAGTCGACTCTCCTTAAACAGATGCTACATACGTGCAATTTTAAAGACCAAGTACAGAAGTAGTTTAATTTTAGATTCAGTTTTAGCTTTAATTTTGTTTTATTTTCCTAGAAACAGGACGGTCATTTTTGTAAATAAGTTATTTTTAGATTTAGTTAGTAGTATTTAAACCATTCTCATGCATTTAGAGAAGGGTCCAGAAATTTATCAAAAACTTGTCCTCAGAACATGCACTTTTGCACCCTCCAAGGAGGTTTTGATGAATGAATGGAACAGGATTTGTTGATGTTTGCATTTGATATCTGCTATTGATGTTGCATTTCTGTACTCTTAGTGGATGTTATAGCAAAGAGAGATAAATCATTGTCGCTTGAAGCTCATGAGTAGGACTAGTCATAAATGGTACTTTTTATCTCTTGACCAGTTCTGCTTATGTGTTAAAGTGATATACAGTTTTTAGTTGTTTATGTATTATTGCATGAATGCATGAGTTATCATTTGGCACTTTTGTACAGTGATAGCTATTTATTTATGCTTAATGTATGAATAGCTCATTATGCGATATGTTTTTCACAACTGTTTCGTCTAACTTTTTTTGCGAAGTGGTTCATCCTTATTGATTTCTTTTCTCATAATAGTTGAATGATCTTTATTACCAGTTGTTATTTGAAATATTTTTAGATCGCATAATATAAGAATTACATCCCGGGTTAATATAGACTTAGATGTTGTTGCTTATTAGATTACAATAGCATAGCATTAGATTAAAGTTAGAATTAGACTATTTCAATTAGGAACTGTTAGATCAGGAACATAAAAATCTACACACACACACACACACACTCATAGATTGGGAAACTGGTCCCATATCGCCAGTCGGATCCGCTATACCAAACGGATAAGGAGCTGCCAACCAAGGTCCGGACCGGGCGGGTATCCCCCTTGTTGTAGACCCGATTTTTGGGGCCTCAACATATTTGGCGCTAGAAGGAGGGCTGAAACATGTTGTTTGTTGGGGTTTGTTTTCAATTTTAAATTTGAATTACGATGGCTTCTCTTAAACTTCCAATTTGGAGTTGCATCCATGTATGTGCATCCTCCAACACTCCACTCGAAGTGGTAAGACGCCTGTCTCAGGTAAAATTCAATGGTAAGAGAAATTCTTCTGCTTTTAATCATGCCCTTCAATTTATTCAAAATGTTTCAAATTCTAATTTTCAAGGAATTGATGAAGGCATTTTATGCAGAATTTTACTCTCACATTTGTAGCGGAAGCTAGAAACTGGTGTAGAACCCTTCTGGTTGCCTCAATTCACAGCTGGGATCAATTTGTCACGATTTTTGTTTGTAAATTTGACTGTTATGATTATGATCAGGTATATGATGAAATTGAGTATTTACTAAAAGAATATGAGTCTGTTAGAGATTTTAATATTTGATTTCATCTGAACTGTTTGAAATTTGATGTTGAAAATGAACCCATAAGTGAAGAATCACTAGATTGTGTGGATCATAATTATTCTCTGCCTCCTATTCCCGATCCATTGGAAATTAGCCCAAGCTTTGTTCAATTTCCTTCTAACATAAACGAAAAATCCAATTTGGATGTGCAAATAAATTGTGATGAAGAAGTTTCCCAAAGCTTAGAGGATATTTCTGATCAAATACAAGAGGACAAAACCAACAATTTTGGAAGAAAGGTTGCCTTGGAATCTGAAATCAATTTTGAGGCAAACTCAGAAAATATGATCGCAACTCAACAAATGCAAATGCCAAGGTTAGACCAGCAAAGTAATCTTCTTCCAAAAAACATGAGCACACAAAGGTATGATCTAAAACATGAAATCCACGATGAACATAATGCACAAGAATTCTCAAAAAGAGATATTTTTAAATGCATTATTTCAGAGTCACATTTTTCTCTTTATCCTGATATTTTTAATGATGGTAATTTTTCCCCTCTCACTATTAATGATATTTCAGAAAATACAGAGGCTGATCTAAATGAATCACCATTAAGTTTTCAAGATAGAGAAGCAGTTATAGAACATTCTTTTGTCAATAAAAAACATGAAATGCTTGCTCCTCATTGTTTGAATATACTAGATGAAACTGAAGGGAAATCTAGAGAATCTTGTGAAGTCATTTATGATAATTACTTTGAAGATGTTGAATTATCTCGAGAGAATCATCAGAAAATTCAAATAACATCTGAGAATGAGAGGTATTTTAATTCAAAAATCATTTCAACTGATCCTCATTCTAAAGCAGCAAATCATCTGCATGATTTCGCTATCCAAGAAAGTATTCCAGTCTATGATTCATATCATGATCAATTTTTCACGCTTGTTCACAATCATAATTTGTTTTCTAATTCAAAAGATGGAATTCAAAATTACTCGAATTCCATAATTCTGGACAATCCTTGTGGAAGATAAAATTTTTCAAAACGATCCCAATTGTGCTATAACACTAGTTGTACAGATAGTCATTGCATTCTATTCCATTTGCACCCATTTTGTATAAATCCAAATTTAGTTTTAGATTTTAATTTTCAGAATTTTGATATATTATGCTGGCATACTGAGAACCTTACTATCAGACATTCAAGTGATGTATCGCCCTGTTGGAAAGTTGAAGTTTTTCGAAAGAATGTAGAGCTGTTTCAATTTCAATTTCAATCAATGCCAATGTTTTATCAAAAGCTTCTATCTTATCCAAGACAATATCAACAAAAGGATGTATTTTTAGAAACTTGCCAGCAATTCAATTTAAGTGATAATTTTCCTTCGAAAGATTTCCATCCATTCTTCGTTGATCCATTCAAAGAAATATATTTGGAAACTTTTCTTTCACTGGAAATTGTCAAAAGCTTAACTTTCACACATAACATTAATAATATGATACAGGCTGTTAAATCCAAAAATTTATATCCTCAATCTGGCCTGTCATCTCTTCCATTGAACGTTTATCAATCCGTAATGGAAATCCATCCAGATTTCTATGACCCAATAGGTATTCAATTGGAAAGAAAATTTCATAAGAAGGAAACTTCAAGTAAAATTCTAACAATAGTTGTACATTCTAATTCCACATTTAATGTTCTCAGTTAAGCAAGAACTTTATTTCTGGTGCTAACATTTGAAATGTATATATGTGCAGGAATGAAAATGAGAGAATGGTTACATTGGAAATATGACTATACCTAGTCAATTTCATGTATATAGTTAAAATAGGAGTAGAATTAATTTAATTAGTTTATTATGTTAATAGTTTATGTTTAACAGTCTGCATGCAAAAATAAAGGAAGTAATTAGCCCTCTCCATATTATATAAATATCCAAGGGAATAGTTACCTCTCATCTTCTTTAAATATATCTCCTGTAATAAAATCTGCTGTTGTTAACTACATTAGGCATTTACGAATAAGATACCAATTCACTTTCAGATTTTGATTTTTCGCTTGTATAAATAGAAAATCTTTTGGAAAATTGATCTTTATTATAGATAGATACAGTTAAAGACTCTAGCCTAGATATGATACTAGTTTCAACTTCATAAAGTTTGATGAAAATAACATTTTGTGAAGAAATTATCTTATATCAGTACAATGAAAGGTATCAATAACAAAATAAAGACTCTCTGTAGAACAGTTGTTTCCAAAAACTCTACTATTGTTGTCTAGAGCTATCTTAAGGAAACAATGACTTCCTCCCTACTAAGGAGATCACAACTTTTTGAGGAACAACCCAAGGATACACTTCATCTTGAAGAATAAGAGGTCTCATCACGAGCCGGCATATCATAATCACAGATATTATAACTTGCTGACTTTGCCAAATACTGTACACCACAACAGGGCAATGACTCAAGATTGTTGCAATCAAAAGACAAGGGGTCTCATCATGAGCCAACTTGTTTAGGAAAGTTATAAATCAAGTGAATGATTGTGTTATAAATTTTCTACCAAACCAAGACATTGTTCTTTAAGAGTAAAAAGAAAATCAAAGCAATAAGTGTGGATGTGGATTCTTCTTTGAAAGTTGTAGGCTGCTTTAAGTAGGATACAGGATCATTGCTGGGTAACAGGTAAACCTGTCGAGGCTATAAATGCCTGCTGGCAGTAGAGGCTCTACCTACGACAAATGAGCATATTTAAAACTGTGTTACAGAGAAGACTTTGTTTTATCTTTACAAACCAAGTAATGACTGATGTAAATACAAGGAATAGCCTGAGGAAGAAAATAATCAAAGCTGAAAATAGTTGAAACAAAATGTCATTGACAGGTTAGAGTGGAATGTACTTTATATTTCCATGATAAAGTTTAACTTTCTGAAAAATTTTCTGTTTTGGAAGTTTAGAAAATTCAATAGAAAAACAGAGATAACTGGTTCTTCCAAGTGAATCGCCAGTTGTTGTGGCCAGCAACAACCCCCCCCTCATTTAGTGTCATTCGTAATAATAAATGTGTGGGGACCCTTAGTTATAAAATCCACAAAAAATAAAGTAGTGCTTAAAGTTTCTTTCCGTAAATAAAGTTACCATCATAAGCTTAGGAAGCTCCTTTGAAATTCTTAAAATCTAAGTTTATGATAAGGTAAAAATCTTTAAAATTGCATCGTAAAAAGGAAGTGGGATGCCACCTTCCAAGTACTATCCCAACATTTGTGAGATCGTGGCAATGAACAAATATCGCGTCGCATTCAGTAAAACTTATACGAAACACTTCAGAATTTGCCGATTTGCGATGACATTGATCGCAAGATCGCATCTCGCAAGAAACAGGTTAACGAAATTTTTCTTACATAAAACTCCTGCGATCTGCGATATTGCGATATCACGATTTCGCAATAAAGAAAGGTTGCGGCGTCAGGTCAGATCAACGCTGCGATGTTGTGTTTTTGAGATTCTACGATTTTGCGATGTTGCGATCTGCGATTTTACGATGTTGTGATCTGCGATGTTGCAAAGCAAATCACAAAATCGCTCCATCGCAGATCTCTTGGGCACATTATTCTAGAAAAGTATTTTCCATAAGCTGACACATGGTTATGCGCTTTAAATGCTAATAAAGGAGTTAGTTGTCAGTTATTAATAGAATATGAGTGCGTGCTTTTCGAAGAATCATTTCACGTAAGGTTGTGTATTTGGTATGTCTGCAGCATTTAAAACTCTCCCATCACCCTTCCTTGTCATTCATTTCTACCTCACTTGTGAATTACAGGAACAGGGAACAGAGGACGATACAAAGCAATACACAGGTTGAAATGGGAAAGAAAAGAAAAGACCCGAGCTCTGAAGAAAATGAAATGGCGCCTTTGTATACAGACACGGCTTGTAACAGAGACGCGGGAATAGCTACGTGGGAAGGCATGTATAATCTGCTCGAAGAGGAGAATCCCAGAGTAATGGAAGTTACTGCTGTTGTAGTCTCATAGAGTCCTTCTGAAGCATCCTTAACAGAACTAGTTTGCTCATTCTTCCATCGGATAGCAGCAAGGCCAAAAATACTCCCATACACAGACATGGTCAAGTGGATACTAGATAGTGCAGAAATCAGAAATAGACAGTTCAAAGTTCATGGTCAAGGACTCATCGGTTCATTTGATGCGCAAGATTTAAAGCTCATGTATCATCTGCCGGAGCCACAGGAAATGTATAACAAGAAATTTATGGAGAAATTTGTAAAGGAAAATCAGGACCTGGCAGAAACCACCAAAGACTGGTCCAGGAGAGACGAACCGCTGAAGAAAGATAAACACAGTATGTACAGTACTGGTTCCCTTACCTCCCCATATTGCTTTGCTGCTGCCATGCTCTGTAGAATATTTGGAATGCCAGATATCAATAAATTTTCATCCGAATGGCTACCATTATTGGATGCTACCACAAATGCCACTATTGTAGATTGGGCCAAAATTTTATCTGATAACCTAGTCACGGCCATTGTCAGTTACCGGTCCAAAAGAGCTGCGGCCCAGAGAATTTATCCTCCTTTTTACCTATCTGCATATATTATGGATTCAATATGTTATGTTTCTAAGTTTCCTGTTATGGGTTGGAAGTGGACAACTCAAGACCCCTTACCCATCCATGTCTATCATAAAGAATTATGGGACTCTCAGTTCACTCCATACTTCTACCAAATTTGTCATGGAATTATGCTGCCCTTGTACAGAATGTTGTATGATAAAGACCCCCCGAGGTGCTCGCCTGAAGCAGAGGTAGACATCCTCCCTGTCGCAAGATGGTTCGGGGAGGAATTGTTTACTTATGTCAGGGTATTTGGAAGTACTGCACCCCCTCATGTCCTACCTTTGTATATCCCTGATAAACTCTTAGCTCGAGAGATTGCATATCAAACCTGTGGAGAAGGTGGTCTAAATAAAGACTTAAAGGACAAAAAGAAGGATATATGGCCACAGTTTCCTGTAGCCTGTGGAGCCTTTTCGCTATTTGATGTAGGCCATGCATTCACAGAAGTATAGAATATGACGTGTTTACAACTATTGAAATTCTCGGGAGGACCATTTGACCCTAATTAGGTTGCCCAAAATTTCACAACTACAGTCAAGATAAAGGTGTTCTTTGGGAAAAAGGATTTATTTGATGATATATTCCAATAGAAAAGCACACTTGAAGAAATTTTGTGTGAAGCCCAATTGCAATTATCTCCAGAAGATTTCCAAAAGTTCACAATATACAGAGAAAGAAGGTTAGCCAGTATTCCTCTAGAGAAACTACGCCTACCCTCAAGAGAACCAACTCCAAGTGTTAGTCTTAGTGGGAGTTCAAGCACTAATGGATCTAAATCCAAGTCTGAACAAGAAATGCCCGAACACTCTAAAAGATCCGGAAATGAGCAGGATAAGAGCGAAGGGTCAGTAAAGGATACTGCCCAGTCAATGGAACTTCTACATCAGCAGGTTATTGCCTCCCCGCAAAGAGATCCTCCTCCTCTCATCATTCAAGCACCGCCAGTCACAACCGAATTAGATGAAGAATGGGAAACCTTCAACGACTTAATCAATCTTGAAGGACAAGCCATAAAAACACCTGTGAGAAATACACAGGTAGCATAAGTAGTCACAAGAACAGTCAACGATGTCTCAGATATGGAACATATTCCTGTTGCGCCATCTTCTGAGCTTATACTCAAAATTGAAGAAATTCCCCCTCTGGATATATTTTATAGCCCACAGCATAAAGCAGTAGTAAGAAGACAGAGAAAGAAAAGGAAATTGGAAAATACACTCTCTCAGGACGCAGAACAATTAGACGTCTTGTGGAAAGATCCCACTAGCAATCCTACTGAAAATCTTACCAAACTATCTCAGAACGCAAGAGCATACACTTCTACAACTATTGATAAAGCATCTGAGGTACAACAGTTTCTAAAAGAAAAATAAGACCAGATACAAGTACTGCAATAACAATTGCAACAAGCTAACACCAATAATGAAGCACAGAAACAACTTGAAAGGTTGCAGCAGGACTTCCAGCGAATGCAGATAGGATATCAGAAAAGTTTGGATGAGAAAGGAAAGCAGTTACAGGATCTACAGGAGATGCACAAAGATGACCCTAAGCTTACAGAATTTATTACGGAGTCCATTTCCTTGAATGAACAATTACTATAGCAGCAAGAAACGTTGGGCCAAAAGATATCACAATGGAGTTATTATTGTGAAATTAGTGATAAAATCACTAATCAAGTGGTAGATTTGCGAAGTGACTATGATCTAATTGATAAACGGGTGACTGAATATTTGGCTTGGCAAGATAAAGACGAGGGGAAAAGAGCAGGTGCACCAAGGATAAATGAAAACCATAAATAAATGCTCTTTAACAAATGGGACGAGCAAATCAGGGAGGCAGAACAAGCGGCAGAAATAGCAGCCATGGCAGCAAGCAGTCTTATTGATTGTGTAAATGAAAATTTTCACAGGGCAAATTTGATTGCAGAGACCACTCCAAGATATTTACCGAATGCATAGCAACTAGAGGCAGAATGGAAACAGAGATCGCAAGAAAAGGCAAAAGCCATTCAAGGGCTGAGCAAGTTAAACTGGGAGTATTACTGGGCATACTTGGTGAAGCCGCATAGCCAGTGGATGACTGTCAAGTGTATCATAAATGCGGCCGAAAAAATGGCACCAGCTCTTGTCAATTCTGTTTTCTCAGCTCAGCTAAAAGCAGAAGTCAGCCAGCCGACTCTCCTTAAACAGATGCTGCATACGTGAAGTAGTTTAATTTTAGATTCAGTTTTAGCTTTAATTTTGTTTTATTTTCCTAGAAACAGGATGGTCATTTAAACCGCATCCTGAATTTTTGTAAATAAGTTATTTTTAGATTTAGTTAGTAGTATTTAAACCCTTCTCACGCATTTAGAGAAGGGTCCAGAAATTTATCAAAAACTTGTCCTCAGAACATGCACTTTTGCACCCTCCGAGGAGGTTTTGATGAATGAATGGAACATGATTTGTTGATGTTTGCATTTGATATCTGCTACTGATGTTGCACTTCTGTACTGTTAGTGGATGTTAGAGCAAAGAGAGATAAATCATTGTCGCTTGAAGCTCATGAGTAGGACTAGTCATAAATGGTACTTTTATCTCTTGACCATTTCTGCTTATGTGTTAAAGTGATATACAGTTTTTAGTTGTTTATGTATTACTGTATGAATGCCCGAGTTATCATTTCGCACTTTTGTACGGTGATAGATATTTATTTATGCTTAATGTATGAATAGCTCATTATGCGATATGTTTTTCACAATTGTTTCGTCTAACTTTTTTGCGAAGTGGTTCATCCTTATTGATTTCTTTTCTCATAATAGCTGAATGATCTTTATTACCAGTTGTTATTTGAAATCTTTTTAGAACGCATAATATAAGAATTACATCCTGGGTTAATATAGACTTAGATGTTGCCGCTTATTAGATTACAATAGCATAGCATTAGATTAAAGTTAGAATTAGAATATCTCAATTAGGAACTGTTAGATCAGGAACATAAAAATCTACACACACACACTCATAGATTGGGAAACTGGTCCCATATCGCCAGTCGGACCCGCTATACCAAACGGATAAGGAGCTGCCAACCAAGGTCTGGACCGGGCGGGTATCCCCCTTGTTGTAGACCCGATTTTTGGGGCTTCAACATATTTGGCGCTAGAAGGAGGGCTGAAACATGTTGTCTGTCGGGGTTTGTTTTCAATTTTAAATTTGAATTACGATGGCTTCTCTTAAACTTCCAATTTGGAGTTGTATCCATGTATGTGCATACTCCAACACTCCACCCGAAGTGGTAAGACGCTTGTCTTAGGTAAAATTCAATGGTAAGAGAAATTCTTCTGCTTTTAATCATGTCCTTCAATTTATTCAAAATGTTTCAAATTCTAATTTTCAAGGAATTGATGAAGGCATTTTATGCAGAATTTTTACTCTCACATTTGTAGCAGAAGCTAGAAACTGGTGCAGAACCCTTCCGGTTGCCTTAATTCACAGCTGGGATCAATTTGTCACGATTTTCGTTTGTAAATTTGAATGCTATTATTATGATTAGGTATATGATAAAATTGAGTATTTACGAAAAGAAGATGAGTCTGTTAGAGATTTTAATATTCGATTTCATCTGAATTGTTTGAAATTTGATGTTGAAAATGAACCCATAAGTGAAGAATCACTAGATTGTGTGGATCATAATTATTCTCTGCCTCCTATTCCCGATCCATTGGAAATTATCCCAAGCTTTGTTCAATTTCCTTCTAACATAAATGAAAAATCCAATTTGGATGTGCAAATAAATTTTGATGAAGAAGTTTCCCAAAGCTTAGAGGATATTTCTGATCAAATACAAGAGGACATAAGCAACAATTTTGGAAGAAAGGTTGCCTTGGAATCTGAAATCAATTTTGAGGCAAACTCAGAAAATATGATCGCAACTCAACAAATGCAAATGCCAATGTTAGAACAGCAAAGTAATATTCTTCCAAAAAACATGAGCACACAAAGGTATGATCTAAAACCTGAAATCCACGATGAAAATAATGCACAAGAATTCTCAAAAAGAGATATTTTTAAATGCATTATTTCAGAGTCACATTTTTCTCTTTATCCTGATATTTTTAATGATGGTAATTTTTCCCCTCTCACTATTAATGATATTTCAGAAAATACAGAGGCTGATCTAAATGAATCACCATTAAGTTTTCAAGATAGAGAAGCAGTTATAGAACATTCTTTTGTCAGTAACAAACATGAAATGCTTGCCCCTCATTGTTTGAATATGCTAGATGAAACTGAAGGGAAATCTAGAGAATCTTGTGAAGTCATTTATGATAATTACTTTGAAGATATTGAATTATCTCGAGAGAATCATCAGAAACTTCAAATAACATCTGAGAATGAGAGGTATTTTAATTCAAAAATCATTTCAACCGATCCTCATTCTAAAGCAGCAAATCATCTGCATGATTTCGCTATCCAAGAAAGTATTCCAGTCTATGATTCATATCATGATCAATTTTTCACGCCTGTTCACAATCATAATTTGTTTTCTAATTCACAATATGGAATTTGAAATTACTCGAATTCCATAATTCTGGCCAATCCTTGTGGAAGAGAAAAATTTTCGAAACGATCCCAATTGTGCTATAACACTAGTTGTACAGATAGTCATTGCATTCTATTCCATTTGCACCCATTTTGTATAAAACCAAATTTAGTTTTAGATTTTAATTTTCAGACTTTTGATGTATTATGCTGGCATACTGAGAACCTTACTATCAGACATTCGAGTGATGTATCGCCCTATTGGAAAGTTGAAGTTTTTCGAAAGAATGTAGAGCTGTTTCAATTTCAATTTCAATCAATGTCAATGTTTTATCAAAAGCTTCTATCTTATCCAAGACAATATCAACAAAAGGATGTATTTTTAGAAACTTGCCAGCAATTCAATTTAAGTGATAATTTTCCTTCGAAAGATTTCCATCCATTCTTCATTGATCCATTCAAAGAAATATATTTTGAAACTTTTCTTTCACCAGAAATTGTCAAAAGCTTAACTTTCACACATAACATTAATAATATGATACAGGCTGTTAAATCCAAAAATTCATATCCTCAATCTGGCCTGTCATCTCTTCCATTGAACGTTTATCAATCCGTAATGGAAATCCATCCAGATTTCTATGACCCAATAGGCATTCAATTGGAAAGAAAATTTCATAAGAAGGAAACTTCAAGTAAAATTCTAACAATAGTTGTACATTCTAATTCCACATTTAATGTTCTCAGTTCAACAAGAACTTTATTTCTGGTGCTAACATTTGAAATGTATATATGTGCAGGAATGAAAATGAGAGAATGGTTACATTGGAAATATGACTATACCTAGTCAATTTCATGTATATAGTTAAAATAGGAGTAGAATTAATTTAATTAGTTTGTTATGTTAATAGTTTATGTTTAACAATCTGCATGCAAAAATAAAGGAAGTAATTAGCCCTCTCCATATTATATAAATATCCAAGGGAATAGTTACCTCTCATCTTCTTTAAATATATCTCCTGTAGTAAAATCTGTTGTTGTTAAATACATTAGGCATTTACGAATAAGATACCAATTCTCTTTCAGATTTTGATTTTTCGCTTGTATAAATAGAAAATCTTTTGGAAAATTGATCTTTATTATTGATAGATACAGTTAAAGACTCTAGCCTAGACATGATACTAGTTTCAACTTCATAAAGTTTGATGAAAATAACCTTTTGTGAAGAAATTATCTTATATCAGTACAATGAAAGGTATCAATAACAAAATAAAGACTCTCTGTAGAACAGTTGTTTCCAAAAACTCTACTATTGTCGTCCAGAGCTATCTTAAGGAAACAATGACTTCCTCCCTGCTAAGGAGATCACAACTTTCAGAGGAACAACCCAAGGATACACTTCATCTTGAAGAATAAGAGGTCTCATCACGAGCCGGCTTATCATAATCACAGATATTATAACTTTCTGACTTTGACAGATACTGTACACCACAACAGGGTAATGACTCAAGATTGTTGCAATCAAAAGACAAGGGGTCTCATCACGAGCTAGCTTGCTCAGCAAAGTTATAAATCAAGTGAATGACTGTGTCATAAATTGGCTACCAAACCAAGACATTGTTCTTTAAGAGTAAAAAGAAAATCAAAGCAATAAGTGTGGATGTGGATTCTTCTTTGAAAGTTGTAGGCTACTTTAAGTAGGATACAGATTCATTGCTAGGTAACAGGTAACCCTGTCGAGGCTATAAATGCCTGCTGGCAGTAGAGGCTCTACCTACGACAAATGAGCATATTTAAAACTGGGTTACAGAGAAGACTTTGTTTTATCTTTACAAACCAAGTAATGACTGATGCAAATACAAGGACTAGCCTGAGGAAGCAAATAATCAAAGTTAAAAATAGTTGAAACAAAATGTCATTGACAGGTTAGAGTGGAAAGTACTTTATCTTTCCATGATAAAGTTTAACTTTTTGAATTTTTTTTTGTTTTGGAAGTTTAGAAAATTCAATAGAAAAACAGAGATAACTTGTTCTTCCAAGTGAATCGCCAATTGTTGTGGCCAGCAACAACCCCCCCTCTCATTTATTGTCATTCGTAAGCTTAGGAATCTCCTTTGAAATTCTTAAAATCTAAGTTTATGATAAGGTAAAAATCTTTAAAATCGCATCGTAAAAAGGTAGCGGGATGCCACCTTCCAAGTACTATCCCAACATTTGCGAGATCGTGGCAATGAAAAAATATCACATCACATTCAGTAAAACTTACACGAAACACTTCAGAATTTGCCGATTTGCGATGACCTCGATCGCAAGATCGAATCTCGCAAGAAACAGGTTAACGAAAATTTTCTTACATAAAACTCCTGTGATCTGCGATATTGCGATATCGCGATTTCACAACAAAGCAAGGTTGCGGCGTCAGATCAGATCAACGTTGTGATGTTGTGTTTTTGCAATTCTGTGATTTTGCGATGTTGCGATCTACGATTTTACGATGTTGCGATCTGCGATGTTGCGAAGCAAGTCGCAAAATCGCTCCATCGCAGATCTCTCGGGCACATTATTCAAGAAAAGTATTTTCCATAAGCTGACACATGGTTATGCGCTTTAAATGCTAATAAAGGAGTTAGTTGTCAGGTATTAATAGAATATGAGTGCATGGTTTTCGAAGAATCATTTCACATAAGGTGGTGTATTTGGTATGTCTACAGCATTTAAAACTCTCCCATCACCCTTCCTTGTCATTCATTTCAACCTCACTTGTGAATTACAGGAACGGAGAACAGAGGACGATAGAAAGCAATACGCAGGTTGAAATGGGAAAGAAAAGCAAAGCCCCGAGCTCCGAAGAAAAGGAAATGGCGCCTTTTTATACAGACACGGCTTGTAAGAGAGACGTGGGAATAGCTACGTGGGAAGGCATGTATAATCTGCTCGAAGAGGAGAATCCCAGAGTAATGGAAGTTACTGCTGTTGCAGGCTCACAGAGTCCTTCTGAAGCATCCTTAACAGAACTAGCTTGCTCATTCTTACATCGGATAGCAGCAAGGCCAAAAATCCTTCTATACACAGACATGGTCAAGTGGATACTAGATAGCGCAGAAATCAGAAATAGACAGTTCAAAGTTCATGGTCAAGGACTCATCGGTTCATTCGCTGCACAAGATTTAAAGCTCATGTATCATCTTCCGGAGCCACAGGCAACGTATAACAAGCAATTTATGGAGAAATTTGTAAGGGAAAATCAGGACCTGGCAGAAACCACCAAAGACTGGTCCAGGAGAGACGAACCGCTGAAGAAAGATAAACACAGTATGTACAATACTGGTTCCCTTACCTCCCCATATTTCTTTGTTGCTGCCATGCTCTGTAGAATATTTGGAATGCCAGATATCAATAAATTTTCATCCGAATGGCTACCATTATTGGATGCTGCCACAAATGCCACTATTGTAGATTGGGCCAAAATTTTATCTGATAACCTAGTCACGGCCATTGTCAGTTACCGGTCCAAAAGAGCTGCGGCCCAGAGAATTTATCCTCCTTTTTACCTATCTGCATATATTATGGATTCAATATGTTATGTTTCTAAGTTTCCTGTTATGGGTTGGAAGTGGACAACTCAAGACCCCTTACCCATCCATGTCTATCATAAAGAATTGTGGGACTCTCAGTTCACTCCATACTTCTACCAAATTTGTCATGGAATTATGCTGCCCTTGTACAGAATGTTGTATGATAAAGACCCCCCGAGGTGCTCGCCTGAAGCAGAGGTAGACATCCTCCCTGTCGCAAGATGGTTCGGGGAGGAATTGTTTACTTATGTCAGGGTATTTGGAAGTACTGCACCCCCTCATGTCCTACCTTTGTATATCCCTGATAAACTCTTAGCTCGAGAGATTGCATATCAAACCTGTGGAGAAGGTGGTCTAACTAAAGACTTAAAGGACAAAAAGAAGGCTATATGGCCACAGTTTCCTGTAGCCTGTGGGGCCTTTTCGCTATTTGATGTAGGCCACGCATTCACGGAAGTACAGAATATGACGTGTTTACAACTATTCAAATTCCCGGGAAGACCGTTTGACCCTAATTAGGTTGCCCAGAATTTCACAACTACAGTCAAGATAAAGGTGTTAGTTGGGAAAAAGGATTCATTTGATGATATATTTCAACAGAAAAGCACACTTGAAGAAATTTTTCGTGAAGCCCAATTGCAATTATCTCCAGAAGATTTCCAAAAGTTCACAATATACAGAGAAAGAAGGTTAGCCAGTATTCCTCTAGAGAAACTATGCCTACCCTCAAGAGAACCAACTCCAAGTGTTAGTCTTAATGGGAGTTCAAGCACTAACGGATCTAAATCCAAGTCTGAACAAGAAATGCCCGAACACTCTAAAAGATCCGGAAATGAGCAGGATAAGAGCGAAGGGTCAGTAAAGGATACTGCCCAGTCAATGGAACTTCTATATCAGCAGGTTATTGCCTACCGACAAAGAGATCCTCCTCCTCTCATCATTCAAGCACCGCCAGTCACAATCGAATTAGATAAAGAATGGGAAACCTTCAACGACTTGATCAATCTTGAAGGACAAGCCATAAAAACACCTGTGAGCAATACACAGGTAGCACAAGAAGTAGTCACAAGAACAGTCAGCGATGTCTCAGATATGGAACATATTCCTGTTGCCCCATCTTCTGAGCTTATACTCAACATTGAATAAATTCCCCCTCTAGATATATTTTATAGCCCACAGCATAAAGCAGTAGTAAGAAGACAGAGAAAGAAAAGGAAATTGGAAAATACACTCTCTCAGGACGCAGAACAATTAGACGTCTTGTGGAAAGATCCCACTAGCAATCCTACTGAAAATCTCACCAAACTATCTCAGATCGCAAGAGCATACACTTCTGCAACTATTGATAAAGCATCTAAGGTACAGTAGTTGTTAAAAGAAAAAGAAGACCAGATACAAGTACTGTAACAACAGTTGCAACAAGATAACACCAAAATGAAGCACAGAAACAGCTTGAAAGGTTGCAGCAGGACTTCCAGCGAATGCAGATAGGATATCAGAAAAGTTTGGATGAGAAAGGAAAGCAGTTAGAGGATCTACAGGAGATGCAAAAAGACGACCCTAAGCTTACAGAATTTATTACGGAGTCCATTTCCTTGAATGAAAAATTACTACAGCAGCAAGAAGCGTTGGGCCAAAAGATTTCACAATGGAGTTATTATTGTGAAATTAGTGATAAAATCACTAATCAAGTGGTAGATTTGCGAAGTGACTATGATCTAATTGATAAACGGGTGACTGAATATTTGGCTTGGCAAGATAAAGACGAGGGAAAAGGAGCAGGTGCACCACGGATAAATGAAAACCATAAAGAAATGCTCCTTAACAAATGGGATGAGCAAATCAGGGAGGCAGAACAAGCGACAGAAACAGCAGCCACGGCAACAAGTAGTCTTATTGATTGTGTAAATGAAAATTTTCATAGGGAAAATTTGATTGCAAAGACCACTCCAGGATATTTACCGAATGCACAGCAACTAGAGGCAGAATGGAAACAGAGATTGGAAGAAAAGGAAAAAGCCATTCAAGGGCTGAGCAAGTTAAACTGGGAGTATTACTGGGCATACTTGGTGAAACCACATAGCCAGTGGATGACTGTCAAGTGTATAATAAATGCGGCCGAAAAAATGGCACCAACTCTCGTTGATTCTATTTTCTCAGCTCATCTTAAAGTAGAAGTCAGCCAGCCGACTCTCCTTAAACAGATGCTGCATACGTGCAATTTTAAAGACCAAGTACAGAAGTAGTTTAATTTTAGATTCAGTTTTAGCTTTAATTTTGTTTTATTTTCCTAGAAACAGGACGACCATTTAAACCGCATCCTGAATTTTTGTAAATAAGTTATTTTTAGATTTAGTTAGTAGTATTTAAACCCTTCTCGTGCATTTAGAGAAGGGTCCAGAAATTTATCAAAAACTTGTCCTCAGAACATGCACTTTTGCACCCTCCGAGGAGGTTTTGATGAATGAATGGAACAAGATTTGTTGATGTTTGCATTTGATATCTGCTACTGATGTTGCACTTTTGTACTCTTAGTGGATGTTAGAGCAAAGAGAGATAAGTCATTGTCGCTTGAAGCTCATGAGTAGGACTAGCCATAAATTGTACTTTTATCTCTTGACCATTTCTGCTTGTGTTAAAGTGATATACAGTTTTTAGTTGTTTATGTATTACTGCATGAATGCCTGAGTTATCATTTGGCACTTTTGTACGGTGATAGCTATTTATTTATGCTTAATGTATGAATAGCTCATTATGTGATATGTTTTTCACACCTGTTTCATCTAACTTTTTTTGCGAAGTGGTTCATCCTTATTGATTTCTTTTCTCATAATAGCTGAATGATCTTTATTACCAGTTGTTATTTGAAATCTTTTTAGATTGCATAATATAAGAATTACATCCCGGGTTAATATAGACTTAGATGTTGCCGCTTATTAGATTACAATAGCATAGCATTAGATTAAAGTTAGAATTAGAATATCTCAATTAGGAACTGTTAGATCAGGAACATAAAAATCTACACACACACACACACTCATAGATTGGGAAACTGGTCCCATATCGCCAGTCGGACCCGCTATACCAAACGGATAAGGAGCTACCAACCAAGGTCCGGACCGGGCGGGTATCCCCCTTGTTGTAGACCCGATTTTCGGGGCTTCAACACCTACCAAGATCACAATGATAGTAAATTTGGAGGCTCCGAGGAGTGTCAAACAACTGCGCGTAACTTTGGGCCATACTGGATATTATCAGAAGTTCATCAAGGCTTATGCTCAGATTACTGCATCTATGAAGAAGCTATTGAAGAAGGATTCTATATTCTATTGGGATGAAGAATGTCATCGCAGTCTAGATGTGTTGAAAGAAAATATGGTTACTATGCTGATTTTGGTCTTCCCGAATTAGAAAAAGGAATTCCACGGGCACATTGATGCCTCGTGTATTTTGTTGGGAGCAGTGCTAACACATGCTGATGAAGGAGATATGGACCACCCTATAACATTTGTGAGTAGGAAATTTTCCAAGGCCAAGAAAAATTACTTAACGACAAAGCGCGATGGATTGGCTATGGTGTATGCACTTCCAACATTCAGGCATCATCTGCTGGGCGGAAATTTCAAAATGTACACCAACCATTTCACCTTGAAATACATGGTCAATAAGCCGATGTTGGGGGGGAAGATCTGTTGATGGCTGTTGTTATTTCAAGAATATGACTTTGAAGTAATTTTGAAGCCAGGAAGGTTGAATTCAGGACCTGACCATTTGTCACGAATTGAAACGTGGGAGGAGCCTACTAATTTGGAGGAGGCTTTTCCTGACGCATAGCTCTTCATGGTGCACTTAGCAGATAATCATTTTGTGGATATTATCCACTTCTTGATTATCGAAGCGACTCTAGAAGGATATACCAGTCAGCAAGAGAAGGAACTAGTGGTGCGCCGATTTTTCAGTGATCGCCGACAATTTGTATAAGATGGGTGCTGATGAGATATTGCGAAGATATGTGCCTGATTTTGAAAGAAGTATCATCTTAGCTGAAGCTCATGGCAGGGATAGAGGAGGAAATTATTCAGGAAAGGAAATAATGTAGAAGATCATGCGCACATGGTTGTGGTGGCCTACATTGCATAAGGATACCAAACGTATTGTAAAGCATGTGATGCATGTTAGAGAATGGGCAGACCATCATAGAGGGATGAGTTGCCCCTAAATCTTTAGGTATCATTGCAGCCATTTGAAAAATGGGCAATTTACTTAGTGGGGCCAATCCATCCTCCAAGAAATAAGACAAGTGTGTGCTATATCATCACCACAATGGAGTTTTGACCAGATGGGTGGAGGCACAGCCTGTGAAGGATTGTATAGGTCCCACAACAACTAAATTCTTGTTTGAGTATGTGTTAACCAGGTTTGGCTGCCCAAAAGTGTTGATGAGTGATCGGGGTACACACTTCCTCAATGAAACAATTAGTGCGCTGACTGAGGAATTCTAGGTTTATCATCAAAAGAGCACACCGTATCATCCTCAGGCTAATGGAACAGTTGAGGCCTTCAATAAAATCTTGGAGAATGCACTAACAAATATTTGCAATGCACAACGAAATGACTGGGACATGCACGTACCTACAGTGTTATGGGCATATAGGACTACTTGAAAAAAGCTAACAGGTCAGACACCTTTTAGATTAGTCTATGGCATAGAAGTTGTGATGCCTATGGAATATATCATGCCTAGTCTACGCATAGTAGCTTTCATAGGAATGGTGGACCGTGGAGCCTTGGAAGAGCAGCTTATGTAGCTGATGGAGCTCAAAGAAGACAGATTCTTAGCTGGATTCCATTAGCAAGTGCAGAAGGAGCATGAAAAAGCATGGCATGATCGACATATCAAGCTGCGCACGTTCAAGGTAAATGATTTGGTTTTATTATATGATAGTAAGTTCGCTAATTTTCCAGGAAAGTTTCAGATGCACTGGTTGGGGCCATATGTCATCAAAGAGATCACATATGGAGGCACAGTTCAACTCACAAAGTTGAATGGAGAACCTTTTCTGAAAAAGGTAAATGGAAGCTAATTGAAGCCATATACAGGAGATCCAACTCAATGACTATATGACGAAAAGACAGTCTTAATGCTCTAGGCAGCTACAAGGGAGTGCAAGACTATAAACTACACTTCCTAGATTGAAGGACTGCATGGTAAGAAGATTGCGTGTAAAAGGGTGACGTTACAGTATCAGAAGCTGCGCGAAGGAAGCTGTGCTATGAAAGAAGCTACCGAGTAGCATAGCCAAAAAGTGATTGTTAGAGTCATTGTTCATGATTTGATGGCTAGGAGACAATTAAGAGGAGTGGGTGGGTGGCATTAAACTAAAATATTTGAAGATATGCCACCAAACCAGCATTAATGATCGAATTTTGGGGGGAACAGTTGGATTTGAATTCAAAAACCCCTATAAATTACGTGTGCTGGTCCAACAGAGAACACTTTTCACACTTAGAGTTTTTGAGTCGAGTTGTTTGTTTCTTATGAGCTACTCGTTCTTTGAGGATTTGGTCGCGAGCCCTGCATTTGCCAATTTGCCCGAGTTAAATCAAAAATTTATCCTAGAAACCATGTTGGGTCCAAGCCCTACTGAGACTGTGAGCACTAGGGGAGACATTGCATCCGAAGGAGCTACTCTAGAGGTGGTGAGCATGGAAGCTCTGACTCCTATCCCTACGGTGCCGAGGTCATCTAGGCAGAAGCCTACAACTGTGTGAGAAACCCAAAAGACGAATAAAGACAACCAGAAGAGGTCGGTGCCAGTGTGCAAGTCGCCTAGGAAACATGTTTCCGCTTAGACATAGAAGAAGGACAAGTAGTCCGAGAAGGTGGTGGATCTGGAAGCTGAACTAGGCATCGAGGATATAGATGTTGAGGTAGAGGAGCCCCTCACCAAGTTTCCCAAGTATATCCCTCCGCAAAAAGGGAAGGCGAAGGTCCCCAAGGACCCTGACTTGGATAAGTTCCTTATTCATACACCCCTATTGCTAGAGCAGATAAGTTTTGAAGGTCCGCGCCTTGTGTTGGTTCCCCTATTAAAAATGGAGGATTGGGACCTTGCTGACCATGAGCGGTTCCCTCACCTCGCGATAAAAAATTATATGAGGCATGTGTATTACCTAGACTCAGGTGCCACTAAGTTGGATATACTTGAATGGATCCGTGAAAAGGAGAACTCTGGGTTGTTGAACCTGTTGTGGGTGCCCCATTACCAATGCACTAATATTAAAAAACCTGTGTGCGAAAGCTACTTACTCTAGTGCAGGATGGGTGCTTATGTCTTGGCCTGCCTATACCCATCACGAATATGCTCATCCACATGATCACACACCTGCCGCATAAGGGTTTGAATACGGCCAAGGAGTTTGGTGGAAAGGCAGGTGAAAGAGACTTGGTAGAGAAGATGAAAAAGAAATTTGAGCTTGTCAAAAAGCTACGCGACTATTCCATCACGTCCATCAACGATCCTGCGGTGAATATTTCCAACCAAATACTAGCTAGAAGGGTTATGATGAAGTGTCGTGCGGATGAGGTTCTGACATCTATGATATCGTTAACTGCATAATGCGCGGAGGGTGTGTAGTTTAATTGCTCTTGGTACTTATGCAGTGAATTCCTTGCCAATTGTCGCGAGGTCCAGGATGAGAGCAAGCCCTTCCAGTATGTGTGGTTGTTACTTTCCATCGTGTTTGTTACCTAGGACCTACCGGAGGACAATCAGTTTCCTCTGTTGAAGAAAGGATTAACGAAGGCCACACAGTTCACGTCCCTCTGGGCCACGAAGGATCCTACGTGGGTCACAAAAACAATGATTTTATGGGTGTTGATGGAAGGGAGCTTCTGCATGGACATCAACCAGTGCCCAATGTTCTCCCCAACCTTGCATGAGCAGTTGTCTGTGTATGCTATGTTTAAGGAAGATTTCCACTGCGTCTACATTCAGGCGTGGAAGGACCCGCAACAGAAGTGGTTTGATTTTTCTTATTTCGTCACTGATGATGCCATATAGGAAGTGATCAAGCGGTGGCCGACCAATTGGCACACCTCGTCTGACTCAGATGCAGGTACCAAAAAAAGGTGTGGGGAGTTCACTTGAGAAGAAATGGTAGGATGTAGCAAAACATGTGGCGCAAAAGTTGGCCACACAACAGAAGAAGTAAGTCGAAGAGAAAGATCGAATGGAAAAAAAGCACACTGCAAAGGAACAGGCTGAACAAGAACAATGCGACTCCGAGCAGAGCAACAAATCTTTGTCGCTTGAAACTAAGGAGGAAGAGAAATATGAACAAGGCAGAGGTAGAGATGAGGGGTAGAGCACCCCATTTTGGCTAAGGAAGCATAGAGAACAACAACAGGAGTGTTCCCACAAAAAGAAAAAATCGGCTAAAACGAAGGTATATCCCATCACCCTGACAGAGGGCGATATCAATGAGATCGGTGACAAAGTGCAGAATGATACATTTGAACTATTGCAACAATTCGAGCAACAATACATGCAATCACTGGGGAATGTCCAAAATGATTTGCACAAAATACATTTCCAAACTAACAGGATACAAGTAGGCGCAAGTCAAATGAGCACCGCACAAATGAGCCTGGCACCAGCGACAAGTCAGGCAACAGAACTGGTAAGGACAATGGACCTTCGAACAATTTCTTTACCAGATGGGTCCCTTAGTGCAGAATCAGCCAATGAAAAGATCATCAAAATTACCCTTAAGTACATCGTCCTAAATATTGCAGCACTCCCCAACGAATTCCTTCATGCACTACAGACAGGAGTGACAACAGAATTAAGAGCTCGGGAGCAGCGCGCTCTCAGTTTAATCAGCAAGTACCAGGTGAACAATGAACAAATGTTTGCTAAAATGACATAGGCCCTAAAGGAAAGAGATAATATCAAGGCAGAGAGATACAAGCTGGTGGCCACAGTTGCAGAGGCGTGTATAATAGTGTCGGAGTTGCACATACCCTAGGATGCACAATCAGAGGCCATGATATGAAAATTAGTTGTAGGCATCTGCGAGGAAAACATCGAAGCTTCGAGAGTTAAATTTGAGCTCAACATGAAGATCACGGAGCTGCAGCTCAAATCGCAGCCTTCGACTTCGCCCAAAGTTAGGGAACAACGCATTGTTGCGATCAAAGAAGGAATGACCACGTTGGATGCCGTAGTTGCTCACTGTTCGGCCTTATTCAAGTAGGCAATGGAATTGGTCACGACTCTGCAGGAAGACCAAAACCTGTAGATGCTCAATACAAAGGTTCGTGAGCTCCAACGACAGTATGATGAGGTTAGGGCGATGGTATGCTCAATTTCTCCAGCACAACACCTCGCCAAGCTGCATGAGAGGAAACAGCTCCACACACAGGTTGAAGCAGCTCAGAGGAAGGAGGTCGTGTTCAAGGAAAGGTTGGGACATTGGTTAGATGAGGCTTACTAGGTTACCACCAACATTCAGGAGAAGCTGACGGGCTTGCAAACGACTAAGCAAATGATGAAGCTGGCTGCGAAAGGACCAACTATGGAGCAACTCGTCGAGAAAGTCGAGAAGGTAGCTCCACAGATTATCGTTGAGGTCCTAGTTGTGTAGCTAGAGCTGGGGGATCTTAGCAATAAGATCACTGTGCCAGCCGAGTGACTCGAGGACGAGTCACAAACTTTGTGTTGGGGGCCTGTTGGGATGGGGTATCCTAGGTGAGTTTTGGGGTTAAAAATCCAAATTTTGTTTTAAATTTTTATGAAAATATGTAAAGTCTCCACGAATTGTGGATGCGGAGTGCGTAGGTAGTTAGGAGTCAAAAATGTTTTTTATCATCGTTTATGTAAAGTTGAGTCGGTTTGGAGATCTACCCATGGTTCGCGGACCATGGTATTGTATAAATAGGTGTGCCTTAGAGAGTCTAAGGAATATCTATGTCTATGGGTATGAACAGATGGAGTCTTAGAGAGATAGCACAAAGAAGTAAGTCTTAAAGGGGGAAAAGGCTCTGCAGCTGAGTGTGCAGAGGCCTAGAGTAGTGTCCAAATTTGTTTCCAAATTCATTTCCACTAATTTTCTATCATTATTAATATTCAAATATAATAAATGTATCTCGAGAAATAACATATAATCTTTAAATATAATATACAATTTTCAAATTTAAAATCTAGAAAGGAAATAAATTCACTTTCTCGTATAAAAAAATAAATCTTTTTTTTTTCACTATTATACAGAGAAAATAATTCAACTCTTTATCGAAACGATATATATATATATATATATATATATATATATATATATATATATATATATATATATATATATATATATATATATATACTATCATAATAGAATAAATTTAGAAACCATCAACTTAAAATATTTTTTGGTTGGAAACTAAGATTCAAGTACTTGGCTCCTCGCTTCCTTGACACAACTCCTGTTGGCCCCCCTGAGCAACTAGGCCTACAATATCTTTCTTTGTATATTTTTTTTTTCTGCTTCCCTTCAGTCTTTCAATTCTCTTCTTTCAGGAAATTATGAGACAAATGCTAAAAAAATTCAGATATTTTTCTCCATCTACCTCTTTTGAGTGGTTATTAACTACCTCCACCTCATCAACAAGTGACAGGTGGCTAATTGATCATTTATGAGCTCTTGTTTCCCACTTTTGGAGAAAACTTTTTGCCTTCTAGGAAACATTAAATTGGCCAACACATAATTTTCAGAATTAAATCTACTCACCCAGATTATATGCCCAAGAATTAATGATTGATAAAGAATTTTCTAAAAATAATTACAACCTTTTTCCTCTTTCAGCCATTTGTACTTCAACCATTAATATCCCAGTTTTTTTTATATTCATAGAATAAAACATAAATGCAACTTTACAAACAACAAATTTACATGATTATGATCCATAAATTACTAATAATTAAATATCTATTTCTCCCTTT
Source organism: Pinus tabuliformis (assembly GCA_031772625.1). NCBI lineage: Eukaryota > Viridiplantae > Streptophyta > Pinopsida > Pinales > Pinaceae > Pinus > Pinus tabuliformis. The sequence goes on along the minus strand of CM062816.1, from coordinate 1,290,131,767 downwards.
AATGTAGCATAAAAAATCCAACCTAAACTTATATACATGTAATTACAAAAAAGTCTTCAAGCTGAGGGATATGATAAAGGACAAGGAAAAGTTAAAGAATTTCAATCAAAATTTACTCATTTATTGAACAAGTTCCCCATGTATATTCAACCACATGATTCGATTAAAAAATATTATTATACAACTACCTTGCCTAAAATCATTTCCTTGTTTGTTAAAAGAGCCACAAAGGAAACATTGGATTTTAATTTTGCAGAAGAAATCATTTTAGACAAAGACTTGCATTCTATTGGAGCCATTGAATATCATGAAGCTTCTAAAGACTCCAAAGACACTAATAAGAAAAACCAAGCCTCTTCTACTAAATCCAAACAAAAGAAGTCATTCGATGTGTAATGTTTGGCCAAGTCTTTGAAGTCACTCACAAATGAAGTTTCTGAATTAAAGAGAAGGTCAAGTGATGAATCTACTAGTAGTAAGTATCTATATATTCTTTTCTATAAAAAGAACAACAGTATCTAACCAACTAGGTCTGCTCAAAGCTCTAATTTGGTGTTCAATGTTGAGAGTTGGGGTATGTATAATTATTAAACTTTCCATTAGGAGAACCATTCAAAGAAAACATGTCCCCAATGGAACCTGTTGACTATGCTGGATGCCGTCAATATTGTAAGGGGATCTCCCCGATGTGAATATCCAATTAGACGTCACACTGTTTAGTGTAGGAGTCCCATCCGGTGATACGGTCAAGACACCATTGAAAGGTTTAAAGGTATGCCTTGATTACAATCCAACACAAGAGAACACAACACCACTTTGGGGTAGCAAAAATGTGAGCTTTGTCAGACACCCAACGTAAGATGTACAAGGGAGACTTCCATGACTTGTGAGGGAAATGAACCACCGGTTAGAAAAGTAATAGTACTATCATAGAGGGGTCCCAAGCAGATAAGGAAAAACTTGTTGAATACTTGCAGGTTAGTCCACATAATAAACAACAATCATTAAAGCATAACAACACCCATTCAATAATAGCCATAACTGAATAGCAAATTAGTTCATTAACTTAGTGTGTAATTAAAACAACACATACCATAAAGATAACTAGAATAGTCCAACTACATCTACAATACATGTATGAAGAAGTGCGACCTCATTGAGCTTCTGATAGTGCAAGATCCCAAGTACATCATATCCAATAGTGCAACACGAAGCCACAATTTTCTTCTCCAAAGAATGATGTATCTCCTATGTCTTACCAGAGAAGCCAAGGCAAGACCTCTAGAACCTAAGCCTTCCAAAAATCCCTTTTCTTGAGTTATGAGTAGCTATTTATAATAAGTAACAATGGCCTTTGAGTTTCTTCATGACTCTTTGACTTCTATGACTGTTCATATTCTATACATGACCCATTACATTCCAAGGTGTGTATAACTATACATTCCTATATATATATATATATATATATATATAATGTTTTGTTCTAATATAGAGTTGAATTATTTTCTCTATATAATAGTGAAATGAAAAACAAGTTTTATTTTCTTTGATACAAGAAAGTGAATATCTTTCCTTTCTAGGTTTTGAATTTGAAGACACTATGTTATATTTGAAGACTATATGTTGTCTATGGAGATAGATTTATTATATTTGAATATTAATTATCATATAAAATTAGAACATATACATTCCTCTCTCTCTCTCTCTCTCTCTCTCTCTTGACATATATATATATCTATATATCTATATATATATATATATATATTTTGTCATAATAAAATAAAGTTAGAAAACACTGACTTAAAGGATTTTCTATTGGGAAACTAAGAGTCAAGTACTTGGCTCCTCCCTTCCTTGACACAGCTCCTATTGGTCCCCCCAAGCAACTAGTCCTACAATATATTTCATTATATATCTTTTTCTCTGCTTCCCTTCAGTCTCTCAATTCTCCTCTTTCAAGAAATTATGAGACAAAATCTAGAAAATTCAGATATTTTTATCCATCTACCACTTTTGGGTGGTTATTAAATACCTCCACCTCATCAAAAAGTGACAGGTGGTTAATTATGATCTCTTGTTTCCTACTTTTGGAGACAACTTTTTTGTCTTCAAGGAAACATTAAATTTTCCAATACATAATTTTCAGAAATTAACTCTAATCATGCAAGTTATATGCCTAAGAATTATTGATGGATAAATAATTTTCTAAAAATAATTGCAGTCCTTTTCCTCTTTCAGTCATCTGTACTTCAACCATTAATGTCCCAGTTTTTCTTATATTAATAGAATAAAACATAAATGCAACTTTACAAACAATGGATTTACATCAATTATTATCAATAAATTACTAATAATTAAATATCTATTTGTCTCTTTAATGTAGCATATTAAATCCAAACTAAAATTATATACATGTAGTTACAAAAAAGTCTACAAGTTGAGGGATATCATAGAGGACAAGGAAAAAGTAAAGGATTTCAATTAGAAGTTTACTCATTTATTGTATAAGTTCCCCATAGATGTTCAACCACATGATTCAATTAAAAAATATTATTATATAATTTCCTTTCCTAAAAAAAAATTCCATTTTTGTTAAATGAGCTACACAGGAAACATTGGCTTTGAATTTTGCAGAAGCAATCGTTATACCGAAAGACTTGCATTCTCTTGGAGCCATTGAAGATCATCAAGATTCTAAAGACTCCAAAGACACTAATAATAAAAACCAATCCTCTTCTACTAAATCCAAAGAGAAGAATTCATTTGATATGTAATGTTTCACCAAGTCTTTGAAGTCACTTACAAACAAAGTGTTTGAATTCAAGAGAAGGTCAAGTGAGGCACGTACTATTAGCAAGTCTCTAAATATGCCTTTCTATAAAAAGAACAACAATAACCAACTATCTAGGTATACTCAGAGCTCTAATTCGGTGTTCAATGTTGAGAGTTGAGGTATGGATAACTATTAAACTTTCCATTAGGAGAAGACATCAAAGAAAACATGTCCCCAATGGAACCTGTTGATGGTGGAGGATTTCACCAACATTGTAAGGGGATCTCCCCAATGTGAAGTCCCAATTAGACCTCACACTATTTAGTGTAGGAGTCCCATCCGGTCATACAGCCTAGTCACCATTGAAAGGTTTAAATATATGCATTGGTTACAATCTAACACAAGGCAACACAACACCACTTTCGGGTATCATGAATGTGAGCTTTGTGAGACACCCAATGTAAGGTGTATAAGGGAGACTTCCACGGCTAGTGCTGGAAATGACCCATAGGTTAGAAACGTAATAGTACTATCATAAAGGGGGACCATAAAAGATAAGGAAAAGCTTGTTGGATACCCTCTGATTAGTCCACATAATAAACAATAATCGTTAAAGCATAACAACACCCATTAAATAATAGCCATATCTAGGAAAAAAATTAGTTCAATAACTTAATATGTAATTAAAACAACATACACCATAAAGATAACCAAAAAAGTCCAATTACATCTACAATACATGTATGAAGAAGTGTCAGCTCATTGAGCTTCCAATAGTGCAAGATCCTAAGTACATTGTATCAAATAGTGGAACACGAAGCCACAACTTGCTTCTCCAAAGAATGATCTATCTCATATGTCTTACCAGAGAGGCAAAGGCAAGACCTATAGAATCTAAGCCTTCCAAAAAGCCCTTTGCTTGAGTTATGAGTAAATGTTTATAAAATGTAACAATGACCTTTGATTTTCCTCATGAATCTTTTACTTCTATGATTGTTCATATTCTATACATGAATCATTACATTCGAATGTGTGCCTATTCACATCCCACATGTGCCCATTGTGGGATGATGAATATATAAGAAAAAACAATAATGGGACAAAGACTCATCAAATTTATAAGTCATTTTCTTCTACATGGAGCTCATTTGTAATGTAAGTGTGCCATGCTTTGAAATCCATTGAGATGTCTTTGACCTAAACTGGCAAGTCACCAATGTAGCATGTCTTTACCTCCAGTGCCTCTGTCAATATGTTCTTGGAGGCTGACTGGACATTATTCCAGAGCCAAGATAGTTTCATATGTGCTTTTACTGGTGCAAAGGTGTACGACATAATAATGTATTTGAGTAACTCCAAGCCTTCCTATTCTGTTTCCACCTTGATTTTCTCGATGTTTTGTCTGATCTTTGGGAAGATGACCTCCATTCCTTTGATTTCTTCAAGTGTTCCTATTGAAGGCATCCCATGCTTCTATGTAAGAGAATCAAATCCATTATGCGGTCAATTATATTCTACAATGGTACTAATTTATTGTTCACTAAGATGCATGTAGTTTTAGTGGTGGAGTCTAACCTGAACTCTATCCATCTCTGTGACAATCGTTTCTTTCTTCTCTAAATGTTGCGGAGTATCTCAATACTTGATAGCCCACTTCTGAAGATGATCGACTTCTCTATTTTCCACCTTCAGGAGATTCACCACTTCCTATGCCTTATTTTGTATGCCAACAAAAGGAGACACCACTTGTTCAAGAAGAATCATCTCATCGTTTAAATGTGACATGGTGCCCTCCATTAGCCCTAGTTCTTCCTACATGGTTGATTTCCATTCTGCGATGTTGAAGCTTTGTGATGGTAACAATTGATTCTCCACTGTAATATGTTCCACCTATTTATTTGTCGAAACAAGTTCCCTTATCAGCCTAGAATTCTCATTCAATAAGTACTCAGAATTATCTTGTGCCACCGTATAAAATGTAACATTTGCCACCATAATAGCTCTTGGATTCCTTCTGGTGTTGGATGTTATCACCTTCTCTTTAGCAACTAAGATTTGATTTTGAGGATCCTTGGGGAAGTATCTATGCCTATATTTCACAATCCTTTTCTTAAGTTGATCAAACATGACACTGCATACACCCATGACTCTATCGATTGGTGGAGGTGTGATCCCCATTTCCTAGAATGGAAGATGATCACCTGTAATGGGAGGTTCCTTTGGAGTGGCTGGTTAATCATCCATGGGTTGGCTGGTATCTTCTTCTGCCAACGCTTCTTCTTCAATCTCCTAAGTAATTTTCACTTCTTCTAGTCTCAGTGCTACTTCCTCCTCTTGGTATTGCCTCTATTGTTCTTATTCTATCGTTATCCTCTCTTCTTCTTCTTCTTATTGCTTCTAGAGAAAATCGTCATGCTTCCTCTTCTCCTCTTCTTCTTCTTTTTCTCTACTCTCTTATTCTTCCTGAATAAATTGTGTGTTTAAAGGATCAACTTTCCATTTCTTCCTGCTATTTCCTGTTGAGTCATACCTAATCCTTTTCTTTGGAGCTACTTTCCTTACTTGAGGGGTTATCTCTTCCTCCTCCTGTACCTACAAGTATTGAGTTGGTGGATCATGGGCTGAACTGGTTTTCGTCCCTGGATGTGTCTTCATGTTCACATCATACTAATTCTTTATCTTCTCATATTCTGCTATGGACATTTTTGAGTACCCTTTATTGTGACCGGTCCTTACACAATGTTGCCTAATCACTCACTTGAGTTCATATCCATGAAAGTATTTAGTGTTGAAGTGTATTCGATCCAGCTCCTGTATCTCTGCTACAATCAATTTTTGGCTCTTTAACTCATATAATCCCATCCTCAATGGAAATATGGGCTAAGGGGCTTTCTTCCTATAGTGAAGAATTCCTGACAATCCCTTGTCTAGCTGGTTTTCTACTTCTTGCATGACCACCTTGTTAGTCACATATCGCGGCATAAGATGAGGGGATATTTAAAAACCAAAACATTTATGTATGTTCCCTTGAGTGCTCAAAACTATTCTGTGATATCTTAGAGTGACTCGTTCACTTGATCAGTCATGGAAGGAGGATCGATATCGAATATCATCTAAAATATCACTGCAAAGAAGTGTTAAGTGATTTTGTCATATACACCTCTAAAGCTTAATTCTGATAACACTTTGTAGTGGAAGTAAACCAAGAACTTATCCTCAAGGGTCCAATTCCAGTTCATTCACGAGAACACATACTGTGCACATATTCCATCTAAAATAAATGTGGACATGTATAATTCTCATTCCTAGTTTTCCCTCAAAGATGATTTTGCCTGCCCCACCTAAAGCTGCAACTCATTTGAAAATATATATGCCTAATTGAAAACTTTGTCATGTGTCACCACCATATTGAGTGTATATATCCAATTCTCCTCGAAAACCTTGGCTTTGTTATGTCCATACAACCGATAATACATAGCTATTAAATATTGATATGCATCTCTGAGAATATTTGTCGGATAGACTCTAGATGGGCAATGGAAAAACTCGATAGGTTCTCGACACCAATATCTAGTAATTTTGCTTGTGTCGATATTGGCACATCTGTGGTAGAAGTCAGTGTTTGCATATTTTGTGTGCTTGACATCTTGTAATATGTCTACTTGTCTTCCTCATAATAGGTGGTGAGCTAATCGCCACTCTTACTGTGAAGCACAAGGTGAGACTCATTCATATGTGTAATGATCCATTCAATCACATCTGCACATGTCATGACCAAGAATCTGCATGCAATCCTATGCATCATGGACTACTTAATGGTCATGTACCCATATACATCTTCTAGGTCCTCAACAAACTTTTCCTGCATGAATGCGTTGTATATCTTGCTCCATGTGACCTGTGTAGTATTATCAATAAAGCATGGTGTGTCTACATATATGGGAATATTTGGCTTTGTAACTTCGACAAGTTCATCAATGCTTGCTTTTGAGAGTTCTTGGGAGGCCACTTTACAAGGAAACAAGGCTCCAATAAATGATGATAGGGTGACAATAATTGTAGCACGAACACCTATTTGGCGAAACATACTCATAATAACAATATTAGCTTAAAGCAACCTACTTATGCAATAATACTTGTAAATTATGTACGAAGAGCCATTACATGTAACTAGACACGAAAATCTACAAATGAAAACACAAAATAACTTGCATGCATGAGAAAATGGGAATGAAAACTAGGAGGGTGCACTTGAGAAGCACAAAGGAGTGTAGGGGATTATTAGAGGCTTTGTAGTGTTCTCATGCACTCCAGCAAGCGGGAAAAATCATCCAGGGTGCACTTTCACACTCTGAAGTGTCGAAGGGGTGATTTTTTGGGTCTTCAGGCGTTCACCATGTGTTCTTGCACTCAAGGAGAAAGTGAGGGTGAAATGCCACACTCAAAAGGGATGATGGAATGGGTTGAACCACCTTCAAGCCTTCACAATGCACTCATGCACTCAAAGGCAAAGAGGGTGCACTACTACACCCCAAAGGGTTGAAGGAAGATGCTTGGTGTCTTCATGTTGCACTCATGTGCTCAAGTGAGGGTGAGGTTATTAGTGGTGAAGAAGTGTGCTCAAGAGGAAAAATTGATCATTTAGGGCTCAAACTTTGAGACTGATCAGACTTCGAGCTCAAGAAGTGCACTCCACTTGTTGGAAGCTCATAAACAAGTTTAAACAATAGGATTTGGTGATAATATTATGAAAATAAAGATCTACAAGGTTGTATAACTTTTGTCGCATTCACGGTGGAATATGAAAGTGTTGAAGAAGGTGACTATTTTCTGCATGTGACAACATATTAACACTTGCAACATGAATATTGAGCATAAATTCTAGCAAACAAACTAAAAAATAGAGGAACGATAGTAAGAAAATCAAGAATGAAAGGGAAATCATGAAAGCCAATGAAAATAATTGACATGTAAAACTTACTAGTAGCACTGGTTGATGAAGAATCTCTTGATTCCCATCTATGTGCCCAACTGATATGGAATGATTATTTAAATGAAATATTAACTATTCTTATTTAAAGAAGTTAACATTCAAAACTCATTCACGCATGAGCGCCACTTGTTGACAAGTGAAAGGATTAGTTAAGGGAAGTTAAGTGGGCTACTATTTTCTAGGAGTGTGCCCACATGTAATAAGTTTCTCATGCATGCACCCAGGAAGAGAGAATCTCTTTGACTAGAGGGAGTGCACTCAAGCAGGGTGCACTTGCTCACCATTAAGAAGTGCACTCAAGGAAGGCACACTTCTTCATCAGGAAGTAGTGCACTCAAGTTCAGCACATGTCTTCACCAAATTTGAGTGTGCTTTTGATTTTATGAGTGATTTTATTGCTTTTGTTTTCTTTTTCTGTGACTTTCAGTGTTTTTCGAGTATGTTTATGGTGAGAAGGAAATTTTCCAAGTCAAAAAAGATCATCAGTTCACCCTACGATGGACTGAATAACTCAAGCGCTTCTAATGGTCAAGTGACGACACTTAGGAAACATTGACCTAGGAGGATGTGATACTACGAGAAAACGAAAGAATAGAAAATGACAATACAAAGGAGCTTTGTGGTGCATGTAAATTCTCAATGCAGACACAGACAATTCCTCTAGCCCAAGAGAGCGGGTCTAGCCACAAACAAAAATATATGGAAAACTTCCTTAAGCTAGAATCAAATAAGAGGGCCTACCTCTTAGAACGCTATTCTGATTGGTGATGATCCTACTTCCTTACTCAAGCTACTTTTCATTTCCTTCCTTCGAATACCTGAAACAAGCAAACAAACAACAACAAAAAACATAATAACATACAAATTACATTCAGCCTACTTAATAGGTCAAGGAACATTAAGCCATCAAATGTAAGATAATACTTTAATGTAGGAAATTAATCAATAGTTGTATTCATATAAGTTCAGAAATAGATTACAACCAATGCCTTGACATTGCTGGTCTCCTCCAACGTATCTGAGTTCCCACACTTCTAATAGCATCTCATGGATAAACCCAACAATTGAAGTTTTAAGGCTTCTTCCCTTTAGTCTCAAACCAAACCAAGCACACTATTCTTCCTCAAACATAAACTTTAGCTTGGATGGAGGGGAGATGGTCCCTCTTATCATGGGAGAAGGCCTTATCTCTTGGGTTTGTTCCATCCTAATAGGGGAAAGGAGCCCAAACTGACTTCCTCGGCTCCATCCATCCCAACCATTTTCCAGACATCCGTTACGAAGCTTCTAGACCTAGAAGCTTTGACTCCACATTTAAAAAACTTGCCAAAAGACAATTGGCACAATGAGAAAAGGGTAGTAGCACCATATAATGCTATTCCTGGTTTTAATCTCTGCAAATTAGTGCGAGGAGGAAACAGGTGATTAGTGTCGGTCTTGTAAACTGGGGTAAAAGGAAGATTCTTGGGAAATGATACAAAAAGGAAATGTTTTGCTCATGAAGAGGGACATAATGGGATTTTCTTCATGATGGGGAGGCATGTAGGGTTCACTATAAAGGTCCTCTACGATTGTGGAAATGGGAGTACAAGGACAGTGACAAAAATGTTGTGTAACAGATGACCCCTAAAGCATGAAGGTCGAACTAGAGTGAGGGGTGAAATGATTTACAAGTAGATGCGGGGAACCAGAGTCCATCGTTGGAAAACCTACAAGAAAGCATAGATACATATACATCACTGAAAACTCTGACAAATGATACATGAATCATGGTATGGATGCATCCATCCAGAGAATGATCATGTAAATGGATCCAAGGCATGGGCGCAACCATCCAGTAAGGAGGATCATATTGAAACCAAGGTATGGTCACAACCATCCAATAATGAGAAGGATCACATATGACAACTCATGGTATGGTCACAACCATCCATATGAAAGAGGCATGTATATCAACATGATCATGTCACATCACCTTGCAACCTGGACTTTTGTAATCTGAGTCCAAGGTTTTGCGCTCCAACATGACCTGATCAAAGTAAAAATTCTAACATGAGAATAAATGTGTTGAAGTCGAACATGCTAGAAAGTTTCTTGATTACTAGTCAATGATGTGAACCATTAACAAGCACGAGATAAACCACCAATAATGACAATCGCTCTCAAGGTACCAGTAGCACAATCCACAGAATGTGAATAAAGGAATTGAAGTCGAACCTGTAAAATCACCTGATCGAAAGCCAATGATTTGAACTTGTCATCGAGTGCGAAGAACTTGCCTTTAGGGCATGCAAGATCTAAGGTACTGGAAGGGAGTCTTTTGGCCAGCTTCTTGTATAATGATCTGAAGTCAACAGGAAGTAACCATGTTGAAGGAGGGCCATTATGTATCCCACATCATTGACACGAGACAAAGGGATGCATTGATTTTAGATGATACATAGACTCAGGAGTAAGTGTAACTGCAGAGGGACTAACTCTTGAACATATTGGCGACACGACTCCGGAGTTTGGAAGCCTTTGGATCCATAGGATCGGTGGTCATGATGATGTGGCAGAGATCAAATGGAAGGCAAAAATGAATGACCCAACCCAAGAAGGTCAATGATGAAGGGAGGACATCCCAACCCGACACAAAACAGAGAGTGTCTTGTTCAAGAGTGAGCTGCCGACATGACTGATAGAATTTCCTATTTCCCCCCACCATTTTTGGCAGGTAGCCCAATTATTTTTTAATCGCAAGCTTGAAGGGGATAGCATGTGATTGCACTGTAAGTTCATCCTTAGGATGAATCCAACCTAGTAAATTTAATGAGCCCTAGGAAGGAGAAGCTCATGTCCGTCATGGTGATGAATCCAATGTCATTTAATGTTTTAATAAGTCCAACAAAGGTGTAACTCGGTATCCTTTTCATGTTTAGAGAGTTTGAAAAAGACACGGAAAAGAAAACTCCACATGGTCCCTTTCCGTACATTTGTGTCTCTCGAGCTCGAAAAGGTAGAAAACAATACTTGAGAGAACCGCTTGACCATTTCAGTCAAGGAGTACCTTTTTCATAAATAGTTTATCCCAGCCCGAAAAAGGGGTAAACGTATACTAGGTAAATGACATTTCACAGCCTTTAATGAATTCAAAACGACAAGAGCTCAGCAATCTTTTCATGTTTAAAGAGTCGGAAAAGAGCTTAAAAGCGAACCCCCCATTTTTATTCTCTTTCACGAGTTAAAAATGGAAAAATACTCGGCGATATTTTCATTTGAGTTTTATGAATTGAGAAAAAAGCTTAAACATGACTCTAGTACCATCATCAGTAATATATCACCTATCGTTGCACAAAAGGTAAATGTATTATCCAATTTCTGAGGTAAAAATAGGTTAAAAATACTTTTAAAACCCTAATATTTCATGAAAAATGAATGAAAGGAGGAAAAAGTAAATAATACTTACCATTTTACCTATTTACCTTGTGTGGAGAACTTTTCATCCATTTGTGCCCTAGATTTTTAGGAGTATATTGCGGGAGATTCGAGAGGCCATTCGACGATCCGTCAGTTGCAGGTAAGAGCTGAGACCTTTAGCTTCATTTTAATTCTTATTTTTCCTGTTTTTAATTGTTTTTCAGATATTTTGAGGAGGATTTAGCAAAAAAAAAATTCCTTAGTCAGCGCAATTTCGAGGCACGGAATTGCTTCGATCGAGGGTTATTAACTCTATGAATCGCGTCGGTGCTGTGAATACAAAAATTTATATTTTTTGCCCGGATTTCTCTACTTTGATCCAAATTTCTTTAGCCAAGGATGATTGTTGACTTGATTTTATGGTTTTTGCAGGGAAAACACAACGAAAAATGGTTGATTGGAGGGAATGTGAGCATGAGGACATTGATTCACAGCCAATGGCATACCCAAATTTCTTAAATTTCCCGAGGAATTTTGGGCTCCTCAAATTCTTCCTCACACCAGGTCTTCAAGCTCAACCTGAATTGCTGTAGTATTTGATCAGTCTTTGGGATGTCAATCAGGAATTTTTTATGATCGAGACCAAGAACTGGAGTTGGAAACTTCTGACATTTATTTCATCACTGGACTGTCCCAAAGAGGGGAACCAGTCAATCTGTATGGGTCCAGGCCTATTGGGGCAAGTGTGAACATGTTTCTCATAGAACACTACCCGGAAGCACTAAAATCAAAGAGTGGCAAGATAGAGATCATGATTGTTCGAGATCTTGTGTTGAAAGTGTTGCTGTTGACCATAAATAGAGTGGCTGGGGCTCAGGCACAACATGAGTCCAACAAATCCAAGTTTCAGTATGCTATAGATTGTATGACGCCGACTATCTTCAACTGGGTGAAGCCATGAAGGTAAACATGAAGCACCAGTTATCCAAAGCCAAGGTAGGAAACCTGAAGAAATTCAGATATGGTTCCATTATAGTGACCTTCTTTTTGGAGTGGATCCCGCTATTTCACTACTAGCTTGCTGAGGTGAATCTGCCATTGCCACGAGACCCACGGATGGTCCGTTGGAGTACACTGATGCCTAGAATCACTGGGGGCCAACATATGTCATATAAGCCCGCCTTAATTTGTGGCTACGATGACAACTGATCGTAGTAAAGGATTGGCCTTATAGCCATACCGACTTTCGCGGGGATCCAGATATGTCGCTCCCAGAGTGAGAAGATTATGACAACGGACGTAAAAACAATTTTAAATTTTGGTTTTTTTATTGTTTTTTAAATACATGCATTCATCACATTTCGATTTTGTAAATGTAGATGTGGGACCAGAGCATCCTACCAAGATGTCCCCGATTGCCCGACATGTTGCTTGGTAGTTTGATATCACTCCTTATCAGGAAGGAAGTGATAATGAGGAGGAAATCATGTGGAACCTTGAGGGATTGACCAAAGGTATCCCAAAGTATGCCCTAGTAGGTGACATCCCATGCCAGTGTCAGAGGCACATAGTGGGGGTATAAAACCAGATCTACCAACTACTGACTCGTGTAGTTCAAGCAGTTATGTGCTATCATGAGCACAATGCCGAGTAGTCCATAGGATTAGCATTTTACATTTTTGAGGCCTGCAAGCCACAGATGTATTTGAACACATATATTATTTTTTGGGGTTTTGATGTATGACACTCAAACATTATCAACATATATATATATTTCCTTGCTTACTATGGTACAAATGTTTTGTTTTTGTTTTTCACATGTTTCGCAAATGTCTATCCAACACATAATTAGCTAATGCATCTGTTAATTTATTCATATGCCTAGGAATATGATGATATGTAATGTAATCAAAATTTCTCTCCAATAGATGAATATGTTGAAATATGGCAACACGAATATTCCAATTTAATTTGTCCTTGAATTAAATTTTGAATTAAAATCAAATTTAGTCTTAACATCTACTTGGAAATAATTAATTAATTTATTTTAAATTAATTAGTTGGAGAAATTCAAGTTAGAAGTCTTTCTGAAGTCATGCAAGAGTTATCCCTTAAATTAAGGAGATAAGATTGAGTTATATTTGAGTTGTAATTAGTTAACTCAGTTTACTAAGTTAAGTCCAGTTAAATTAGTTCCAAACTTTGAGGAACTAATAGTGAGTTAACAGTCAGTTGATGCATTAATGCACTCAACTAGTACTACTCCAGCTAACTGAAGATTCCCTCATTAGAAACTCATGCATGTCTATTCTAAGAAAGAGCCAGTTGAGATTAATGTTCAAGGACAATGTACTATCAGTTGCATGTGTTTTCTCATGGAGAAAACTCATGCATGCAATCAAGGATTTATACTTGAGGATTGCGTAGTTTTGAAGGAGGGGTTTTCCAATTGGTAACTGGGAATCATCCATAACGAACAACGCAAGGAAATAGGAGCTTGGAGGGCAGAGAGGAAGGCTAGAGCGAAGCCAAGATTTCCTGTGAGCATCTGTGAGGATTGTACTGAGAGCTGGCTAGCTGTGAGAGCTAAGGCTTTGTATAATTCCTATGTATTTCCACCATGTATGATAATACAACAGTGTGGGGTTTTTAGTTGAGGCTTTCCCCAAATTATTTTCATGTGTATTTGTGCCATTGATTCTTCTTGTTCTAGTTATGTTGTTCAGCTCGATCTTTAAGCTTTCACAAATTGATAGTAGAAGTAGGTAATGGTATTCTTCTTTGATTTATATTGCATTATCAAGTTACCCTATCACATATTTTCTACATGGTATCGGAGCTGTGAACTATATACTGAAAAGAGAATTCAAAGTGTGAAGTTCGGGGTTGTAGGTGAAAATCGAATTCATATCATACTTCAAGATTGGCCAATGGAGTTCTATGGTTTGAGACTCGAGTATGACTTGTAAGGTAGCTCAAATTACATAGCATGGAAAGAGAGAATGGAGGATGTGTTAGAAGATAATGGCTTGAAGGAATTCATTGATCAAGAAATCCCAAATCCAGCTTCAACTAATGCACAAGAGTTGGTTGAGTGGAAGAAGCGTGTGGTGAAGGCGAGACAGATCATCCTTGAGGGAGATCAAGACCATATTGTCTCGAGTCTCCATGGGAAGGATACTCCATTTTCAATGTGGAAGACATTGAAGGACCTCTACCAGAATAGTAGTGACCAGAGGAAATTAGTGCTCAAGGATAATCTTCGAAGAATCAAGATGGAGAAGGGCAACACTATTTCCACATATCTGAACAAGCTCACCACCTATAGAGATGAGCTTGGCAGTGTGGTAATAACTACTGCCAATGATGATATGGTGAGCCTCTCTCTCCTTGGCCTTCCAAAGAGTTGGAATAGCTACCAGGACTCTGTGAATGGAAGGGAGAAACTGCCGAATTGGGAACGACTGTGGTCAGATCTTATGGAGGAGGAAATCAAGAGGAGCACATGAGATGGTTCTTCATCCAAGAATGATGATGAAGAAAATATGGCCTTAGCAAGTAAGGCAAGGAAAGGGAAGGGGAAGGCTTCCCATTTCAAATCGAATTCTTCTCATGGAGGTAAGAAGGGTGACATGTCTAAAGTAAGATGCCTTAATTGTCACAAGATGGGACATTATGTGACTAATTTCCCATCAAAGAAGTCTAAGAAGGGATCCTTGGAAGGATCGAAAGGTGAGGCATTAGCCTCTCAGTTCGAAATGGACTTTACCCTCATCGCATGCATGGTGTCAATGATGATGGGTTGTGTCTGGTATCTTGACAGTGGAGCATCATTCCACATGATCGGTGATACAAATTTATTTAGTGCCTTGGAGGAGAAAGACCTTAAGATGCACACAGAGATGGGTGACGATGGAAGGTATAGTGTTTCAGGAGTGGGCATGGTTGCTTTTCAGAGTGAGCATGGAGCTCCTCTCACCTTGACAAATGTGATGTATGTGCCTGGACTGAAGAAGAACTTGGTATCGGTCATGATGTTGGAGGAAAAAGGCTATGATGTTGTCTTCAGTAAAGGAAAGGTGTTTCTAAGACACATAGCCATGGGTCAGACCAAGAGGACATGGATTCGGGTGAAGAATCTCTATAAACTAGAGGTAGATGATTGTGCTACATTGAGTACGAAAGCATAATTGGTGCAAAGCCAAGACATTAGCGTGTTGTGGCACAAGTGGTTGGGCCATTTGCATCATGGGGCTTTGAAGATAATGCAACAGATATCTACAGGACTTCCCAAAGGTAAACTTGAGCAAGTTGACACATGCAAAGGTTGTACCTTGGGAAAGTACACCAAGTCTTCCTTTCATGATCGAGACAATTGAGCAGAGGCTATCTTAGAGTGAGTTCATACTGATTTCTGTAGACCATTCTTGACGACATCCACAATGAAGCAAAGGTATTATGTGATTTTCATTGATGACTATTCTCGTAAATGTTGGATTTATTTCATGCAAAAGAAGGACCAAACTTTCACAAAGTTTTGTGAGTTCAAATATTTGGTCGAGAAAGAGTCAGGGAAGAATATATAGGCCTTGAGAAGTGAAAACGGTGGAGAATATGTCTCTCAAGAGTTTAAGGACTTCTGTGTAGCAGAAGGACTTAAATGAGAGTGGGTGACACCTCATAACCCACAACAGAATGGGGTGGCCGAGAGGAAGAACAGAACTATTGTAGGGGCAGCACGGGCAATGCTGCATGACCAAGGCCTACCACTTCACTTGTGGGCTGAGGCATGCGACACAGTGATCTATTTGCAGAATAGAAGCCCGCATCGCTTACTTGGGATGAAGACACCAGAAGAAGCTTTCTTCAGAAAGAGACTAGACGTGGGGCACTTCAGGATCTTTGGCTCATCGGTATATTGCCATGTGACAAAGGATTCATGGAAGAAGCTTAAGCCAATAGTAGATTTGGGGATATTTTTGGGGTACACTGATACACCTCACAACTATCGGGTGTACTTGCCTACCAGTTGGAGGACAATGGTTCACAGAGATCTCAAGTTTGATGAGCAAAAGGCCATGCAAGTTTCCCTTGAGAGGGAGCTCCAACTATAGGCTCTCGAGGAACTGTTGGTTCCTAAGGAGGAGGAACCTCAGATTGATGTGGAGTAGTCACATGCAAAGGTTCTAGGAGTGGAGACATCCACTCAAGTAGAGTCTTCCAGAGATGGACGGAAGAGCACAAGAGAAGTTGACAGATTGTTGGAGGATGCAAGAGAGAATGTGGGAGCACCATCTTCTTAGTGCAGACAGAGGAGGTCACCTGAGAGGTACACTGGATACATGGCCCTTGCTGGGGAATGTGTTGAGACTGAGCCATCTTCCTTTGAGGAAGCAGTGCAGCAGCCGTTTTGGGTTGATTCTATGGTGGAGGAGTGTGACTCCATAGTTCGTAACAGTGTTTAGGACGTGGTTTCGAGACCGGAGAACAAGCCAGTTGTGAGTTGCCATTGGCTTTACAAGGTAAAGCAAGCTGTTGATGGTAGTGTGTAGAAGCATAAGGCAAGATTTGTTTCCCGTGGCTTTTCACAGGTCGAGGGGATTGACTATGATGATACTTTTTCTCCTGTCGCAAGGTACTCATCTATCAAATCTATGTTGGCACTATCAACACAGATGGATGTGAAGACTACATTCCTCAATGGCCAGATTGATGAAGAGGTGTACATAGAGCAGCCAGAAGGTTTTGAGACCTTCGATCGTGAGTCACATGTGTGCCGACTTAAGAGAGCATTGTACGGGCTGAAGCAAGCACCTCATGCTTGGTACACCAGGATAGACAACAATTCACCGGGTTGGGCTTCACAAAGAGTGAAGTGGATGTGAACCTGTACCACATTGTTGTGAAAGGTAAGCTGTTGATCATCATACTTTATGTTGATGATCTCATATTGACTGGTGATGATCAGTTGATCATTTCTTGCAAGGAGGAACTTGCAAGAGAATTTGAGATGAAAGACATGGGTCTCATGCATTACTTGCTTGGCATGGAAGTGTGGTAGAAGGATGGGGAGTTGTTTGTGTCTCAGGGCTAGTATGCCAACGAGATACTTAGGAGATTCCACATGGAGAAGTGCAAGCCCATGCAGACCCCTCTAGCAGGTAACTGGATAAAGGAGGTTGTTGCTTCAAGAGAAGTGGGAGAGGCTACTGTGTACAGGCGCTTGTGGGTTCACTGATGTACTTAGTGAAGACACGACCAAATTTGTGTTATGCGGTGAACCAGCTAAGTCAAGTGATGGTTCAGCCTACCAAGATGTTTTGGAAGGTGACAAAGCATGTATTGAGATACCTAAGGGGCACATCTCAGTATGGATTATGGTATAAACAGACAAAGGGAGTGATTTGAAAATGGGGCACTTAGGCTTCTTGTTTAACTTACAAGAGCCTCTCCCACTCCCAAAGCTTAGATTATTCCCAAGTCTTTATGATTAACCCGTGCGAAATTAAATATGTGCTTGAACAGAAGGTGTATGCTAGTGTTGTTTACTAAAACCGTTTATGTGTTGTAATTTAATGTGCTCAAAGTGATACACAAATACATATAACAGTAAATTAAGTAGCAGAGAAAATACAACAATAACACACACAGAACAACAATGTAATTAGGAATTCACCCACAACTCTTGGGCTACATCTCCATGAAATCTAGTCGACTCAACTAGGCTCTCTAAGATTATGGTATAAGTCCCTTTTACAAGCTCTTGGCTCAACTCCTGCTATTTTACACAGAAAAAGTGGGTTCAGACACCATTTTATCCCCTGGCTCTTGAAGCTCTGGGCTTTCTGGCTCTCGGCTCTAGCTCTGGCTCTTGGCTCTAGCTCTGGTTCTAGCTCTTAGCTTTGGCTTCTTCAGCTCTCTATCAGTTTACAATCCTCTAGCTTTCCACTTGAACTCCAAGTGACTCCCTTGGTTGCGTGCACTTTAGCTTTTTCTTTCTGCACTACTTGTTTTGCTGCTGCCTTTTTGCGCTACTCTCTTACACCTTAGCTTCCTGCTTTGGCTTTGCTTTCTGCTTATGCTCGGTTTTAGCAACAACTCCAACAACCCCCTCTGTCTCTAACATTCATGGCTTTTAAGCCAATTGGTAATTTTCTGTTCATTTTCCCCTTCGAGCTCTTCAGCTCCTGGCCTCTGTTTGCTCAAATCCCCCTCTGAGCATTAGCAATCATTGCTAAATGTTCTCAGGGATGGTGGCCACTTGTTCCGTAATGAAATGGACCCATCGGCGCTTCAAATCCCTAGAAATAGTCATTTTCTGTTTACACAGAGAAACACTGCAAAACATCGAAAAATCCACCAAAACACTGTTCATCGGATTTCAAATATTCATAAATCCGCACTATATTTCCATCAGGTCTGCCTTGTAAATCGCTTATCGCATCTCCACCGTTGATATGGAAGATCTAGATCCAACGGTTGTGGTTCATTTCAGGCGGCCCATGCGTATGGGAGTTAACCGCCCAAAAAGAGTGGTTTTCTTTCTCCAGGGCCTAGACACGTGGCAGCCAATGTATGGGCTCGGGCAGAGCCTGGCCAAAACCTCTTACCGCCTTTGGTCCTCCCGAAACCCTGCTTGTTTCGTGGTTTTCCTTTTATATTTAAAAATACAATAAAACATGGAAATCCTGCTCATATCGAACTTGAAATAATATGTATTTCCATTAACAAACCCTTTCGGGTCCAGTTTCACCACTTTATTTGCATTTCTTTGGTTTTTTGTTCATTTAATGAAATGCGATTTACATTGAAAAAGACCTTTTTCCGAACTTGAAAATTTATACAATCGGGCTTTGAAATCTTGTCGGGTCTAGCCTTTTCATCGGCATCGGGGATCGTCGATCGCAATGTTGCTCGGCTGGGGGTTTTATGTATCGCCAATGCCAATTCATTGATCCAATCATCACGATCAGCGATCGACAGATCCAGGTCCCGATATCGCATATCTGTCTGCCTCCAATCCAATCGATTAGATCGATGGATCAGAGTTTCCTCCACCTTTGCGTAAAATCCAGCCTTTGCCTTTTTCCGATGCGATTTCCATTTTCAGGGGTTTTTTACCATTTTTAGGGGTTTTTGCCTCTTTTTTCAAAGAAACTGAGCATCTTTTGCATGCGATAACTTTTGCATCCTAAGTCCATTTTAGCCCATTCAAGTTGCAGTAGATTTAGAAAGAAAAGATCTCTGCAATGGGGCTATTTCTAGGAACTTCCTTGGACTTTCATTTTTCCTCTGTGAGGACCACTTAGACTTAGGAGTCTATCCAAAATCCATTTTGGATCACATCTTACCACTAAAAGAACTTTTGGTCTCCAAAAGACTGATATATTGATCTGAATAGTACCTGAGAGTAACAACACCCTCTTCTTTCAACCTCCACACACTTTCCTTACATAGTGCCTCTGGACCAAAGTCTTTGACCACTTTCCTTTCTAGATGTGTTGGTTCTCCTAGGAAGAACTATCTTCCTTCTTCCCTTCATGTAGAACTTTTGCTGAAATGGTCATAGAAGGTAGTTTGAACTCTTCTACCTTGATCATTGATCCAAGGTGGCTCAAATGTGAAGTCATCTGCTCCACAAAACTTCCATTGGTACCTGTTTGAAAAGTTTTCAACAACAACCGTTAACAATAACAGAAACACAGACAACAACTGGATGGCCTACACTCCTGCTTCAACAAAAGAAATAGATTTCATAGCTTGTGAACACCTCCATGTCTTACATCTACATACAAATGGTAGACTAGATAACAAGCCTACAAAACATGCCTTTAAAACAAATGACCCTTTAAGTTAAGCATGTAGAAAAAGACCATTAGGACTCTCTTTCAATAGATGAAATACTTCATTATTATCTCCATCTTGGAGACCAAGTTAACTTCTCCCAAGTCAACATTGCATCAAAGAAACCAACCCTACAAGTTAATTACTCATACATATTAAAAACAAGGAAAACATCAACATCCCTGTGTCCACGCACATCATGCTCATGCATGCATTTCATCCTTCAAATTTCACTTAAGTACACTGTACTTTCGAAGCTGAAATGAAATATAATGTTGCAGCAATAAAGTGAGTCTCTTACTCAACTTTTTCCATTCACCTTCTTGATAAGAACCTGCAACTTGCATCTCATTAACAAAGAAATGAAAATAGATGCATCAATAGATGTGCAACCTTAATTGGATAAAAACTCTAGCCATTTCTCACCAATCCCTTTCAAAGGTACTACCTTTATCTACACATCAGCATCAACATGTGAATCATCCTGAGACACATCAGTCATGGAATCTTCCTTTCCATTTATGCCATCTTCTCTTTCCACTTTCTTCAGCTTTTGTGGAAGCATTGTTGGATTCAAAGTCCAACATCTTTAAGCAAGATGCCCTTGCTTATGGTAATAAGTGCAACACATATGCATCCTCTCGGCAGCATGATTTGCCTTGTCCAATGGACCTTTGGCTTTTTGCTTCCTTTCCTTCAAATTTTTCCTGTATGTGGCCATTCTCTTCCAACATCTAGAAACATGATGGTTATCCAAACCACAAAAGGAACATGCAATTCTTTTCCCATGCTTATGTGGAAATTTATCATGCTGTGCACAATCAAAAGGACTATGTTTAGAACTAGATTTATACCTACCACTTTCACCTTTATTTCCTTCATGAGGAGGTGAAGCAAGTGAAGAAGTGGCTCCCTTTGGAACACCATTAGTCTCTTCAAGGCTGTTAGAGTCTCCCCAACTCTTTGGTTCAAGTGTGTGCTTCTGAACACCTGCATCCTATGATTGATGTTTCAAGCTATTGCATTCCTCCTGAATACAACCTTCACACTCTTGAAGACCTACAATGCAACTCCTTCTTGGAGTTGTTTTAATGGTCTTCATGGTAGCTTTGGAACTTTCTCCATAAGACTGTCCATAGCCAAGACCCAAATACTTAGGCCTTTCCTCAATCATTATTGGCTCAACAATACCTTGTGCATGTCTACCCAAGCCTTTTCCTTCATAGCTCATCTTGAACATTAGCTTGGAACCTATGCCTTTGGTATGTTTTTCAAAAGAACCAATATAATCATCCTTAGAGGAATTTGAAGACAAAATGGAATGGTTTACCTCTTCTTCAAGCTGATATTTGGCTAAGGCTTCTTGGGCAACAAAGAGTTGTGACTCCAACTCATGCATCCTTTTCAGGTTCATATTTGCAATATGAAGTTGCCTCTCCATTTCCTGCACACTGTCAGACAACAACTACTTCTCTTCCTTCACGGAATTCGACTGCTCTCTAAGCATGCTGCTCTTCCTTCCATCCTCATACATTTCTCTCACCATATCCATAATGGTGGACAATTATTGCTTCATGTCTTCATCAAAGAATCTTGTGAAGAAAGCAGAATTTGAGGACCCACTTGTAGAAGTTGTCATTATGCCAATGAACAAAAAAAACTTCAACAAGATAAATAAAGAGCTTATTCAACAACCTTTTGCAACAAACCTCTTGTGCTCCAAGGATTTCCTTGAGGTCCTTTGGGATAAGAAGAGTGCCTTCAACTCTCTTTCCTTCTTGTCCTTCCTAGACTGAGCTATCAATAGCTTTCCCTTTACCTCTGCAAACTCAGAAAATAGTCAGTTTGCAACAAGCATACATCAATCAGACAATCAATCCTTGACTGCCCAAACACCTTTCAGACAAGCAATCTTTGCTCTGTCAATCAAGAATTCTGATATAACCTTCTTTGAAGGTAGGGTTAACCAAACTTAAGCTCTGATACCACTTGATCCGAAAATGGGGTACTTAGGCTTCTTATCTAACTCACAAGAGCCTCTCCCACTCCCAAAGCTTAGATTATTCCCAAGTATTTATGATTAACCCGTGCAGAATTAAATATGTACTTGAACAGAAGGTGTATGATGGTGTTGTTTATTAAAACCATTTATGTGTTGTAATTTAATGTGCTCAAACTGATACATAAATACATATAACAGTAAATAAAACAGTAGAGACAATACAACAATAACACACATAGAACAACAATGTAATTAGGAGTTCACCCACAACTATTGGGCTACATCTCCGTGAGCTCTAGTCAACTCAACTAGGCTCTCTGGGATTATGGTATAAGTCATTTTTACAAGATCTTGGCTCAACTCCTACTGTTTTACATAGAAACAGTGGGTTCAAACACCATTTTATCCCTTGGCTCTTGAAGCTCTCAGCTTTCTGGCTCTCGGCTCTGGCTCTGGCTCCTGGCTCTAGCTCTTGGCTCTGGCTCTGGCTCTGGCTCTTGGTTCTAGCTTCTTCGGCTCTCTATCAATTTACAACCCTCTAGATTTCCACTTGAACTCCAAGTGACTCCCTTGGCTGCGTGTGCTTTAGCTTTTTCTTTTTGCGTTGCTTGTTTTGTTGTTGCCTTTTTGCACTGCTCTCTTATGCCTTAGCTTCCTACTTTGGCTTCACTTTCTGCTTATGTTCAGTTTCAGCAACAACTCTAACAACCCCCTCTGTCTCTGACATTCATGGATTTTAAGCCAATTGGTGATTTTCTGTTCATTTTCCCCTTCGGGCTCTTCAGCTCTTGGCCTCTGTCCGCTCAAATCCCCCTTTGAGCGTTAGCAATCATTGCTAAATGCCCTTAGGGATGGTGGCCACCTGTTTTGTAACAGAATGGACCCGTCGGCACTTGAAATCCCCAGAAATAGTCGTTTTCTATTTACACGAAGAAACACTGCAAAACACAGAAAAATCCGCCAAAACAATGTTCATCAGATTTCAAATATTCATAAATCCGCACTATATTTCCATCAAGTCTGCCTTTTAAATCACTTCTCACATCTCCACCATTGATCTGGAAGATCTAGATCCAACGGATGTGGTTCATTTCGGGCGACCGATGCGTACGAGAGTTAACTGCCCGAAAAGAGTGGTTTTCTCTCTCCAAGGCCTGGACATATGGAAGCTAATGTATGGGCTCGGGCAGAGGCTGGCCAAAACCTCTTACCACCTTCGGTCCTCCCGAAACCCCACTTGTTTCATGGTTTTCCTTTTATATCTAAAAATACATTAAAACATGGAAATCGCACTCATATCAGACTTGAAATAATATGTATTTGCATTAACAAACCCTTTCGGGTCTAGTTTCACCGCTTTATTTGCATTTCTTTGGTTTTTCATTCATTTAACAAAAATGTGATTTACATTGAAAAAGCCCTTTTTTCGGACATGAAATTTTATTCAATCGGGCTCTGAAATCTTATCGGGTCTAGCCTTTTCATCAGCATCGGGGGTCGTCGATCGCCGATTGCCGATATCGGCGATCGCAATGTCGCTCGACCGGGGGTTCTATGTATTTCCGTTGCCGATTCGCCGATCCGATCATCGGTGATCGGTGATCGACAGGTCTAGGTCCCGATATCGCATATCTGTCTGCCTCTGACATGATTGATCAGATCAGCAGATCAGAGTTTCCTCTGCCTTCACGTAAAATCCAGCCTTTGCCTTTTTCCGATGTGATTTCCCTTTTCAGGGGTTTGTTGCCATTTTTAGGGGTTTTTGCCTCTTTTTTCAAAGAAACTAGGCATCTTCTGCATGCGATAAATTCGACATCCTAAGTCCATTTTAGCCCATTCAAGTTGCAATAGATTCAGAAAGAAAAGATCTCTGCAATGGGGCTATTTCCAAGAACTTTCGTGGACTTTCATTTTTCCTCTATGAGGACCACTTAGACTTAGGAGTCTATCCAAAATCCATTTTGGATCAGGGAGTGAAGCCATAGGGCTTGACTGATGTAGATTGGGCAGGGAGTCCATCAGATTGGAAGAGCACATCAAGAGGGAATTTCAACCTTGGGTCAATGGTAGTTTCTTGGTACAATAGGAAATAGAGGTCAGTTGCACTCAGCTCGGCAGAGGAAGAATACATGGCTACAAGTCAGGCAGCATGTGAGGCCATCTGGATGCGGAAAATACTAGTTGGTTTGTTTGATCAGAGGATGGATCCAACTGTGATCTGCTGTGATAATCAGAGTTGTATCAAACTCTCTGAGAATCCAATATTTCATGATAGATCCAAGCACATCGACATCCGGTATCATCATCTCAAAGATTGTGTAGCGAGGAGGATCATGTTGCTGCAGTATATCTCGACATAGGAGCAAGATGCTGACATTTTGACAAAGGAATTGTCAAAGTGTAAATTCAAGTTCCATAGAGACAAGATCAGGGTGGCAAATAATCCCTTTCTTGTTGGGAGGGAGTGTTAAAATATGTCAACAAGAATATTCCAATTTAATTTGTCCTTGAATTAAATTGTGAATTAAAATCGAATTTAGTCTTAATAGCTACTTGGAAATAATTAATTAATTTATTTTAAATTAATTAGTTGGATAAATTCAAGTTAGAATTCTTTCTGAAGTCATGCAAGAGTTATCCCTTAACTTAAGGAGATAAGATTGAGTTATATTTGAGTTTTAATTAGTTAACTTAGTTTACTGAGTTAAGTCCATTTAAATTAGTTCCAAACTGTTTGAGGAACTAATAGTGAGTTAACAGTCAGTTGATGCATTAATGCACTCAACTAGTGCTACTCCAGTTAACTGAAGATTCCCTCATCAGAAACTCATGCATGTCTATTCTGAGAAAGACCCAGTTGAGATTAATGTTCAAGGACAATGTACTATCAGTTGCATGTGTTTTCTCATGGAGAAAACTCATGCATGCAGTGAAGGATTTATACTTGAGGATTGCATAGTTTTGAAGGAGGGATTTTCCACTTGGTAACTAGGAATCATCCACAAGGAACAGCGCAAGGAAATAGGAGCTTGGAGGGCAAAGAGGAAGGTTGGAGAGAAGCCAAGATTTCCTATGAGCATCTGTGAGGATTGTACTAAGAGATGGCTAGCTGTGAGAGCTAAGGCTTTGTATAATTCCTATGCATTTCCACCATGTATGATAACACAATAGTGTGGGGTTTTTAGTTGAGGCTTTCCCTAAAGAATTTTCATGTGTATTGTGCCATTGATTCTTCTTCTTCTGGTTATGTTGTTCAGCTCAATCTTTAAGCTTCTAAAAATTGATAGTAGAAGTAGGTTATAGTATTCTTCTTTGATTTATATTGCATTATTAGGTTAACCTATCACAAAATTTCTACAGAATACGCAAATATATTCTCAATATTTGAGGGTTTCTAATGGAATATTTCCCATTGAGTTGTAGAACAACAAGTTGTGAATCAACGTTGAAAACCAACTCCTGGATGTCAAGAGAAATAGCTTCTGACAACAATTCAATAACTGCGCTATACTCAACAATGTTATTAGTTGTTCGACCTAAACAAATACCTTGAAGATCAAACAAATCACCATGGGGGTCATAAATGGCCCATGCCGCGGATGACAGATTTCAGGTACTACGGCAAGAACCATCAGTGAAACCAATGTGAGGAGACACAAACATCTGCAAAGCAGGTAAAAACATAATAAGCAGGAAAGCTGCTTGAAAAAAAACACACCAAACCATACTGCACAAAAATGAATAACACACTATTGTACAAAAGTAGCCATGCAAGATGACCTATGCATAACACTTTTTGAGATAAAGCCCATTACAAGGATTTTCTAAGGGATTTCCCTCATAATCAATTAGCTCATAAGCCCCTTTCTGTAATGCACATTTGACAATGTAGGGCCCATGCCACATGGGTTCGAACTTACCTGCCCCCAACTTATCATTAGCCTGATCATACAGAAGAACCAAATTGCCCTTAGAAAAAGCTTGAGGAGAGACAAACTGATCAAAATGG
The DNA here is from genome assembly GCA_031772625.1 of Pinus tabuliformis. Classification (NCBI taxonomy): domain Eukaryota; kingdom Viridiplantae; phylum Streptophyta; class Pinopsida; order Pinales; family Pinaceae; genus Pinus; species Pinus tabuliformis. The sequence goes on along the minus strand of CM062816.1, from coordinate 1,290,105,747 downwards.
GACTTGACCCGCTTTCTCTACGCTTTGATGACCAAAGCAGTAAGACGGTGAGTCTCATCTAGTCGTTCTAAATATAAGAGGTTCTCTTCTTGAGGTGAGGTCTTGGGGAGAAGTTTGACAACCAACTTGAGTGAGGGAATTTCGTACTCAATCGGTAAAGTTTCTTTCAGACCATAGACTAGTTGGAGTTGTGTGAATCTAGTTACGTCCTTGGTCAAGGTTTGGTAAGCCCAAAAAGCTAAAAATAACATGAGATGCCAATTTGACTTGTGCATCCCAATGGTGCATTGAAGCTTCGTAACCAAGACTTTGTTCACAGCTTCAACTTGGCCATTGGCCTGAGGGTAATATGGGTTTGAGCCATTGTGGCACATGCCCAATGTAGAAGTCAGCTTAGCCATCATGTAATCCCAAAAATGGGAGCCATGGTCGGTGAAAATTACCTGAGGGACTCCAAACCTGGAAATAACGTGATTGAATAGAAATTGAGCCGCCATTTTACCGTCCGCATAGTATGTAGGCATCACTTCAACCCATTTGGTGAAGTAATCCATGACAACAATAATATAATCATGACTCCCATTCGAATGATCATATAGTCGATGCCCCATTTGGCAAAAGGACGAATGGTAATAACGAGGTGTAGGTGAGCGGGTGGGGTGCACATTTTTTGCTGATAAATTTGGCACTCATGGCATTTGTGAAGAACAAGGATGCAATCCTTGAAGATGGAGGGCCAGAAATAACCAACACAAAGTATTTTTTGAGCAGTAGCATATCCCGACAGATGACCACCACATGCACCAAAATGGCAGTCACTCAAGGCTCTCTTAGCCTCCTTGAGAGTTAGACATTGATGAAGAATTGAATCGACACCGACGCAGTATAAAGTATCTCCAATGATACAGTGAGGTTGGGATTGATGCCAAATGCGTAGGCGATCATCCTTGGTCAATGCAAACTGGAAGGTGGATGTCTAGAGATACATGATGATATCACTTTACTAGGGGTCCAGAGTGCTAATCAGGAAAAGAGTCTCATCCAGTAGCTACGCATCAGCACTAGCAGGAAGAGAAGGAGAGGGAAGGGAGAAAATCAAATCAGCGAAGACCAGTGATTTCTTAGATTTGGCAGTAATGAACACCAAATCAAATTATTGGAGGATGACAATCCACTTATAATACTTGCCCCCCAACAACTGATGAGTCAGGATGTAGGTCATGGGGTTGCATTCGGAAAACACAGTGGTAGTGTGGAGGAGAATATAATACCAAAAGCTCTGAATAGCCTGTACGACATCCAAAGCCAACTTCTCGACATGAGAATAATATGTTTAGGTGTTGAGGAGATTCCAACTGAGGTAGTAAATAACATGTTCATTGCCTTCATCATCGTCCTATACTAGCACCATAGCAATGATACTAGAGGCTGCATCTAGATAAAGGAAGTAATCACGATGATAGTTCAGAGGGTACAAGAAAGGAGCATTTATGAGGACAAATTTTAGGTCATCAAAATAATTTTGGGCAGCCTCATCCCAAACAAATGGGGTTCCTTGCTTGAGCAACCGGGTGAACCCTTAAGCTAGCTTAGCATAGTTCGGTACAAAACGACAAAGGAAATTTACTTTTCCTAGCAGACTCTGCAGTTGATGCAATGAAGATGGAGGGGGTAAATTAACAATGGCCTTGACTTTAAGAGGATCAAGGCGAATGCCTTCTTTTGAAATGATAAAGCCGAGGAGTCATCCGGATTCAACATAAAAGACACACTTATGTATATTCAGATGAATGTTGTAGTGTCTATAGCGAAGAAATTTTTTTCTGGAGATGATCAGGATGATCATGGTGCTTATGAGAATGAGTGGGAAGATCATACAAGTAAGGTTGAATGATGTTTCAAATGTCATGGAATGCATAAGACATCGCTCTCTGAAATGTACACCCAACATTCTTAAGGCCAAAAGGGAGCTTTTTATACATGAAGGTCCCCCACGAATAGATAAAGGTTGTCTTATCTTGATCAGGCGATGCAATGTTGATCTGGTTGTAACTAGAAAAACCACCCATAAAGGAAAATATTTCACTCCCATCACATTCATCAATGCTCTGGTCAATGAAGGGAGTGGGGTAATTATCCTTTGGACAGGCACAAATAGTAATTGATGAAAACGCAAATAGTGCCTTGTTTCTCTATCACTGGTACAATATTCGACACCCAATCTGTAAGAGGGATTGGATAAATAAATCTAACTTTAAGAAATTTTTCAACTTCACCCTTGATGGTGGCTTCTTTTCTAGGGTGCACTGAATGAATCCATTGGTGAATGGGCTTCACATGAGGGTAAGTCAAAATTTCGTGCACGACTATACTTGGGTCAATTCTGGGCATTTCTTCATATGACCATGCAAAAACATTCCGAAACTCTTGGAACAAATGAATATAGAGCTTGATCTCATCTGGAGAACAAGTTACCTCGATATGGACATTTTCAACAATATCGGGCTTGATAGAAATATCAATCGACATCGTTACCCATGTTCCCTTTCAACCAAACTTCATGAGTCATGATCGACGTCTAAAGTGGTAGGGTTGGGAACTCAGAAGAGAACTTATCAAGACAAGTAGACATGACCGATGGGCCAGGAAAGAACGAGTAATGATGATGAGTGTCGTTCCAAGGTACTTCCTCCAGAGACATAACTTCCATGATACTCTTGTCAGAAATAAAAGTCTCGGCTAAGAGATTAGGAGATTCTGAAGAACCAAGCAACGGGGGATTGAGAATACATGTCGAGAGATGTACTTGAAACAGAGAAATCAGAGGATACCGAAGGCGAAGTCGAAACAATCTCCACATAATTAATTTCGGTAGGACTCAGCAACATAACCTTGCCCCATGTATCAACAAGATCCGGTGAGGGAATGACCCAACAATCAGACTTGACTAAGATCATGTTGACACAGGCATCATGTGGAGGTGGGAGCAGAAAAATACCCATCAAGGTGGGATCTTTAAAAAGTCCTACCCCCACACTCTCATAAGGAGCACCAATGTGCTTTACATAAGGAACATTGCCATCCAAGGAGGAAGAGGCAAAGAAGGACAGTTGGTTGACTGTGACTATCTTCCCTTGATGAGGAAAACGAATCACGCGGAAAAGGGAGGAGGCTACAGCATGCATGGCATGGGTCCAACTCCATTCGAGTAGAAGATTATAGTTAAGATTAGCGTCAACGATCTCTTCTTTGATGTGTACTGTATTGCCCTCCAAAGTAATGGCAAGGTTGGGAAGGACACCGAATAGCCGCAAATCACATCCGTCAAAAGCTTCCAAAGTGTTAGGGGACTGGCTCAGAGTAGGAGAACCAATTGCCTTCCAACAAGAGACATACATGATGCAGGTAGAAGCACCTTCATCAATGACAGTCCTATGAATGGTTTTCCCATTTATGATCACCTAAATTAGAAAGGCAATCTGATGAGGTAAACACAGAATATGGTTTTCTAGATCAAAACAAATGATATTAGAGTCAGTTGGATCAATACCTCCAATAGCTGAAAGTAATGATTTCCACTGAGAAGGACAACTTTGAAGGACCTCGAGAGTAGACATAGTTGATGGCGCTTGAGCAAAATATTCAACAATGTTATAATGTTGAGTGGCTCGAGCATTTGGATTGTACAAGGAATTTCGTAGCACACCTCGAGACAGTGGTCAAATGGAGGAATCAACATTAGGTCGCTCTATATGGAGAGGACCAGAACTTGACGGTGTAGAAGAAGAAGGGATCCCTTCTTTCTCTTTCCCTACTGTCGGGGTAGGTGTTTGATAAACTTTTGACCTGGTGGCCACATTGATAGGTGTATTCATCATGAACACTTAGGAACTTGAGGAAGTGGATGATTGAGGCTGGTCTACCATTTGGGTCTACTAGGACGGAAAAGGCTCTTTCAGGACAGCTGGGGTCCCTTTGAGCAACCGACTAACTTCATATCATCTGGGACAATCTTTAGTATAGTGATCCTCCTCATAGATGAGGCATGGATACTTAGGATTCCATTGAGAAGCATCACCAACAGATGACTTAGGAGGGCCCTGTTCTGGGGCATCGACTTTACCCTTGCCTTTTCCTTTCTTCTTACCTTTAGTGGATTTATCCATTGTGGTAGACTGGACAACGTGAACTTCTGAGGTTTTACCAGGGCCAGGTGAATTGCGAGAGGAATCATTGGAAGCAGTGTTGGAGACTAACTTGTGTTTGGAAGAATATTTTGCAGGGGTTTGAGTTACTGAACCAATTACTCCATCAATAAGAGGTGTAGCCGGAGACTTATATGTCGCCAGATCAGATGATGGTCTGGGTGCATCGAGTAACATATCATATAATGTGCCAGATTGTGAATAGATGAGGTCTAGATACTGGGCACACGTGGTGGCTTGTTCCTTAGTGACGCATCCACCCATAGCAATGTCCTCAGTAATTTTGCTAATGCATGATTTGATGAACCACTCAGTCAGCAACTAATCAACAATCTCAAACTTAATCAGGCGATGCCTACGTCTCCATTCATGGATGTGATCGGAGATGTGGGTCGTAGTGTCTTGCTTGAGCAATGTTAGCAAATGGGTGCTAGTTTCATAGTGAACCGACAACTGGAAATGTGTGAGAAAGGCCATGGTGAGAGTGTTAAAGTCATGATAGGTATTTCAAGGTAGCTCGATATACCACTTAGCTGCAGCACCTGTGAGAGTTCATTGGAAAAGCCGAAGATGAATGGAATCATCAACGTAGGAATTCGAGGAGCACCAGAGGTGATATGTCATCACATGGGCTTGTGGATCCTCTTTCGTCTTTCCTTCAAACTTTAGACAATCACTCAAGATCTTAGATGGAACTGGAGGCCAGTATGGCGAACGAAGAATTGGTTCAGTCATGAGCCTAGACACATCTGGCAACTCTAGTGTATCAAAGAACTGTAATTAGGTATTGAAAGGCATTCGAGGCTAATAAGTGGGCCTAGTTGGTGGAACCCATCCCTGCTAGTAGGGATTATGTCCCCATAGTGGAGGGTTTTTTCCATATGGCATTTGATTTTTCCCCCACTATAGGTTACCTTGCCCGTAGGGAGGATTCTAACCTTGAAAGCCTTGAAATTGTCCAGCGATAGGCTGCTGATAAGCAACATATGGGTTAAAAGGTTTTTCAGCCTGTTGACCTTGGACATATGGATTTTTCACCTGATGCCTCTGAGCATAAGGTTTTTGTACCTATTGCCCGTGGAAAAAATGATTTTGGACCTACTGCCCTTGGACATAAGGATTTTTCACTTGCTGCCCATGGACATAAGGATTTTGGGCCTGCTACTGCAGGAATTGAACTTGACCTTTCCCTTGCAAAGGTTGACCCTGTTGATATGAATATAAGGGTTTCTACTACCTAGGTTGACCTTGTTGCTATAAGGGTTGAACTTTTGGCTGTAAAGGTTGTCCCTGCGGCAGCAGAGGCTGACCTTGTGAGGACATAGGCTAGGAGGATTTTTGAACATACTACATTTGTGGTTGCATGGTTTTCTGCAATGGTTGCAAGGGTTTCCATTGTGATTTTTGCAGTAGTCCTTGCTGTGGAATTATATGCCCTTGTTGCTGCATGGATGGCCCTTGCTGCAACGAAGGTTTCCCTTGCTACTACAAAAGTTCTCCTTGCTGCTGCAAGGGTACTTGAATAGTTCCCGGAGTGACACCTTGAAAGTTCTTGAACTGTATCTAGCCATATCCACCAGGCACGGCGGACAGACCTGGTTGAACATAAGGTCTAGGCTGAGGGACGTAAGGCAGATTAACCATAACTTATGAACCATATGGAACATAAGGAGGTTGTTAATAAACCTGAGCCACATTGGGCTGCTGGTACTGGATGTTACTTGACCCAGATGGACCAACATGGTTTGGCTGTTAGTATTGGACATTACTTGATCTAGCAGGACTAGTAGGGTTTGGAATGGCACCCGAAGAGGGATGGTTCATCCCAACCATGTGAGTTTGTGAGCCACTCACATTGGTTGTGCAAGACATCATAGAAACATTTAGACATTTCCCCCCAGGTGGTGGCACACCCTGTCCACTTACTAATGGGATCGAATAACTGACAGAGACATGACTCGAGACCATTGGTTGAACCAGACAGATTACTTGGACTGACGAAACAAGAGGATTTGGAAAGGTGGGTTGCATAGGAACTGAAGTAAATGTAGAATGCACAATCAGCTAAGAGGTCAGGTTTTGAATGAATGAACCTGAGGTAGGCATGGTGTCAGATGACCAGATAGGGTTATGATATAACAATGAGGAACTAGGAGTACCTGAAACCAACTGAGCTAAAGTCACATAATTACATGGTAAATCAAGATGAACATTGGTTGGAATGCTTCTCGTGTAAGGGAAACCTTCAGGAGGGAAAGGATATTCCTGCTCATCGACAGTGTGTGGAGTGGAAACCTCTGAGTGACCCAGAGAGGAGACTGGGATTTCACCTTTTGATTCCATGGGTGGAAACAAATGACAACAGACGACCGAAGATGTTCGAGGGGATAATTCCAAAGGAATACCCGGCTAATCGTATGGACTGTATGGATGCTATGGTGATATCACAATAGGATCAAACAAAGGATTCCGAGGATAAACAACCAGTCCTAACTAACCTTAGGAGGTCAGCAGACTCTCGGGAGTCTGGATAGGATTATCCGGAGATTCCGGGCCAATGTCAAAAAGTGACCCAATATCTGAGGGAGGGGGAGGACGAGATGACAAAGGTTGAATGCTCAGAACAATTCCAAGTTCAACACCTTGGTCCTCAAGTGACTGCGGCAATTCAGGAAAAGGCTCCTCGGACGATCTTTCAAATAGAGGATAGGAAGAGGAACTACGCAAACCTTATGGTTCAACCATGATGACTTTGTCTCAATTAACAAGAAGAGAGATTTATTCCAATAATTTTAAAATGTATTTAAAGGTATACTCACGATGTGGTCGTGGGAAACAATTTTTTAAGACGCAAAAACAAACTAGTGCTTTTTCATGTTTTAAGAGTTGAGAAAAAAGAAAAGGTGGCTCTATCACTTTTGGTTTGAAACGAGCTTGAAAGGACAAGCTCTCAGATGATATTTTATATTTAGAGAGTCAAAAATATCAAAATGACTACTCAGGATAATCTATGCAAAAAGGATTACCAGGTAACCATGAATTGCAAAATACCTCCCGGCGAATCAACAAGTACGAGTAGGAAATCTCCCCAATGTTATGTTCAGTGTATCATGTTTACAAGGTGGCAGAATCGACTTCCTATGGATAGAGGATTGCAACCTAGTGGGGTATCCCTTTATATATGCGACAATATGGGGAGCACAAGTCCATACTAGCATTGTCTAGGGGTGAAGCGAATGATAGATGCTAGGTTTAAAAATGCCGGAACATGTCTCTAGCCTAGACCTTCTAAATGTGATTGTTAGGTTTCAAAAGCACCTTAGGTTAATTGAATAAATTTTAAAGTTTATCTTGAAATTATGTGTCGATTTTCAGGCCTTGTAGATGTGACTCGAAAAAAGAACTCCCATATGCAGCTAAATGAGACAACACCCTTTCAATTTGATGAATGTTTACACTAATGAGAGTAGAAAACACAATCAATGCAACAAATAAGCAATTGAAAGAAAAATGACCTTTTCACTAATTCACTTTTTTGAAAACAAAATGATGAAAAACTCTTTCCAATTCGTATCTTTCCTATCAAATGCACTTCAAGTAGTCCTTTCAATAGTAAAGAGAATTCATTTCTTTTCCACTGCAAATGACAATGCAACTCTAGTCTTCAATGATGCTAGCTAATGTAACATATTGATTCAACAAACTAGAATTACGTATTTTTCAATGAAATGATAAAAAAAACCTTTCACAAACACTTCAATGAAAATTTTTCAAACAAATCAACCTCAAGCAAATGCAAATCACAAAAGAGAATTCCTTCCAAACTAATGATGCAAAGACTCAACCAAAAACAAGATGAGCAATGTGATCTATGCCCGAAAAGATATGCTTAATCAACAAACGAAAATTTTCAAACTTGTTAAATGGAAATCAAAGAAACAAAAGGACTAAAAATGAAATGCAAGGTGCAACTTAACCAACAATTTGACTTGTTGAGCACACAAACAGATGAATGGATGATGACCTAGATGCCCTAGGGCCACAAACCATCTAAGGACTGAAGAAACCAAGTAAAGGAAATGAAAACCAAACAAGCACATAAACCAAGCTAACGAAGATTTCCAGTCCGGGAGAACATAGGCAGAACAAGCTAAGAGGCATAAATCAAGAGGGAAAGACACATTGGTTATGATCTAGGGGAAAGCCTGATCTTCACCTACAGGAATCGGTGCGACTGCCTAACTAAAAACAAGTGCCACAAGGTGGTCGGCACAACTGTTCTAGAGAAACTGGTGTTGATTGGCACGACTGTCAGAAAAATAAACACGTTGACTAAGGATTCAAAGAAAAGAAAAAATTCAAAGGCTAAAACCAGACTTGCCACTATAAAATTCAGACTCAAAGCAGTAAACCAAGCAAAGCAGATAAAACTAAAGGGAAATTGTGATACTATAAAAGTTCGCACAAAACCATAAAATGACAATCAATCAAACAGAAGGATTGGCTCCCCAGTGGAGTCACCAATTTGTGGTGTGGGTGTATTCTCGATGCGGACACAAACCATTCCTCTAGCCTGAGAGAGTGGGTCTAGCCAAAAACAAACAATCTATGGAAAACTTCCTTAAGCTAGAATCAAATAAGAGGGCCTACCTCTTAGAACGTTATTCCTCTTGGTGATGATCCTTCTTCCTTACTCCAGCTACTTTTTGTTTCCTTCCTTTGAATTCTTAAAACAAGAAAAAAAACAACAACAAAAAATGTGATAACATACAAATTGCATTCAACCTACTTAACAAGTCAAGGAACATTAAGCCATAAAATGTAAGATAACACTTTAATGTAGGAAATCAATCAATAGTTGTATTCATATAAGTTCAGAAAGATATTACAATCAATGCCTTGACATTGTTGGTCTCCTCTGACGTATCTGACTTCCCACACTTTTACTAGCATCTCATGGATAACCCCAACAATGGAATTTTTAAGGCTTCTTACCTTTAGTCTCAAACCAAACCAAACACACTATTCTCCCTCAAACATAAACTAGGGAGCTACAAGCTATAGATGTCTTGTTGAGTATTCAAGCTCCAAAAATACTAAGACTGAAACTAGTTTAGCTTGTAAAAGGAGGGGTTTATATAGCTTGGATGGAGGGGATATGGTCCCTCTTATCATGGGAGAAGGCCCTATCCATTGGGTTTTTTCCATTCTAATAGGGGAAAGGAGCCCAAACTGACTTCCTTGGCTCGCCCAACCATTTACCAGACTTCTATTATGAAGCTTCTAGACCTGGAAGTTTCGACTCCATATTTAAAAAAATTGCCAAAAGAGGATAGATGTAACCGAGAAAATGCTCAGCAATGACGTACGATTCTAGTCCTAGTTTTAATCTCTACAAATCAGCGCAAGGAGGAAATGGGTCATTAGTGCCAGTCTTGTAAATTGGGGTAAAAGGAAGATTCTTGGGAAATGATGCAAAAGGGAAATGTTCTGCTCATGAAGAGGGACATAATGGGAGTTTCTTCATGATGGGGAAGCATTCAGGGTTCACTATAGAGGTCCTCCAAGATCGTGGAACGGGGAGTATAGGGACAATGACAAAAATGTTGTGTAACAAGCTTGAAACAATAGTTGATGTAGGCTCCAAAATTGACATAGGAAAAAATTTTGGAGGGTCATTGTCGTAGAAACAACACTTGGCAACACATTGGGAGAACCCCAACTTCTATAAAATGTTTTTCTTGCAAGCGCAAAGTATTATTTTTTCAGGAAGTATTGATTCAATCAGTGGGTTACCCTAGCACTTCATTCTTACCTAGTTAAAGATATAGTCTTCCCTATTTTGTTACTCACCAAAAACATCATAAAATAAGCCATATCATTATCCTCACAATGTAAGTAAGGGTAATATAGCATGGATAATTAAAAATAGTCAGAGTGTGAGTTTTACATCTCTAATGTTGCTCCGTTACAAGTAGGCATGAACAGTATCTTGACAGAGTCGCTTTAGGAACAAAAACATTTCTTCATTTCCATTGAGCCTGGATAGTACCCCAACAAAGTCGCTTGCTTCACCTCCCTGCACAGGAAGCCTTTCTCTTTTTTCAACCTTTATTTTCTTTTCTTTTGATAGGACTGTTCATAGGAACTTATTATTTTTTTTACGGGCATAAGAGGGATCCTGACTTATTTAGAGTAGAGGAGGTTGCTTCTTTAGATATAGGTTTTAGACCTCTGATGCTTTTTTCGCTAGAAATTTTCCCCTTATCTTAACCTACACAAATAGCTAAGTAAGAACACATTTTTAATAAATAGGAACGCCTATAGGAAAGATAATCCTAAGAAGATGCTTGCCTCATAAATCATATTTTCCATAAAGAAAAATCGACCCGAAAGTGATTAACCAAATCAAGGAAGAGGATAACAAATAAGCCAAGGATTGCGTGTTACTACAACTTCCATTCACAAAATATTTGCCACATCATCAAATCTCAAAACTCACTTTATTCAAAGACAAAGAAAACCAAGAGAATAAAATTGAAACATGAAAGATGAAATCACACAATAATAATGCAGTGCATCTAACTACATCTAACCTATCCTATCCTAGCCTAAACAACATAGGGATGGGTCATGTAAAGTGGAATTTCTAATGCATCAATAGAAGTTTCTCCCAACATTTAGACCGAAATATATGATCATGTAGAACCAAAACAACAAGAAATGCAGTGAATCAGAGAAATCATTCAAACATATGCTTTGACAAATGAAAATAGGAAGTGCAACTATAATGTTGCATTACACTCAACTTATATTTCAAACAATAGACCCCATAATAGTAGAAACTACCAGGATTTTGACCATACAAAACATGACAAAGCACATGCAAGTGTAGGCCATGAGACATGGCTTCAGACTAAAAAGAATATTCTAATGAGTCTATAATAGGATGATGGAAACAACCTCTAGGGAAAGATATACAAGAAAGACTGAACAAAGATAGATCCATGTCATAAGAAATGTTATTAGGTTGACCACAATCCATGTTATCATGCACAAGATATTCTTTGATTGATGATGTAAAATGTTCATTAAAAATCTTCCCTATTTCTACATTATGGATTATAGATTCTCTTAAGATGGGATGTAGCAGTGGAAGTTCAATAGTAAAATTAAATTTCCTCCCTTGTGGGTTGAATAATTTTACATGAAGAAAATAAGCATCCCTGGGGAGAGATTCAACATCCCATGAGATGACATTGATGGTGAAATTATGCAAAAGAAACAAGAAGTGACCGAAATAACAAATGTCATCATGATGATGAGAACCTGGCATAACCATCAATGTGGGATGAAGTGTCCTACTCACCTAAATTAACTTTAAATTTTGGGAAAACACAATCAATTTCTTATCATGAAAACATTTAATATTTAAATCATGAGATTCAAAAGAATATATATTTTCAAGATTAATGAAAAAATATTCAATGATAAGCATGTTATCTTCCTGATCAAATGGAGGTATACATGAAAGAAAATCTTCGATAATTGAATCAGATTCCATTTGAAATTGCTACAAATCCAAATCTTCATGTAAGAACAAAGGTTCATCCAAATTACTAGAACGATCACGATCTTCACTATTTTAGAGAAAAGGAAATCATGAGGGTCATGATCATCCAAGGGTTCAATTTCATCAATGGGTGAAGGATCGATTGGTGGAATATCAAGATTGGAAGATGGTTGATTAATAAGGTCAGATGAATCATCATCAGAGGAAAGATGTGAGAGAAAAATCAATTCTTCATCAACAAATTGATCTTTTGGTTTAATGATTAGTTGAGGTTCGAAACATGGAGTATCAAAAGGAGGAGGACATGGAACAAAAGGTAGGTTTGGTTCTTCCTCAGGATGCTGAAATTCTTTTGGATCAAGAGGACATAATGAATAAGATTCAAAAAATTTCCTTGACATCCAGACTAAGAAATGAAACTTCACATCCAATAACTTCTAGTCCACATCCTCATATGGAAATTGATAACAAAGATGAAGGAATTAACCAACAAAATGTTCAAGATATTAATTCAATTCCATTCTAAGTTGGTCAATTTCTTAACATCTTGATACCCATATTTGTCGAAGACATGACGAAGCTCATTAACCAAATGCTTAAAATATGAGATAGAATTAGTGGATAAATAATAACACCATTTCTTCACATGACAATCCAATGTAAGGGTAAACAACCACGCGAGGATTTCTTCAAAATAAACACCACTTGAAAAACAAATTAAAAAAATTCAACCACATAAGCAAGGACGGTGACTATACCCTTGCCATCAAATTTAAGATGTGACAAGTTATGTAAAAATTCCACAGGGATTGAAATATCTAAAGCTTCAGAAAAAGACCTCGGGATTATGATCTGGGATGAAACCATTAAAGGTAAGAGATTCAAATAGACTTCACAAGCTCAACTTGTCATTTGGCCCTACTTCTAGTGCCAAAGATGTTGAAGGTGTTGGATTTTGCTGACATTGTAAGGGGATCTCCCGAATGTGAAGTCTTAATTAGACCTCACATCTTTTGGTGTAGGAGTCACATTCGGTCATACAATCCAACCATCATTGAAAGGTTTAAGGAAATTCCTTGATTACAATCCAACACAAAAGAATACAAAACCACTTTGGGGCAACAAGAATGTGAGCTTTGTGAGACACCCAATGTAAGGTGTACGAGGGAGACTTCCACTGCTAGTGAGGGAAACGAGCCACTAGTTAGAAAAGTAATAGTACTATCCTAAAGGGGGACCCAGGAAGATAGGAAAAAAATTGTTGAATACCTGCAAATTAGTCCACATAATAAACAACAATCGTTAAAGCATAACAATACCCATTCAATAATAGCCATAGCTAAGAAACAAATTAGTTCATTAACTTAGTATGTAATTAAAACAACATATAGCATAAACATAACCAAAATAGTCCAACTATATTTATGATACATGTATGAAGAAGTGCTGGCTCATTGAGCTTCTGCTTAAAAGTGCAATATCGCAAGTACACTATTACATAGGTGACACATTGTATCCAATAGTGGAACATGAAGCCACAACTTGCTTCTCCAAAGAATGATTTATCTCACATGTCTTCCTAGAGAATCCAAGGAAAGTCCTCTAGAATCTAATCCTTCCAAAAATCCATTTTCTTGAGTTATGAGTAGATATTTACAACAAGCAACAATGACCTTTGAGATTCCTCATGACTCTTTGACTTCAATGACTATTCATGTTCTATACATGGCTCATTACATTCTAATGTGTGGCTATTCACATTCCACATGTGTCCCTTGGACTTCATTACAAATTACATGTGCCTGTTGCTTGCTTGATATTCTCGATGTACTATCTAATCTCTGAGAGGATGACCTCCCTGCCTATGGTTGGTTCAAGTGTACCTATCACAAGAATCCCATGCTTCTATGTAAGAGACTCAAATGTTTGGAAAAATTTTGAGAGGGGGGAGGGTGAATCAGTATTTTAACTTTCACAATAATGATTTTCCATGTCAAATTGTATATGCTATTTTGTTGAAACAAACTAACATATGCTCGTGCTTATAAAGAATGAAACCAACATAAATATAATAAACTTTGATAAACAACTAATTCATTGTCTTAAATCAGAGTGTGATGCATTTACTAAGTAGTAAACAAATGCAGTAAGAATAGAGTAAATCAACACACACAAGAAACACACATGAACACCAGCATTTTTCAGGTGGAAACCCAATGTGAAAAAAAACCACCGTTGTTTTTGTCTCTATCTTCACTCTTGTTATAATAAAAAGTGTTTACAAGTTTTGTACTGGTGCAGATTTTTCCAGTACATAGGCATCTACCTGTTGAAGGCTACAACTTGCACTCGTTTTCCAAATTCTAATGAAAGGGAGCTCCAACCCCCTAGCTCTTGTACTGGCAGATATGTTTACCAGTACGTAGGCACTGGCCTACAGAAGGCTACTACATTAACTCTTCCTCCAGGGACCACATTTCATAAATTTTCAAACTAGATACTCCTGGTACATAACAACACAATATGTAGGCCACATTTCATCAAATTTTCATATTGGACCCATAGTAACAATGAAGCTCAAATTCAATCACCACTGTAATACAACTATCAAATACAACTGTATCAACAATTGGTCAATCAGAACAATCATATCACTGTCACCAGAACATAGAGCTGAACCCAGAACACTGCATAAACAACCAGAACCAACTACAACCTCAAAAATCATATGTTAGAATGTATATGCTACTTCAATGAAGCCAACCTGCATGTATACACTACTTCCTTTAACCCAAATTATGTATACCTCTAAGGATAATGAATCATAAAACCTTTGAATCAAAATTTGTATCAACCAGTTCCATTTTGAAGATCTACTATCAAATTACAGAGTTCTAAATAGATTGCAGCAAAGATCACCCTTCTAGCTCAATTGATCAATCAACCAGACTCAATCTTCTTATACAATCAGTTTTACATTCAGATATAATGAAGACATATTTGACAAACAACAATAAAACAATAGTAATAATCAGATATATCAGTCATGTCTGAACAACATACTTTTCTTTTGCATACACTACTTGGAAGTGTCGAATGAGCATGTAAATGTGCCTTCACCAAGGCAAACCAGCATATAGATCTGCAAATAATAACTTATAACTTCATAGCTATTCCAGACTTCAGACATACCCAGATCACAACATTTAAAGGATAAAACATGCGCTAGCGTTCAACTTTAGCCCATCCATTATCAGATCATACAATGATAAGTCATTTCAAGTCTCATGATCTTGATCTAACATTGTATCTAAAGGTGCACAAGATATTTCAGATCATATCATAAACATATCCCTTACAACATAAAATATATTTCAGATAAAAGTATTCATGAAAAACCCTTTCACTTGCACACCTAGCCCTTTGATATTCTCCTCCTTATATAGTTTTAGACTTTCTCAATACCTCAGATCAAAAAAACACTTAGAACCTATGGTATTCTTGGATGGGATCAAGTAACTGTTATTTCGCTCAATATTGTGGGCTATTACCAGGGTATGGACCCTTGGTATTCATTAATCTTAATTTTGCATCCCATACGTGATTTTCCTCTTGTGAAAGTGCGTGCATACATATATGCGCCTTTTGTTCTATGAACCCACTTGTATACGCTACTTGGACTAGGTGAACCATTGTATACAACTTAAAACATTATTTTTCTTCAATCGTTTGATTCTGATCTGTAGTCCTTTCTCCCATCATCTTGTTCTTCTGTACCATTACCTTGTTAGCTCTGAATTGACTTGTTAAAATGTGAGTTTCCCTTTATCAAATCTGAATTGACCTATGATTGTGTTTCCATCAAGGACAACACCTATACCACAATGCCAACAATCTCCCCCTTTGGACTTGATGGCAACCATATTGGTGTTGATTACTTCAAGCTGTAGAACCTGTTAGATATATCAAGTGGCACCAAGATACTCTCCCCCTTTGACATCAAGGGCAAAGGGTAGACCAAGATGTTCTCCTTAGTACATGCTGAGATGCACTATATTGTCCAAGCCCCCCTTGAGTACTTGCAGAGTCTGTAGAAATATTTTTCAAAAGAATAACATGTCTCTATAACTCAACTATGTGAGTATTACCTTCCTATCACCAATGACTCATACATACATCAATCACGCAACTAAGTGGGGAGATACCAAATTTTCATACATGACTTGAAAAATTGCAATTATTACATCATCCTTCCCATGCATAGTGGGGTAAAAATTACATCATATGTCCAAAAGGACTCATTCATAATATACTATGACAGAAAGAGACATATTATTACACCATAGGTCGTTACATGACCTTTACAATAAATGATATTAATATTTGTGACCATATTGGAATTCAATGACCATGATGGCAACAATGGATAATGTTTTTGAAGACTAATGCTCCCCCTGAACCTTTGCTACCTGTGCATTGTCAACAATTCATTCATTAAGGCATCTTCATCAATCAAATAAACAGTAATGAACAAAGAATATCAGTAGACTGTAACCATCAATATCAGACTGAAAACCCATGTCAGAAACTAATTTTTTGTTTGACCCACTATTTTTCTATCAGAAAAACACATACGCTACTACAGGCACAGAAACTCGTGTATATACGCAACTTTACTTCATGAAATCCGTGTATAGGGAACATTCCTCTGAAAACTAATTTTAACATAAGGATGAGGCAGAAACAACTCCCAACTTTTGTTTGAGATATTCAAATGCTTCTCTGGGAAGAGGTTTGGTAAATATATCAACAACCTATTCTTTGGAGGGAACATACTCCAATTTAACCTTTTTTTTAAGCACTTGTTCTCATAGAAAGTGGTACTTAATGGATATTTGCTTGGTCTTGGAGTGCATGATTGGATTTTTTGAAATACTAATACCACTTGTATTATCACATAGAATGGAGATGTGTGGAGAGCATGTGATTTGAATATCTTGTAATGTTTGCATCATCTAGAGTAGTTGTGTGCAACAAGATGCAACAACCACATATTGGACTTCAGTCGTAGATAAGGCAATTGAACTTTGTTTCTTGTTGAACCAAGATACTAATTGTGATCCCATATAGAATTCACCTCCACTAGTGATTTTTCGGTCATCAACATTTCCAACCCAATCCGCATCTGTATATGCATGAAGAGTGCGATTTGTATCTTTAGGATACCATAGACCAAAGTCTTGAGTTCCTTGTATATATTTGAATATTCTTTTTACAACATGAAGATGTGATTACTTTGGATTCGCTTGGAACCTTCCAACAATTGCTACTGCATGCATGATATCTGGTCTGGTACCTGTTAGATAAAGTAGACTTGCAATCATATATCTCTACACTAGTTGATTCATTATAGGAGATTCATCATTAGAACCGAGAGTACATCCTGTTACCATTGAATTACATACCGTTTGGAATCTTCCATTCCATACTTCTTCAGAATCTGCTTGTCATACTTAGTTTGTGAAAGAAAGATGCCATGTTTTGTTTTTTGTACTTGTAGACCAAGAAAATAATTTAGTTCTCCAAGTAAAGACATTTCAAATTCTTGTTGCATAACAAAAGAAAAGTTTTGACTCGTAGATTCTTCATTGCTGCTAAAGATGATATCATCAACACAAACAACAATAATTAGCAGTTTATCATTCTCAATTTTTGTATATAAGTTGTTGTCTGGAGATCCTTTTGTGAAACCTTGTTGTTGAAGATATTTGTCAAGACGATAATACCATGCCCTTGGAGCTTGTTTCAATCCATATAGAGCCCTTCTGAGTTTTCATACAAGCTTTGCATCATTTCCCATAATGAATCCTTCTGGTTGTTCAACATATACTTCTTCTTCTAAATCTTCATTAAGAAATGCAAATTTTACATCCATTTGATACAATTTGAATTTTTGAAAACTTGAAAGAGAAAGAAACATTCTTATGGATTCAAGTCTAGCAAAATGTGCAAAAGTTTCTTCAAAGTCTATACCTTCTTGTTGAGCATACCCTTTACAAACAATCCTTGATTTATTTCTAATAACCTCTCCATTTTCATTCAACTTATTCTTGAATATCCATTTTGTTCCTATGAAATTTTTATCATGAGGTCTAGGAACTAATTCCCAAGTATCATTATTTTCAATTTGGTCTAGTTCTTCATCCATGGCCTTAACCCAACATTCATCTTTGCAAGATTCATTGACATTTTGTGGTTCTATGGAGGATAATAATGCTAGATAACTAGAAGCTCCTACAAGAGTTCTTCTTGTCTATACTCCAGACCCTTTTTCTCCTAGAATTTGAGATTTTGGATGATTCTTTTGAACATACCTGGATGGAGCCTTTTCCCTGTCAGATGTATCTTCTTTTGATGCTTCATTGGTTTCTTCCTCTATATCATTTCGATTTGATACGAGAAAGCATTCACCATCTTCATCATTATCATCTTCCTTTGCTAATGTCACCTATTCTGGATTTCTGTATGCTTCATCGATTACAACATCAATGCATTCAACAATTTTTCGAAGTCTCTTATCATAACATTTGTATCCTTTACTTCTAGATGAATAACCAAGAAATATTCCTTCGTCTACTTTGGGTTCAAACTTACCAAGTTTTTCATCAGTCCTTTTGATGAAACATTTGCTTCCAAAAACTCTAAAGTGTTTTATAGTAGGATGCTTACCATACCAAAGTTCATATGGAGTTTGATCACTATTTACACAAACATGAGCTTTGTTGAGAATATTTACTGTAGTATGTGCAGCTTCACCCCAGAAGGTGTCTGGAGTTTCAGATTCATCAAGCATAGCTCGAGCCATTTGTTGAACTGTGCTATAGGGATTAATGCATGAGTGTTTGGTGATGGAGATACCCTCAAGGATCTTCCTGGGATCGTCGACAGATAGTTAGATTAGCTACAATTAGCCCAAATAAACATGCAAATATCCGTATTATTGAAATGATAATCAAAGAAAGAAGAAGGATTGTTAGTTCAGATCTTAGTGTGGTGTTGCTAGAGAACGCAAAGTAGCATAGTGGAAAACCCCTTAACTAAATCTAAGATCCATACCTACATATAAAAAAGATGAGGTGTAATATCACAACATATAACTTCAATAATCAATACAATAATACATAGGGATATCTAACTACATACATCTAAGCCACTCATAATCATTAGTGTTGCATAAACATGTAAATAAATCACAATACCAACACCATGGAATAGACAACACAATTTCAAGTCTATACTAATGATAGAAAATAGTGATTACAACTATCGGTTGCCTCAACCTTTCCTGACTCCTCCAGATCCTCTCTCTCTTTGTCTTCTTAACCTCTTGAATAGCCAATGCCCAATACAAGCTTCAACAGTCAATAGGCAATCCTTTCAATAGTTTCGACCCCTTTCACAATGTCCCTAGCCTCAAATATATAACATGAGAGGATAAGACTTGCCAAATCCTTCATTAGTTCCTTTGGGAAAAAGTAGAGATGTTTCCATGCTTTAGCTCTCTTTCCCTGTTTGTAAACTCCATTAGGAATAGAAATTCCTCCAAACAAGTTGAATCTGGATGTTTCCCTACTTTATGAGCTCATATAGGAGTGAATATAGGGATATTTCTTGGTCAATGTGCTCCTTTGACCTCCAGAAACTCACTTAAGTTGACTAATGCTCTTCCTGAGGCAACAAACAGAGTTACCCTAGGGACTAACACACCTGATGCATGGCTAGGAAGCTTTATAAAGCAGGTTGCTAGTTCCTGGAGAGCATTAGCTTGACAACTAGGCCTGTGAACATGGTCAATCTTTTAGCCATCTTGCCCTTCTCCTCTAAGCTGATGAGGAGGTCAGTTTCCTGTGTAATAGATGCCCCCTAAAGTGTGAGATCAAAGGTAGAGATGATGGCCAAAATACTTTATATAACTGTCATTTTCTTCAAGAAAAGAGAGAGAGGATTGGAGCTTCGGGAATATGAAAAACCTGATACAAGACATATATATAAAACATCTAAAATCATGTCCTAAGTTGGGAATTCCCACATTCAGTATCTATGTCAGAGTGATTTCTCAACAAAGAGATATGACGATCGTGGCTGCCGATAAGCAAAATGCGGACCATGTGTCATAATAAGATCATTCTGATGAGCTGTCTCCAAAAAATAATATACGCAACTTGGGAGAGGAAACAAGGCTGAGTGATGTAAGCCTCTACCCAAGGTCTTGATCTCTGCTTCACCATAACAACATAGGTTGATGCATGTGAATAAAGGCATTGAGGTCGAACATGTACAAAATCATTTGATTACTAGTCAATAATGGAGACTGTTAACAAACATGAGGATGGCCAACGATAATGGTGATGGTCTCCAAGATGTACAGTACAATCTATCAAGTGTGAATAATGTTTTTGTCATCGAACACTTGTAGAATCATTTAGCCAGGAGCCAATAATGAAAACCCCTGACCAAGCACAAGGTAATCTGCCACTGATGTCTACAAGTTCCAAGGCACTGAAGTGTTCTTAGGTTTGCTTCCTAGATAGAGTGTTGAAGTCGATAGGAGGAAACTTGTCGAAAAGTGGGCCATAATGTGTCCTACATCAGTTGTCATGAAATGGGACAAGAATGATTTGTTTTTTGAAGAATAGTTTGAGCATTGGGTTGAATCGACAGAGGGCATGATGGAAGAATATGCTTGATGGTTTGATGAAGGAAATAGAAGATAAAGGGTTTCCCTTGAATGATAGAAGGCACGACACAAAGGTTTTTACCATGCAGCACTAGACTCATGAACACCAAAGAGTGTTAAGATACAGAGATGCAAGAACATCGGGGTATATAGGCTAAACTCATAGGATGGTAAGGTTCATATTGAGAGGCTGTCACAAAGAAGGTTTTGCTGAGGGAGTGCCATGTTTAAGAGAGAGACTGCTGCCAATTTTTTTTTCAAATAATCACATAAAGCAATTGTATTGTCCACTTTCCCCATCTGATTAATTTAATGAGTCCAGACGGGTAAACTCGGTGGTCATTTCATATTTCAAGATTTGAAAATATCGTAAAGAGCGACGCTGGGGTGGTCCCTTGGTCATATTTTTAAATCGGGTGTGACAAAGGTTTAATAGTATACATGAAAAGGTTCGTTTTCTGTAAGTTAGTCTACTAAGTCTGAATAAAGAGATAAACCTATACTTAATAGACATTTGCCTCATTTTGTTACGAGTACGAGGGGAAAGAGTAAACTCGATATTCGTTTTGAAATTTTAATGAGTCACGTGGCGAAAAACTCAATAGATCTTCATCAAATTTTAAGGAGTCAAATGAAGAAAAATCGAGGTATCTTTTTTAGTTTAATGAGCAAGGAAAAAGAGATAAAAGAACTTCTCAATACTTCTTCGTAGATTTAACGAGCCCGAAGAAGGTAAAAACTCAGGGATTTTTCAATTTAAGAGCGAGAAAGAGTCCCAAAAAAGAAAGCACTCATACCGTCGTCGTAGGAGTTTAACGAGCTCGATGACAAAAAATCAGGGATTTTTCAGTTCAAGAGTGAGAAAATATCCCATAAAATAAAGCACTCATAGTGAATCGAACATGGTCATTTCTGCAATTCATCCCTGAAAGTCCTTTCATCAAAACATGAGTAATATTTGACAATATGTCGACATGGCGCCTGATAAATAACATAGGAAATGAACTAATTCTACTTCAATGACTTTAATTAAGATAATTCATACCTCCAAAGTGACTATAAGGAAGTTTTTGAGCCTCCATTTTCACCATTTACATCATTTGAGTGTTGTGAGAGTGTTCTGGAGTGAAAGAGGAGCAGATCTTCTCTGGACAATTGCAGGCAATCCAGGTGACCATTTGACTTGCTGTTTGTTCCAGGTAGATGGAAAAACCCTTATCCTGCATTCCTTAACCTTTTTTAGCTACATTGGGGGTGGATTTTTGGAATTTTGGGAATCCCTAGCACATTAAATGTGACTAACGCCCCCTCTAGGTCTAGAGGGGCGTTAAACGCCCTTCACGACCTAGAGGAGGGCATTAGTGTACCCTGTTTTCCATAAGGGTGGGTGTTAGTGCATGAGGGTGCATTCTAAAACCCCATGAAGGGATTTATGAAGAATTTTTTCCCATTTTAACTGATTTTTGGGTTGATTTGTGTAGGTTTTGATCCATCATCATGAGTTTATGGAGAGAACAAGCTCATGATCACTAGGAACTACAAATGTGAAATGATCATGCATGCATACTTGCACTTCATAGATGTGGCTTAATGAAATATGAAAGGCTAGACCTTATGAATGGTCAGGAAGAACCCCTAAGATGGATAATTCAACGTTGGGATGAACACAAAGGGGTGTTCCGGATCAGGGGTCATGAGCTCTCGATTGATAGAGATGATATCTGTTTTTTAACTAGTTTTTTGTGTAGAGGTGCATGAGAAAACTTGACCAGGGGCATGACAAATCCACAGTTCGCCCTAGAGTTGATCCAAGCTTATTGCATACCTGAGAGTGGACTAGTGAGCAACAGGGTCCCTATCGAGTGGATCAGGTCTAGGTCCATGAGGGCCATATTATGGATGATTGTATGCTTGGTGGGGTCCAAGAGTCCCCATATTACGAAAAAGGTCCAATTGTTCCTCACTATTGATTGTGTCTAGCCTCAGATGTTTAAGTGGTGTGAGGCAGTTATTCATCAGCTGAAGGTGGAGTTGACAGCATGCAAGACTTGAACCCAAAAGAGTTTTGGGTATGGCACTCTCAGCATGTCCTTTATACTTGAGAGGGTGCCCATCATGAGATCACAGATGAGTGTAGGTCTGCTTGATCTGAGGGAGCCCAGGCAAGGGCGATGGGCATCTCTCGATCCTTGCACTGGAGGGGGACCCATCCAGCATTTTTTCAAAGAGGAATTCTTCGAGTGGCTCAGCAGTCAGATCCTGATGATAGATGACTATGCCTATGAGGGCATGGACTTTTTTGGAGATCTTGACTTGATACTACCACCTAGTACAAATTGGGGGCCTCAAGGTAAGAAGTTTTTATAGAGTACTTTAAAGTATTTTTTAGCTTTTGAATATTTATGTAATGTTATTGTTGTTATGGGTGAACAAGTACTGACGTGAATCTTTTTGTTGACACAGATGTGGCAGCAGTATGACCTACAGGCATGCCTCGTTAAGCAAGGTGAAGGAACCAACTACCTGGAGCTGGCATAAGAGAAGTACCTACCGAAGATGGGGATGATGCAAAGAGTCTCTGTGAGGTTCTGAGGAACCTCGAAGGTCTGAGCATGGGCGTTCCCCCCTTCCCATGAGGGAGATTCCCACTCATATGCAGAGACACATTGTTGGTGTGCACACTGAGCAGTTTCTGGTTCCTCTTCGGAGGATAGCTAGAGTCGTATTAACTTTTCATGAGTAATATGCACTTTTAGCAAGCGCATGGTATAGCCAACGGGTGTTTATAGCGAGGATTAGTAGTCATTTTGTACTTAAAAACACCCAAGTTTTGGGAAATTTTCTGATGTAAAACACTGGATTCGAAGGATAGCTAGAGCCGTATTAACTTTTCATGAGCAGTAGGCTCTTTTAGTAGGTGCATGGTATAGCCATCGGGTGTTTATAGCAAGGCTTAGTAGTAATTTTATACTTAAAAACAACCAAACTTTGGAAAATTTTCTGATATAAAAGACTGGAATCGATATATCTATATATATATATATATATATATATATATATATATATATATATATATATTGGTATTTTATGATGTAAATGTTTTTTAAGTGTTTTTGTAAATTTTTAACTGTGTAAATCTTTACTTTCATACATGTATCTATAAGAAATGAGACAGATGCCAATCTAACACATAGTTTGCTAATGAATCAGCAACTGCATTAAATTCTTGAGGAATGTGTTCATATGCAATAAACTCAAATTGATGTTCCAAGAGTCGTACCCTTAAATAATAACGTAACAAGATCGGATTGCAAATGTGATAATTATTTGTCAATTGCAAAATGACAAGATAGGAGTCTAACCTGGCCACTAGATTGGAGATGTCTCGAGATGATGCTTCAGTTAGAAGTGAAATTACAAATATATACTTCGCAATATTGTTGGTGGGACTACCAAGAAAGACTCCCCCGGAACAAAGCAGTTCTGACTCAGGTGTGTAAATGACCCAAGCAACTAATGCAATGTGTCGTGTGTGACGACTGGCACCATCCGCGTATCCTATGTATGCTAAGGGTAATGAAGACATCTACATGATGAGAAATATGTATGAGACAAATACTCAAAAAATACCAAAAGATCCAGTCACATCAAAAAGAAGCAAAACTTATAAATACATAGAATTACAAAGCACATGCCTCACGCAGTACTAGGCATAATATTTTTTTAGATAGAGCCCATTTTAGGGCTCATCGAGCGGGATTCCTTCATAGTCCTGAAGTTCATATGCCCCTTTTGAGAGGGCTTTGGTGACGACATATGGACCGATCCATAAGGGTTGAACCATTCTTGACCCCAAGAGGTCATGTTTTTTATCATAGAGCAAAACAATATCACCCTCTTGGTAAGAATGAGGCTTGACCTTCTTGTCATACTGGGCTTTGACCCGACGCTTGTGAGCTTCGAGTGCCAATTTGGCATCTCGAAGAGTTTTGTCTAGTTGATTGAGATACAATAGACGCTCTTCTTTGGTAGTGGTGTCAGGAAAGAGTTCAACAACAATTTTTAGGGAAGGAATTTGACACTTGATAGGTAGAACGACTTCCAGGCCAAAAGCTAGTTGAAATGGTGTAAAGCTTGTAGTGGTTTTGACTGAAGTTCAATATGTCGACAATGCAGGATATAACATTTGGTGCTAGTGGGTTTTGTGATTACCTACTAACCTGCGGATCATGGTATTTAAGACACCATTAACAACTTTACTTGGCCATTAGATTGGGGGTAGTAGGAGGATGATTGGTCCTAGAAGAAACCAAGCAACGATGTTAAGTCAGACATCATGTGATTCTAAAAATGAGACCCATCGTCTGTAATGATCATGCGAGGCACACAAAAATGACAGATAACCTGATTTAACAGGAATAGCATCATGGTTTCTCCATCGGCCTAGAAAGTGGGAAGGGCTTCAGCCCATTTCGTGAAATAGTCCACAACTACAATAATGTAGTTGTTTCTAGTAGAGGAAGTGGGGTTGCATGTGACGAAGTTGATACCCCATTTGGTAAAAGGGCCGCCAACGTAGATAATTGGGTGCAGTAGGGCCGGGGGAGTGCACATTTTCTTTGTAAAAACTTGACAAGGGTGGCACTACTGGATTGCCTTGATACAATATTTGAACAAGGTTGGCCAGTAGTAGCCTGTGCGTAAAATTTTCTGAGCAATAGACATGCCAGAAAGATGACTGCCACATGCCCCAGCATGGCATTTATTTAAAACACATTCCACCTCTTCATGAGTGAGGCAACGTCAAAGAACTATATCAATTCCATGATGATATAAAGTATTGTTCAACACTAAATAGTGCCAAGCTTGGTGGCAGATGCAACAACAGTCACCTAACAATAATTCAGGGTGGAAACATTGCGCTTGGAGGTAGAAAAGAATGTCACCATACCAAGGGTCAGTAGATTCGATTAGATAGACAGATTCATTCAAGAGAGGATCATGAGCTATCTCATTTGGATCGACAATGGGAAGATCTGACAACAGTTGGCAAAGACTAAGGATTTTTTCACCTTGGAAGTAGTGAAAACAAAATCAAATTGTTGGAGGACAGCTATCATTTGGAATATTTTCCTCCAATGACTTGACGAGACAAAATGTGTCGCATGGGATTCTCCAAATCAATGACGATAGTCTATCACAACAGTATATAATGTCAGAATCGAATGACAACAAAGACAACTGCCAAGGACATCCTTTTCGCATGTGAATATCTGAGTTTGGGCCCAGCCAGGCCTTTTGACAAATACTAGATTACATGCTCACTCAGATCATCATGAGTTTGGATCAACACCATTCCAATAAAGGATGGTGAGGCTTCCAAATAGAGGTTAAAGTCGCACCCATATTTGGGAGCACTAAGCAGTGGGGCTAATATAACTGCCTATTTCAAGGCATCAAATGATCATTGAGATTGATCATCCCACAAGTATGGTACTCCCTTCTTTAATAGGTGCATAAAGCCTTTCATCAACTAGGCATAATTTAAGATGAATCGTTGCAAGAAGTTTTCTTTCCCTTGCAAACGTTGGTGCTGCAAAATGGATCGTGCTTCGGGCAATTGAGTAATTTCCTTTACCTTATTGGGATCAACCCTAATCCCATGTTTTGAGACAATGAAACCAAGTAGGTGTCTAAACTCGACAAAGAGAACACATTTGTGTGGATTCAGATGTATGCTATAGAATCTACACCTAAGAAAAATTGCCCATAAATGAATTGGGTGCTGAGTTTGCTTCTTGGAATGGGTTGGAAGGTCATTCAAGTAAGCCTGAACAATATGTATGATATCATGGAATGTGTATTCCAAGGCCCGTTGAAATGTTTCTCTAACATTCTTTAAATTGAATGGGAGTTTTCGATATGCAAATATCCCCCAAGGGAAAATGAAGGTGGTTTTGTGTTGGTCCGCGGGTTTTATGGCAATCTAGTTATAACCTGAGAAACCATCCATAAATGAGAAGGACTCACAACTGGCACAGTCGTCGATTATTTGTTTGATGAATGTTGTCAGATAATTATCTTTTGGACACGCAGTGTTCAAGTCCCGGTGGTCGACACAGACACAGATGGTGCCTTGTTTCTTATCTACATGAATTAGATTGGAAACCCATTCTGTTAAGGGAACGAGGTAGACGAAACCAACACATAACAATTTTTCAACCTTAATCTTGATCGTTGTAGTTTTGCGTGGGTGGATTGGTTGAAGCCTTTGGAAAACAAGCTTAGCATTGTGATGAGCCTTAGTACTATAACATGAATGTTGCAACTCCCAAGGCTACCGACTTTAATTATCAACCCGGGGTTTGTACAAACTTAAGAAGTATCAGCACTATATGTGTAGCATAAAATGTGTCCTTACTTTGTTGTCATGATGTAATGGAGTGCATGTACCGAAACCAAATCCTAAACTAATTGTAGAAAACGAAATGCTTGAAATGGAAACCTTAACCTTTTGCAAGAAATAAAGTATGAGGAAAGAAACATATTCTAATTGCATAAAAAGCATGAACTAAATGTAAAGAAAATATAGCTTAAACCGATTTATCACATGTGATGATTTAAACTAACTGAGCATGAAATCTGACCTAGAGAGTACTAATTCTATGTGCATGTGTGAATATAAAAGATCTCTTTTTTTAATCTTTTTGTTTTATAAATGAAAATGCTAATCCTCACTTGTTCTTTGGCAGGGGAGACATGTATGGAGGAAGAGGGTTAAAATGGTCTTGATGGCATGGGGTTCAAGTAGAGGCCTAATCCTAGCTTCAATGATGATTTTTCTCAATTCAAGCTCAAAATAGGCCGCTACAGGATTTCCTACAGGATGTACTAGTTCCCCTACAGGATCCCTTGTTTTACTACAGGATGTTACAAATTTACTATACGAAATTATAATTCATCGAATGATCAAGAAAATAAAATCAAAATTGGATGGGACAATTTTTTTTATTTACTAGGATGTCTTAGCTCTCCATTCCAAGTGGAATCACTCAAAAATACCTTTGTTAACCCATGCTAAAAAATAGTAGAAAATTACTAGTCTAAAATCTAGAAATTCGAGAACTAGTGAGCTAGTAAATCCATCAAATTCCAAACCTAATCAAGTGAAAATTCAATGGGGTAATTTTTTTTTATTAAATAGAATGTTTTTTTGATCTAGTGAAAGTGGAACCAACTCGATTGAAGCTTGTTAGCATGCTCTAAAAAATAGCAGAAATTTACTGCTAGTTGCCACAAAGGAGTTCCAGAATCGAGATTTGGGAATAAGAAGACTAATCCAAATAGCTAAATGATTACTATGACCTTCCAAATATTTTCCAAGGATGAAATGATGTTTGTGATCCTGCAAAATAGCTTACATCAACCATTTAACCCAATCCTACAACAAGAAATCATTAATACTAAATGCAGAAATAGAAAGAAATAAAAATAAGAGATGCATGTAAATAAGAAGTGAAAAGAAGGAAAGAAAATGATACAAAAGGGCTATGAGGATCCTAGGATGGCCAAGCCCAAGGAAACTCAGATACCTATGGAGGAGAACAAGATTTAGAAGTTGAACATGACACCAATCTTCATTATTTTCATCAATACAATTACATCCCTGCAAGAAAATACAATGGAGCTGCAAAAATACAAGTTCTCTCCACAAGAACACTAATAAAAATCTCTCCCCAAAGGAAACTTAGACTTGGTACTTATACAAAATTATTATGAATCATTCCCCATGAATGGAGGAAACTTTACCCACCAAAATCCCTTGATTAGTGGATTTGGTTCCCAATACTAGCAATCTGCATTAAATGGCAGGGAACACATTCATAGATCCAACGATCGGTCATTTCATGAGGAATAGATGAGACCATAGAGACCGTTTGTGGAGCCGCGGGCGGCGGGAGAGGAAAACAACCCATCAAAGAAGATCCCTTTAATAAAACGGTACCGATACTGACATAAGAGTTACGAACACCACCCACTAAGGGTACTAAGCCGCTAGGTAATGGGGAGTAATCTGGAATGAAAAAGGACAGCTGGTCCACTGTGACTATCCTTCCATCTAATGGAAATAGGATGATACGAAAGAAGGTAGACATAATGGAAGTCATGGCATAAGTCCAATTGTGACCCAACAATAGATAATAGTCGAGTTTTTGATCCATGACTTCGATATCCATCGTTACTAGTTTCCCACTGAAAGTGATGGGGTAGCTGGAAAGGTAACCTTTTAGGATGAAAGTGTGGCCATCGAAATGTGTAAGGGAATTCAACGGTAGTGAGAGGGTTGGAGAACCGAAGGTGAGCCAACATGAAGCCGACATGATGCAGATTGAAGCACCTTCGTCAATGACAATTCTATGTACCCCTCACCCTTTCAAAAATATTTGCACCTGAACTGCAAGTTGGTGTGAAAGGGGAGGTTTACATTTGTCCATGTCAAAAATTGCCAGCATGGAATCCTAAGGTTCAACCCCACCAGTTACCGAAAGAAGAGCTTTCATTTGTGCTGGACAAGTTCGTAATACTTCGAGCACCGACATAGTCGATGTTGCTTGTGCCAAATCTTCTACAATACTGTAGTTCTGGGTAGCACGTGCAAATGTATTATGCGTTGTGTGACGAAATGCCCCTTTTGGGGGGCGAATCACAAGATCAGTAACTAGCCTTTCAATATGAATATCATTAGACAATGGTGGGTTTTGACTCAAGGAGGCTTCCATAGCATTAGTGACTAGAGCTCCATAAGTTTTGGCTCTGCTTTGAAGGTCGACCATTTCAAAGGTGTAAACGGTAGATGGTCCTTCACCAGCTGAAGGATGATGCAAACGTCACTGCCCCCTTGCGGGGGTTGAGGTTGGTTGGCAATAAGATGATGTTGTTGCTGAGTAGGGAAAGGGTTGTTTAGGACTGCGGGGGTCCGCCCAGTGTCCTTTGAGGAAGGAAATCTATGCATTCATGGAGACATGGACAACGATGTGTCATATGGTCTTTTGCACAAATTTTGTAAGGGAAATTGACAAATTTGTCCTTTCCATTGTAAGTAGGTGCAACATTTTTCTGCTTTGGTTGGACTGCTTAGCTAACTGCTCTTGAAAAGGAGCGGTCTTTTTCTTGTTCTTCTTATTCTTACTGCCAGGTTTTTGTGTAGACTGCACAGATTTTATCGCAGCAGTAGGAAGAGCAGTCCTTTGGATAGCGGGGTCAACTCAGAACTGGGAAATGTGATTTCTAAGTTGTTTTACAGCAACCCTGGAGGTATCGTCAATAATACTGTCAGCATTGTTAGAGTCGGTCTGGTCATCCCTCCATCAGAGATCAAAACTATTTTTGCATTTCATGTTTAGGTGTCTCGCTCGATTCACTTCGTTGCATTCCGCTTGGGGCATGCCATTCTTTGACTGAAGGGCTTGGTTTTCCTGTTTCCCTCATGCTTGTACCTGCCGGGCTGGTTAAAATTTCTTTATGTTCATCGAAACTTAGTTCATGTCATTCACAGTCATAGATGATTATTTTGGTCAAAAAGAATCTTTTAGTTTTTGAGTCTAGGGTTTAGTCTTTTGACATGTTTAATAAATGCCCACAGGCCATGAGGATGGTTTTCAAAGAAGTTCTTAGTTCAAAATGTCATCATCAAGTATATTCGAGGACATTTCTTGTTCAAAACTCTGTTTTGAATAGGAAATTGTCAAATTTGTTTTTGTAATAAAATACTTGTATCTTTCCACCATAAAATATTTCAAAAGCAGGCCCTTGTCTTCCTTAGTCAAAATATGCCTATATCCCTGCAAAAAATCAACCAATTTCATCATTTTGAGTCCAGAAAATCAATGAGAAAGCCAAAAGATAGAGTTTCTTTAAATTACAAAGTACCATAGTCAAAAATATTATGAAGTGGGTTTTTGAAGAAGTAAAAATTTAAACCATTTCTTGTCAAGATATTTCAAAGATATTTATTCCTTTGCAACAAGTGCCATTTGAAAAATTCAAGAGAAAGGTCAAGTTTGAAGTTTGAAGAGCAAATAGTGTTTGAAAGGGTCGTGACTGTGTGTTGGTGACAGAGCGCGGCGCATAGGCAACTGGCGCGGCGCACACAGGCCGCGCGGCGCATTGGGCCCCAATTCTCAGTGTAAAATTACACTGGCGCGGCGCATACAGCCCGCGTGGCGCACTGGGCTGGGGCGCGGCGCACAGAGCCTACAGGCCTGTTTTATGTCGTTTCTGTCATCAAAACTCACAAAAACGCCATTTTTCTGCTCCAAGTTTCCAAAAGATTTCATAGATACGCACAGCTTGGTTATGCATATGTTCAATTCTCTAAAAGTTGGCCTTAGAGCAGAACACTTGGGCCTGCATAAGGCTTTGTGTGTCTTGATGGGTTGGAATCACGTTGTACCACCAGATAATGCGAAAGGGTACCAGTTACTTCCATTGCCTGATGCAAGAGCCATGAAAGAAGATCTTACTCTATGGCCAGCATCTGCAAGTCTTCATGACAAGGATATAGGGCCTATTCCTTCTCGATGGAAGGGGTCCTGCAAAAAGGGAACACAATTCGGTCCAGAAAACTGCAACAGGAAATTGATTGGGGGAAAATATTTCATAAAGGGGCGTGATGCTGAAAATAAGCCTTTGAATCTCTCTGAAACAGGGGAATTTCTCTCTGCGCGAGACAAATCTGGACACGGAACTCACACTCTGTCTACAGCAGGGGGAATTTCGTGAAAAATGCAAGTATATATCAACATGCAAAAGGGATTGCAAAAGGAGGAGTCCCTCATGCTAGAGTTGCAAGTTATAAAGTTTGTTGGCCTACAGATTCAGGCGGCTAAAATTGCTATGATGCAGATATTCTTGCAGCATTCGATGAAGGGATACATAACGGAGTTGATGTGTTCTCAGTTTCTCTGGGAGGTCAACCTCCCATTCCGGATTATTTTCAAGATTCAATTGGATCGTTCCATGCAGTTCAAAGAGGGAAGGTTGTCATCTGTTCCGCCACAAATCTTGGTTACCGGCGACAGTTCAAAATGTGGCACCTTGGATCATAACTGTGGGAGGAGCATACCCTTCGAGTGTTCATCTCGGAAACAACGTAACATATATAGGACAAAGCCTAGACCAGTTCCAATTACGAAGGGAAAGTTGTATCCACTGGTATCATCAGCGAGGGTGAAAGCCCGACACGCAAATGAAACTGCTGCACAACTGTGTTTCCCGGGATCGTTAGATCCCATAAAAGTTAAAGGAAAAATTGTCGCCTGCCTTCGTGGTATCTCTGACAGAGTTGAGGAAAGTTTAACCATTTGATTAGCAGGAGGAGTAGGCCTGATTCTCGCCAATGCACCCAAAGGCGACACAGACGTTGATGCAGACCTTCATTTTCTTCCTGCTGCACATTTGAATGCAACTGATGAAGCGGCAGTTTCTCAATACATCAAAATGACAGTGTCCCCTGTCGCTTCCATTTTATCAAGAAACTCAAATAGAGGTAAAGCCAGCTCCTATTATCTGCCATTATGACTATAGCTCAAAAATGGACAACACCATAACGGCAAAAAAGGAAAGCGAAACAATCAAAGTCCCAAAAGCCAAAATTAGAAGGAAGATATCTACAACAGCGGAAAGATAGGAAAAGATTGCCTATTTTTATCTTTAGTTGCAATTCAAAGGAATTTACATCTACAGATTTCACGTCTTCATTGGTAATCGACAGATTTGAGGAGGGATGTAACGTTGCTCCTTTTTAGAGCAAACTTTTCCTATTTTCATGATTTTAGGTGAAACTACTCCCTATTCTCATCGATTTGCTTTCCCAGCTATGAGTTATATATTGTATTGAAAATCATTTGTAGGGTGGGAATTTCTGGGAAACGATGGGAGAGAAACTCAGTTACTCACTGTACATTTTGACAGAGAATTAATGAAAGGTTGCAGCTCTGGTTCATGAGATTCCTGTGGCGTGAGTTTAGCAAATGTATTTTCTTTCTGTTTCATATGTATTTCGTTATGTTTCACAGTTCATTCATATTCATTTCCAGTGAAAGCTTCTAAATAAGAAAAGGTAGAATTCAGTTTACTGCTCTGCCTTGGGAAAGTTTTCACGTTCTATGTTTTCTTATGTTGAAAAGGATTCCTGTATTTATGCCCTTTTCACCCTCTTAAACAATCTCTCCATGTCATATTATTTCAAATCTAATTGCTAGACTTTCTGCCTGTCTTGCCTCACAAAATAATCTGCGTCTTTGAGTTAAATTCTCTGCTCGTGCTGTTCCTTGGTCCCATACATCCCAGAAAACTCAGTCATTCATCGAAATACCTATTTCATATTTATTTACCTAGCCTAAAATTAGTATCCATTTTAAGTCATTCTCAGACCCTATTCTTTTATTTTTCATTGAGCGTGACCCGTAGAGATCCCTCTCCTGTCCTCGTAGGGCTAGCTACGAGGCTGAGCGTGGTTTGTGGTTACCCTGATTTTGCCTTCCTTCAGCCTAAGGCAGATTTAGGTGCTAACAAGCATGTGCACTGGGTTGCTGAGTAGTGGGAGCATTGGAGCTTCAAGGGGCATTGGGAATGGTGTCATATAAGGTGCCAAACTGTGAATGAATCAAATCTAACTGTTGGGCACAATGAATGGATTCGTCTTCCATGACCACACCACCTAAGGCAACATCCTTAGTAATTTGAGGGAGAAGAGATTTTTAGAACCAATCCGCTAATAGATAATTTGGGAGGGGATCTTGGAATAGCCTTTGCCTACGTCTCCAATCATTTATATGATTATAGATGTGGGTGGTGGTGTCCTGACATAAATAAGTAAGGAGTTTTGTCCCAGTTTCATAGCGGATGGGTAGCTGAAAGTGCTTTAAAAATTCCATCGCTAAAGTGCCAAAGGTATTGACTCACGCACGTGGTAACTCAATTTACCACTTGGCTGCATTGCTAGTAAGGGTGCGGGGAAAGAGCCGAAGCCAAATACTATAATCCACCATGGAGTTAGGAATGCACCATAAATGATAGGTGGTGATATGTGTACTTGGATCCTCCCCTTGTTTCCCTTCGAACTTCGGGATGTCTATGGGAATTTTGTTTGGGATTGGAGGCCAAAGTAAGTTTTGATAGATGGGGTCATTGGTGAGTTTGTACAAATCGGGGATGTCAAGTGTTTCCAAGAAAGGCAAGGTATTTGATGCCCCCGAATCAGACCAAGGTGATGATAAATGACTTGAGGATCCTTGCGGTCCTCCCATCATATTGTTCCCAATATTATACACAAGATGCGTGTAATAATAATTTCCTTGGGGCAAAGTCGTATATTGTGGATGTCCATAGGGGTTGTTAGGCTGGCGAATATAAGTTCCCCCAGGATAAGGAGTGCCCCCTTGACTCATTTGAGGTTGAGAGTGGGGTGCCCATATGGATTGAGCGAGACCTTGTTGAGGGATCCTGCTAGCCATGTAATTAGCCATAGGCCCTTGACTGACATAAGGAGGATTCATGTCAATCAATGACTTTCCTTTTTGTCCTATAAACGGAGCGGGAACTGTAATATTCCTAACTGGTATATGAATAGTGGGAATGGTTCACCCAGGAATTTGAACCTGGGGGTTGGAACTAAACAATGGATTCCAACCAAAAGTGTTGTTGAAGGGATCTGTGCTAACCATGCTATATGGAGCGCTATAAGGAGAACTATATGGAGTGATTTCCGATGGTCCAGGAGATGACACAAAAGGGATGGAAACTAGTATGTACTAGGTTCCACTCGCTTTGGGTGTCACTATAGTGCTCGGACCTGGTACAGTTGGGATAGCGGGGTTTTCCACCAGAGGTGTGGTATTGATTATCAATTGGGGAGGTGGTGGTGGACCAAAAGTGTCCACAAAATCCCACGACCTGTTAGTCGTCGATGGGATGGTACGTATAGGTTCAACGGAAGACATGGGAGGTATAAGTGCAACTGCGATCAATAGCATTACCAATGGATTCGTGATTGGAGGATTATATGGAGGAATGAATCCTTCAGTAAAGAAATATTATGACAAACTTGAGTTGTCGGATGTCTAGACTGATTCAATGTGAGATATTAGAGACTAATTGCATGAAGATGGGTAATCTAGCTCACTGGGGCTTTATGGATCCTCCACAATTGGTGGGGGAAGACCTAGTAGCCATCTATATTGACAATGAGGGCCATATGTAGCCACGGTGACTGATAAATTTTATCAATAGACTTTACAATGATATTTGTTAAAGTCTCGGTGATAACAAACTCGCACCTAAAAAATAAAAAAATACACTAAAGAAACCAATTAACAAGCAGAGGGTATGACTTTGTCTTATAACCACCGTTTTCTAGAGATGAAACCCAGTATCATAATGGAAAGAAGAGAGAGTTGGCCAAACGTATAGTTATGATTACTCTTGAGATTCACCTGAACCTTAGAGTAAGGGGCCAAGTACTCTCGTGAATCGAGCACTCTCCTAAAAACTGAAGACATAGTAGGTTCGTTTGTGTTAGGTACCAGGGAAGCCTGCCCCAGTCACCTTGTGTTCATCCCTAAAAAGCATGGACACTATGGTTACCTCAAATCATAGACACTACCGAGGGGGACATAGTCGCAGACAGTATGCTGTGTGGGCAGGATACTTGAGTCCTTGACTCAATTCCGATATCCCCGAAGGAATCCCCGATACACAAAATACCAAAAGGAGATGTAAGAGAAGGAGGGCTACCTTGATTTACAGTTCAATGTTGTCTCGTATTTAGCTCCTCTTTTACTGGAGTGGTCCCAGATAGTATGAGTGTAGAAGGATTTCTTTTGTTAATGACACTAGTTTCGGTGTATGATCTTGGGTTGTTAACTCACAACTGCCTAACCCAAGATCTAGCCTAGACTAATATGTGTTTACTCAAAAAAGAGTTGTTGATGATTTTATTATGTAAATTTTAAATGTACTTTGTTAAATTCTTCGATGGGGGTGTTGACGTATGAAGTTATGTGGGACTTTGACTCAAATCATGCAAAAACAATGCTTTAAATTTCACTTTTGATGAATAAGTTGCTTCTACAAGGGAGTAGTCATTTATACATCAATATATATACCATGCATCTAGTAAAGTAAAACACAAGCACAATCGACATAACTACACTGCTCTCTAACAAATTTTGAAACCAAATAAATGTAGATCTAACCAACTAAGCAGAAAACTATAAAAAAATTTGTATTTTCTTTTTTATAAAAATTTTTAAGCAAATCTATTTCTTTAAAAGAAAAATTTGTTTAGGAGACATATATCAATCAAACATGCATAGCTACAGATGTCTGATCAGTCTACAAGAAAATTTTCCAACTCATGTGGTCATAGAACTAGCTGCTTATCAAGAAATGGCTGGCTAACGCACTATGACACAAGACACAGAGAGTTAGTGACTACACTAATGCTCCGTTTGCAAAGGAACAATGCTTTATAAAGAAATATTTGCACTGGTAGGGTGCGTTAGTGAGGAATAGGCTTGAAAATCAGGTTGTGGGGATTAGATCTAGGGTTGAGCACTAAGAGAAGGGTGTTATATAGTCTTGAGTGTTCAGAAAGGGGATCAAGAAGTAAAGGAATGCCTAGAAGAGAGAGAGATCTGGGAACTTTCTGGGAGAAAATTGAGAACTAAGTGTAGTCTTCAGTGGCGTCAACAATTCTGCTATAGGGATTAATGCATGGGTGTTTGGTGATGGAGATACCCTCAATGATCTTCATGGAATCCTCAAAAAACAGTCATATTAGTTGCAACTATACCAGAGATACATGCACATATTCGTATTAGTGAAATGATAATCAAAGTAAGAAGAAGGTTTGTTACCTCAGATCTTGGTGTGGTGTTGCTGGAGAACGCAAAGTAGCGGAGTAGAAAACCCCTCAGATAGCTCCAAGATCAATACTTGCACATAAACAAGATGAGGCCTAATATCACGGCATATAACTTCAACAATCAATACAATAATACATAGGAATATCTAACTGCATACATCTAAGCCACTCATAATCCTTAGCGTTGCATAAACATGTAAATAAATCATGATACCAACGCCATGGAGGGGAAAACACAATCACAAGTCTATATTAATGATAGAAAAGAGTGATTACAAGCATCAGTTGCATCAGCCTTCCCTTACTCCTCCAACTCCTCTCTCTCTCTCTCTCTCTCTCTCTCTCTCTCTCTCTCTCTCTCTCTCTCTCTTTGTTTCTCTCTCTTCTTAACCTCTTGAAGATCCAATGTCTAATACAAGCTTCGACAGTCAATAGGCAATCCTTTCAATAGTTTCGACCTCTTTCACAATGGCCCTAGCCTCAAATATATAGCATGAGAGGATAAGCCTTGCCAAATCCTTCATGAGTTCCTTTGGGAAAAAGCAGAGATGTTTCCATGCTTTAGCGCTCTTTCCTTATTTGTAGACTCCATTAGGAATAGAAATTCCTCCAAACAGGTCGAATCTGGATGTTTCCCTGCTTTATGAGATGACATAGGAGTGAATATAGGGATATTTCTCGGTCAACTTGCTCCTTTGACCTCCAGAAACTCACTTAAGTTGACTAACGCTCTTCCTGAGGCAAAAAATAGAGTTACCCTAGGGACTAACACACCTGATGCATGGCTAGGAAGATTTATAAACTAGGTTGCTAGTTCCTGGAGAGTGTTAGCTTGACAACCAGGCCTGTGAACTTGGTCAGTCTTTTAGTCATAATGAGGAGGTCAGTTTCCTGCGTAACAAACGGTTCTATTCATTCTTTCCACCACGCCATTTTGTTGAGGAGTTCTGGCAATAGAACTGTCTCTTTATTCCATGTTGTTCACAAAATTCAACA
Organism: Pinus tabuliformis; assembly: GCA_031772625.1. Lineage (NCBI taxonomy): Eukaryota > Viridiplantae > Streptophyta > Pinopsida > Pinales > Pinaceae > Pinus > Pinus tabuliformis. The sequence continues at coordinate 1,290,068,308 of CM062816.1, read as the reverse complement.
AATTCATTTGATCTGAATTCTCCTCTCCGATTAGATATGAGACATTTGATTTTTATATTTAATTCATTTTAAACTAAAGCTTTGAAGACTTTAAACTTTTCAAATTCTTTAGTAAACCAATCCAACACATTCTAGAAAATCATCAATGAATAAAATGTAGTATTCTTCTCCACGAGGTGACTTTTTCCTTGTTGGCCCACACAAATCAGTATGAATGAGTTCAAGAGTTTTACTTGCTGATCCTTCTCTAGAATTGAGTTGAACTCCAGTTTTCTTACTGAATTGACATGGTTTGCAAATGGTATTTTCTGGGATGACGATATCTAGAAGATCACAAACCGCCTTGAGCCTGCATGCTTTTCTTATTTGAGAAAATCTTAGATGCCCCAATATTTTGTGCCATAACTAGTTCTCTTCTGTTTTTCTTATATAACATTGTTCTTGACCTTGTTTTAGTATATATAGATTGCTTGGAGTTCTTGTAACTTTTATTATGGTATTTACCGTGTCAAGCTCATGAACCACACATTCTTTTGATAGAAACACAACTTCATTTCCTTGATCACACATTTGAATAACACTCAAAAAGATTTAAACCATCAACTTACATGACATTGCTTTAACCTTTTCTTTTAAATAAATAGAACCTTTACCCTTAATGAAAACTGCTGTGTCATTTCCAAAAGAGACATTCTTTTCCTTTTCTAAAGATTTGTATGAAAGTATTTTATCTTTTTCACCTGTCATGTGTTTAGAGCATCTGCTATCAATGTACCATTGATTTTCTTGTCCTTCTGCAAATAGATCTATGCCACATCTTTCTGACTGAAATTCCTTCCTTTTCTATACCTTGGAGTTTGATGATGTTTGTTCCTTTTGAATTGTTGGACAAAATTTTCTCCTGCATTGAGATTCTTCATGACAAAAGTTATTGCAAAATGAACATTTAATTTAATCTTGAAGAGGAGAGAATTTATTATAATATATTTTCTTGATTCGTGTCATGCTCCTTTGTTTTCTTGCTTCTCTAGTCATGATGGTTTTGTAAGCAATACATTGAGCAACCTTATGACCAAAGTTATGGCATGAAAAACATTGTCCATTAAAGAAGAAGTTTATGTGATCATAAAATCTTTGGTATTGTTCAACTTTTGGTTGGTTCTTTTATTGATGTTCACCCTTGGAGTAAAATGAACATGATTTACCTGGGGAGTACCTTTAGGATTTTGTTGAGGATTGACACATTGTTCACTAGTTTTTATTGCATCTAGGTAGCTTTTGGTGATGGCTGAAGGCTTTTATGGTTGGGATGTTTCTCTAGTGTATTGAAGAGCAGTGTTTATAAGAGGAGAATGTTGAACCTTGGTGATTTCATCTAAGGTTTTTGATCCTTTAGCAAATCTAAGATTCAGAGATTTTGTCTTCTCGAGTTCTTTTCTTAGACCCACTACTTCACATTCTAATTTTTCATTGTGCTTTTCTCTTTTAGTGAGTTGATGTGTCAAAGTGTCTATGACCATATTCTTTTCTTCCAAACATATTTTAAGTTGAGTGATTTCTTCAAGAAAATATTCCTCTTATAAGGCATCCATAAAATCATCATTTTCACAAGCCATGAGTAGTTTAATATCTTGTTCAGATTCATCTTCATCACTATCTTCATGATTATAATAAATTCTTCTATTAAAAAATGGTTTTCTATTACCTTTTGCAGAATCCTTTCCTTTGTCATGATTATCTTTATGAGGACATTTAGCAGCATAATGACCAACTCTACCACAAGCAAAACATTTGAAGGGAAGCTTACCTTTGAATCTTCCAGAACCCCGTTGAAGTTTCTTCACAAAGTTTACCTCATCTTCTTCTTATATATAACCTGATTCTTTGAGATCTTCATTTTCTTTTCCCTTTGCCGAGGCTTTGAAAGCGGCTTCTATGATATCTAATGGACCTCCTTTCCTCATTTCAAAGGCAGTTAAAATTCCATGAAGTTGAACAACAATAATAGATTGTAGATCTTGCTTCTCTTTAATGGAAGATACTTCTGACTCAAATTTATAAGATATAGATCTTAAAATTTTCTCTACTAAAGTATCCTCCCTTATTTCTTCACCCAGATTCTTCATACAATTTACAATCTCATCTACTCATAAAAAGTAACTAGCAATAATTTCATCACTATGCATCTTGAGAGTTTCATATCGAATTCTGAGAGTTTGGATCTTAGCACGTTTTACCTAGGAGTCTCCTTCATAACTCTGAATGATTTTGTCCCATATTGGTTTGGTTGTGTTGAGCTACAGGATAGTGATGAATGCTGATTATGATAGACGTCCCAATAACGCATTGACGACTTTGGCATTGTTTTCATATTCTTTCTTTTATGCTAGATCTGTGGCCACTGCGGTTGGATATTGGTATCCTCCTTCCAAAATTTCCCAAACATCAGCTACATGTGACTGATGATAGGCTTTGGTTCTTATCTCCCAATATTCTAAGTTATGTATGTTAAATATTGGTGGTTTGATAGATCCCATTCCTTCGTGATTATTCATCTTGAGAGAAACCCCTTCAAGCGATCAAGCTTCTTCTAAAGGACTTGCTCTGATACCAATTATTGAGAAAAATGCTGAGAGGGGGAGTGAATCAATATTTTAATTTTCACAATAATGATTTTCCTTTTCAAACTGTATACGTTATTTTGCTGAAAACAACCAGTGTATGTCTATGCTTATAAAGAATGAAACCAACATATATATAATAAACTTTGATAAAAAACTAATTCATTGTCTTAAATTAGAGTGTGATGCATTTACTAAGTAGTAAACAGATGTAGTAAGAATAGAATAAATCAACACACATAAGAAGCACACATGAACACTGGGATTTTTCAGGTCGAAACCCAATGTGGGAAAAATCCACCGTTGTTGTCGTCTCAGTCTTCAATCTTCTTATAATAAAAAGTGTTTACAAGTTTTGTATTGGTGCAGACTTTTCCAGTACATGGGCATATACCTGATGAAGGCTACAACCTTCACTCATTTTCTAGCTTCTACTAAAAGGGAGCTCCAACCCCCTAGCTCTTGTACTGGCGGATATGTTTACCAGTACAAAAGTGCCAGCCTATAGAAGGCTACTAACTTCACTCTTCCTCTAGGGACCATGTTTCATAAATTTTCAGGATGGATACTCTTGGTACACAACAACACAATATGTAGGCCACGGTTCATCAAATTTTCATACTGGACCCATTAGTAACATTGAAGCTCAAAATCTATCACCACTACAATACAACCATCAAATACAACTACATCAACAATCAATCAATCTAAACAATCAGATCACTGTCACTAGAACACAGAGCTGGACCCAGAACACTGCATCAACAACCAGAACCAATTGCAACCTAAAAAATCACATATCAAAATGTATACGCTACTTCAATGAAGCCATCCTACATGTATACACTACTTCCTTTAGCCCAACTTATGTATACCTCTAAGGATACTGAATCATAAAACCTCTGAATCAAAAACTGTATCAACTAGTGCCATTCCGAAGATCTACTGTTAAATTACAGAGTTCTAAATAGAATGCAGCAAAGATCACCCTTCTAACTCAATCAATCAATCAACCAGACTCAATCTCTTTATACAATTAGTTTTACTTTCAGATCTAGTGAAGACATCATTGACAAACAACAGTAAAACAAAAACACTAAGCAGATAGATTAGTCATCTCTGAACAACAAACTTTTCTTATGCATACACTACTTGGAAGTGTCGAATCAACGTGTATATGTGCCTTCACCAAGGTGAACCAATGTATAGATCTGCAAATAATAACTTATAACTTCACAACTATTCCAGAATTCAGACATACCCACATCACAACATTTAAAGGATAAAACATGCGTTAGCATTCAGATCTAGCCCATCCATTATCAGATCATACAATGATAAGTCATTTCAAGTATCATGATCTTGATCCAACATTGTATCTAAAGGCGCACATGATATTTCAGATCATAACATAACCATATCCCTTATAACATAAAATATAATTCAGATAAAAGTATTCATGAAAAACCATTTCACTTGCACACCTAGCCCTTTGTTCTTCTCCTCCTTATATATTTTTAGCCTTTCTCAATACCTCAGATCAAAACAACACTTAGAACCTATGGTATTCTTGGACGGGATCAAGTATCCATTATTCCACTCAATATTGTGGGTTATTACCATGGTATGGACCCTTGATATTCATTAATCTTAATTTTCCATCCCATACATGGTTTTCCTCTTGTGAAAGTACGTGCATATGTATATGTTCCTTTTGTTCTGTGAGCCTACTTGTATACGCTATTTGGACTAGGTGAACTAGCGTATACAACTTAAAACATTCTTTTTCTTCAATTTCTTGGTTCTGATATGTAGTCCTTTGTCCCATCATCCTGTTCTTTTGTACCATTACCTTGTTAGCTCTGAATTGACTTGTTACAATGTGAGTTTCCCTTTATCAAATCTAAATTGACCTGTGAGTGGGTTTCCATCAAGGACAACACCTGTACCATAATGCCAACAACCCCCCCTTTGTACTTGATGGAAACCATATTGGTGTGGATTACTTCAAGCTATATAACCTGTTAGATATATCAAGCAACTCCAACATACTCTCCCCCTTTGGCATCAAGGGAAAAAGGCAGACCAGGATATTCTCCTTAGTACATGTTGAGATGCGCTATATTGTCCAAGCTCCCCCTGAGCACATGCAGAGTCTGCAGAAATAGTTTTCAAAAGAATAACATGACTCTATAACTCAACTATGTGAGTATTACCATCCTATCACCAATGACTCATACATACATCAATCACCCAACCAAGTGGGGAGATACCGAATTTTCATACATGACATGAAAAATTGCAATTATTACATCATCCTTCCCATGCATAGTAGGGGTACAAATTACATCATATGTCCAAAAGGACTCATTCATAATAGAGTATCACAGAAAGAGACATATTATTACACCATAGGTCATTACATGACCTTTACAACAAGTGATATTAATATCTGAGACCATAGTTGAATTCAACAACCATGATGCCAACAATGCATTATGTTTTTGAAGGCTAATGCTCCCCTTAAAATTGTGCTACCTGTGCATTTTCAACAATTCATTCATCAAGGAATCTTCATCAATCAAATAAATAGTAATGAACAATGAATATCAGTAGACTGTAACCATCAATATCAGAATGAACACCCATGTTAGAAACCGATTTTGTGTCTAACCCACTGTTTTTCTATCAGAAAAACCACCTACGCTACTGTTGGCATAGAAACTCGCGTATATACGCAACTCTACTTCATGAAATCTGTGTATAGGAAACATTCCTATGAAAACTGATTTTAACAGTAGGATGAGGCAGAAACAACTCCCAACTTTTGTCTGAGATATTCAAATGCTTCTCTGGGAATAGGTTTGGTAAATATATCAGTAACCTATTCTTTGGAGGGAAAATACTCCAATTTAATGTTTTGTTCGAGCACTTGTTCTCATAGAAAGTGGTACTTAATGGATATGTGTTTGGTCTTGGAGTGTATGATTGGATATTTCAAAATACTAAAGGATTAGCAACCTTACTCTGGAAGATCAGGAAGCATTAAGGCAAGAATGCTCCATTATTATGAGGAAGGCCAGGATTCCCAAGAGTAATTTAAGTAAAGCAGAACAAATAGCCTTCAAGTCCCTGTGCAACAATGAAAAAATTGTGGTTCTTAAGGCAGATAAAGGAGGAGCAGCAGTGATTCTGGATAAAGAAGATTATATATGCAAAATGAACGATCACCTAAATTGTGGGAGTTATAGGAAGCTGAACAAGAACCCGATTCCCAAAATTATGAAAGAGGTGAAAAAGGCCATCTTGGAATCCAACCTTGATGATAGATTAAAGAAGAAATTAACTCCCTCCAGTGAATGCATACCTAGGATTTATGGGCTACCAAAGATCCATAAAGAAGGTGCCCCTCTCAGACCAATTGTCAATACAATTGGATCCCCAACATATGAGCTCGCCAAATATGTTGCAAGAATCCTCAAGCCCCTGGTCGGAAACACTAATTCTTTCATCAAGGACTCCCATGACTTTGTAAAGCTGATTAAGAATGAGAAGTTAGAGCCGGAGGACCTCCTGGTTAGCTTTGACGTTGTGTCCCTATTCACCAAAATTCCTCTTGAAGAAGCCATCCAAGTTATTAAAGAGGTTACAGATCCAGTGACTGCAAGATTAGCCGAAATTTGCCTGCGATCAACTGTTTTCACCTTTCAAGGAACATATTATGAACAAACAACTGGTGTGGCAATGGGATCCCCCCTTTCACCAATCGTGGCAAACCTATTCATGGAACATTTTGAAAAGAAGGCCCTAGATTCTTACCCTTTAAAACCAGCATGGTGGAAGCGATTCGTTGATGATACTAATATAAAATGGACGCATGGTAAAGCCGAGCTTGACAAATTCTTTATTCACCTGAACTCCATCTCCTCAGATATAAAATTCACTATGGAGCTTGAAGAAAACATGAGCATTCCTTTTTTAGACATCCTCATCATGAGAAGAGATGATGGCTCCATTGGGCACAAAGTTTTCAGAAAGTCTACCCATACTGAGAACTACCTCCATGCTGACTCCCACCATCACCCAGCCCAGAAGCTTGGTGTTCTAAACACTCTTGCTATCAGGGCTTTTCGAATTTCTGACGCTGATCATCTGAATGAAGAAAAGAGGCATTTAGTCTCAACCTTTAAAGGTTTAGGCTACAAAGAAAACGAGATTAAAAGAGCTATTCAGAAAGCTGAGAAAAGATTGTTATCTTCTGAACCTAAGACCAGAGATCAACCTGAGGGTGGTAGGGTTTTTCTTCCTTACATTCATGGAGTCACGGATAAGATTGCGAAAGTCCTAAAAAAGAAAAACATAAGCACGCAATTCTCAGCCCCTTGGACAATCAGGCAAAGTATGAGATCAGTTAAAGATAACATTGATAAACATCAGCTTAAAGGGGTCTATAAAATCGACTGCTCATGTGGGAAAAGCTACATTGGTGAAACTGGTCGTTCGCTGCAGACAAGACTCAAAGAACACGGGGCTGATATTAAAAATGAAAGGTCTCGTTCCTCCGCCCTTGCAGAACACTCATCAAAAACTAAGCACCATGTCCTCTTGGAAAGCGCCTCCATTATCGTGAAGGAAGAACAGCACCAGAAGCGAAAGATCAGAGAAGCCCTGGAGATTATCAAACACCCGCACAATCTCAACAGAGACAACGGTATGGAGATTAGTGGAAGCTGGTTTCCCCTAATCAAAAAATTAACCCAACAGTATAATAATAATAATAATATAATATAATAATAATTATAATAATAATAATTCTCCATTAGAAATTTATAATATTAGTTAATTAGGTAGTTAATTGAAACCTATTTTTAATATAGTTAATACAATAATAACAATCATTAAGATTCAAAAAAAATTTATAAGAATTTTATTATAAATAATAAATAATATTAATTAAGATTATTATTTATGTTATTTTATAAGAATTTTATTATAAATAATAAATAATATTAATTAAGATTATTATTTATGTTTCTATATTAATATGATTTATTGAATATTACATTAATTATTATATTAAATATTAATTATTATATTAATTATCATATTAATAATTATTAATTTAATTAATTTAAATTATTTATTTATTATTATTATTTATTATTAAGTTGATATTCTAATTTTTAGATTAACAACATTAATTATTGTAGTTATATTTCATTTCTATATTTTTAAAACAACATTTTCTTTAATAACAATTAATAATTATTGATTTTAATTATTGATTTTAATTAATAATAATTAGAGTTATTAAATAAATGATTAATCTCCCATTAACTAACCGTTAACTAACAAATAATAAATATCAATAATTAATTCATGTTAATAATAATAATTAATTTCTAAATAATTAATAATAATTATATGTATTAATTCTTTATATTAATATTATTCATTATTAAAATTTTTTTAACTATTATAAAAATAATTAATATAACTAGTTATTACTTTATAATAATAATTAAAATAACTATAATATTTTATTTATTATTATTATATTATTTATTTGGTTTTACAAGTTTTTCCAATTATTTTATTAATACTATATTAATTATTTATTTTTTAATTATTTATTATTATAAGAAAAAATTATAATAATTAACCTATCTAATTATTATTTACTATAATAAGTTATTAAAACATATATAGTAGTTTGTTATTATAAACATTAAATACTAATAATAATTATTAAAGTAATATTCAAAAAATTAAAAAATTTAAAAATAATTAATTTAAAAATTATATATTAAAAATTATTAAAATTAAAATAATAATCAAGAGGCAGCCGACTTCTCAAGAAATTGAGAGCCGACCTTCCCCTCTTCTTTCCTCATCTCTATTTATAACATAATAAGCTGCTCTTCTTCTATCAAGCTTCAAGTTGCCCTGATGATGGATCCCGGTTGGGGTTTGAAACGTTGGCAGAACAATTCTCTTACTGTGGAAACTCCGATGACTGAATCAAAAATATTGTACCACAGAGGTCTCAAATCCAGAAGCACTTGTATTATCACATAGAATGGAGATGGGTGGAGATGATGTGATTTGAATATCTTGTAATGTTTGCATCATCTGGAGTAGTCGTGTGCAACAAGATGCAACAACCACATATTCTACTTCAATCTTAGATAAGGCAATCAAATTTTGTTTCTAGCTAAACCAGGAAATCATGATCCCATATAGAATGCACCTCCACTATTGCTTTTTTGGTCATCAACATTTCCAGCCCAATCCGCATTTGTATATGCATGAAGAGTGAGATCTATATCTTTAGGATACCATAGACCAAAGTATTGAGTTTCTTGGATATATTTGAATATTCTTTTTACAACCTCAAGATGTGATTCCTTTGGATTGGCTTGGAACCTTCCAACAATTCCTACTGCATGCGTGATATCTGGACTGGTACCTGTTAGATAAAATAGACCTCCAATCATATATCTGTACGCTGGTTGATTCACTGTAGGAGATTCACCATTAGAACTGAGACTACATCCTATTACCATTGGAGTACATACTAGTTTGGAATCTTCCATTCCATACTTCTTCAGAATCTTCTTGAGATACTAATTAGCTTGTGAAAGAAAGATGCCATCTTTTGTTTGTTGTACTTGTAGACCAAGAAAATAATTTATTTCTCCAAGTAAAGACATTTCAAATTCTTGCTGCATAACAGAAGCAATGTTTTGACTCATAGATTCTTCATTACTGCCAAATATGATATCATCAACATAAACAACAATAATTAGCAGTTTCTCATTCTCAATTTTTGTATATAAGTTGTTGTCTGGAGATCCTATTAGGTCCCTATACTACTAGTGTAACCCCTTATTGTTATTAGTACAACCCCCTTATTATATTTTTTTGTCCATGTAGCCCCCATATTGTTATTATTGTGCCCCATAGAAGCCCACTATTGTTATTATTGTGCCCTTAGATTATTATTGTTATGTCGGCTCTGATCATATTATGACCCCTTAGACTCCTATATTTAGAAAGGAGGTCTTGTCATTTGTATCATCCAAGAATTGTTCATTTCTGTAATGTAAAGGAGGTTTCCCCCTCGAAGAGGCTTATTTCTAAGGCATTGATCTATCTTTTCTATCTTTTTGTGAGTTGGTTTCATAACATTTGGTATCAGAGCTATGGATTCTAGGGTTTTCGTTGCTCCAAATAGGTCATCGTGAAATTTTCACTATATCGTTTGTTCTGTGACGTTTCAGAAGCTAAAACAAAAACCGATTTGAGCCGAAATCGCATTGAAGCTTGCGTCTGAATTTTAGATCTTGTCTTGCTATATTTTCAGAGATATGATCTGAGGAACTTTGGTTTTTTGCAGACTCCCAAATTACATTCCAAATAGGTAACCTGGGAAAATCATCATAACTTTGGTTCTAAGCATCAGATTTAAATTTCATAAGAAGTTACAGAAAAAGAATAGGTTGTAGTTTCCTATGAATATTTTTCAAAGCCGAAGGTCTGTAGGTTTTAACCCCGTATAGAAACTACCTGCATATGAATTCTAAAACACAGAAAATAAACAATGCGAGAGCATAACACATTAAACACATATACATAGATATTTTCCCCTGGATCCCAAAACCGGGACTACCATCTTGATTTTTCATTATGTTCCTCTCAATGTTACAATACATATTTACACATGCCGAAGCATCCAATACCATGGATTGAAAACCATCGCGTCCAATACCATGGACCAACAACCATCGCATCCAATACCATGGACCAAAAAACCATCGCGTCCAAAAAACATGTGCGAAAATCATTCACAAAACCATAGGTGGGTCCGCCCAACCTAACATAGGGTCCAAAACCAAAATTTTATGGGGCGCTGCCCCGGACCCCATAAAGTGGGGTTATGGGTGCCCCTCAAACCCCCTGTTAACTACATGGAAAGAATATAACACAACCCAACATTCTCCCACTTGTTGTTTTCCTTCCACAGGAGGCCACAAGAGAGCTGAGTCATTTTTCCAGCCCTGAAATGCCCATTGTCTCTCTACACCAAGAGAACTTCTCAAAGCTCACAGATTTTGTCAATGCATCTGTAGTATTCTTCAAAGTGTCCACCTTTACCAGAAACACCTTTTTGTCTTCTATCATATCCCTCACAAAGTGATACTGAACATCAATGTTCTTTGTCTTTGAACGATATGCGGGGTTCTTTGCAGGAAAATTGCACTTTGGCTATCACAGTCTATCATTATAGCTTCCTGTACTAATCCCATACTTGAACACAATCTCTGCAACCAAACTGCTTCCTTGCTTGCATGAGTGGCTGCCATGTATTCTGCCTCTGTAGTTGATAGTGCCACTATAGATTGTTTCTTACTCATCCAACTGACTGCACCTCCAAATAGGTTAAACACATACCCACTTGTAGATCTTCTCTGATCTAGATCTCTAGCCCAGTCTGCATCAACAAAGCCATGAATATCCAACACTCTGTCCAATCCTGGTCTTCCTTGGTAGCACAAACCACAATCACGAATGCCATGCAAATACCTGAAAACATGCTTCACTACTGTCCAGTGCTCCTTCCCTAGTTTTGACGTAAACCTGCTCAATAATCCCACTGCATGTGCAATGTCTGGTCTAGTACATACCATTGCATACATTAGGCTACCGACTGCACTTGCATATGGAACACGGGACATGTCCTCTTCCTCTTCTTGTGTCTTGGGACATTGTTCAGTAGATAACCTCACACCTACAAGAATAGGAACCTTCACCGGTTTACTATCTTGCATATTAAACCTCTGCAATATTGTCTCGACATACTTCCTTTGGTTTAACCAGAGCTTCCTCTTTGCCTGATCTCTTTTAATTTCCATGCCCAAAATATAGTTTGCAGCACCAAGATCTTTCATGTCGAATTTGGAGGACAATTGGGTCTTCAAATCCTGGATAACTTCTTTGTCATTTCCAACCAACAACATATCATCCACATACAAGACCCAATAAATAACACGGTCACCAATTAATTTAAAATACACACAGTGATCTGCTTTGCTTCTTGTGAAGCCAAGTCCCCGTATAAATGTATCAAATTTCTGATATCACATCCTTGGTGACTGTTTTAACCTATACAAAGACTTATTTAACTTGCATACTAGTTATTTCTTACCCTTCACCGTAAAGCCTTAAGGTTGCTTCATGTATATCTCCTCTTCCAAATCCCTGTGAAGAAATGTTGTCTTCACATCCATCTGTTCTACCTCAAAATCAAAAGCAGCAACAATAGATAAAAGTAATCTAATAGAAGTTACCTTGGTAACAGGAGAAAAAATATCACCAAAATCAATTCCCGCCACCTGGTAATAACCTTTTGCTACCAACCGAGCTTTGTATTTCTCCACTTTTCCTTCTGCATTTGTCTTCCTTTTGAACACCCATTTGCTGCCAATGGGTTTCCTTCCAGCTGGTAACTCCACCAGATCGCAAGCCTCATTTTTGTGCAAAGATGCCATTTCATCAACCATGGCCTCTTTCCAGAGTTTTCCATCCTCTGAATCTAATGCTTCCTTCACAGTTCTAGGATCATCGTTAGTAATAGATAAAGAAAAATTTGAACAGAAAGCAGATGGACTATACCTTCCAGGCTGCCTTCTTTCTCGAACTGATCTTCTCACAGCCGGATTTTGTGGCTCTGATTCCTCTGGTTCCTCCTCTCCTGTAGAGTCCGATTGTTCCTCCTTTAGCTCAAACTCTATCTTCTTAGGTTACTTTGGTTGGACTTCATGTTTAATAACATCTTTCACCTCTCTGAACACCACATCTCAATTGTACACAACCTTCCTTGTTACTGGGTTCCAAAGCTTATAACCCTTTAAACCATCCTTATACCCAATAAAGATGCACTTTTCAGTTTTACTATCCAACTTGGTTCTTTTCTCCTTTGGAACATGTACATATGCATTACATCCAAATACCCTTAGATGTGAAAGAGAGGGTTTCTTACCAGTCCATACCTCTTGTGGAGTCTTGTCCTCCAACGCTAATGAAGGTGACCTGTTGACCAGGTAACATGCAGTATCCACTGCCTCTGCCTAGAATTCCTGTCCTAACCCGGCACCACTGAGCATGCTTCTTGCCCTTTCCATCAATATCTTGTTCATTCTTTATGCAACTCCATTTTGTTGAGGCGTATATGGAGTAGTCTTCTATCGTGCTATACCACACTTCTTGCAGAATTCTTCAAATTCCTTACTGCAAAACTCTCCACCATTATCTGTCCTCAGCACTTTTATCTTCTTCTCTGTCTGGTTTTCCACTAGAGCCTTAAATTCTTTAAACTTGTCAAAGACTTCAAATTTCTTCTTAAGGAAATATATCCATGTATTCCTTGAGAATTCATCTATAAATGATACATAGTACATAGACTTACCCAGTGATGGAACCTTCACAAGTCCAAACACATCACTGTGCATAAGCTCTAATATTTGTTTTGCCCTCTTACCACCAGAGGGGAAACTCACCTAATTCTGCTTCCCATATACAAAATTTTCACGGAAATCAAAATCCAGAGAGCTATTACTCATACCTTCTACCATACCTTTACCATGAAGTATTCGAAGGCCCTTCTCTCCAATATGTCCAAGCCTTTGATGCCATAGCATGGTCTTCTCTCCAGAGACCACTAGATTTTCTGCTCCACTTTCAGGAAGCATAGAACTATTGCACCCATCAATAACAGTGCTACCTTGCAGCTTGTACAGATTTCCAATCCGAACTCCCCTCATCAATACCAGTGCTCCCCAAACCATTTTGCAGGTATCCTTATCGAACACTGTTTTTACACCTGCATCATCCAACTTGCTTACAAAAATCATATTTCTAGCTAATGCAGGGGTATGTAGAACACCTAGAAGCGTTCTAACCCTTCCACCTTGAAACTTCAACTTTACTTTTCCGCAACCAACGATTCTAGCCTTCCTGTCATCCCCCAAGAAGACATCACCACCATCATATTTCTCATACTCGTAGAACCACTCTCTATGGGGAGTGAAGTGAAAGGATGCACCTGAGTCAATCAACCATGCCTCATGATCTACATGTGTACTTGAAGAAGCCAAGTACACATCCCCACCTTCATCTGAGGTGGTTTTCGCCTCTACAGAAGGAGCCTCATCAAATCCCTTTCCTTTGTCAACAACTTTAGATTTACAGTCCCTTTTGAAGTGGCCTTCCTTTCCACATTTCTAGCACACCACCTTTACAGGTTTTCCTGGAGATTTAGATCTCCCTCTAGATTTAGATCTCCCACTCGATGACTTATTTTTGTTTCTGTTCTGGGACCGTCCTCGTACAGACAAGGTATCACCATTTTGGCTCTCCATATTTTTCCGTCTCATCTCCTCTGTCAGCAAGGCTGAGACTATTTCATCAAACTGCAAGGCAGTTGCATTGCTACCTATTGCAATAACCAGACTATCCCACGAATTTGGTAGAGAACACAACAAACTGATGCACTTATCTTCATCTGAAATTTTAATGTCAACAAATGCTAACTGACTTACTACAGTATTAAATGCATTCAGATGCTCTGTCACCAAGTCTCCATCTTTCATCCTCAGGTTATACAGCTTTTTCCGTAGGAACAATTTATTCACCAAGGACATAGATTGATACAAAGTCCCTAACTTGTCCCACAAAGCCTTCGTCGTAGCTTCCCCTGATACATTCAACAATACTGAATCTAAGACACACAATCATATTGTGTTCTTTGCCTTCTGATCCAATTTCTTCCATTCTTCATTAGACACTCCCATTGGTTTAGTACCTGGATCTACCACGATCCACTGATCTTTATCCACCAACAGATCCTCCATCTTGAGTTTCCACAACTCAAAACTCTGACCATTAAATTTCTCGATCTCTATCTTTCCACTGCTCACCATCTTCTTTCACCACCACAATCGATCTCACAGATCTCCCACTTAAAAGGGTCTACCACAGGCCCGAGCAAAACCCCTGAGCAACAAAGGCATCCCCTTGAAGCCAAAATAGCTCTGATACCAAATGTAGGTTTTAACCCCGTACAGAAATTACCTGCATACGAATCCTAAAACATAGAAAATAAACAATGTGAGAGAATAACACATAAAACACATATACATAGAGATTTTCCCCTGGATCACAAAACCAGGACTACCAGCTTGATTTTTCATTATGTTCCTTTCAATGTTACAATACATATTTATACATGCCAAAGCATCCAGTACCATGGACCGAAAACCATCGTGTCCAATACCATGGACCGAAAACCATCGCGTCCAATACCATGGACCGAAAAACCATCGCGTCCAAAAAACATGTGCAAAAATCATGCACAAAACCATAGGTGGGTCCACCCAACCTAAAATAGGGTCCAAAACAAAAATTTTCTGGGGCGCTGCCCCAGACCCCATAAAGTGGGGTTACGGGTGCCCCTCAAATGCCCTGTTAACTACGTGGAAATAATATAAGACAACCCAACAAGGTCAAAACAGTGACACACGACACTTCCTACAACATCACTCTTCTAAAAAGGTCTATAATCAAGTCACCGTGGGAGGGTTCACACAACTCTTCCTTGGAGAATCCAATTGTGATTAGACTTACAAAGTTAGAAAGAGGACTTAGAGGGCTATTACAGGCCAAAATTGTAGAACCTAAAGATCCGAAATTACAGAGTTACAGTCGTTTCAAGATCGAGGTCCTAAAATCAAGAAAAAGCAAGATGAGGAAGTTTGATGGCAAGGATCCAGTCAATTGGATACTACAGATGGAGAAATATTTTGATCTACATGGTGTACCACTGTTGCAAAAGGTAGGTATTGCATCTTCATATTTAGAGCTAGATCAATTTTTATGGTATAAAGGGTTTTGTTCTCATAATCCACTTGTTACGTGGTCAATTTTCATGGAGGAAATGACAACACATTATGAGGATACAAAGAGAAACACCTTCTTTAGCCAATTGATAAATCTCAAACAAAAGGGTTCAATGGAAAAGCACACTGAGCACTTTAAAAATTTGAATATAAGGTTAAATGATATTATAGAGAAGCAAAAGATAAATAGTATTATCCATGCCATCGAATTTGATATCAATGCTATGAAAGAATATTGGAAGAAAGACATGGAAGATTTGAAGAAAGACATGGAAGGTTTGAAGGAAGGTGGGACAAAGCCACTATAAGAAAGGCCTCCTAATGAAGAAAAGGATCAAGAAACATCAAAAGTAGAGGATATACACTGGGAACCAACCCTAGAGAAAGAACAAATGAATCTGACCATATCTTGTATTGCAATGGCAGGAATTACCACTCCTCAAAATCTCAAGATAAAAGGACATATCAATAAGAAGAAGGTGACATCCATGAAATATTAGGAAGAAAAGTATCAAGAAACATCAAAAGAAAAGGATACTCACCAGGAGCCAACCCTAGAGAAAGAAGAAATGAATCCAACCATTTCTTGTAATGCATTGGTTGGAATTACCACTCCTCAAACTATAAAGACAAAAGGACATATCAAGAAGAAAAAGGTAATAGTGTTGATTGATTCGGGTAGTACCCATAATTTTATTAATTGTAAGATAGCTAAATAATTGAATTACTTCCTATATCTAGCACTAGAGTGTCAAGTGACGGTTATAAGTGGAGGAACCATAAATTGCTCTGGAAAGTGCCATAATATCAAGCTATCCATGGGAGAATATGTATTGAATAGCCCAATACTTTCCGTTCCAATGGGTGGTACTGATGTTGTACTAGGAGTCCAATGGCTACAATCCTTGGGGAAACCAGGAAAGATATTCAGCTTTGATGGAATGACAAAGCTTCTAAAGAAAGAACAACGAGGCGTAATTGCACAATTATGTTCGCTAATGGTTCCCACATCGAAATCATGTATTTCTCCAGATCTCCAAAAAGCCTTGGACAATCATTCCAAGGTATTTGAGACTCCCAAAGGTCTCCCATGTGTTCGTGATCATGATCATGCTATTCATTTTATTCCAGGAAGTGTTCCTCCAAACATCAGGCCTTATATATATCCATATGCCCAAAGGAGTGAAATTGAACATGTGGTTGCAGAAATGGTAGAGGTTGGTATAATTATCCAACCAAATTTGATAAAGAAAGAAATGGATGAATGGAAGAATGGAAAAGCAGGGTGGGAACTCATTCAAAAGTTGTCAAAGATCCCAGTTCCAACAATATTTCCAGAACTTGATAAGGAAGGAAAAATCATATTGGAACCTGAAGGATTCACAGAACCGAGAAGTCAACAACTACAAAATCGATCAATTTCAAAGCATCTCATCAAGTGGAAGAACTTACCCACTGAAGGTTCCACATGGAAGGATGAGAAATTTATACATAAGCATCAAGAACTACTCAAGCATTGAGGACAAAACTTTTTGAAGGAGAGGGGCATGTTAGGTCCCTATACGACTAGTGTAACCCCTTATTGTTATTAGTACAACCCCCTTATTATATTGGTGTGCCCATGTAGTCCCCATATTGTTATTATTGTGCCCCATAGAAGCCCACTATTGTTATTATTGTGCCCTTAGATTATTATTGTTATGTCGGCTCTGATTATATTATGACCCCTTAGACTCCTATATATAGAAAGGAGGTATAAGTTGTTGTCTGGAGATCCATTTGTGAAACCTTGTTGTTCAAGATATTTGTCAAGAGGACAATACCATGCCCTTGGAGCTTGTTTCAGTCCATATAGAGCCTTTTTGAGTTTGCATACAAGCTTTTCATCATTTCCCAAAATGAATCCTTCTGGTTGTTCAACATATACTTCTTCTTCTTCTAAATCTCCATTAAGAAATGCAAATTTTACATCCATTTGATACACTTTGAATTTTTGAAAAATTGAAAGAGAAAGAAACATTCTTATGGCTTCAAGTCTAGCAACAGTTACAAAAGTTTCTTCAAAGTCTATACCTTCTTGTTGAGCATACCCTTTACAAACAATCCTTTCTTTATTTCTAATAAACTCTCCATTTTCATTCAACTTATTCTTGAATATCCATTTTGTTCTTATGATATTTTTATCATGAGGTCTAGGAACTAATTCCCAAGTAACATTCCTTTCAATTTGGTCTAGTTCTTCATCCATGGCGTTAACCCAACATTCATCTTTGCTAGCTTCATTGAAATTTTGTGGTTCTATGGAGGATAATAATGCTAGATAACTAGAAGCTCCTACAAGAGTTCTTCTTGTCTGTACTCCAGACCCTTTTTCTCCTAGAATTTGAGATTCTGGATGATTCTTTTGAACATACCTAAATGGAGCCTTTTCCCTATCAGATCTATCTTCTTTTGATGCTTCATTGGTTTTGTCCTCTATATCATTTCAATTTGATACGAGAAAGCATTCATTGTCTTCATCATTATCATCTTCCTTTGCTGATGTCACCTATTATGGATTTCTGTATGATTCATCGATTACAACATCAATGCATTCAACAATTTTTTGAAGTCTCTTATTATAACATTTGTATGCTTTACTTGTAGATGAATAACCAAGAAATATTCCTTCATCTTCTCTGGGTTCAAAATTACCAAGTTTTTCATTAGTCTTTTTGATGAAACATTTTCTTCCAAAAACTCTAAAGTGTTTTACAATAGGAGGCTTACCGTACCAAAGTTCATATGGAGTTTGATCACTATTTACACAAACATGAGCTCTATTGAGAATATTTACTGCAGTACGTGCAAATTCACCCTAGAAGGTTTCATGAGTTCCAGATTCATCAAGCATAGCTTGAGCCATTTGTTGAACTGTGCTATAGGGATTAATGCACGAGTGTTTGGTGATGGAGATACCCATAAGGATCTTCCCAGGATCCTTGGCAGACAACCAGATTAGCTGCATCTAGCATAGAGATACATGCACATATCTTTATTATTGAAATGATAATCAAAGTAAGAAGAAGGTTTGTTACCTCAAATCTTGGTGTGGTGTTGCTGGAGAATGCAAAGTAGCGGAGTGGAAAACCTCTCAGCTAGCTCCAAGATCAATACCTGCACATAAAAAAGACGAGGCATAATATCACAGCATATAACTTCAACAATCAATACAATAATACATAGGTATATCTAACTACATACATCTAAGCCACTCATAATGATTAGCATTGCATAAACATGTAAATAAATCACAATACCAACGACATGGAGTGGACAACACGATTGCAGGTCTATACTAATGATAAAAAGAGTGATTACAATAATCAGTTGCATCAGCCTTTCCTTACTCCTTCAGCTCCTCTCTCTCTCTCTTTCTTAACCTCCTGAAGAGCCAATGCCTAATACAAGCTTCGACAGTCAATAGGCAATCCTTTCAATAGTTTCGACCTCTTTCATAATGGCCCTAGCCTCAAATATATAACATGAGAGGATAAGCCTTGCCAAATCCTTCATGAGTTCCTTTGGGCAAAAGTAGAGATGTTTCCATGCTTTAGCACTCTTTCCCTATTTGTAAACTCCATGAGGAATAGAAATTCCTCCAAACAGGTCAAATCTGGATGTTTCCTTGATTTATGAGCTGGCATAGGAGTGAATATAGGGATATTTCTTGGTCAAATTTCTCCTTTGACCTCTAGAAACTCACTTAAGTTTACTATTGATAGGCTCTAGTTCTTATCTTCCAATATGCTAAGTTATTTATGTTAAATATTGGTGGTATGATAGATCCCATTCCTTAGTGATTGTTCATCTTAAGAGATCTCCCTTCAAGTGATCAAGCTTCTTCTGAAGGACTTGCTTTGATACCAATTGTTGGGAAAATGCTGAGAGGGGGGGAGTGAATCAGTATTTTTACTTTCACAATAATGATTTTCCTTTTCAAACTGTATACGATATTTTTCTAAAACCAACCAACATATGT
This sequence comes from Pinus tabuliformis, assembly GCA_031772625.1. Lineage (NCBI taxonomy): Eukaryota > Viridiplantae > Streptophyta > Pinopsida > Pinales > Pinaceae > Pinus > Pinus tabuliformis. The sequence goes on along the minus strand of CM062816.1, from coordinate 1,290,048,710 downwards.
ACACACCTATAAAGAATGTAACCAGTGTATATATAATAAAATTTGATAAACAACTAATTCATTGTCTTAGTCAGAGTGTGATGCATTTACTAAGCAATAAATAGATGCAATAAGAACAAAATAAGTCAACACACATAAGCAGAACACATGAACACCAGGATTATTCATGTGGAAACCCAATGTGGGAAAAAACCATTGTTATTGTCATCTCAGTCTTCAATATTCTTATAATAAAAAGTGTTTACAAGTTTTGTACTAGTGAAAACTTTTTCGGTACGCAAGCATCTACCTACTGAAGGCTACAACCTTCACTTGTTTTCCAGCTTCTACTGAAAGGGAGCCCCAACCCCCTAGCCCTTGTACTAGTGGATATGTTTACCATAACGTAGGTGTCAGCCTACAGAAGGCTACTACCTTCACTCTTCCTCCAGGGACCAGGTTTCATAAAATTTTAGACTGGATACTCCTGGTACACAACAACATAATATGTAGGCCACATTTCATCAAATTTTCATAATGGACCCATTAGTAACATTGAAGCTCAAAATCACCACTACAATACAACCATCAAATACAACTGCATCAACAATCAGTCAATCTGAACAATCAGATCACTGTCACCAGAACACGGAGCTGAACCTAGAACACTGCATCAACAACCAGAAGCAACTACAACTTCAATGAAGCCAAACTACATGTATACGCTACTTCCTTTAGCCCAACTTGCGTATACCTCTAAGGATACTGAATCATAAAACCTCTGAATCAAAAAATCTATCAACCAATGAAATTATGAAGATCTACTGTCAAATTACAAAGTTATAAATAGATTGCAACAAAGATCACCCCTCTAACTCAATCAATCAATCAACTAGACTCAATCCCCTTATACAATCAATTTTAGTTTCAGATCTAATGAAGACATCATTGACAAACAACAATACTGATAAGATAGATCAATCATCTATGAACAATAGACTTTTCTTCTACATTCAATACTTGGAAGTGCCAAACCAGCGTGTATACGTTCCTTCACCAAGGCAAACCAGCATATAGATCTGAAAATAATAACTTATAGCTCCACAACTCTTCCAGACTTCAGACATATCCATATCACAACATTTAAATGACAAAACATGCGTTAGCATTCACATCTAGCCCATCCCTTATCAGATCATACAATGATAAGTCATTTAAGGTCTCCTGATACTAATCCGACAGTGTATCTAAAGGTGCACAAGATATTTCAGATCATATCATAACCATAGCCCTTACAACATAAAATATACTTCAGATAGAAGTATTCATGAAAAACCCTTTCACTTGCACACCTAGCCCTTTGATCTTCTCCTCCTTATATAGCTTTAGCCTTTCTCAATACCTCAGATCAAAACAAGATGTAGAACTTGTGGTATTCTTGGACGGGATCAAGTAAATGTTATTTCGCTCAATATTATGGGTTGTTGCCATGGTATGGACCCTTGGTATTCATTAATCTTAATTTTCCATCCCATATGTGCTTTTCCTCTTGTGAAAGTGCGTGCATATGTATGTGTGCCTTTTGTTTCGTGAACCCGCTTGTATATGCTATTTAGACTAGGTGAACCAATGTATATAACTTAAAACATTATTTTTCTTCAATTTCTTGATTCTGATCTGTAGTCCTTTGTCCCATCATCCTGTTCTTCTGTACCATTACCCTGTTACCTCTGAATTGACCTATTACAATGTGAGTTTCCCTTTATCAAATCTGAACTAACCTGTGAGTGGGTTTCCATCAAGGACAACACCTATACCATAATTCCAACATCAAAACAATTATGTAGTTGATTATACGCAACAATGGTACTAATCAACTGTTTGCTAAGACGCATGTAGTTTTGATGGCAGAGTCTCAACTGAACTCTATCCATCTCTGCTGCAATCTTGTTTTTATTATTTAAATGTCGCAGAGGATCTGAATACTTAACAACTCACTCCTCAGGATGATTAGCTTCCCTATATGCTACCTTCTATATTTTCACCACTTCCTGTGCCTTCTTCTGTATGCCAACAAGAGGAGACACCACTTGTTGTAGAAGAATCATCTCATCGTATAATCGCGCCATGGTGTCCTCAATTGGCCCTAGTTCTTCCTACATGGATGACTTCGATTCGGTAGTGATGAATATTTTTTATGACAACCATTGATTCTCCACCACAATATGTTCCACTTGTTTCTTCACCACAACAAGTTCTCTTCTCATCCTAGCATTCTCATTCAACAAGTACTCAGAATTATCCCATGCCATTGTAGTGAATGCAACATTTTTTGCCATAAGAGATCTAGGATTCCTTTTGGTGTTGGAGGTTATCGCCTTCTCTGTAGCAACTCAGAATTGATTTTGAGGATCCTTGGGGAAGTATCTATGCCTCTATTGTGTGATCCTCTTCTTAAGTTGATCAACCATTACACTACATACATCCATCAATCTATCAGTTGGTGGAGGTGTGATCCCAATTTCCTCATATGGAAGATGACCATCAATAAGGGGAAATTCCTTTGGAGTGCATGGTTCATAATCCATGGGTTGGATGGTATCTTCTTCCTCCAAGGCTTCTTCTTCAACCTCCCGAGTCAATTACTCTTCTTCTAGTCTCTGTGCTACTTCCTCCTCCTGGGATTGCCTCTACTGTTCTTTTTCTATCCTTCTCCTCTCTTATTCTTCTTGTTGTTTCTTCTGGAGCAACTCATCATGCTTCCTCTTGTTAGGTCCCTATTCTAATAGTGTAACCCCTTATTGCTATTAGTACAACCCCCTTATTATATTGTTGTGCCCATGCAGTCCCCATATTGTTATTATTGTGCCCCATAGAAGCCCACTATTGTTATTATTGTGCCCTTACATTATTATTGTTATGTCGGCTCTAATTATATTATGACCCCTTAAACTCCTATATATAGAAAGGAGGTCTTGTCATTTGTATCATCCAATTTTTTTTCATTTGTGTAATGTAAAGGAGGTTTCCCTCTCAAGGAGGCTGAATTGTAAGGCGTTGATCTATATTTTCTATCTTTTTGTGAGCTGGTTTCATAACATTTGGTATTAGAGCTTTGGATTCTAGGGTTTCACTGCTCCAAAAAGGTCATCATGGACGTTTCTCTATAATTTTTTTCTACGAAGTTTCAAAAGCTAAAACAAAAACCCATTTGACCAGAAATCAGTCTGAATCTTGGGTCCGAATTTTAGATATTGTCTTGCTAAATTTTTGGAGATATGATCTGAGGAATTTAGGGTTATAGAAAGCTCCAGAATTTCAGCTCAAACAGGTAATCAAGGAATTTTCACTATAATTTATTTTCTACGAAGTTTCAGACTCTGAAATTAAAACCCATTTAAGCCAAAATTGTGGGGAAGCTCTGGCCCGAATTTCTGATCTTATTTTGCTATATTTTCGTAGATACAGTCCAAGACATTTAGGGTTTCTCTAGGCTCTTGAATTACATCCAAAAAGGTGACCTGGGGAAAATCGTCATAACTATCCCTTTGAGAATCAGATTGAAATTTCATAAGAAGTTACAGAAAGAGGATGGACTGTAGCTTTCTATGTATATTTTTTAGATCCAAAGGTCAAAACAGTGACACATGGAACTTCATACAAGTTCTCTCTTCTGAAAAGGTATATAATCAGGTCATCTTGGGAGATTGTGCATAACACTTTCTTGGATAATCCAATTTCGATCATACTGGTGGCATTAGAAATAAGATGCAGAGGGATACTACAAGTCACGATTTTAGAAATGGAAGGTTCAAAATTATAGAGTTATAGTTGTTTCAATATCGAGCTCATAAAATCAAGAAAAGCCGATATGAGGAAGTTTGATAGCAAGGATTTGATAAAGTGGATACTACAGATGGAGCAATATTTTGATCTACATGAGGTGAAACTGTTACAAAAAGTATGTATTGCATCTTCATATTTAGAACCAAATAAATTTTTATGGTATAAAGGGCTTTGTTCTTGTAAACCACTTGTTACGTGGTCAATTTTCACGGAGGAAATGATAGCACATTATGAGGATACAAAGAGAAACACCTTCTTTAGCAAATTGATAAATCTCAAACAAAAGTGTTCAATGGAAAAGCACATTGACGACTTTCAAAAATTGAATATAAGGGAAAATGATATTCCAGATAAGCAGAGGATTGATGTCTCCATAGGGACTTTAAAGTATAACATTCAACATGAGGTTCATCTTTGGGAACTTGATTCATCGGAGAAGGCATTCAGGTTGGCAAGAAAAGTGGAAAGTAAAATTATGGCAACAATGAAGTCTACCCCTTACAAATATAAAGATGGAAATGTTGTTTCTCCAAGCCTTCCATAACCTACAAGTTTGACACCACAACAATTGGAAGAAAAAAAGAGAAAAAGGACTTTGTTACAATTGTGATAACAAATACATTAAAGGTCATAAGTGTGTTGAGAAGAAATTATTTTACATTGATTGTGAAGAGGAGGAAGAAAATGATCCAGAAACGTCAAAAGAAGAGGATATACACCAAGAACCAAGCCCAGAGAAAAAAGAAATGAATCCGACCATATCTTGTAAAGCATTGACAACAATTATGACTCCTCAAACTCTTAAGATAGAAGGACATATCAAGAAGAAAAAGGTTCAAGAAGTGAAGGATCACATCGAGAAATAAGAAATGAATCTGACCATATCTTGTAATGCATTGGCCGGAATTACCACTCTTCAAACTATCAATATAGAAGGACATATCAAGAAGAAAAATGTTCAAGAAGTGAAATATCACATTGAGCATCAAGAAATGAATTTGACCATATCTTGTAATGCATTGGAAGAAATTACCACTCCTCAAACTCTCAAGATAGAAGGACATATCAAGAAGAAAAAGATTCAAGCAGTGAAAGATCACATCGAGCATCAACAAAAAGTTCTCCAACTTTTAAAGGATAACGCCACTTTGGTGCAGAATCGAATGAAACAATAGGCAGATCAACTTCACAGTGAAAGAAGTTTTGATGTAGGCGATTAGGTATTTTTACGGCTACATCACAAGCAAGCTATTTATGAGAAGGAAATGTTGGCAATACTACATGCACTAAAGAAATTGCGACCTTACTTAATGGGAAGGAACTTCAAGGTAAAAATGGATCATGATAGTCTTAAATAATTTTTAGAACAAAGATTATCTTTAGAAGAACAGAAAAAATGGGAAACAAATATGTTGGGTTATGACTTTGAAATCATCTATAAAAAAGGCAAGCAAAATGTTGTTGCAGATGCACTCTCAAGAAAGGATGAGGATGTGGAAGCATTGTTTTGTGTTATTTCTATTATCCAACTAGATTCGATAAACAAAGCAAGGGATGAATGGAAGAAGGATGAAGAAGTGTGGCCACTCATTCAAAAGCTGCAGAAGATCCCAGTTCAAACAATATTTCCAGAACTTGATGAGGAGGGAAAAATCATATTGGAACCTGGAGCAGTCACAGAAAAAAAGAACCCGATAGCTACGAAATTGATCAATTTTAGAGTATCTCATCAAGTGGAAGAACTTACTGTTATGAAACCAGCTCACAAAAAGATAGAAAAGAGAGATAAATGCCTTAGAAATAAGCCTCTTCGAGGGGGGAAACCTCCTTTACATTACACAAATGAACAATTCTTAGATGATACAAATGACAAGACCTCCTTTCTATATATATGAGTCTGAGGGGTCATAATATAATCAGAGCTGACATAACAATAATAATGTAAGGGCACAATAATAACAATAGTGGGCTTCTATGGGGCACAATAATAACAATATTGGGACTACATGGGCACGAGAATATAATACGGGGGTTGTACTAATAACAATAAGGGGTTACACTAGTAGTATAGGGGCCTAACATGCCCCTCTCCTTCAAAAAGTGTTGTCCTCAACGCATGAGTAGTTCTTGATGCTTTTGTATAAAATTATTCCCATGTGGAATCTTCAGTGGGTAAGTTCTTCCACTTGACGAGATACTCTAAAATTGATCGATTTCATAGCTTTCGGGTTCTTTTTTATATGACTACTCCAGCTTCAAAAATGATTTTCCTTCCTCGTCAAGTTCTGCAAATATTGTTTGAATTGGGATCTTCTACAACTTTTGAATGAGTGGCCACATTTATCCATCCTTCTTCCATTCATCCCTTGTTTCGTTTATCAAATCTGGTTGGATAATAGAAATGGTGCACAACAATGCTTCCACATCCTCATCCTTTCTTGAGAGTGCATCTACCACAACATTTTGCTTCCCTTTTTTGTAGATGATTTCAAAGTCATAACCCAACATCTTTGTGACCCATTTTTGTTGCTCTTCAGAGGATAATATTTGTTCTAAAAAGTATTTAATACTATCATGATCCGCTTTTACCTTGAAGTGTCTTCCCATTAGGTAAGGTCACCATTTATTAAGTGCGGGTAGTATTGCCAACATTTCCTTCTCATAGATAGCTTTCTTGAGGGAAATTTGTTTGTATGTATGTAACCATAAAAATACCCAATCACCTACATCAAAACTTTTTTCATTGCGATGTTGATCTGCCTGCTGTTTCATTCGATTTTGCACCAAAGTGGCATTATCCTTTAAAATTTGGAGAACTCGTTGTTGATGCTTGATGTGATCTTTCACTGCTTGAATCTTTTTCTTCTTGATATGTCCTTATATATTGAGAGTTTGAGGAGTGGTAATTTATTCCAGTGCATTAGAAGATATGGTCGGATTCATTTCTTGATGCTCGATGCGATTTTTCACTTCTTGAACATTTTTCTTCTTGATATGTCCTTCTATCTTGATAGTTTGAGGAGTGGTAATTCCAGCCATTGCATTACAAGATATGGTCAGACTCATTTTTTCTTTCTTAATGTGGTCTTTCACTTCTTGAACCTTTTTCTTCTTGATATGTCCTTCTATCTTAAGAGTTTGAGGAGTAGTAATGATTTCCAATGCTTTACAAGATGTGGTCAGATTCATTTCTTCTTTCTCTGGGGTTGGTTCCTGGTGTATATACTCTTCTTTTGACATTTCTTGATCCTTTTCTTCCTCCTCTGCATAATCAATGTAAAATAATTTCTTCTCAGCACACTTATGACCTTTAATGTATTTTTTATCACAATTGTAACAAAGCCCTTTTTCTCTTTTTTCTTCCAATTGTTGTGGTGTAACCCTTGTAGGTTGTGGAAGGCTAGGAGAAACAACACTTCCATCTTTGTAGTTGTGAGGAGTAGACTTCCTTGTTGCCATAATTTTTCTTTCCACTTTGTAACAAAGCCATTTTTCTCTTTTTTCTTCCAATTGTTGTGGTTGTGCTCTAAAGAAGGTGTTGCTCTTTGTATCCTCATAATGTGCTATAATTTCCTCCATGAAAATTGACCACGTAACAAGTGGTTTACGAGAACAAAGCCCTTTATACCATAAAAATTGATCTTGTTCTAAATATGAAGATGCAATACATACCTTTTTTAACAGTGGTACACCATGTAGATCAAAATATTTCTCCATCTGTAGTATCCAATTTACCGGATCCTTGCCATCAAACTTCCTCATCTCAATTTTCTTGATTTTAGGAGCTCGATATTGAAACAACTGTAACTCTGTAATTTTTGATATCCAACTTTTGAAATTTCTTCTTGTGGTAGCTCTCTGAGTTATCTTTCTAACCCCACAAGTTTCATCAGAATTTGATTATCCAAGAAAGAGTTATGCCAAATCTTCCACAGTGACCTGATTATAGACTAGTTTAGTAGAGTGAACTTGTGCGACGTGCCACAGCTCATTGTTTCGACCTTAGTACTTGAAACTGATATACATAAAACTACATGAAGTCCTCTTTCTAAAACTTCTTACGAAATTTCAATCTGATGCTCAGAACAAAAGTTATGACGATTTTCCCCGGTCACCTGTTTGGAATGTAATTTGGGAGTCTTCAAAATCTCTAACTTCCTCAGATCATATCTACGAAAATATAGCGAGACAAAATATGAAATTCGGACTGGAGGTTCAAAGAAATTTCTTGTCAAATGGGTTTTGTTTTTTGCTTATGAAATGTCGCAAAAGAAATGTTATAGAGAAAATTCAACGATGACCTGTTTGGAGTAGCGTAACCCTAGAATCCAAAGTTTTGATACCAAATGTTATGAAACCAGCGCACAAAAAGATAGAAAAGAGAGATAAACACCTTAGAAATAAGCCTCTTTGAAGGGGAAACCTCCTTTACATTACACAGATGAACAATTCTTGGATGATACAAATGATAAGACCTCCTTTCTATATATAGGAATCTAAGGGGTCATAATATAATCATAGCCGACATAACAATAATAATGTAAGGGCACAATAATAACAATAGTGGGCTTCTATGGGGAACAATAATAACAATATGGGGATTACATGGGCACAAAAATATAATAAGGGGGTTGTACTAATAACAATAAGGGGTTACACTAGTATTATAGAGGCCTAACATTTACCCGCTGAAGATTCCACATGGGAGGACAAGAATTTTATACAGAAGCATCAAGAACTACTCAAGCGTTGAGGACAACACTTTTTGAAGGAGAGGGGCATGTTAGGTCCCTATACTACTAGTGTAACCCCTTATTGTTATTAGTACAACCCCCTTATTATATTGTTGTGCCCTTGTAGTCCCCATATTATTATTATTGTACCCCATAGGAGCCCGCTATTGTTATTATTGTGCCCTTACATTATTATTGTTATGTCAGCGTTGATTATATTATGACTCCTTAGACTCCTATATATAGAAAGGAGATCTTGTCATTTGTATCATCCAAATTTTTTTCATTTGTGTAATGTAAAGGAGGTTGCCCCCTCAAAGACGCTTATTTCTAAGGCATTGATCTATCTTTTCTATCTTTTTGTGAGCTGGTTTCACAACACCTCTTCTCTTCTTCTTCTTCTTCGATTTCTCTCCTCTCTTGTTCTCCCTAAATATCTCTTGTGTTGAAAGGATTGGATTTCCATTTCTTGTTACTCTCGCTTGTCAAGTCATACCTGATCCTTTTCTTAAAAACTATTTTCCTTACTTGAGGGGTTATCTCTTCCTGCTCCTGTACCTACAATTCTTGAGATGGTGGATTGTGGGGTCAAATGGTTTCCATCCCTAGATGTTTCTTCATGTTTGCATTGTACTAGTTCTTTATCTTCTCATATTATGTTGGGTACATTGATGAGTACCCCGTATTGTGATTGATCCTTGCACAGTATTTCCTACCACTCGCCTCGGATCATATCCATGAAAGTATTTATTGGTGAAGTGTAGGTGGTCCAAATATTTTATATCTATTGTTGTCGATTTGTGGCTCTTTAATTCATATAATTTGATCCTTAATGGAAAGATGGGCCAAGGGGATTTCTTCCTCCTATGAAGAATTCCTGCCAATCCCTTGTCTAGCTAGTTTGATTCTTGTTTCATGACGACCCTGTTGGTCACATATCATGTCATAAGATGAGGGGACATTTGACAACCAAAACATTTGATGTTTGTTCCCTTAGGAACTGTGAACCAATCTGTGATATCTCAGAGTGACTCCTTCACCTGATCAGTCATGCAAGGAGGACCGATCTCAAATATCATCTAAAATATCACTGTAAAGAAGTGTTTAGATGATTTTTCATATATTCCTGTGAAGCTTAATTCTGATAACACTCTACAATGGAAGTAAATTGGGAACTTCTTCTTATGGGTCTAGTCCCAGTTCATTCCTAGGAACACATACTATGCACAAATTCCATCTAAGACAAATGCAAACTTGTAGAATTATGGTGCCTGGTTCGCCCTCAAAGATGCTTTCGCCTGCCCCACTTGAAGTTGCAACTCATGTAATGATATACCCACCCAATTGAAAACTCTTCCATATGTCACCACCATATAGAGTGTATATATCCAATTCTCCTCAAAAACCCGAACATTATTGCACACAATAGACAATACATAGCTATTAAGCACCGATATGTATCTTTAAGAATCTTTATTAGATAAACTGCGGATGGGTGATGGAGAAACTTGGTAGGCTCTTGACACCATGATCTAATAATGTTCCTCATGTCCATATTGGACCATTTGTGGTAGAAGTTAGTGTTTTCATATTCTATGGGCTTAAGCATATTGTAATATGTCCATAATATGTGCTAAGATGACTGCCACTGTCACTGTGAAGCACAAGGTGAGAATAATCCATATGTGTAATGATCCATTCAATCACCTCTGCACATTGCATGATTGGGAATATGCATGTGATCCTCTGCATCCTGGACTCCTTGATGTTTATTTATGCATGCACATATTCTAGGTCTGCAACAAACTTTTCCTATATGAATGTTTTGTATATCTTGTTCCATGTGACTTGTATAGTCTTATCAATAAAGCACTATGTGTTTGCATATATGGGAATATTTGGCTTTGTAACTTCAATAGGTTCATCATTTCTGGCTTTTGAGAGTTCTTTGGAGGCCACTTTATGAGGAGGAATTTCTCCAATAGACGACAACAGGGTGACAACACATGTGGCAAGAACACCTGTTTTGGGAAACACATTCATAATGACAATATTAGCTTAAAGAAACCTGCTTATGAAGCAACACTTGTAAACTATGTACAAAGAGCCATTACATGTAAGTGGACATGAAAATCTATGAATGACGGCACAAAATAACTTGTATGCATGAGAAAATGGGCATGAAAACTAGGAGGGCTCACTTTCAAAGCACAAAGGAGTGTAAGGGGTCATTTGAGGCTTTGCAATGCACTCATGCGCTCAAGCAAGTGGAAAAAACCATCTAGGGCACACTATCGCACTTTGAAAAATTGAAGAGGTGATTTGTTGGGTCTTCGGGCCTTGACCATGCACTCATGCACTTAAGGAGAAAGGGAGGGTGCATTGTCACACTCCGAAGGAATGAAGGAATGGGTTGACTAGCCTTCAAGCCATCACAATGTGCTCATGCATTCAAAGGAAAGGAAGGCCCACTCTCACACCTCAAAGGGTCGATGGAATATGCTTCATGTATTCATGATGCACTCATGCACTCAAGGGAGGGGGAAGTTCTTTGTGGTGAAGAAGTCTGCTCAAAAGAAAAACTTAATCATTCAAGGTGTAGTTTTCGGGACTAATCATGCTTCAAGCTCAAGAAGTGCGTTCTACCTTTTGGAAGTTTAGAAACAAGTTTAAACAAGAGGATTTGATGATAAGACAAGGAAAAGAAATATATACAAGTTTATATAGTTGTAGTCTCTTTCACAGTGGAATATGAAAGGGTTGAAGAAGGTGAAGATATTTTGCATGCGACAATAGATTAACACTCACATCATGAAGATTGAGCATAAACACCAACAAACAAACTTAAACATAGAGGAACAACAATAAGAAAAGAAATAATGACAGTGAAATCATGAAAGGAAATGAAAATATTCGACCTGCAAAACTTACTTGTAGCGTTACTTGATGAAGAGTCTCTTGATTTCTAGCTATGTGCCCAACTCAAATGGAATGATTATGTAAATGAATGATTAACTGAGTTGATTTAAAGAAGTTAACATGAAAAATTGATTCATGCATGAGCGCCACTTGTTGACGAGTGAAAGGATTAGTTAAGGGAAGTTAAGTGGGCTCCTATTTTCTAGGAGTGCACCCACATGAAACAAGTTTCTCATGCATGCACCCAGGAAGAGTGCATGTCTTCGACATGAAGGAGTGTGCACATTCTCAACATGGAGGAGTGCGTTCAAGGAGGGCATACTTCTTCAGCCTGAAGGAATACGCTCAATTTGGGCACATGTCTTCACCAACTTGGAGTGCACTTTTTATTTTTTGAGTGATTTTCTCACTTTTGTTTGATTTTTCTATGCTTTTGAGTGTTTTTCGAGTATGTGCATGGAGAGAAGGCAAGTTTCTAAGTCAAGAAAGATCATGAGTTGACCCAACCATGGACTAAATAACTCAAGAAATTCTAATGGTAAAGTGACAACACTTAGGAAACATTAACTGAGGAGGATGCGGCATTAGGAGAAAATGAAAGAATAGAAAATGATGACATAAAGGAGCTTGAAACGATATTTGATGTAGGCTTCAAAATTGACATAGGAAAAACTTTTGGAGGGTCATTGTCACAGTGAAAGCAAAACCATAACATGAATGCTATGATGACTAACTTTGTAGATACTTTATTAGTATATGAGTTGTATGAGCATAGTGAAGAAGCAAATGAGCCTAGGTACACAAAAAAAGAAAGTTTAGGTTCTATACTTTCAGTTAATTCATTTAATGACATATATAACACTAATAAGAAAAGCACCGAAGAATTACGAATGAGTGAAGCTCCTCCTTATAAAAAATAATGATTGATATAGTTTGAGGAGAAAAGGACCAATTTCATAGCAAGATCTTGAAAAGAAATTGTTGAGAAGGATTTTACCACCTCCCAATCTCGATCAGAATTTGCAGAAAATTTTTGGAAGTGCTCCCACTTCTAAGAACACTTCCACCAACAACAAGAATAAGTCTATCACTCTGGAGGCTTCTAATAAAGCTACGCTACCTTATACTTTAGCACAACCTGTGAAGATTGAAAGTGTTGATTATAAAATTGTTGAAGACATGAAAATAGATCGTGCCCATATTTCAATTTTTTAGCCCACTAAGATAGTGGAATAACATCAACTATTAATCCAAGCACCTTCATCACAAACCCTAGCAAGTAATGAAGTTTCTTCTTCTCAAGTTTTGTTTGGTAAGTCTCATGACATTCTTGAATCTGTAGTTAATGTTGTTAATTTAAATTATAACACTCTTTTCCCTCTATTCATGTTAAATCTTTAATTCTTTAATTATAATGTCCACAATCGTCTCATTGATTCAAGTGCATCTACAAATGTAAGGCCATTATCTGTTGCTAATAAAATTAACGCTAAATGGGAAAAAATGGATGCATGAATCGTACAGCTAGATAGATCATTGGTCCAAGCAATCAATGAACTCCACAATGTTAGTATCCATTTCTCCTCATATCAAAGAGTTCACCAATGCATTGACCTTGTTATTGTGGACATACCAAAACCCTATGGTTTTCTTTTGAGTAGAGATTGGTCCAGCAAAACTGCAAGGGTATTTCTCAACAAATTGGACACATTTATTTCTTCCTTATAGGGGAAAAAATAATAAGTTTCGAGTAGAAAGTGATCCTTACACGAAGTACATCATGAAACCACTTGAGGGAAATAATTGTTATAGACATATTTGGGCACTGCAACCCCAATCACATATGTCCATAAACCAAGGGCTTCTAAACCCCTAAAAGTGTTGTTTCATACCCTAAAGGAACAAGGTCAGCTGATTACATCATTTCCCAGAAGTTCTCCCTGAAAAACTACTCAGAACTGGTCAAAACTAGACCATACAGATTGCTCCATGCATAGGGTGCGATGCATCTCACCTATTACACATGGGGGGTGCGATGCATACTGGAAAGCCCTTCTGTAGGGTGTGATGAGCGAGAGCAGACAAATGGCAGAAGTAGTTTTCTAGGTGGAAACTCAAAGAATCTTCTAGAAACTGCTCATATGACACTTGCCTCTCTGAATTCGCCCAGGGTTGAGTAAGAGATCTGAAATATCCAAGTGGAACCAAGAACTATTAGTGAAATGACACTAATCAAAATCCTAGAAGCTGACTCACTCTCCTGTAAACAACTATATATGGATCCCTCATCCTAGAGATCCAGAGGCTAGAATTTTTTAATTTGCAAGGAAGTGCTGTTGGTTTCTCTTTGAAGACATTGTTGGGTGATCTTGCTTTGTATGAGGTGAAGAGGGCTTTCATGCTGGGAGGATGATGCTAGATCAGACAGCTTGGTTGTAATCCTCTCTTCTACTACTTCTATCAATAAAGATATTTGAGTTTTCCTCTATATGCTTGTATATCTCTGAATCTTGTATTTGTATATGCATTTATATGGTTAATGTACATCTGATCCTACATTATTTATGGTTATAGATCTCTATGCTTTGATGGTATTTTGCTGCCTTGACTCTATAGGTGTTCTTTGAAGCGAGACAAGCGAGAAAGGAGTGGTGAAAGCTCTATCAAGGGAGAGAGGAAACAAGCAAGGAGACGAGTGAAAGACTGAGGTTGGTACTCTCTGTTTCTCTCTCATCTATCTCTCATAAAGGAAAGCACAAGTAACTTGAGTTTGTTTGTTTCTAAGATAGCTACCTATCTTAGTGGGACTAGCAGTTCTGAATGGACACTAGTTTTCCCGATAACAATAATGAGCCAATCTAATTTGCAGACATTATTTTCATAAATTGTTTTTTGGAAGTAACAATCACTCGTTCCATCTGAGACACAGTTGGAGCTCCTTCCATGTCTGATGCAAGTGGATCTCCAGACACCAGTGGCATGGAAAAGGCTCAAAATTCAAAGTGGTGGAAAGACAATTAACTTGACATCAAATCGAAGTGCTCGTCGCCCTAATTCCAACAGTGCGAATGACACTCCAATTCGAGTTCGGATGAAGGAGATAATGTTGGAAATAATACTGAGAGGGGGGGGGTGAATCAGTATTATCAGATCAATCAAACTTTTCTATTTCATACTCAGAAACATATACGCTACTTCAATTAAGTGAACCCGCGTGTACACGCTACTGTGTCTAATGAAACCCGCGTATATCCAGAGATCTTATAATTCAGTTATCTTAATCTTCAGTAAATGCATCAGATCATTATTAAGCATATTAACAGTAAACAGGTGCAGAATAACAGAACATCACACAAGAGCCACACACATGAACACCATGATATAAGGTGGAAACCCAATGTGGGTGAAAACCACCTGCTGCAATTCGTCTCTTTCTTCTTTAATAAGAAACTTCTTTTACAATGCACTGGTGCAGTCATTTACCAGCACGCAGGCTGCAACCTGCAGAGGGCTACAACCCTCATAGCTTTTGTACTAGCCGATCCATTTACTAGTACGTAGGTGCCAACCCTACAGAAGGCTACAACCTTCACTCGTTTTCCAGCTGCTCCTGGAAGGGAGCTACAACCCCCTGGCTCTTGTACTGGCTGATATGTTTACCAGTACGTAGGTGCCGGCCTACGATCTACCCGGGACCATGTTTCATACATTTTCATACTAGATCCATTGTAGCACAACCTGCATCATCAATCACTGAAACACCCAATTCTGAATCACTGTAACCCTGTCAACAATCACCAGACAATCATAGCAACAACCAGATCCAGCTCCATATTCAAATATCATACTTCACATTGTATACGCTACTTGGATGACCCCAACCTGCGTGTATACGCTCTTTTACCAAAACCAACTCGCGTACAGATCTATAAATTCAACCTTAAAACTCTGCAGCTATATCAGACATCAAAGCATACCCAGATCATAATAATAAACATGCGTCAGTAGATCTAGTCTATCCAGAGTCAAACCATATGAAGATAATCATTCCAAGCCTTGAGATCTCGTTCCATCATTCATCATCCTTCACATGGGTGAAACCTTGGTTCAGATCACCAACCCATAACCAGCACTTGGATCACACACTTTCTCAGATCTTCATCACTCACACTTGCTCACTCTTCCACACTTTGGCCTAGTGATCTTTTCCTTATATAGCCTTAGGCCTTGCTCAATGCCAAGAGCCAAAACCATAGTAACACAATACCATCAACTTCAATACTAGGGATCGACACGCCCGTCGAGACACAATGGTCCGAAACCATAGGCACAACTTCCAAGGACTAACCGCCATGGACCAAAGGTACGTTTCCACATACACGCGTTTTTGCTGAAGCCAACCTGCGTGTACACGCTGATTCGCCTTGCTGAACCTGCGTATATCTCTTTCTTGTCCTGCTGTACTGAGATCTGTCCATTAGTTAAGTTGTCATCACCTGTACCAGTCTCTGAGCACCTGTACCAACCTCTGAGTGAGTTGCCATCAAGGACAACACTTGAATCATAATGCCAACAATCTCCCCCTTTGGACTTGATGGCAACCACCACACCAAGTCACTCTCCCCCTTTGACATCAAGGGCAAAGGGTGGACCAAGATATTCTCTTCCTTGGTATACCTTCTGCTGTCCATACTGCTGTCCATACTCCCCCTGAGTACATGCTGAAATCTCCAAATGTGCTCCCCCTTTGTGTATGCCAAAGTGTTACAATCTATCCATCCCGCTCTTGCTGAATTGTGCTGTTCATGCTCCCCTTGACTGTAGGCAAGATCTGCAAAAGATGTTCTTCAAGAAGAACAAGGACTTATACATCATAGAAGACCTTCCTATCACCAAAAGACTCAACATACATTCATCATTCATCCCAGGCATAGTGGGGAAACCAACATAGGCCGTTACATGACCTTGACACCATAAAAAGAGATATCACAAGAGATACATGACATAGAGACGAAATATCTAGACCAAGACTTATGAAAGCCACCAACAGCATCATGATCTGTACCATAAGCATCAGCCTGCAATCCCATTCCTAAACAGTAAGATGTATCATTTAGCTTCATAGACTTTATCAACAACTTCTAACCATAATGCCAACAATGCATTATTTGAAGAATATTCTCCCCCTGAGTGTAAGCCAACCATGTCTGAACCATTTCCTGAGTCTGTTCTGCTCCCCCTGAGTCTGAGCCAACCATGACTGAATCTGGGTCTGTTCTGCTGCCCTTTCTCCATATACGCGACTTTGCAGCCTGTAACTCGCGTATATACGCGACTTGTCTTCATGAAACT
This sequence comes from Pinus tabuliformis, assembly GCA_031772625.1. NCBI lineage: Eukaryota > Viridiplantae > Streptophyta > Pinopsida > Pinales > Pinaceae > Pinus > Pinus tabuliformis. The sequence continues at coordinate 1,290,031,881 of CM062816.1, read as the reverse complement.
TGCGTATGAGAATCAGAACACTGAAGTTCTATACCTTCAGCTCCCCCTGAGTCTGTTATGTCTGTGCTGTGCTGAGTACCCTGTGCTGTGCCACATCTTTCTGACTGAACTTCCTTCTTCTTCCATATCTTCACGCATGTTGATGATTTCTTCTTATCATGAGCTTTGTTCCTGCAATCTCTTGCTTTATGTCCAAACTTGTTACATGCATAGCATCTTACATGTTTCATATTCCTCTTGTAGCAATCAGCAGCTTTGTGGCCAAACATATTGCAAGAAAAGCAATATCCATTAAAGTATCTTGAATGTGATGATCTTTCTGCATGATGGTCTTGAAACCGTCTTCTTCTACATATGGCTGCAACATGTCCAAGATTATGACACACATAACATTCAACATTATTCAGTGGAGGAAATAATCGTCTATCACGTCCATAGTTAGGAGTAGAGAATCTTACTTGAGGAATTTCTTTCCTTGGTTGTTCCTTTTTGGGCATTTCAGATTTCTCATTAGAGTTTCTTGCCTCACCTTGTGAACTAGATTCACCTTCAACATATTCATGAAAACCAAGACCAGTCTTGATAGCAGGAGATCTTTGACTACTAAGAATATCATCCAAGACTTTAGAGCTATCTTGAAATCGTAAAAGCTTATCCTTTTCTTCTAATTTGCTTTTCAAGATATTTACCTCAACTTGATGTTGTTCTTCTTTTTCAAGACATTGCTTCTTCAAGGTCTCTCCAACTTTCCTTTCTTCATCCAACTGATGCCTTAGTTTGAGGATCTCGTTTTCTTGCTCTTTATTCAGTGCTAGCAGCATTTCTCGAACTTTGAAGGCACATTCCAACTGTTCTTCTAATCTGATGATTTCTTCTTTGAGGGCATTCTCCCTTTTGCTAGGTAGATCTTGTTGATCTATGATTTGATCTGACGCTTCATTTGCTTGTCCATCTTCAATCTGAGGTGCTTCTGGATCTGAATACTTGCTTCCACACAACGACAGGTTGTCATTGTTCTTTTGAGCTGTCTTCTTCTTCTGACGTGCTTTCTTCCCCATTGTTCTACGAATCTCCTTCAAGCGATCAAGCTTCTCTGAAGGACCTGCTCTGATACCAATTGTTGGAAATAATACTGAGAGGGGGGGGTGAATCAGTATTATCAGATCAATCAAACTTTTCTATTTCATACTCAGAAACATATACGCTACTTCAATTAAGTGAACCCGCGTGTACACGCTACTGTGTCTAATGAAACCCGCGTATATCCAGAGATCTTATAATTCAGTTATCTTAATCTTCAGTAAATGCATCAGATCATTATTAAGCATATTAACAGTAAACAGGTGCAGAATAACAGAACATCACACAAGAGCCACACACATGAACACCATGATATAAGGTGGAAACCCAATGTGGGTGAAAACCACCTGCTGCAATTCGTCTCTTTCTTCTTTAATAAGAAACTTCTTTTACAATGCACTGGTGCAGTCATTTACCAGCACGCAGGCTGCAACCTGCAGAGGGCTACAACCTGCAGAGGGCTACAACCGTCATAGCTTTTGTACTAGCCGATCCATTTACTAGTACGTAGGTGCCAACCCTACAGAAGGCTACAACCTTCACTCGTTTTCCAGCTGCTCCTGGAAGGGAGCTACAACCCCCTGGCTCTTGTACTGGCTGATATGTTTACCAGTACGTAGGTGCCGGCCTACGATCTACCCGGGACCATGTTTCATACATTTTCATACTAGATCCATTGTAGCACAACCTGCATCATCAATCACTGAAACACCCAATTCTGAATCACTGTAACCCTGTCAACAATCACCAGACAATCATAGCAACAACCAGATCCAGCTCCATATTCAAATATCATACTTCACATTGTATACGCTACTTGGATGACCCCAACCTGCGTGTATACGCTCTTTTACCAAAACCAACTCGCGTACAGATCTATAAATTCAACCTTAAAACTCTGCAGCTATATCAGACATCAAAGCATACCCAGATCATAATAATAAACATGCGTCAGTAGATCTAGTCTATCCAGAGTCAAACCATATGAAGATAATCATTCCAAGCCTTGAGATCTCGTTCCATCATTCATCATCCTTCACATGGGTGAAACCTTGGTTCAGATCACCAACCCATAACCAGCACTTGGATCACACACTTTCTCAGATCTTCATCACTCACACTTGCTCACTCTTCCACACTTTGGCCTAGTGATCTTTTCCTTATATAGCCTTAGGCCTTGCTCAATGCCAAGAGCCAAAACCATAGTAACACAATACCATCAACTTCAATACTAGGGATCGACACGCCCGTCGAGACACAATGGTCCGAAACCATAGGCACAACTTCCAAGGACTAACCGCCATGGACCAAAGGTACGTTTCCACATACACGCATTTTTGCTGAAGCCAACCTGCGTGTACACGCTGATTCGCCTTGCTGAACCTGCGTATATCTCTTTCTTGTCCTGCTGTACTGAGATCTGTCCATTAGTTAAGTTGTCATCACCTGTACCAGTCTCTGAGCACCTGTACCAACCTCTGAGTGAGTTGCCATCAAGGACAACACTTGAATCATAATGCCAACAGATAAACGCAGTCAAAGTTCGGTTAACTTTTGCTGACTGGGCAAGATTAATGAAGACACAATTTGGACTTTTTCCGGTGGATGAAATCTGGCCAACTCTAGCCAGACTCCGGGTGAAATTGTCGCCTGGTTAAAATGACTTCTTTAGTTAAAATCTGATTTTTCAAAAGGGGCATATTGTTTTTGTATAACAAAAAAAATTATAAAAAAAGGGTGGCGGGCCACCAACCTCGCCACCCCAAAACTTCAACGTAATGTTAATGGACGGGTGGGCCACGACCCTCGGCCCCTCCCCCTATACCACAGACCACCGTAATAGAACGCACAAGATTGGGTGGGCCAGCCCTTGGGGCACGGACCCAACCCCATTGAAAACAAAACAATGCGCATTAAAGGTGGGCCGGCCCTTAGGGCACGGACCCAACCTTCACCCACTACCTATTAAAAAGAAATGCAAGCCATAAGAGAGGGGACAGGTGAGGTGGGCGGGCCACCCAAGGTGGGCCCAGCCCAACCTCCCTTCCCATTAAAGAATTTTGGTATGTAAAAAGGGAGGAGGCGGGGTTTGACCGCCCAACCTCCTCCGTAATGAACTGATCTCAAACCAACTCTGCCAACGACATTCTTGAGAAATCCGTCAGCCTATTTTTTATTTAACACTTAGTTCATCAGTGTGCGCAAGGCTAAGGAGGGAGCGCACATAGTTCAAGGCAGATTTTTTGCAAGAGGGCTAGATTTTCACTTTGTTAGATTTTGACAAATTTTATATGGTTTCAACATTTCTTGATGCCACGAACGCAATGGCGGTGTCCGTTTCTCCATCAGAGTTCTGCAATTTTTAGCCATTTTTCAGTATGGAGGTATAAAACTCCTTTTTTGTAACTGATGCTTGTACGCTTCTTTCTCATGCCACTTAATGAATGAAGGCCTCCCCATTGATCGAGCATGGCCCGGAGACGTAGTCCAAGTCAGACGAACTCCTTTATCAAGTTTTGCTGTCTTTTTTCATGCTTTATGTGTTTCTCATATTCTCTCATGTGCACATTAAATTTCTATGTTTAAGTTACAATTTATGCATGTAATTATTTAACACATCTATAAGCAAAAGATCTTGGATCAAGTGGTATCAAAGCCGGTCTTCTTAGATGTGAATTGCATATTTGTATGCTAACAAGAAATAGGCTCCGAAGAGGTGAAGGGAAACTAAAATCTTTTGATCCCAAAGCGGGGCATGTACATCGAAGGAGAAACATGGCAGATGAAGAGGCTCGTTATGAAGAGGAGCTCAATTTCCGCAAAACCTTCTATGCAATCGTAGAAAATGTTGGCTGGCTGCTTTCAAGACTGGAGAAAGTAGAAAGGAAAAAGGCAAAAGAACAAGGTTCAATGCATGGAAATGGTGAAGAATAACCCCTTCCTTCTCCTTCCATGAGTGAAAGCTCTTCTTCCTCTCATCATCATCATCATCCTATAAATTCAAGGGGTGCATCTAAGAAACCTTTCTTTAAATTAGATGTCAAATTTGATCTTCCCATGTATAATGGTGAAAGTAATGTAGAAATATTAATAATTGGATTAGGCAGATTGAGATCTACTGTAGGATTCAACAGATTGAAGAGGGCGAGGCAAAGATTCAGTTGGCCTCTCTTCGACTGAGTGGCACCGCTCTCGTCTAGTGGGAGAGAAAATTGTGAGGCAATAAGAGTGTGGGTAACCTTCTTTCCTCATGGCCTAGTTTCATTTCTGCATTAAAGGAACAATTTTATCCCTTGGGTTATAAGCAAAAAGCCTTAATGGATTGGCAATACTTAAGGCAAGGCAAAGGTCAGGATGTTCAAAGCTTTACCGAGGAGTTTAGAAAACAAGCACTTAATTTGGGCATTGCACTTGACTCACCTGAAGTAGTAACTAAGTATATTGGATCATTACATAGTTACATTAGACATTCATTATTATTGTTTGAACCTACTACCATTGACTCGGCTAGTGTAAAGGCCATTCATCTGGAAAATAGGGTAACACCTGAATGGGATGACCACCCAAAGAGAGTCATGGCAGCCAAAAGAAGGGGAGAAAAGTCCTCTTGTACACATTGTGAGAAAGAGGGGTATGGTGAAGAAAATTGTTGGAAGTTGCATCCTGAGCTAAGACCTGAAAGGAATGACAGAAAGGGGAAGAAGAAGGTCATCACCACCGTGCAACAAAACCAAGATTCCGATTCAAAGGAAGATGAGAAGGCCGCAACAACAGGATTTGCATGAGGTAGGCACATTGACTTGGAGTATGATTCCAGCAATGAAATGAAGTTTGTAGCTCTTGGGGTCACAGTAGTAGGACCCATAGATTTGAGGTCTGATTTCAGCCATGAATCAAGGATTTCAACAGACATAACGAAAAGGGCACTCCCCGCTGAAGGACTCCAAGAACTTGAGGAGATCAACCACCGCATCCAAGTAGAGAATGTTGAGCTAAGGAGGCTCCTACAGGAGGCAAGGGAAGAAAAGCAAAGATTACTATGCCAATTACAAGCCAAGGATGAGGCCTTGGAAAAGCTGCAGCATCGCTATCCAGAGGTAAAAAACAATTCCTCAATTTCATATGATTTTCATGATGATGAATTTGCTGCTTTTGAAAAACATACTATAGGGATTGGATCCAAACTATTGAAGAAGATGGGGTATCAGGGAAAGCCTTGGCATCGTAAACCCCATCGAAGTCAAGGAATTGCTGCAACGTGCAGGACTCAGATATGCCAAAAAGGAAATGGGAGAAAGCTCCAACACAGCTAGTAACAAACTAACGATGTATGATGAAATTCCATCCTCATAGTCTAGCAATAGTGAGGGGCCCATAAACAATTACCGAAGGAACGCCAAGGGAAAGTGCCCCAAGGCAACCCTAAAAGTTTGGAGGAAAAAGAATTGTTGTAGCCATTGCAACAAAGAGGGACACCAAAAAACTGCGTGTCTGATGCTCCATGCTCTGGAAACATCGGTGGAGGAGCCGAAAGGTGGACATGTTCAGAAAATGAATCCACCCCATTTACGGTGGTCTACTTTATTAAGTTTGTTTTTCTAAGGTAGTAGTTTGTTATGGCCACCATTGTAAATCATACATTGCAAGTAAATGTAAAAGTGATGGTGTGTTTCCTATCACTTCAAAATGCAACGATGATATTTTGGCCTTTCTTTTAGTTGAGGTATTGATTACTTTTTATGTAATCCTTGGCCAAGGAGTGTGTGCTATAAACTCTTGGCAAGGAAGGGTTGTTAAGTCATGTGTGGTGTGCATGATTGCAAAAAAAAAAAAAAATGTACTAGTTTTGTGTGCAGGAGATCGAAAGTGTGGGTTGAAAGGACACAAACAGTGTGCTAAGTGTAAATGCTTTTGGGGTCCAAAAGCTCCTCAGTAGGGAGGATTGATCTAGGTGGATCTCCAAACACCAGTAGCATGGAAAAGGCTCAAAATTCAAAGTAGAGGAAATATGATTAACTTGAAATCAGATGGAAGTGCTCATCGCCCTGATTCCAACGATGTGAATGACACTCCAATCTGTGTCTAGATGAAGGACATAGAGGCAGTCAAAGTTTAGTTGAATTTTTCTGATTAGGCAAGATTAATGAAGACACAATTTGGACTTTTTCCGGCGGACAGAATATGGCCAACTCTGGCCAGACTTTGGGCAGAATTGTTGCCTAGTTAAAATGACTCCTTCGATCAAAAATCTGATTTTTCAAAAGGGGCATATTATTTTTGTATAACAAAAAAAATTATAAAGAAAAGGTGGCGAGCCACCAAACATGCCACCCCAAAACTTCAACATAATGTTAATGGAGGGGTGGGCCATGACCCCTAGCCCCTCCCCCTATACCATGGACCACCGTAATGGAATGCACAAGATTGGGTGGGCCAACCCTTGGGGCACGGACCCAACCCCGTTGAAAACAAAACAATGCGCATTAAAGGTGGGTCGACCCTTGGGGCACGGACCCAACCTTCACCCACCGCCTATTAAAAAGAAATGCGGGCCATAAGAGAGGGGACAGGTGAGGTGGGCGGGCTGCCCAAGGTGGGCCCAGCCCAACCTCCCTTCCCATTAAAGAATTTTGGTATGTAAAAAAAGGAGGAGGCGGGGTTTGACTGCCCGACCTCCTCCGTAACGAACTGATCTCAAACCAACTCCACCAACGACATTATTGAGAAATCCATCAGCCTATTTTTTATTTAACAATTAGTTCATTAGTGCACCCATGGCAGAGGAGGGAGCACACGTAGTTCGAAGCAGATTTTTGTAGGAGGGCCAAATTTTCACTTTGTTAGATTTTGAAATTTTTTATATGGTTTCAACATTTCTCAACGCCACGAATGCAATGGCATTGTCTGTTTCTCCATCAGAGTTCTACATTTTTCGGCCATTTTTCAGTATGGAGGTATAAAACTCCCTTTTTGTAACTCATGCTTGTACTCTTCTTTCTCATGCCACTTAATGAATGAAGGCCTCCCCATTGACTGAGCAGGGCCCGAAGATGTAGTCCAAATTAGACGAACTCCGTTATCAAGTTTTTCTATCTTTTTTCATGCTTTATGTGTTTCTTCTCTTCTCTCATGTGCACATTAAATTTCTATGTTTAAGCTACAATTTATGCATGTAATTATTTAACACATCTATAAGCAAAAGATCTTGGATCAATGTCAAACTGGTGCTAATGAAATTTGTAATATAGATGTACATATTAATAGTGTAGGAATAATCCCAACAAGTACTGGTATGTGGACCTTATACTTTTATGGTTCTAAGACTCAAGACAGTTCCAAAGTTGGTTTTGTTCTTATTGTCCCTCAGAATAGAAGTTACATTTTGTCATGCCGCTTGGAGTTTGAGTTCATGAACAATACCACTGAATATAAAGCACTCATTTTGGGATTAAATAAATCCATAGACTTCAAGAAAGGGGTACTTAAGGTAATTGATGACTCATATATTGTCACTAGGCAGGTACAAAATACCATTCACTATGTTTCACCTACTTTGAAAAACTACCAACAAGAGGTATGGAAACTCATTTATTTTTTCAAATCATTTAATATTTTTTTTTCCTAGGATACATAATGTTGTTGTCGATATATTAGCCAATGCATCTACTCAAATGTCACCATTAAAAGATGGTTTTTTTTATTGAAATTATTTATAAGCTATCTGTGTTTGAAAATGTAACTAACTTTTGTGTATTTAACGATGACCAGTGTAACAACCCCGGGTTAAAAATCCATGTAATAAAGTTAATAAATCCAAAATAAGACCAAGGTCATGGACACTTATTCCAAGCTGAATGTTGGGAAAAAAATCCTATTTTGTGTTCATTTGGTTTATTATGGCTAAGGGGAAATTGGCAAATGGAAAAGGATTAGAAAAGGCAAGAGGCATTAATTGGCATTTTATTTATGAAAAGTCACAAGTTGGGCGTGAGGAGGAAAATGAAGGAAAAATAATGGAAATTGAATAAAATAGAGGCATCATTGATTAAAAGGTTTTTGAGGATCAGTTCACAGCTTTTTTTTGGGATCTCTCTCTCTATTCTCTATATTCTCTCATACTCTTGCACACTTAGAGAATTCTTCAATAACTCTACCATTCGAGAAAGGAAAGAAAAGGAAGGACAAGGAAGTCAAAGTAAAGCAAAGATCAAGCAAGGAAGAGCGGGATCAAGCATCTACAATGACATTACTTGCAGGTATAGAGTTGCGTGTATGATTTCCTTGCTAGTTTTGGCAGACATAGTATATGCATGTGTGTATTTGGTTCTCTTTCTATCATGGCATGGGTTTTTCTAGGTGTGACTGTGTTTTTAACCTTTCCTTTCCATTTCTTGATAGTCATGGTGTGATGGGGTTATTTTACTTGGTTGAGATGGATTGTCGGATGGTTTCAAAATTGAGTCGGGTGGTCTCAGGAAAATTCCCAAAGGCCTAAGAATCCATTGACTGGTAAATGACAAGATACATGATAAAGACTGAGGGTGGAGATGAGAAAATTCCTCCTGATTTAGGTGGAGATATCTAGAGGAATCCATGCTTGATTAGGGCTTAGTGATCCCTTGACTAGTATATGGAAGGAATTCGATAAATCCTGGTAGTGTATGTTTATTTTTTGGGCCTAGGAATCACTTGATTTGTATATGGAAGGATACATGGTAAATCATGTTGTATAGATGAAGCTTTTGGGCCTAGGAATCCCTTGAACGGTAATGGCGGGATACATGGTAAAGACTGAGAAGCCCTGGTTAGTTTTGTTGTGAGTCCCACTTTCATACTTGAAATATGACATGGGGGTGATTCGCTGAAAGAAATATTTGGTTTAGCCCAATCTATGGTCAGGTGGTACTTGGAAGTCCCTGACTTGGTTGGATTTTTCATATGTTAATAACAGTGTTTTTCCATTATATTTCATGAGTAAATGTACTTTCTATTATGTAAATTTCATGGTTATTCTATCATTGTTAGTATGTTGGTTATATGCTAGTTATAAGAATGGTTTTATGACAAACTTTGGTTATGGATCTCATCATGTTTTGATTAGTAAATGAAATGTAAATGAATGTATGACTTTGGATATGATAATGTAGCTGGTGTGAGAGGGCATCAAACCTTCTTGACAAATCTCAGATAAGTATGAAGCCCCTATGTTCAAATGTGTTTTTATGACCTGTACATTCATGTTCATTACACGTTTGACGAAATGTCTATCATGGTTAGGATGAGTTAGGTTAGGTCCTTGTTCAATATTTGCATTAGAGGCATTACCTTCTTGTTAATTTTCGATTCTGAGCATTTCATCAAGTTCTAGGAAGAGGCTTGCGTCCTAGCCCTACAAAGCAGCTTAAATATTGTGGTTGCTAGCACAAAACTAGTTGAAAAAGTCTACAGTTGCATGGGGTCCTTGTTGTGGGAGCGATTGGAAGGTTTTAGTCGCATGGAGGGCTTGTCATGGGAGGGACTGGGGGTTTAGTTCTCTTCTCAAATTAGAAACTTGTTGCAGATCAACAATGTCATATATTTGTCAATTCATGCCCATAAATCATACTTCAACAATAAATAATATATATATATATATATATATATATATATATATATATATATATATATATATATATATATATATATATATATATATATATATATATATATATATATATATATATATATATATATAATGTAAATAACAATAGGAGAAGAGATATTATGGAGATATTCTCCCTCTTAATGGGAATCCACTTCAGTCATCTTCATTCATGCCTTCAACTTGTCTATAATACTATCATATATCAGCAGATCTGTTAGATCATACTGTCAGGCACATTCATCATGGTCATATGTGTTAGCATCAACTATTTCATCATGACATCAATATTTAATTCAGGGTTAAAGAGCTAATAGTAGTAGACTTCAAGAATCATGATCACATACATTATTTATTTGTCACATAACTCCATCCATCAAGTCAAGGCATTCAATTTTACCATATGTCATAATTACTAAGCACATCAATGCATAACCATGGTTAACAAAAGATCTTGAATATCAATCTCTTTGTTACACTTCTATAATCGTGGATGCCATGCATTTCAAAATAAATATCAATAGTAACAAGTTACCATCTACTAGAATCAAGGTGCTAACCTTTTATGGAATCAAGACGTCCAAAATGATAGATGTTAGCCAAAAATCAAGTATATCAATATATCATAAATCAATATTTCCAAGTAGCTTCACAGAATCTAGAAATTCATTATGTCTAGAAGGTAAGATACATGTTCAATATTAAGTGCACCATTTCATCATAAGAACCAAGAATCCAAATCATTTTCATATGCATGCATGAACCATTTGAGAAGGAAATAGTCTCATCATACTTTAGGGCTTACCCCACCATCCAATATTGCATCTGAAACATGACATTGAAAAAATATACCATGCATACCTTGCAGTATTCAAATATCTATGCATCATTTTATTTGACATAGGAATTATGTAGCACTTAGTCATATTTTTATCAAGTGCCTCCTTACCTTTTCCAGCTCCAGTTTTTCTTTCTTGCACCTCAAATGATCCTCAATAAGGATCCTCTTAACACATCTCATCAAGGATTTAGAAACATCCAAATACTCAATACATGCAGGAAGTATAATTAATGATCAAAACAATAATCAGATCTATAAGTATAATCAAAATACATAAAGGAGAATCATAAGTCAAGAGATACTTATCTTCAATGAGAGGTGATCCTCTCCCTCTTGAACGAACCTTCAAGAGCCATCACTATCCATTTTCGATATAAAAGTGTTTCCTTCAATATTTAAACCAACTTTATCAACAAATAGGCCTACTAGAGATTATCCATCTAGGGCTTCATCAAATCTGTCACAAGTACTTGAGCATCTTCACATTGACCATGCTAGATTTCATATCTCATATCTTTTCGATAAACTAGGGTTTCTCTCAAAACGTAATACACAAATTGCCTAAGGTTATCTTCAAATCCTATAATTATTTTAGGTCTCCTCCATCTTCTCTTGCTTCCATCAAAGGTGTCTCCATGGGGGTCATCTCCATGACGTTTCTTCAGCCCATCTTTGATACCATGTTAATTTTTCATAGGGCTATATTGTTCTTTTCTTTGATAATTGTATTTTTTCACTAATACATTAATTTCACCCCATAACATCATAACATTATTAATATTTACATCATTATTCATCATCATATGAAACTATGTAGAAATAAAAATATCATCATCATCAATAATGTAGCGGAACGTAAAGGAACAATAGAATAAAAGCATGCACACATAGAGACACGAGGATTGGTCGGAGACCAAGGAAAAACCACTACGGGAAGAACCATTGCAAATTATTCTTATTATATTGTCATCAAATGATTATCTAAAATATATTACAATAATCCATATATTCATCTATGCAACTAACCAACAAAACAACTATAACATCCATGAAATGAACCCAATAGTGTATATGCTCAAAACTTTGATTCTGAAGACTATAATGAAATTTCACTCTCTGAAGTCAACTGTTGAGCCCCACAGACACTGAGAGAAATATTTGGAAGACTAATATTTCATATTTTAGATCTCAGTTTCACGAAGGAGGTGTCATGTGAGCGACCATAGTTGTCCCTGTCACTCCCTTAAGCCTGTCATGCGAGCGATTGGGGTCAAATCTGGACTGTGGAAACCCTAAACCCCCAATCGCATGGATGGAGAGTTTCCTGTGTGACTGGAAGGCTCCAGTCACGCAGATGAGCTATTTTGCATGAAAATATAGTCAAAAATTTCTTGTTTTGTTCTTGCGACTAGGGTCCAAAACCCTAAATCAAAGATGTGAGCCTTGGACCCTATAATTTCACCTGAGAGCGAACCTGATCCTCCGCAGATGATCTTGAGACCTATGCAAGCCAAAAAAAAGGATATAAGATTGTCTCATGATTGTGTCTAAATGAGGCAAAGGGCACTTGTATTTATAGCCTTTCAAGATGGTCCACTTTTCTTTAGGGTCGACCTTATCAAATGTGCACATGTGGGTGTTTCTTCATAAGTACACTTTCCCTTATCTGATTTGAGTGATATTTAGATCAATTTTGGTCCTCTCAAAAATAGGAATTCAAGGCAATTATTATCTCTATCAAGTGAGCTGTAAAAAGTGGAATTTGACAACATTTTCATATTTTTAACACATTACCGGTTTTCCAAGGACATCGAGACCACATGATTCCATCATGGTTGTGGTTGAAAAGTTAAGTGAGGTAGCTCATTTCATTGTAGTTAACCCTACTAAATCAGGCATTGACATAGCTCAGATATCCATTAGAGAGATAGTGAGGTTTCATGGTGTTCCTAAGAATATTGTATTAGACAGGGATTCCAAGTTCACTTCCATGTTTTGGAAGGAATTGTTTGCAGGTTTGGGGACAAATTTTCCTTTCAGTGCATCTTATCATCCATAGATAGATGGACATATAGAGAGGTTTAACAGGATTCTTGAGGATATGTTGAGGATGTATGTCATGCATCAACAGTGGAAGTGGGAAGAGTATCTTCCACTGGTAGAGTTTTCATACAATAATGGGTATCAGGAGTAACTGAGGATAAGTTTGTTTGAGGCATTGTATGGGCATAGTTGTAATAATCCTATCAATCGGAGTGATCCAATGAATAGGCTACTGATTGGACCAGATATGTTGGCAAAGATGGAACATGAGATGTAGGTTATTAAAGGGAATTTGAAGGTATCACAGACAGGCAAAATATTTATGCAGATAATCATAGAGCATTTAAGGAGTTTCAGGTTGGAAAGCATGTGTACTTGCTCATCAAGCCCAAGTGGAACTGCTTGAGGATTGGATCATGTGCCAAGTTGGCACCTCAATATTGTGTGCCTTTCAATATCCTTGAGAGGATTGGACCAGTGGCCTATCGACTTGCACTACCTCTGATAGTGAAAATCCATGATGTTTTCCATTTTTCATTTCTTAAGAAGTATGGCGAGGATGTTGATCATGTGATTGACTGGTATGTATTGTAGGTGGAACTAGAGGAATAATTCCAACTAGAACCATAATGCATATTGCAACAGAAACATCTCACGCTATAGAACAGAGAAATCAAGCAGGTTAAAGTGTAGTAGAAGAACTTTAGGCCTGATGAAGCTACATGGGAGATGGTTGATCAGATGCAGGATATGTATCCTTCTCTATTTTTTAGTTGATCAAATGTATTTTGATATATGTTTTGATGTTGTGTTTTGATTATGTCTATGTATATACATATGTATGTAAATAAAATATCGATTTGTTTTATAAATCTCCAATAAGTTGTATGGTTTTCATGATATGATTGGTTATGTATTTAGCAGTATGATATGATGTAAATATTGCATCGAGCTATGTTATAAAGCTCCATGGGAAGAATGTGTTTCGTTGGTTTATTGAGAAGAAATGTGACGGCTATATGCCCTTGAACTTTGTTACATGGAGGCTCGTAGGGCTTTTTATTATTGAGAAACAAGGGAAAACCCTAAATATAAAAAAACCTAAACCTAGGAGATGAAGTTCCAAACATTTGTGGACCCCATTGGGGTTAGTTGGTACACCAACTTCCTGAGGTCATAAATTTGGCATATGATATTTTTTTGATTTGTACGATACCTCGTTAGAAATATTTATTCAAGGAATACAACTTTCAATTGCAAACACCTATAGCAAGTCTTGGGTTTTCTCATTTAAAAAAAACATCATTTAGGGCCTCAAAATGGATATGGAATTTCAGGACCCCAAACACTGCCAAAAATAGTAAATTGTGCTACAGTTGAGGAAATTTAAAGAGATAGTTTGAAATAAATAGTGTTGGGGGTCCAAGTGGAAAAGGTGGGTGGCCAAAAATAACCACTTGGATCAGTTCTCCCCCCTTGGGAAGAAATGTTCCCTATTACATTGAGTGCCTCAATGAGATGGGGAATTGTTGCTAAACATGGTCCCTGGAGAGCCACTTGCCCTGGTGCAAGAGTTGGCCATATTTGAGAATTTGATACAGTTGTATACTCTGTTTACAATTGTTCTTGATCTGTGTGCCCATGATCTGATCAGTTGTGGCTTATTCAATGCAGTCGAGGTTGAGCTTTGTTGTTGTCAACTCCTCAACAATGTCTAATGTGTCCATCAATGGTGGAAAGCATTCCCGAAGGTGGTCCACATTGAATATGGGGTGCAACCAAGGGAATGGTGGGATATTGAGCTTGAAATTATTTTCTCCCATAGCATTCATGATGGTGTAAGTCCCGAATCAGAGTGGTCGTATTAATTTTTTCATATAACTACATTGTTCTTTGATTTGATAATTTCATTTCTTCATTAACATATTAAGATCACCCCATAGCATTATAACATTATTCATATTTACGTCATTATTCATCAACATATGCAACCATGTCAAAATAACAATATTATCATAATCATCAATGCAGTGGAACATAAAGGAGCAATAGAAGAAAAGCATGCACACATAGAGACACCAGAATTGGTCGAAAACTAGGGAAAAACCCACTATGGGGAAAAAGCTTGAAAATTCTTCTTCTTCTTAGATCCTCATCAAATGATTCAAAAAAATATATTACAATGATCCATATATTCATGAATGCAACAAAACAACTAGAACATCCATGACATGACCCTAAACATGCTTGTAATCAGAACCCTGATTATGAGGACTGTAATGCATTTTCACTGACTGTACTCAACTGCTGAATACAGTTGTCACTGAACAGAATATTTAGAATACTGATACTTCATATTTTGGTCCCGAACACACACTAATACATTGTGTGTGTGTACAAGACTGATCTAGACAATCCCTAGAGAACTAGATGGATGCATCTAGGGACCAAATTGGACAGCAAAAACCCTAGCCTCTCAGATGCACCCTAAGACACTGTGTGCATGTCTCTGAGACTTCCCAGACACACCCATGACCACTTTTTGCATGCGTCTAGGGCTGATAATACTTAATTATGAGTGTGTGTCTAAGAAACAAAAATCCTAGACACATGTGAGCTTCTACCCTATAGTTTTAGACCCTTTGCATGATATTTCTGTCATTAGAACTGTGAAAACCAAATACTAGAAGAGAGAAGAGAGTGCTTGATTATTGTGTCCAAAATGAGCCTGATGTCCCTTCTATTTATAGGCTTTCAAGAGGTTCCATTTGATGTTGAGATCGACCTATCCAATTGTATATGTGCGTAGGGTCGACCTAATCCAATATACATGAGTAAATAAACAAATTCAAAAATGCTTGTCCAAATAAGGTGATATTTAGGTCGATTTTGGTCCTCTCGAAAAGAGGAATTCAATGAAATCATTATCTCCATCATGTGAGTTGTACAAAGTGGAATTTCACTACAGTTACATAATTTTAACACTCCCTCTCAACTAGGGAGAATTCCACCTTCCAATATCTATCCATCGAACAATATGCCATCTTGGTATCTTAAGTGTCATCACATATCGTCACTGACCATATCTGTCATGTAGTTATCATGCCATGATCATCATCACAAATCATCAATGTACATCTCAATCCATCCCTTTCTTATCTCTTGATCATCCCTGCTCATATGTTGAATATTCTCAAATCTAGAAGAAGAAGAATTGGAGGGGAGCTTAAGCTACCACCCTCTATTCATCAGGATATTACCCGATATCTCTACCAGCGGGATGCTACTTGGAATCTTTATCAGTAGGCTACTAACCAGAATATCAATCAACGTGCTACAACCTGAAACGTCTATCGACAAGCTACTACTTGGAATATCAGTCAGCGGGCTACAACCAGGAAATATGTCATTAGGCTACTACCTGGAAATATGCCAACAGGATACTACCTAAAAATATTTCATTGGGCTACTACTTAGAAGTACGTCGACGGGCTACTACCTAGAAATATGTCATCATGTTACTACCTGGAAATATGTCGATGGGATACTGCCTGAAAATATGTCATCATGTATTATCATTGGAGAGCATATCATCATGGAGCACATCGCAACCTGGAACCATATCAGGGAGCTACTACTCAACCCAAAATATCATGGGGGTGCTACAACTCAACCCATATTTAGCAAAAGGTAATATTGGGGAGCTACTACTCAACCCATCCTATCACCTACTCATCTTCTCAACAATGACCCTTAATATTCATGTGGTAGAACACCTACATTATAATCCTAGATTGAGCGAGATATCCGACTTACCATAGGTAAGGATCTCACACCCCCAAGCCTCCTCAACTATTGGCTAGAGGGAGAGGGATAGTCCAAACAAGCCCAACTTGTGGGTATGATTCCAACTAGGGTATACTTTGCAAATATCAAGATAGGGTGAGCTATTACTCTAACCCTATGGGTAATAGAAGGGATGATACCCTATTTTTCAAAGTTCCTTGAAACCCAAGAGCCCTCTATCTCAATTCCAAACCCTGGGAGCTCAAACAGGGGAAGACGAGTATGACTCAGTTTCCTTGATCAACGATGCCCTTTATAGAAACATATGTCTGGTAATCATAATGTCTTAATAGGAATTTTTTCCTTTTCATATATGACATTAAATCAAATATCATGTTATAACATAAATAATCATATAAATCACAAAAGGATACCATAATCATCCTCCCTTTCAAGGAGGTGTCGATCACAAACCTAAGCTTGTCTAAAATATCTACATTGGTTCACTGAAATAATTTTAACTATATGTATATGGGATTCTCCACCAATTGGATCCCATTCTTTATCATCTCAATGTATAAAAAAGAAAACATTAACAAAACATCTCTTTAAATGCTTCTTCATTCTGCCTCATAGTTATTCATGCTAGAAACATTGTTCTTAACCTCAGACGTGCTACACACCCCTCATATCATGGCATATTTCATAGTAGAGTAGCACTCATATGTGCTCACCTCATCAACAAAACCATACAATCGTATATCATAGGAAGAATATCTCAGACCAAAAATAGATCATCCCATGTAGGTATCCCAAAGGGTGCTCGGCATAAAATATATGGACTCGGGTTCTATGAACATCATGTATATGGATGGATATTCAAAAATGGAATGTCAATGCTTCAATAAACTGTTGGTTTCCAATTCAATCGAAGTGTCCAAATATTTTCATTTCCTGTTTCCTATACTTCTTCAATAGCTTCACAATCTAGATTATCTTTTCCCAATTTCAGAAATGAATTCATTCATCATCTCAAGCTTCAAAAGCCATCTCCCTCTTACTTAGATCATCTCAGGATCATTACCTTTCACGATTAGATCATCATTGTATAAAACCAAAACAAAAATCAAAGCCATACCTTGGAACACATCATCCCGACTTCACCAGGTAATAGTCAATGTAGACACATCTAAGTCAGGAAGCTTGCTTCATGTAATGCTATTCCAAACATAATACTTTACCAAATCAACTTGCTCAAATTTTTGTAAATCAATATTGTAACATCAACGTGTAGAAATTTTGAATAATATGACACTTATTCACAGAGATTATCCTGATTATACACTATTGCGGAATGCATGCATAATACATAACCTCCTCTACGTTGATCACCAATTTTGCGGAATTAAAAAAACAATGAAACATCAATCGCATGCGCAGATTAACACATTATGTAACCCGGGGAAAGCATACAGCTGAAAACCCCACACTATGTGTATATTATAATGATAGAGAACATGTAACAATACATAGTACAATACTCCTCACAAGTACTCAGTACTATCTCCACCTGCTTCACACAAACTAGCTCAGATCTGAATCAAGTCACAGGTTCAAATATCCTCCGCTGTCTGCCTGCCTCTACTGCACAATCCAAAGAAAGAATAGTGGATGATCCAAGCTCATTTTCCTTGGCTTGTACTGCACAATCCTCATTGGCAATCTCCATTAATGCATGTGCAAATCTCATGCACAACTATAGTCACAACTGATAGCAGTCTCAACCTCTAACACTTGTCTCCACTGAACTGTCCATGCACTGAGTTAATTGATGTATTCTTTAGTTTCTTTATGAGTTAATAATTAGTGAATTAATTAACAATTAATTCACATCACTCATCACTAGTGTATTTGCAATTAAACTAAATACAACTAGTTCAACCAAGTGAAACTGAACACAACTCCATCAACTCCTCAATCAACTCCACCAAACTCAATCACTTGAGTTCTAACTGAAGTCCATCATGCAATAGCTGAACTGACCCATAAGAAAAGCATATTTCCTTCTGACAGTTGCATGTGCCACATCCGTAGCTCGAATTGAAGTGCTCCAAGAGGATAAGATAATGTTTATAGTCCAAATATTATTATGAGCAATAATATTCAACTGTTCTATTTTTAGCCTGGCAGTCTAAAAATAGACTCCGCCCATATGTCTAAAAATAGAAGTCCATCTATTTTTACCAACATGACCAATCATCCACAAATAGCATCCTGCAACTCATAGACCATGATCCATATGTCTAAAAATAGACATAGTCTAAAAATAGACTTTGCGCCAAAAATAGCCTGCAGGCCCACTTAGTGAAGGCGACTCCTTTCCGCTAAGCTCCATCATCTTGTTGCATTCTCAACACAAAGAAGTTAGCTCATCAAAGTCATCAATATCACAATATCAATTCTTTAGTCTAGGTGACAGGTAGGGCTCATATCAAGTCTTGACCTCATTTATTATTATGCCAACAAGTTTTCATCTATCATGCAATATCAATCAAGTCATTTTCATAATCATAATACAAGTCATTTTGTCACAATATAAGTCATTGGAAGTGACTATGCTCATATATCATTCTCATCAAGGAAAATCATCAATCATCAAATCAAATCATTAGACATTAGGTCAAATCCAGATTTTCTATCACAGAGAGATCTATAGTCCAAAAACATATCTCAATATCAAGTCAGAGTTCTAAATCATTGTCAAGTATCATGTCAAACTTCAAACACTGCTTATCTATATCAATCAGCCAAATCTCTTGTGTCACAAATTTCAATGGTTAAATCATAATGGCATATATACATTCTTATCTCAGACACCCATAAACACAATTTCATATTATACAAAATATATAAACTTTTATTCCTCGTAGATATTCCTGTCTTCATATTGTAGTATTGACATGTTTCTGGTAGAAATCTGATTTCATGCACAATACTTCATTTTTTTGTGATCAAAAATTCAACCCTACAATTTCAGAAATCACTTTTAGAATTCCAACAACTTTGGATGATGTTCAACTGTAATCAAACCATTAGACGCTCCCTTCAGGTTAGCATGGGAGCATCTTTAGCTTCATGGACATTACCTTAGACTTAGCATGTGTGCATCCAAGGATGAAATATCCCTGTTTTGTGCTTGTGTCCAGAACATAAACCCTAATTTTTGTACAAGCTTCATATCTAAGTCCTTGTTGTAGTTCAGCATTGTCAGATGCATATAAATCATACTGCAACAATGTAGAATGAAAATAGTAATTTGAGTAATAATCTTGAGAAGAGATTCTCCCTCTCACTAAGAATCTACTTCATTCATCTTTATTCATGTCATCAACCTATCTCTACTAACATCATGCAACAAAAAATCTGTTAGATCATAAACATATATATATCATGGTCATCAACATCATGTCATCAATATTTCCTCGAGGTTTAGACTTGAAATATTAGGGCAGCAGACAGATGTGACATCATATCTCAAAGATCATGAACACAATATCACTTTCTATCAAGTCAATCCATCAAGTTTTACCATATTCTATAGTTACTTATCACATCAAGACATGACCACGATCATGCTTATCATTATTAATAAGATCAAGCTAGGTCATTCAATAAAATTTTATCAAAACAGCAAGAGTTTCAACCCTTCCATAATCATAATAGTATCATGTATAACAATCAAGGAGCTAACCTTCTATGTGAAATCCATCATGTATTATGCATGTCAAGTGTCAAGAGTATCTTATACTAGAGTCAAGGTGCAAGCTTTCTTTATGGGATCAAAATATCCAACATCAAGTATATCAAAGATCAACATTAGGTAGCCTCATAGAATTCAAGAAGATAAAAAAATTTCAATACCAGGTGCACCATTTCATCATAAATCAAATCACCTTCATATGCATGTAGAGACCATTTAAGAAGAAGATATTCTCGATAGGGATTAACAACTGAAACATAATAGTGAAAAAATATACCATGCATACTTTGAAATATTCAAGTACTTATGCACCTTCTTATTAAACATAGGAAGCTTGTAGAACTTTGCTATCATTTCATGTAGTGCCTCTTTACCTTTTCTAGCTCTAGCTACCTTTCCTGCATTTCAAATGATCAAGGATCCATTCCTGTTATGAAACCGACTCACAGAAAGATAGAAAAGATAGATCAATGCCTTATAAATAAGCCTCTTCGAGGGGGAAACCTCCTTTACATTACACAAATGAACGTTTCTTGGATGATACAAATGACAAGACCTCCTTTCTATATATAGGAGTCTAAGGGGTCATAATATAATTAGAGCCAACATAACAATAATAATCTAAGGGCACAATAATAACAATAGTGGGCTTCTATGGGTCACAATAATAACAATATGGGGACTACATGGGCACAACAATATAATAAGGGGGTTGCAATAATAAAAATAAGGGGTTACACTAGTAGTATAGGGACCTAACATGCCCCTCTCCTTCAAAAAGTGTTGTCCTCAACAATTGAGTAGTTCTTGATGTTTCTGTATAAAATTCTTGTCATCCCATGTGGAATATTTAATGGGTAAGTTCTTCCATTTGAGGAGATACTCTGAAATTGATCGATTTCGTAGCTTTCGATGTCTTGTTTCTGTGACTGATCCAGGTTCCAATATGATTTCATATCATTGATATCAGCTTCCATGGCAAAGATAAACTATTTATCTTTTGCTTCTCTATAATATCATTTACCCTTATATTCAATTTTTGAAAGTCCTCAATGTGCTCCATCATTGAACCCTTTTGTTTGAGATTTATCAATTGCCTAAAAAAGGTGTTGCTTTTTGTATCGTCATAATGCGTTATCATTTCTTCCATAAAAATTGCCCAAGTGACAATTTGTTTACGAGAGCAAAGTCATCGACACCATACAAGTTGATTATAGACATGTAAACCAATTGTCACGTGGTCATTGTTTCAATCTTAGGTTCTAAAAATTATACCCAAAGAAAATACAGTCCATCCTATTTCTGTAAATTCTTACGAAATTTCAATCTGTTGCTCAAAGAAAGTTATGACGATTTTCCCAAGGTCACCTGTTTAGGATGTAATTCAGGAGTCTGCAAAAACCCTAACGTCCTCAGATCATATCTCCGAAAATATAGCGAGACAAGCTCTAAAATTTGGACTCGAAATTCAGACCGGTGTCTTCTCAAATGGGTTTTTTTTAGCTTCTGAAACTTCGTAGAAAAAAAGTTATAGCAAAAATTCCACGATGACCAATTTGGAGCAGTGAAACCCTAGAATCCAAACCTCTGATACCAAATGTTATGAAACCAACTCACGAAAAGATAGAAAATATAGATAAACACCTTAGAAATAAGTCTCTTCAAGGGGGAAACCTCCTTTACATTACAAAAATGAACAATTATTGGATGATACAAATGTCAAGACCTCCTTTCTATATGTAGGATTCTAAGGGGTCATAATATAATCAGAGCTGACATAACAATAATAATATAAGGGCACAATAATAACAATATGGGGACTACATGGGCACAACAATATAATAAGGGGGTTGTACTAATAACAATAAGGGGTTACACTAGTAGTATAGGGACCTAACAGATCCACTTATCATAGCTCATCAAGGAGGTTAGAAACATCCATATATTCAAATACACATGCAAGAAGTATGAACAATAATAATAATAATTAGATCCATAAGTCTAAACAAAAGTAAGGACATAAAAAAGCATCATAATTTAAGAAATATTTATCTTCAATGAGAGGTGATCCTCTTCCTCTTAAACCGACCTTTAAGAGCCATCAATGTCCATTGTCCACATACAAATGTTTCTTTTAATTATCCAACCAAAGCTACTAGGAATTATCCCATCTAGGGCTTCATCAAATCTTTCACAAGTTCTTGATCCTTTTCACATTGACCATGATATGTCTCATGTCTTTTCCATAAACCAGGGTTTTCTCTCCAACCCTAACCTCATATAATCCATCAAACCCTAATAATCAAGTTTCCTAGGGTTTTATTCAAACCCTAGAATTATTTTAGGTCTCCACCACCCTCTTCTTGCTTCCATCAATGGTTTCATCATAGAGGTGATCTCCATGTATTTTCTAAAGCCTAGCTATAATACCATGTTAATTTTTTTTCATAGAACTACATTGTTCATTTCTTTGATAATTGCATTTCTTCATTAACACATTAAGTTCACCCCATATCATTATAACATTACTCAGATTTACATCATTATTCATCAACATATGCAACTATGTAGAAATAAAAATATCATCATCATCATTAATGCACCGAAACATAAAGGAACTATATAAGAAAAAAATGCACACATAGAGACACCAGGATTGGTCGAAGACCAGGAAAAACTCACTATGGGGAAAACCCTTGCATATTCTTCTTCTTCTTATATCCTCATAAAATTATTGGGAAAAAGAGAGTACAATGATCCATCTCTTCATCAATGCAACAAACCAACTAGAACATCCATGACATGACCCTAAACATGCTTGTACTTAAAGCCCTAATTCTGAGGACTATAATGCACTGTCACTGACTGTAGTCAACTGTTGAATACGGATGTCACTGAGTGAAATATTTTGAATAATGATACTTCATATTTTGGTCTCGTACACATGTTGAGACACTATGTGTGTGTGTCTAAGATAGATATGGACACTCCTTGGAGAACTGGATGCATGCGTCAGGGGAGCAAACTAGACTGTGGAAACCTTAGCCTCCTGGACACACCTTGAGACATTGTGTGTGTGCATATGAGACTTCCCAGACGCACCCTTGACCACTCTATGCGTGTGTCTGGGTTGAAAATTCTTAGTTATGAACATTCACCCAAGAAACATAAAATCTAGACACGTGCGAGCTTCAACCATATAGTTTTAGACCCTTTGCATGAGCTTTCCTCCATCAGACCTATGCGAACCAAATAATAAAAGAGAGAAGAGAGTGATTGATTGTTGTGTCAAAAATGAGCTTGAGGTCCCTTCTACTTATAGGCTTTCATGAGGGTTCATTTAATGTTGAGGACGACTTGTCCAATTGTATATGTGCATAGGGCCGACCTAATCCAATATACATGAGTAAATAAATAGATTCAAAAACCAACTTCTGCTTGTCCAAATAAGGTGATATTTAGGTCAATTTTGGTCCTCTTGAAAAGAGGAATTCAATGCAATCATCATCTCCATCATGTGATATTTCCAAAGTGGAATTTTATAGTAGTTGAATAATTTTAACAGGTTGAAGTTTACTATGGGCTATAGTGAGGCACTCTTTCTATAGAGGTAACCAAACTTTGTCACCCACCTGAAACTTATGGGGCACTCGATGTTGATCATGTTGTTGTTTCTATTTTTCATTATCTTTCTCTAGGATGTCATGAACCTATTGGTAGATGTGCTAAATGCACTCAATAAACTTGGTGGTTTTATAAACTTTGGACTAAACATGGGAAAATTCTTCCTGTTTAGTTTCAAAAGGTAATGTAACATCAAGGGGACATAATGGTTGAAATCCCAGACTGACTTCGAAGGGGTTGTGTCTAGTTGATCTATGGAAAGATTTGTTATAGTTGTTTTGCACATAGTGAAGACTCTCATCCCATTTTCTCATATGCTTACTATTGTATATGCGTAGTATATGCACAATCATCTTGTTGACGACCTCTATCTAGTCATTAGTCTAGGGGTGGAATGTAGTTTACTTGGTGAGCTTGGTATCCAACAATGACCAAAGGCTTGACCAAAATGTGCTTAAGAGCCTGTTATCTTGATCTTGTATAATGGTCCATGGGACCCCAAAATGTACCCACACTCGTTCAAAGAAGAGTCTGGAAGTTGCCTCTGCTGCAATATTCTTCTTGTAGGCAGCCAATATGGCCATCTTAGAAAATCTATATACTACCACAAATACATAGTTGTTTCCGTACTTGGTAAAAGGAATACTAGACATATGGTCCATGGAGATGGATTATAAATTATAAGTAGGAGAAGGAAGAGGAGTGTATAATCCTTGCTTCTTAATAGTTGTCTTGGCGATGGCACAGGAATTGCAGGATCTGATGTATTTTCTAACATCCTGTGAGATATTTTTTTGGTAAAAATACTTCTGTAGTATGACCACAATTTTCTCCACACCAAAGTGTCCTACGGCATGATTGTAGTGTGTCTTCAAAATTATATTGGTACACTTACTTGAAGGAGCACAAAGGTAGCCCAGGTAGCACAATAATGCATCATGGAGGTGGAAGTATGGAACTTCCTTGCCATCCACTAGCATCTAGTAAGTGGTGGCGAACTATAGATCATTTTTATATAGTTGTGGCCATCCAAAGGTCTCGTGGCCACAAGAGTTGAAAAGTGGTCAATGTTGCAACCAGTGGCCTACTGAGGCAACCTGTAACATGATTGGTGCTAGATTTATTTTATTTGATATTCAAATGGAATTGTTGCAGATATGTGGACCACTTATGATGGAAATAATTCTGTATAAGCTGTAGGGATTGGTGATCTATGTGGAAGATCATCTCCTTCCCGAGAATGTAATGTTTCCATTTTAGGCAAGCTTGCACAATGGAATACGACCCTTATCATAGGTGGGGTGTTTCTAAATTATGTCAAAAAGTGTCTCACAGTGATAGGCCATTGGATGCCCTTATTGGGTGCGAACTACACCAATAGCATAGTCAGAGGAATTTATCTCAATTTCAAATGGTTGTTACCTATTTGGCAATGTGAGTATTGGTTCAGAGCAAAGGCAGTGCTTCAGGTCAACAAATTCATTATATTGGGACTTGGACAAGAAAAACTTTGCTTTTGCTCTACCCTTGTGTTAAATAGAATTTTTTCACTGTCCCTGTACTCCCTGTTCCTCAATCTTGGAGTACCTCTATAGTGAACCTTACATGCTTTCCCATCATGAAGAGACTCCCCTTATGTCCCTCTTCATGGGTAGACCATTTCCATTTTGCATCATTTCCCAAGAATCTTCCTTTTATCCCAATTTACAAGACCGACGCTAGTGCTCAATTCCTTCCTCGCACCGATTTGCAGGGTTTAAAACTAGGCCTAGTGTTGTACATCACAAGTGAGACCTTCATCACTCACACTGATCCTCTTTTGGAAAGTTTTTTAAATATGGAGTTGAAGCTTCCATGTCAAGAAGCTTCACAACGAAAATCTGGTAAATGGTTGGGCTGGATAGAGTCGAGGAATTCAGTTTGGGCTCCTTTCCCCTATTGAGATGGAACAAACCCAAGAGATAAGGCCTCTCTCATAATAAGAGGAACCATCTCCCCTCCATCAAAGTTATATAAACTCCTCCTTTTCCAAGTTGAAGTAGCCTTTTTTGGAGCTTGAATAACTAGCAAGATATCTATATCTTTTTTCTTTCTAGTTCATGTGTGTAAAGGGAGAATAGTGTGTTTGGTTTGGTTTGGAGCTAAAGGGAAGAAGCCTTAAAATCCCATTGTTGAGGCTAATAATGAGATGTTAGAAGTGGTGTTGGAACCCGGATACGTCGGAGGAAACCTACAATGTCAAGGATTTGGTTGTATCTCTTTTTGAGCTTTATATCAATACAACTAATGATTTATTATCTACATTAAGTGTCATATTACATTTAATGGCTTAAGATTCCTTGAATTTTTAAGTAAATTTGAATGCGATTGTATGCTATTACACTTGTTAATGTCTCTTATGTATTTGTTTCAGGTATTTGAAGGAGAAGAACTCAAAGGAAGTTGGAGCAAAGGAGCGAGGTCATCATCAAGCGGAGTAGCATTCTAAGTGGTAGGCCTCTTATTCGATTCTAGTTTAAGGAAGTTTTCATTAGGATGTTCTGTTTGCGGCTAGAACCACTCTAGGGCTAGAGGGATCACCTCTATCCGCAGAGGGGATTTACCTACTCGAAAAATTGATGACTCCACTAGGGATCCATCCCTCTTTTGATCAATTTTCATTTCATGGCTTGTGTGAACTTTTGTTGTATCACCTTTTCCCTTTGGTTTTCTGTGCTTTGCCTGGTTTACTTCTCTGAGTCTAAAATTTACAGTGCCAAGTTTGGTTTTGGCATCTGAAATTTTTTATTTTTTTCTTGAAATCCTCGATCAGCGCATTTAATATTCTGACAGTCGCACTAATCAACATGAATTGGTCTCAAATAGTCACGTTGTCCCCCCTTGTGGCGCTTGTTGTTAGTTAGGAAATCACGCTGATTCCTATAAGTGAAGATCATGATTTCTCCTGAATCATAACCAGTGTGTCTTGCCCTCTTAATTTTTGCCTCTTAGCCTATTTTGCCTGTGTTCTCCTTGACTAGAAAGCTTCATTAGCTTGGTTTGTGTGCTTGTTTGGTTTGAGATATCCCTAATTGGCTTTTGAGTCTTTGGATGGTTTATGAACCTAGGGCATCTAGGTCATTGTCCATTCAACTATTTGTGTTCTCAGAAAGTCAAGTTGTTGGTTAGCTGCTCCATGCATTTCCTTTTTAGTCCTTTTATTGTTTTGATTTCAACTGAACAAGTTTGAAAAGCGTCATTTGTTCTTCTCTTGATTAAGCGTCTCTTTTTGGGCATATATTACATTTCTTGTCTTGTTGTGGTCGAGTCTTTGCATCATTGGTTTAGAAAGGATTCTCTCTTTATCCTTTGCATTTCATTGATGTTGATTATTGTAAAATTTTTCATT
This sequence comes from Pinus tabuliformis, assembly GCA_031772625.1. Lineage (NCBI taxonomy): Eukaryota > Viridiplantae > Streptophyta > Pinopsida > Pinales > Pinaceae > Pinus > Pinus tabuliformis. The sequence continues at coordinate 1,290,004,718 of CM062816.1, read as the reverse complement.
GAAATGTTTGTGTGAAAAATTATTTTATCATTCCATTGAAAAGTATATCTTTCTAGTTTGATGAATCAATATGTTACATTAGCTAGCATCATTGAAAACTAGAGTTGCATCATCGTTTGCATTCAAAAGGAAATGAATTCTCTTTACTCTTGAAAGGACTATTTGAAGTGCATTCAATAGGGAAGATAGGAAGAGAAAAGAACTTTCATTATTTTGTTTTCAAAAGCGAAGTAGTGAAAAGGTCATCTTGCTTTCAGTTGCGTGTTTTTTGCATTCATTGTTTTTCTCTACTCTAATTAGTGTAAACATTCATCGAATTGAAAGGGTTTTGTCTCATTTAGCTGCATATAGGAGTTTTTTCGAGTCACATCGATAGGGCCTGAAAAATAAGATATAATTTCAAGTTAAAATTTAAAATGTATTTAATTAACCTAAGGCACATTTGAAACCTAATACTCACATTTTAGAGGTCTAGGATAAAGACATGTTCTGACGTCTTTAAACCTAGCAGCTGTCGTTCGCTTCAGCACTAGACAATGCTAGTAAGGACATGTGCTCCCCATACCATTGTGTATATAAAGGGATACCCCACTAGGTTTGCAATCATTTATCCATAGGAATCTGAGTCTGCCGCATTGTAAACGTGATACACCGAACACAGCATTTGGGGAGATTGTCTGCTCGTACTTCTCAGTTCGCCTAAAGGTATGCTGCAGTTTAGAGTTACCTAGTAATCCTCTTTTTCCTAGATTAACCTGAGCAGTCATTTTGATATTTTTGACTCACTAATTTAAAAGATCACCGAACACTTGTCCTTTCCATCTCATTTCAAACCGAAAGAGATAGAGTCATCTTTGCTATTTTATACACTCTCAAAACATGAAAAAGCACCAGTCTATTTCGGCGTATTAAAAAATTGTTGCCCACAATCACATAACATTCTTGATAGAATCATTTTGCACCACATCATGAGTACCTTTAATACATTTTGTAAAAGCCCTAAAATTAATCTCTCTCTTCTTGTTATTTGAGACAAAGTTATCATGGTTGAACCATCAGGTTCACCCAGTTCCTCTTCCACTCCTCCATCCGAAAGATCATCTGAGGAGCCTCTTCCCAAACTCCCGCAGTCACTAAGGATCAAGGTGTTGAGCTTGGTATTGTTCTAATTATTCAACCTTTTTCATCTCATCCTCCCCCATCAGATACTATGTCACCTTACAAATCTGGCCTGGAATCTCTGGATAATCCTATCCAAACTCTCCGGAGTTCGCTGAATCCTAAAGGTCAGCAAGGAATGGTTGTTTTCCCTCCAAATCCTTTGTTTGATCCTGTTGTGATATCACCGCAACATCCATACAGTCTGTGCGATCAACCGGGTATTCCTTTGGAATTATCCCCTCAAACATATTCAGTTTTCCATTGTCGTTTGTTTCCACCCATGGAATCAGAAGGCGATGTCCTAGTCTCCTCTCTATGTCACTCGGAGGTTTCTGCTACACACACTCCTCATGTTGTTGATCAGCAGGGATATCCATTCCCTCTTGAAGGTTTCCCTTACACGGGAAGCATTCCAACCAGTTTCCACCCTAAGTTACCTCGTGATTACATTTCTTTAGCTCAGTTGGTTTCAAGCACTCCTAGTGCTTCGTCGTTATATTACAACCCTATCTGGTCATCTAGCACTATGCCTACTTCAGGTCTGTTCGTTCAGAACCTGACCTCTCAATCGATTATGCATTCTGCAGTTACATCAGTTCCGATGCAATGCACCATTGGGAATCCACTTGTTTCGTCATTTCAACTAACTCTTCCTATTCAACCGATGATCTTGAGTCAAGTCTCGGTCAGTTCTTCAACCCCTCTAGTAAGTGGATAGCTCATGCCACCGCCTGGGGGGCAAAGCCCAAATCTTTCAATGATGTATGGCACAACCAATGTGAGCAGCTCACAAACTCATGTGGTTGGAATGAACCAACCCTCTTATGGTGTTATTCAGAACCCTACTGGTCCAGCTGGATTGAGTAATGTCCAATACCAGCATCCAAACCCTGCTGGTCCATCTGGGTCAAGTAATGTCTAGTACCAACAGCCATATGTGGCTCAAGGTTCATTCCAACCTCCTTATGTTCCATATGGTTCACAAGTGATGGTAAATCCACCTTACGTCCCTCAAGCTAGCCCTTATGTTCATCATGGTCTATCCACCGTGCCTAGTGGATATGGCCAAATCCAATTTGGAAATTTTCAAGGTATTTCTCCAGGAACTATTCAAGTACCCTTGCCACAACAAGGGAAACCCTTGCAACAGCAAGGGAAACCTTCGCAGATACAAGGGCCACCTTTGCAGTAGCTAGGGAAGACACTACAACATCAAGGACAATTGCATCAACCGCAGGGGAAACCCTTGCATCAACCGCATCAAAATTTGCAGCCGCAGGTGCAATTTGTTTACCAAGCTTCCCAACCTCTGCCTTCATAAGGTCAACCTCTACAGCTGCAAGGAAAACCTTTATAGCAGTAAGGCCAACCCTTGCAGCAACAAGGTCAACCCGGGCAACAACAACCCTTGTACTCATATCAACAGGGTCAACCTTTGCAAGGCCAAGGTCAAGTCCTACAACAGCAGGCTCAAAATCCCTATGTCCAAGGGCAACAGGTTCAGAATCCTTATGTCCAAGGGAAGTAGGTGCAAAATCCTTATGTCCAAGGGAAACATGTTCAAAACCCTCATGTGTAAGGGTAGCTGGTGTAAAATCTATTTGTCCAAGGCAAATAGGCTCAACAGCCTTTTAACCCATATGTTGCTTATCAACAGCCTATGGCCAAACAATATTAAGGCTACCCAGGTCACAATCCTCCCTACGGGCAAGGTAACCTATAGTGGGGGAAAAATCAAATGCCATATGGACAAAATCCTCCACTATGGAGACAAAATCCTTATCAACAAGGATGGGTTCTGCAATCCAAGCCTGTTCATAGGCCCCAAATGCCTTTTAATATGCAATTGCCTTTCTTGGCCACATTGGAGCTGCCAAATGTTTCTAGACTCATGAATGATCCCATTCTTCATTCACCATACTGGCCTCCATTTCCGTCCAAGATTCTGAGCTATTGTCCAAAGTTCAAGGGAAAAGCAAAAGAGGATCCACAAGTCCACGTGATGACATATCACCTCTCATGCTCCTCTAATTCGTATGTTGATGATTCTATTCGTCTTTGGCTTTTTCAGCGAACCCTCACAGGTGCTGCAACCAAGTGGTACATCAAATTGCCTCAAGGTACCTACAATGACTTTAACACTCTCACTATGGCTTTCCTCACACATTTTCAGCTGCCAGCTCGCTATGAAATTGGCACCCATCTGCTTATGTTCCTTAAAAAACACACTACGACCCATATCTCTGATCACATCCATGAATGGAGGCATAAGCGTTGCCTGATCAAGTTTGAAATTGCTAATCAGTTGTTAACCGAATGGTTCACCAAGTCATTCGTCAGCAAAATTGTTGAAGACATAACAATGGGTGGCTATGTCACTGAAGAACAAGCAATCGCACGTGCCCAGTCTCTAGACCTCGTCTACTCGCAATATGGAATGTTATATGATATGTTACGCGATGCACCCAGACCATCATCTGATCTAGAAACATAAAAGTCTCTGGCTACACCTCTTATTGATGGAGTAATTGGTTCAGTGTCCCAGACCCCTGCAAAGTCTTCTTCCAAGTAGAAGTTGATCTCAAACACTACTTCCAATGATTCCTCTCGAAATTCACCTGGTCTTGGTAAAACCTCGGAGGTTCACGCTGTCCATTCTACCACAGCGGACAAATCCTCTAAAGTTAAAAAGAAGGGTAAAGGAAAGGGTAAAATTGATGCCCCAAAACAAGGCCCTCCTAAGTCATCTGTTGGTGATGCTTCTCAATGGAAGCCCAAGTATCCATGCCTCATCTGTGAGGAGGATCACTACACTAAAGATTGTCCCCAACGATATGAAGTTAGTCGTTTGCTCAAAGGGACCCCAGCTGTCCTGAAAGATCCCTTCCCGTCCCAGTAGACTCAAATGGTAGACCAGCCTCAGTCATCTGCTTCCTCAGGTTCCCAAGTGTTTATGATGAGTTCACTGGTAAATGTGGCTACCAAATTGAAAGATTATCAAACACCTACCCTGACAGCAGGAAAAAAGAAAGAAGTCACCCCTTCCTCCTCTATCATGTCTTCCTCTAGTCCTCTCCATATAGAGTGGCCTAATCCAGATTCTGTTATTCAACCACCCTCTCGGGGTGTGCTACGAAATTCCTCGTACACTTCAAATGCTCGAGCCACTCAACATTATAACATTGTTGAGGATTTGGCTCAAGCACCATCAGCTATGTCTGCTCTCAAGGTAATTCAAAGATGTTTGTCTCAGTGGAAAGCGTTGTTTTCGGTTATTGGAGGTATTGATCCATCTGTCTCCAATATTATTTGTTTCGATCTGGAAAACCATGTTCCATGCTTACCTCATCAGATTGCCTTTCTCATCCAGGTGATCATTAATGACAAGACAATTCATAGGACCATCACTGATGAAGGTGCTTATACCTACATCATGTATGTTGCTTGTTGAAAGAACATTGGTTCTCCTACCTTGAACCAATCCCCTAACACTTGGAAGCTTTTGATAGACACGATTGACGACCATTTAGTGTCCTTCCTAACCTTGCCATTACTTTGGAGGGCAAGATAGTTTAGGTCAAAGCAGAGATTTTTGACGCAATTCTGAACCATAATCTTCTACTCGGACGAAGATGGACCCATGCCATGCATGTTGTAGCCTCTTCTCTCTTCTGCATGATTCATTTTCCCCATCAAGGGGAGATTGTCATAGTCACCCAACTTTCCTTCCTTACCTCTTCCTCCTCAGACAGAAATGTTCCTTATGTTAAGCACATCGGTGCTCCTTATGAGAGTGTGGGGGCAGGACTTTTTAAAGATCTCGCTTTGATGGGTATATTTTCGCTCCCACCTCTGCATGTTGCCTCCATCAACATGATCTCAGTCAAGTCTGATCCTTGGGTCGTTCCCTCATTGGATCTTGTTGGTACATGGGGTGATGTTATGCCATTAAGCCCTGCCGAAATTAATTATGTGGAGATTGTTTCGGCCTCGACTTCAGTATCCTCTAATCATCCTATTTCGAGTACATCTCTCGACATGTATTCTCAATCCCTATGGCTTGGTTCTTCAGAATCTCCCGATCCCTTAGCCGAGACTTTTCTTTCTGACGAAAGTATCATGGAAGTTATGTCTCTGGAGGAAGTACCTTGGAATGACACTCATCATCATTCCTCGTTCTTGCCTGGCCCAGCGGTCATGTCTACTTGTCTTGAGAAGTTCTCTTCTCAGTTCCCGACTCAACCACTTCAGATGTCGATCATGACTCATGAAGTTTGGTCAGAAGGGAACATGGGTAACATTACCCAAATGATGCCGATTGATATTTATGTCAAGCCTGGTGTTGTTGAAAATGTTCATATTGGGGTGACTTGTTCTCCTGATGAGATCAAAATCTACACTCGTCCTTTTCAAGAATTTTGAAACATTTTTGCATGGTTATATGAAGAAATTCCTGGCATTGACCCAAGTATAGTCGTGCACAAGATTCCAACTTATCCTAACGTGAAGCCCGTTTGACAATGACTTCATCCAGTGCACCTTAGAAAAGCGGCTGCCATTAAGGGGGAAGTTGAAAAACTTCTCAAAGCTGGATTTATTTATCCAATCCCTCTGACATATTGGGTATCAAATATCGTACTAGTGACAAAGAAGCAAGGCACCATTTAGGTTTGTGTTGATTACCATGACCTAAATCGTGCCTGTCCAAAGGATAACTACCCCACTCCTTTTATAGACCAAATCATCGACGAATGTGCTGGGAGTGAAATATTTTCCTTTATGGACAGTTTTTCTGGTTACAACCAGATAAACATCGCACTGGCTGATCAAGATAAGATTGCCTTTATCTGTCCATGGGGGACTTTTGCATATAAAAAGCTCCCTTTTGGCCTTAAGAATGCTGGGGAAACTTTTCAAAGAGCGATATCCTATTCTTTCCATGACATTAGAAACATCGTTCAACCTTATTTGGATGATCTTCTCACTCCTTCATGTAAGCTCCATGACCATCCAGACCATCTTTGACAAATTTTTCTTCATTGTAGACACTACAACATTCAGCTGAGTCCACATAAATGTGTCTTCTACGTTGAATCTGAGTGCCTCCTCGGTTTTATTTTTTCGAAAGATGGGATTCGCCTTGATCCTCTTAAATTCGAGGCTATTGTCAATCTAACCCCTCCCTCTTCATTGCATCAACTACAGAGTCTGCAAGGGAAAGAAAATTTCCTTCGTCGTTTCATGCCTAACTATGCTGAGCTAGCTTCAGGGTTCACCCAGTTGCTTAAGCAAGGGATTCCATTCATTTGGGATGAGGCTACCCAAAAATATTTTGATGACCTAAAAGTTGTCCTCATTAATGCTCCCTTGTTGCATCCTCTGAACTACCATTGCAATTATTTTCTCTATCTAGTTGTAGCCTCTAGTACCATTGCTATGGTGTTGGTACAATACGATGACGAGAAACGATATTCTCATGTCTAAAAGTTAGCTTTGGCTAATGTTCAGGTTGTTCAGCGATTTCAGCATTATATTATCCTCTGCACTACCATGGTGATTTCTGAGTTCAACCCCATGACTTACATTCTAACTCATCAATTACTGGGGGAAAGTATTCTAAGTGGATTGTCATCCTTCAAGAATTTTATTTGTTGTTCACTATTGCCAAATCCAAGAAATCACTTGTACTTGTCGAGTTGATTTGCTCTCTTCCCTCTGCTTCTCTTCTTGTTGGTGCTGATGAGTAGCTACTGGATGAGACCCTTTTCTTGATTAGCACCCTCGACCCTTGGTACGATGATATCATCGTGTATCTCCAAACCTCTACCTTCTGGTCTGCGTTGACTAAGGATGATCGCTGACGCATTCGGAATCAATCCCAACCTTACCATATCATTGGAGATACTTTATACCGTGTTGGTGTTGATTCAATTCTTCACCGATGTTTGACTCTTGAGGAAGCTGAAAGGGTCTTGAATCACTATCATTCAGGCGCATGTGGCGATCATCTATTTGGCTATGCCACTACTCAAAAGATACTTCATGCTGGTTACTTTTGGCCCTCCATATTTAAGGATTACATCCTTGTTGTTCGCAAATGCCATGAGTGACAGATTTATCAGCAAAAAATGCGCACCCCACCTGCTCTCCTTCACCCCGTTATTACCGTTGGTCCCTTTGCCAAATGGTGCATCGACTATATGATATGTAACCATCGTTCGGATGGGGGGCATGGTTATATTATCGTTGTTGTGGATTATTTCACCAAATGGGACGAAGCAATGCTTACAGCTGATGGTAAAATGACAGCACAATTTCTATCCAATCATGTTATTTCTAGGTTTGGAGCGCCTCAAGCCATTTTTACCGACCATGTTTCCCATTTTCATGATTACATGATGGCTAAGCTGACTTCTACATTAGGTTTGCATCACGATGGCTCAACCCCATATTACCCTCAGGCCAACGACCAAGTTGAGGTTGTGAACAAAGTTTTGGTTACAATGCTTCAGCGCACCATTGGGATGCACAAGTCAAATTGGCGTATCATTCTTTTAAGCTCTGTGGGCTTACTGAATCTAGACAAAAGGCGCAATTGGATTCACACCTTTATAGATCATCTACGGTGTGGAAACAACTTTACTGATTGAGTGTGAAATTCCCTCACTCAAGCTGGTTGTTGAACTACTCCTCGAAACCTCTGCTCAAGAAGATCACCTCTTGTATTTAGAATGACTGGATGAAACTCACCATCTTGCTACTTTAGCCATTGAAGCATAGAAAAAGTGGGTTAAGTCCCATTTTGATCAGGCGGTTTCTCCTCGTGCTTTTTTTTAGCGCAATTTGTTCATGCTATATGACCAAGCAAATGATAAGTTGGGGGCAGGTAAATTCGAACCCATGTGGCATGGGCCCTATATTGGCAAAGGCATGTTACAAAAGGGGGCATATGATCTGATTGATTATGAGGGCAACCCTTTAGACAAGCCCCGTAATGGGCTATATCTCAAGAAGTATTATGCCTGAGTCATCTCGCATGGCTACTTTTCTACATAAGTGTGTTATTCATTTTTGTGTAAGTTGGTTTGGTTTGGTATGTTTCTTCAATCATATTTCCTACTTATTATGTCTTCACCTGCTTTGAATATGTTTGTGACTCCTTATGTCAGTTTCACTAATGGTTCTTGTCGTAGTACCCAGAATCTATCTTCTGTGACATGGGCTATCTATGCCCCTAATGGTGATTTGATTGATATTCAAGGTATTTGTTTGGGTCAAACAACTAATAACATTGTTGAGTATAGCGCAATCATCGAACTCTTGTCAGAAGCCATTGCTCTTGACATTCAGGAAATGGTTGTTAACCTTGACAAAGAGCTTGTTGTTCTTCAACTCAATGGGAAATATTCCATCAGAAACCCTCACATGTTAAGAATGTATATGCATATTCATCTATTGGAAAGAAATTTTGATTACATCGCATATCATCATATTCCCAGGCAATGAATACATTGACAGATGCATTAGCAAATTATGTGTTAGATAGACATTTACGCAACAAAAACATTTGTATCATAGTAAGCAAGAGATATAGCATATATATATATATATATATATATATATATATATATATATATATATATATATATATATATATATATATATATATATATATATATATATGTCGATAATGTTTGAGTGTCATACATCAAAACCCCAAAAAATAATATATGTATTCAGTACATCCATGGCTCGTAGGCCTCAAAACTGTAAATGCTAGACTATGGACTACTCAGCATGATGATCATAATAGCATGTTACTGCTAGTACTACTTGAGTCAGTAAATGGCAGATCCGGTTAGACACCCCCATTGTGTGCCACTGATACTGGCGTGGGATGTCACCCATCTGGGCATACTCTGGGATACCCTTGGTCAATCCCTCAAGGTTCCGTGCGATCTTCTCCTTGTTATCGACTCCTTCTTGATAAGGAGCAATATCAAACTGTCGAGCAACGTGCCTGGCGATCGGGGACATCCCGGCTGGTCGCTCTGGTCCCACATCTGCATTTACAAAATCAAAATGTCACGAATGCATATATTTCAAAAAACAATAAAAAAATCATAAAATTAAAATTGTTTTTCTTACCTCCATCATCATAATCTTCTCCCTTTGGGAGTGACATATCAAGATCGTCATGGAAGTCTGTAGTGCTATAAGGCCAATCCTCAACCACGATCAGCTAACGTCTCAGCCACGAAAAGAAGGTGGGCTTGTATGACATATGTTTGCCCCCACTGGTTCTGGGCATCATTTCACTCCAACGGACCATCCATGGGTCTCCTGGAAATGGGGGGTTCACCTCTGCAAGTTGATAGTGAAATAGCGGGATCCATTCTAAAAAGAAGATCACTAGAATAGAACCATATCCAAACTTCCTCAAGTTTCCTTCCCTGGCTTTGGATAACTGGCACTTCATGTTTACCTTCATGGCTTCCACCCAATTGAATATAGTGGGCATCATACAGTCTATAGCATACTGAAACTTGGACTTGTTGGACTCATGCAATGCCTGAGCCCTAGCCACTTTGTTTATAGTCAAGAGCAGTGTTTTCAGCACAAGGTCATTAACAATCATGATATCTACCTTGCCACTCTTTGATTTCAGTGCTTCTGGGTAGTGTTCTACAAGCAACATGTTCACGCTTTCCCCAATAGGCGTGGCCCCGTAAATATTGACTAGTTCCCCTCTTCGGGATAGTCTGGTGATGAAATAGATGTCGAAAGTTTCTAATTCCAGTTCTTGATCCCAGATGACAAAAAAATCCCGATTAATGTCCCAAAGACTAATCAAATATTGCATTAGCTCATGTTGAGCTCGAAGACCCGGTGTGAGGAAGAATTTGAGGAGCCCATAGTTCCTCGGGGCATTTAAAAAGTTTGGGTTTGCCAATGCCTATGAATCGATTGCCTCATGCTCACATTCTTTCTAATCAACCATTTTTTGCTATATTTTGCCTGAAAAAACCATAACGTCAAGTCAACATTCATTCTTGACTCTTTGTATCATATAAAATCATTACATCCCTTTGTCTTGTGTCGATGATGTGGGATACATCATGGCCCTCCTTCGATAAGGTCACTTCCTGTCGACTTCAGCTCATTATCTGGGAAGTTAACCAAGAGACTCCCTTTCGGTACCTTAGAGCTTGCATGCCCTAATGGAAAGTTATTCACACTCGACGACAAGTTCACATCATTGGTTTTTGATCGGGTGATTTCACGGGTATTTGAATTCAGTTACTTTTCACATTCCTTGAATTGTGTTGTTAGTAACTTGAGAGCCATTGTCATTATTGATGGTTTCTCTCACGCTTGTTAAAAGATCGCATCATTGACCGTTAGTCAAGCAAACTTCTAGCATGTTCGACTTCAACACACTTATTCACATGTTCGAAGTTGTACTTTGATCGGGTCATGTTCAAGCGCAAGACCCTAGGCTCAGATTACAAAAGTCCAGGTTGCAAGGTGATGTGACATGAACATGCTGATATACATGTCTCTTTCAGATGGATGGCTACAACCATACCATGAGTTGTTATATGTGATCCTTCTCATTATTAGGTGGTTGTGACCATAACTTGGTTTTGATATGATCCTCCTTACAGGATGGTTGCACCCATGCCTTGGATCCATTTACATGATCATTCTCTCGGTGGCTGCATCCATACGACGATTCATGTATCATTTATCAGAGATTTCAGTGATGTATATGTATCTATTCTTGCTTGCAGGTTCTTTGATGGTAGCCTCTGGTTCCACGCATCTACTTGTAAAGCATTTCATCCCTCACTCTAGTTTGACCTTCATGCTTTAGGGGGCATCTGTTACACATCATTTTGTCCCTGTTCCTATACTCCTCGTTCCTCGATATTGGAGGACCTCTACAGTGAACCTTACATGCTTTCCCATCATGAAAACACTGCCCTTATGTCCCTCTTCATTGGCAGAACATTTCCCTTTTGCATCATTTCCCAAGAATCTTCCTTTTATCCCAATTTACAAGGCCAGTGCTAGTGCTCAATTCCTTGCTCGCGCCAATTTGCAACATTTAAAACTAGGCCTAGCACTGTACCATGCAAGTGATCCCTTCATTACTCACGTTGATCCTCTTTTGGCAAGTTTTTTAAATATGGAGTTGAAGCTTCCATGTCTAGAAGCTTCGTAACGGAAGTCTGGTAAATGGTTGGGTTGGATAGAGCCAAGGAATTCAGTTTGGGCTCCTTTCTCCTATTGAGATGGAACAAACCCAAGAGATAAGGCCTCTCCCATAATAAGACGAACCATGTCCCCTCTATCAAAGCTATATAAACTCCTCCTTTTCCAAGATGAACTTTTTGGCGCTTGAATAGCCAACAAGATATCTATAACTTTTTTATTTCTAGTTCATGTGTGTAAAGGGAGAATAGTGTGTTTGGTTTGGTTTGGAACTAAAGGGAAGAAGCCTTAAACTCCCATTGTTGAGGCTAACCATGAGATGTTAGAAGTGGTTTTGGAACTCGGATACATCAGAGGAAACCTGCAATGTCAAGGCTTTGGTTGTATCTCTTTCTGAGCTTTACATCAATACAAATAATGATTTATTTCCTACATTGAGTGTCATATTACATTTAATGGCTTAAGATTCCTTGAATTTTTAAGTAAATTGAATTCGATTTTATGCTATTACGCTTTCTATTTTCTCTTATGTATTTATTTTAGGTATTTGAAGGAGAAGAACTCAAAGGAAGCTGGAGGAAAGGAGCGAAGTCATCATCAAGCGGAGTAGCATTCTAAGAGGTAGGCACTCTTATTTGATTCTAATTTAAGGAAGTTTTCATTAGGTTGTTCTATTTGCGGCTAGACCCACTCTAGGGCTAGAAGGATCACCTCTATCCGTGGAGGGGATTTACCTACTCCACACCTTGGTAACTTTACTCAAAGGCCAAGTGATATGAGAGAATCCCAACATGAATCTCTGATAAAAATCGGTAAGGCCCAAAGTGTTGTGAAGCTCTGTTAGAGTGGTCGGCGTTGGCCAATCCTGAATGACATGGATCTTAGATGGATCCACATGTGTGCCATGCTCATCAATTATGTAACCCAGATCTTGGACCTATCCCTTGACAAAGGTGCATTTCTCCAAGTTCTCACATAGTTTGTGTTGCCATAGGGTTTGAAGGACATGAATAATATGTTGCAAGTGCTCTTCCCAAATCTTGCTAAAGATGAGGATGTCATCAAGATATACAACCATGAACGAGTTGGTAAAGGGTCACAAGGTGTCATCCATCAACCTCATAAAATTTATAGGGGCATTTGTCAACCTAAAAGGCATGAAAAACCACTCAAAAAGGCCCTCCTTGGATTTGAAGGAGGTCCTTCATACATCTACAGATTCTATTGGAACTTTGTGACAACTGGAATTTATATCAATCTTGTTGAAATACTTGGCCCCTTTGAGCTAGTCAAGAAGGCCATCAATCTATGGGATTGGATACCTATTCCTGATAGTGATTTTATCTAGTGCCTAATAATCAATGCAGAGTCTCCAGGTCCCATCCTTGTTTTGTACAAGTACAATTGGGCTTTCACAAGGTGTGGAAATTTTTTGGGTGTGCCCTTTTTATAGCAAATCCTAGATCCACCACTTTATTTCTTCATTGTCCAAAATAGAGCAACATTATATTGACCCATTTGGAAGAGATGCCTTGGGAGTCAGATCAATCAAATTCTTTACCTAACAATGTGAAGGTATCACTATGGATGAGGGTAATATGTCCATTTATTCTTACACGACCTTATACACCTACTTCTGCTACATGGAAAACCCTTCATGGGGTCCATGTCTATGGCCACAATCTTCCCCTTACTTTGAGAACGAATCAAAAAGAAAAAAAAAATCCCTGTATGGGAGATGATGTCACTACATTGTTTAGTAGATATCAAAGAGATGGTTGTAGGTAGGGCTACCTATGGTATTCTATATAACTTACTTCCCAAAGTAATAATAAGAGTGTGAGGCCTCGATTCCTACATAACATGATGCTTCCACAAGTATGGTTGGCCTAATAATACATCACAAACTTCAGGAGGAGCAACGTCACACAATACCTCATCCATGAAGGGTTTAATGTTGTAGGGAAGATGACATTATTGGCTGATGGGAAGATCCCATCCATGGAAAATTTTAGGGGTTAATATTCGCAGGTGATCTAATTTTCAATGATTTTTCAAAAAAAAAAAAGATTCACCAATTTCCTTTTTTTATAAAAATGATTCGCTCAAATTTTAAAATATAACATTATTTACCTTAAAAATCACCAACATTACATAGAGAGTATATATAAAATCATTGAATAATTGAATAATTTTACAAATACATCAATAAACATTTTATAGTTTACATATTAAGGACTAGTGAGATTCACCAATGTTTATAAACTTCAAGATAATTTTCCATCCTTAAAATAATCCCTGATCTCGTCCTTAGTGGAGCCACCCAATGGTGTATGGTTGTGGGTGTGGTGTGGTTAGTAGGCCCAACCGCTTAACGACCTCTACAAAGATGAGGTTCTTTTGGCTCTTGATGTTGACAATGAATTGCAGTGTAGACCCCTTCACCCACATCTATGACTGGAAGAGACACTCTCCTTCTGGATCTTCGAGCTCAATATTCTAGATCTTGGTGGTGGAAATGGTGGTTTTGGGCTCTACATCAATAATTTTCTTCCCTTTGTCATTTCACTTGTTGGGTTCTGACTCAGAGTTGGAAGATGAATCTGAGTCTAAAGCCTTCACTAAGGCCACTAGTGACCTCTTGGCTCGACACTCACTTGTGTTGTGAGTGGCGCTCTTATGGAACTCACACCAATTTCAAGTGTCCTTCTTTTTCTTTATGATGTTTTTTTTTGGTTGCAGCTTTAGTGGGTTAATCTGGGTCACCCTGCCTTAGCCTTGTCCTTTGTTGTGTGATTTGGGGGATATTTCCCTTGCTTTGGATTTAAAAATCCAAAATCTCGGTTCTTCTATTTAAATTTTTGCTCAATCTTGATAGCATATTGATAGGCGACACCAAGAAATGGCATGTCTAGGAACTACATCTCATCCTGTATGTATTTTTTTAGATAGTCATGGTACTTTAGTACCAGATGCCCCTCATAATCATTGATACCCAACTTTTTGTGAAGGGTATGAAAAATATTTGTGAACTCTAACACATCTTGGTCCCTTCCCTATCGTAGTGTGGTCCACTTTATGCTCTTATATTCATAGCTCCCAACAGGGTAATACTATTCCTTGATGTCTTCTAAGAAATAATTCCAAGTGGGTGCTGCGTAAAACCGTCAGGGTTCTCTCTCGTCCCTCTACTCATAGAAGGTTTCCCACCAGTCTTTGACATTAGGCAACTTTCAGTGCAAAAGTAATTTTTTCCCTATTGTAGAAATCATGAATCGAAAAAATATCCTTCCGACAAATTTAACTATCTATCTACAACATATACAAGTATCTGGCCTTCAAATATGGGAATGTCAAAGTTGACTTGTACCTTAAAGGGAGTGGTGCCTCTAGAGTGGTTGTTGTATGAAGATGCGTTGCATGTGGGCATCTGCCGAAGGATATGGGAAACGTTGTTAATCATTGTGTTCCTTTGTCTCTTGAGGGCTTCCTCGAGAAATATTTTGAAATTATCTCGTACTCCCTCATATTTATTTTCTTCCTCCATGGGAGGATGTTAGGGTCAGTGAGGCTGGTCTTGCAAAGGTTCAACCAGTTCAAGCCCTAACTCCTTATACCCCGACCTCATTGGGGACATGCACTGAAAAAAGAGAAAGAGCAGACCAATCTCATACCACTAATAAATATTTATGCATGAACAAAATCAAATATAGATTTAAATAGAAATAGAAATATACAATGCAAAATGAGCTTCAATTCATTGATAGCAAGATACCAATTTTTTTAGATGTAGAATGGAAATAAACTAGCTCAGATGATGGTAGGTTATCTATGAGAAAAGATGTGACAGCTACATGCCTCTGAACTATGTTAGATTGAGGATCACAAGCCTTTTTATTATTCATAAATAAGGGAAAACACTAAACATCTAAAAATCTAACCCTAGGAGACGAGGAACCAAAAGTTTGTGGTCCCTGTTGGGATTAGCTGGTATAACAACTTTCTGGGGTCATAACTTTAGCATATGATCTTCATTTTATGTGACCGATGGCTTCTTAGAAATATCTATCCGAGGATGAAAAATTTTGATTGCAAATTCTTGTTGTAGGCAACAAGTTTTCCTCTTTTTTGAACAAGCATTGTTTAGGGCCTCAAAATGGCTCTGGAAGTTGAGGACTTGAAAAAAATGCCAAAAATAGTAAATTGTGCTACAATTAAGGAAATTGAAAGAAACAATCTGAAAGAAATGTTGTTGGTAGACCAAGTGGAATAGTTGGGTGGCCACCAATATACTCCTAAATCATTCCTCCCCCCTTACGAAGCACTAGTCCCCATTATGCTGACTATCTCCATGAGATGGGGAAATTTCTGCTAAACTTGGTCATTGGTGGGCCACATGCCCTAGTGCAAGAGTTGGCCAACTTTCACAATTCAATATAGTTACAACCTATATTTTCAAGTGTTCTTGATCTGTGTATCCATGATCCAATTGGTTGTGGCTTGTTCAATGCAGTCTGGGTTGAGCTCTGTTGGTTTCAACTACTCAACAATGTTTGATGTGTCCATCAATGGTGGAAAGTATGGTTGAAGGTGGGCCACATTAAATACAGGATGCAAACCAAGGAATGGGTGGATAATAATCTTGAAAGAATTTTCTCCCATAACTTTGGTGATGGTGTAATGCCTGTGTTGGAGTGGTCGAAGTTTACGATGGGCTCTAGCAAGGCGTTCTTTTTGTAGATGTAAAAAAACTTTGTTGCCCACCTGAAACTTATGGGGCACCCAACATTGATCATGCCATTTTTTTTATTTGGCATTGGATTTCTCTAGGATGTTGTGAACCTGTTGGAAGATGTGTTGAATGTGCTCAATAAAACTAGTGGTTTTATCAACTTTTGATTGAACATGGGCAGATTCTTCTTGTGTAGCTCAAAAGGCAATGCAACATCACGAGGATATAATGGTTTAAATCACAGGCCCACTTCAAAGGCATGTGGTTATTCAAGCTATGGAGAGATTTTTTATAGCTGTGTTGCACATAGGGAAGAATCCCATCCCATGTCTTTGGATGCTTAGAGTTGTACATGCACAATATGTGCACAATTATCTTACTAACGACCTCTATCTAGCCATCAATCTAGGAGTGGAATGTAATTGACTTGGTGAGGTTGGTTTCCAGCAATGACCAAAGGCTTGATCAAAATATGCTTAATAACCCTCTATCCTGATCTGATATAATTGTCTGTGAAACCCACAAATATACCCACACTCGTTTAAAGAAGAGTTTGGCAGTGGTCTCTAGTGTGTAATTCTTCTTGCAGGCATCCAATGTGGCCATCTTAGAAAATCTATCGACGACCACAAATACATAGTAATTTCCATGCTTGGTAGAAGGAATACAATAAATATAGTCCATGGATATGGATTCCCAAGGCCAACTAGGAGTAGGAAGAGGAGTATACAAGTCTTTCTTCTTAATAGTTAGCTTGGCGATGACACAGTAGTGCGTGATTTGGTTTATTTTCTAACATCTCATTAGAGATTTTCCCAATAAAAATACTTTTGTAGTATAGCCATAGTTTTCTCCACACCAAAATGCTTTGTGACAAGACTATGGTGCACCTCTTATATCATCTTGGCACGCTCACTTAAGGGAACGCATAGGTGGCCCAGGTAGCATAATAATGCATCATGGAGTTGGAAGCCTAGAACTTTCTTTCCATCCACTAGCATCTGGTATGCGGTGGAAAAATCTGAATCATTTCAATATAATTGTGGCCATACAGAGGTCATGTGGCCACAAGAGTTGAGAACAATGCTCAGTGCATCAACCGGTGGTTGACTGAGGCAATCTATGACATTATCAGAGCTACCCTTCCTGTATTTGATATTCAAATGGAATTGTTGCAGATATGTGGACCACTTCTTATGGCGATCATTTTTCAATTTCCCTTGGGTCTGTATAAGTTGGAAGGGTCAGTGATTTGTGTGGATGATTGTCTTCTTACCCATAATGTAATGTTTCCATTGTCAGAAATCCTAGATGATGGAATACATATCCTTATTGTAGGTGGAGTATTTAGGAATTTTGTTGGAAATTTTACACTGTGATAAGCCACTAGATTCCCTTGTTGAGTGAGAAGTACACTAATAGCATAGTCAGAGGCATCTGTCTCATTTTCAAATGGTTTTTACATGCCTGGAAACATGAGTACTCGTGCAAAGTCGAGGTTGTGCTTCAGCTCAACAAATGCCTTATGTTGGGACTTAGACAAGAAAAAAAATTCTTTCACTCTTCCTTTGGTAACTTGACTCAAAGGCCAAGTGATATGAGAGAATTCCAACATGAACATTCGATAAAAAATAGCAAGACCTAAAAAGATGTGAAGCTCTGTTAGAGTCGTCAGGGTTGGCCAATCCCAAATGACTTGGATCTTAGTTAGAACCACATACGTGCGATGCTCATCAATGATGTAACCTAGATATTGGACATGTTGGATTCCAAAGGTTCATTTTTCCAAGTTGGAACATATTTTTTTTTTGTCGCATCGTTTGAGTGACCTGTCGAATGTTTTGCAAGTCCTCTTCCCAACGCTTGTAGAATATGAGCATGTCGTCTAGATATACAACCATGAATAAGTTGCTAAAGCACCGCAATATGTCATCCATCATCCTCATGAAAGTTGTAGGGGCACTTGTCAACCCAAAATTTATGACCAACAACTCAAAAAGGCCCTCCTTAGTTTTGAAGGTAATCTTCCATACATTCGTGTGTTCTATTGGAACTCGGCGATAACCAAAATTTAAATAGATCTTGTTGAAATACTTGTCCCCTTTGAGTTGGTTAACAAGGTAATAAAACCATGGGATTAGATAAATGTTTCTAACAATGATTTTATTTAGTTCTGCTAATAAATGCAGAGTCTTCAGGTCCTAACCTTCTTTTGTACAAGTACAATCAGGCTCCCACAAGGTGAGGAACTTGGTTAGATGTGTCCTTTTTACTTAATTTACATCTATCTGATATGGGAATGTCAAAGTTTACATGTACTGTTATCTCAAAATCAGGCCCTAGAAGGCTGCAGACCAGGAAGACTTCAAGTAACTATTTCAAACCAACTTTTGGCTGAGGCTTAGCCTCCTCAACCTGAGAGGGCTCTCTCAAAGGTTAATGATTTTGATAAAGATTAAGATGGCTAACTCTTATAGAACAAATGTGACAAATATGAATGCTGGAAACACATTAAACAACTATCCATTGGGCTTATGGAGTCAACAACACCTCAATATAACAATGAACTCAACCTTACATGGAAGTCAGGGCATTCAGCGTTTAAATATTCAGAACATAAACTCATATGGGACACACAGTTTATGCATGTATACAGGAAGTCAGAGCACATTCAGTGAATTCTGAGTGATTATACATCCATACCACTGTAAGAATTAAGAAAAAGGACAACATCACATATTCTGAACATGAAAAACCCTTCATGAATCCTGAGAAGCAAAGTCAAGCATGTATTATTGAAAATGAGTCATACATATGCCAAATACAAGTTTTTCCATAAAAATTTCCAACCCTTTGTACCTCAGCTCTTCTGCTATATATAGAGCTCTTTACATGCTTGGATTCCTTCCTCCATCATGAGGGGAATTCGAATTTTCCATCAGTGACACCTATTCTAACCATAAAACAAGACTTTAAATGCATTTGACAACTAACTAGTAGTCCTAGAGACCTAATACAACTAGGAGTGAAACTCCTTATTATGATTACAAAAAACTTATCTAAACATTTAAAACATTCTTTGACACCTAAAACTCCATGAAGTAGAATTTTTTGGTGCTCATAACCTTCCAGCTGGCCCTTGATGACTCATCCTTTTTATGTTCCTAGAAACTAGGAGACTGTCCCTTGCTCTGTTCTGGCTGAAAAATAGGTCTTGGTACAGAGCTCATAACTTATCGTACAAAATGTATTTGGAAAAAATGACGGAGGTTTTTGTGAAACAATACATGCTGAACAAAAACCTCTTTTTGTTTTTTGAAACACTACTCCAGCTGCCCAGAATCGATCCTTGAAGAAGACGTGTAAAACAGGAAATTTTGATTTTTTGAAAAACTGCACCTACAGCAGTTTTGTAGCGCAACTTTGGTCACCCTTTTCTCCCAGCTCATAATCAATTTGAAGAAAGTGGAAGAGGTTTTTTCACTTTAGTATCTTAGGAATGAAAACCTCTTTCACTTTTCAGAGAGTAGTTTTCCACTGCTCAGAAACTCTTCTAGAAGTTGACTGGTAGAAACTAGGAGACAAAGTTCCTCTTTTCTAGAGTTTCTTTTTTATTCTTGTCTTCGACCTTCTGCTACTTGTTTTGCCCTTGCTGGATGTTTAAACCTTGTAAATACTCCCTTTCAGAAATCCTTCTTCACAAATATTTGCTTTTTGTCTCTCAAAATTGGTCCATCAAGTCATAATATGCAGCTACAGCAGTTTCGTAGCGCGCTACGAAACTGCTGTGTATTAGGCATCACCTACAGCAGTTTCGTAGCGCGCTACGAAACTGCTGTGTAATTCCAAAAACACAGTTTAATGCCAAAATTTAGCTTTCTTGAGCTTTCTTTTCCTTGAAATGACTCTTCCATATGACATGAGGTTGCTATGTAGTTTTTCTTGGTTGAGGATGGCCTTCAGGCTGATTTAGCTGTATCTTCAGATCTTTGATTTCCTTCTTGAGTGGTAACTGTTTCAATCTTTGATCTCTGCCTCACTTGATAGCTGCCTCGCTTGATAGCTGCCTCGCTTGGTGTTTAATGAATTCAAATTGGAAGCTTGCAGATTTGTTTCTCATGCAATGAATACAATCATCATTATGACTGTGAATACCTGGCTCTTCTTGAAACTTGCAACCTGTGCATACCAAGACAGCTAATGACCTAATGATAAGGATTCTGATAAATATGACAGCTGAGTGAGATTTTTTTATGGATCAGCACGAAATCACCTAGAACTGACTTATGCACTACGAAATCACCTAAAGAGCTTTGTAGCACATAATAACCTTTGAACAGAGCTGACACATGGAAATTGTGTGAATTATGAGACCAGTGGTGAATGAGAATGCATAGTGGACTCCTAAGACTCAGACTCTAAGGCAAACAAAAACTCAAACTTAGACTAGCATCGAATTTTTTTTTTACCATCAAACTGATGTGAGCGATTTTGAAATCAGAATTCTTAAGTGATAACATGTACCTTAATGGGATTCGCGCCTCCAGAGTGGCTGCTAGATGAAGATGTATTATCTATGGTCATCTGCTAAAGGATCTGGGAAAATTTGTCCATCACTGTGTTCCTTTGTCACTTGAGAGCTTCTTTGAGAAATATTTTGAAAGGATCTCTTGCTCCCTCGTCTTTTGCTTCTTCCACCATGGGAGGTTGTTAGGGTCAGTGAGGCTAGTCTTGAAAAGGTTCAAGCAATTCAAGCCCTAACTCCTTATACCTTGATCTCACTGGGGACATGCACAGAAAAATGGAGAAACAACAAACCAGTCTGATACCATTGATCTAGACTTATGCATAAATGAAACAAAATATATATTTAAACATAAATATAGAGCTATAACGAAAACTAAACTTCAATTCATTGATAACAAGATATTGAAAAATTGTTTACATGTAGAATGGAAAAAAGCTAGCTTGGGAAATGTAGCTTATCTCTAAGAAGAGATGTGACAACTATATGCCTCTGAATTGTGCTGCAGTGAGGTTCATATGCATTTTTGTTATTGAGAAATAGTGGAAAACCCCAAACATCTAAGAACCTAACCCTAGGAGATGAAGTGCCAAAATTTTGTGGGCCTCGTTGGTATACCAAATTGTTGGCTTGTTGGAGCCTGACCCAGGTTTAGAGTTAATTATCCAAACAAATCCCAATACTACTGGCCCTTTCGGCAATAGTCTGCAGAGCGCGGACTGAGGTCTCACCCGAAGTAGTATGGGAGGGTGCTGGAACTAGGTTTCCGCACCCTGGAGATGTCTGATGAGTTCGACTAGTCCATGGTTTGTCCCTGTGCATAGGTTGCTTCACGCACTTCCCCTTTCCTTGCAGCCTGATATACTGCCTTCACCCAACCCTACCCAGGGGCTGAGTGTCGTGCTTTATGTTATTATCCAAGACCTTGCTTATATTCCAATGTTAGTTAATTATCTTTGCCTACTTGAGTGCTTTAAGTTATACTTAACAACATAAAATATTCATACAGGTGCGCGCAGTAAATAAACAATATATTTGCAAATTATATCAATCATGCATTAACCCAAGAATAGATACACAAAATTATAACCAAAATTCTCTTTATTGATTCTTTCCACAGTTACAGACTCGACTCACCCTGCACACTCAGCTGCAGGGGTCCGCGCACTCAGCTGCAGACTACTAGGCCTCTGCGCACTTAGCTATAGAGCCTTCTCCTACTCTACGACCCAAAGACACACTTTACACTGCAACTCAATCACTCAGACTTCTTATCCTCATCTTCTATAATCTATTGTCTCTTTTACACTTAGAGCCATGCTCTATTTATACAATCCCATGGTCTGAAGACCATGGGTAGGTCTATCTAGCCAACATTACAGTACAAAACTAGGGCGGACAACCCTGTGACACTATCATACTTTCATTCCCCACGCCCGCAATTCGTGGAGCTTTACAACAAGATTCGATCAAAACTTGGGCTTTGAGCCCCAAAACATGCCTTGGGGAGATTCCATGCCCAACAAGCCCCCAACACAAACATAGTGACTCGCCCTTGAGTCACTCTATTGGTGCGGCAATCTTTGCATGGAGTCCCTCCAACTATTCTCGAACTGCACGGAGGTCAGTAGCCCACTGAGCTGCTGCTTGCTGGATTTGCTGCATACGCTATTCTGAAATCTCCATGTCGGGAGTGCTTCTTTGCATCTATGTCGGTATCCCCTGCATGTGTTTATAGTCTCACGCCTTTGTCTGGATCCATGGAGTGTGAAGACTGTGCTTTGGTTGGTTAGTCAGATAGTCGGGCCACCCGTGTAGGGTTTTAAGCGGCTGCCATTCACTTTGCCTAGGAAAGGCTCTCCATTTAGTTTGACTAGTTGTACTGCGCCTCCATCTGTGACCTCCTTAACAATGTATGGTCCCAGCCAATGCATTCTGAACTTTCCCAGGAATTTATCAAACTTACTGTCATACAGCAGCACTAAATCATTTACCTTAAAGGTGCGCAACTTAATATGGTGATCGTGCCAGGCCTTCTCATGCTGCTTTTGCACCTGTTGATGAAAGCCAACCAGGAACCATTCCTCCTCAAGTTCTTCTAGCTATGTAAGTCTTTCTTCCAGGGCTTCATGGTTTGTCATACCTGTGAGTGCTGCTATGCGCAAACTAGGGACAATATACTCCATTGGCATGACAACTTTCACACCATAAACTAACAAGAAAGGTGTCTGTACCATCAGTTTCTTGCATGTTTTCCTATAAGTCGGTCCCAATTCCTCCACTATGCGTTGCATACTTTGGTTAGCACAGTCTCCAGTATTTTGTTGAATGCTTCTACTGTCCCATTGGCTTGTGGGTGATACGATGTGCTTTTATGGTGATACACCTGGAACTCTTCTATGAGCATGTTGATGGTTTCATTTAGGAAATGTGTACCATGATCACTCATTAAGATTTTAAGATAGGAAAATTGAGTCAACACATGTCCAAACAAAAACTTCGCAGCCATAGCAACTGTGCAGGCTTTGATCGTTTGCGCTTCTGCCCAACGAGTCAGGTACTCTGTCGCGGTGATGATGTATCGCGTGCCCATTTTTCCTTGAGGTTTGATAAGTCCTACAAAGTCGATTGCCCAATTTTTGAAGGGCTGTAGCATCATTTGTGGATTCAAAGGCATCTTGTCCCTCTGCGATGGTTTACCTATCCTTTGACGTATATCACAAGCCTTATAGTGTTCTTTTGAATCCTGATGAAGGGTTGGCCACCACAACCCTGCACGGAGAATCTTTTGCACGGTCACTCGTCCTGCATAGTGTCCTCCTGTAGTGCCCCCATGTGCTTCTGCGAGGTTTAAATGCGTTCAAATTTAGGTACGTATCTTCGTAGTATCTCATCATTTCCCATTTTGTATAGGTGCCCCGCGATGACAGAAAAATCAGTCGCGCACACCACTAGTTCCTTCTTCTACTGGACGGAGTATTCCTTCGACATGGTCTTGGTTGTCAGAAAGTGGATTATTTCATCAAAGTGCTCGTCCATGACATGCACAACAAAGAGATGCGTGTCAAGTAATCTTTCCTCCAAACTAGTAGGTTCATCGCCCATCTCAATATGTGACAGGTGATTCGGCCCTGCGTTCAGGCATCCAAGTTTTACCACGACCTCAAAGTCATATTCTTGGAATAATAAGAACCACTTTCATATGCGCCCCCCCAACACAAGTTTATTGACCAAGTATTTTAGCGTGGAATGGTCGGTATACATCTTGAAATGTCCTCCTAGCAAATAGTGCCAATATTTTTGGAGTGCGTACACCATAGCCAACCCCTCGCACTTGGTTGTGGAATAGTTCTTTTCCCCTTTGGACAACCTGCAACTTGCAAATGCGATAGGATGATCCAAGCCCTCTCCACCCTCTTATGTGAGCAACATGCCTAGTGCTATGCATGATGCGTCAACATGGACATGAAACTCCACATCCCATTTTATGAAGACTAGTATCGAAGGAGAGGCCAATTTCTCTTTTAGTACATCCAGACTCTTTATTCAATCATCATTCCAGCAGAACGTGACATCCTTTTTCAATAGTTTCTCCATTGGGGCGGGGATCTGAGCATAGCTTTTGATGAACTTTGTGTAGTACCCTGTATGTCCCAATGTAGCACACAACTATTTAACACTTCGCGGTGCTTCCAAATTCAGAATTACAGTAATTTTCACGGGGTCTACCATTAGTCCCTGTTTGCAAACCACATGTCCCAACAAGTTCCCAAAGGGAACGAGGAACGTACACTTATTAAGGTTCAGTGCAATTTGGTGTCTTCGGAAAGTATCCAGCATCAAGCATAAGCTCGCTACATGGTGCTTAACCATTCCAAATACAGTCCAATCATCTAGATAGACATCCAGGAATTTGTGTATATACTCTTTGAACACTGCAACAACTATGCGTGAAAAGATGGCTGGCGCGTTCTTTAACACAAACAACATAACGTGTATTGAAATTAGCCCCACTCAGTCGTGAAGGTGGACTTGCTCCTATCTTCCGGTGCCATTTTGATCTGGTGGTACCCTGAGAACCCATTAGTAAATGAATATGCTTCTTGCTCACTGACATTTTCCAATACTTCATCTGTGAATGGAGTCGGGAATGGGTCGTGCACACAGGCGTCATTCAATTTCTTGAGGTCCACACATATTCTTATCTCGCCCTTCTGCTTATTCTCCTGTACTACCACAGGGCTTACCTAATTGGATTCTTCTACTGGCTCAATGATTGTCGCTATGAGCATTTTGTCTAGTTCTACGCAGACCTTTTCTGTGTACTTCGGATTCAAGCGGTAAGGCCTCTGCTTAACCGGCTTTACGTCGGGTTTTAGGGTGATCTTCATCATCCTTAAATCACCAACGATCCCCTTTGAGTCTGTGATCTTCATTGGGAATAAGTCTTGGTACTCGCGGAGTAACTCAATGACCTTATCCAATGTGGCATCATCCTAGTAGTCACCGAGTGTTGCATACTTCGGTTCAGCCTCCATAACAATGTTTACCTACTTTGTTTTTACCAGCATGGTAATGTCGAGGTCTTCAATCAATGGCCCTTGAACCTTGCGATAGCCTTTAGTTTCTCGAATGTTAACTTTGCGTGGATATTCGTTGTCTTTTTCAATGTTTACATTGTAACACTCTAGCACGCAGCTCAGCTAGGTCGCCCATTCAAGCTGAAGCACTTCCATTGGCTCTTGGGGTATTTTAAAGATATTTGTTTTTACTGCTTGTAGCGTATCATAAACAGTATCCCACCAATGATCCTCAAACGTGAAGGTTAATAGGAATCCTTCACGCAATACATCCCATTCATTTGTGCCATGGTGGAGCTCTGTCTCTATATACCAATTCATGGGTATAATATCCAACGTGTGACAGAACAGGAGCACTCACTCAGGTTGTGGCTCTTCCCCATAGACTTTCGTCCATTTTTCATGCGAGGTGCATACATGGATCATCCCGTCCGTCATACTTGTCTTTCAATCACATCTGAGGCTTCCCAAATTGTAAGCACATCATCCTCTTGCATTCGCGCTAGTCCTCAAAACTTATTTGGTGTGTACCCCACCACCTTCTGGGCATAGTGTGCGGTACCCATTTCAGAGCATCGAAACGTTGTTGTTCCAGCACTTCCTCTTCAAATTTGTTCAAGAAGTCATCCACCTCGCTTAACCCATCATAGGCAGATCTCTTACCTTCTTTGCTACGCAGAGTAGCGATCTTGTCATCATCTTGCAGTTGAGTGTGGTTACCTCATCTAACTGATTCTTCCATCATTATATCTCTTCGTCAGAATCTGATGTATAGGAGATTTCGTGCTCCCATGAGATTCGGCCATCCGCAATTGGATTTACCCAGTCTTGCTCATGCACAGTTATCTTGTATATACCATCTAGATCATCGTCGCTGTCGTAGTCGCGCATTGGCTCTATGTAGCACGATCCTTCCGCAGGGTCTAAAGGTACCACTATGCATAGTGACTTTTTCTCAAAAATCATCTTGCACTTCTTTAGATTTATCACTCCATTCATGTCAATGGCCCAATCTATTCCTGGTAGTGTGGGATAGGGATTGTTGTCATCAACAATCTCTATCACATCGAAATCTGCTAGCACGCTCACACCTTCGATATCTACTGTGATTCCATACAATCTTCCCATAGGTAGGATATTTTGCTGGTTCTCCATTCGCAGTTGGATAGGAGACCATTACAGTGCAGGCCTGCCCATGCGCTCCCATGTCTGCTTTGGTAGGATGTTCGCGTCCGATCCTAGATCCAAAATCACTTGATCCATTTCGTATTCCCCGATCTACGTGGTCAATCTCATCTCCCTTCCTATTCGCGTCGTGTGCTTCCTGAGCTTTCAAACTACGCGCGGCTCCCTTGGTGTAGTGCTAGCGCATCTAGTTATGAGTTCTTGCAGCCCCTTCACAACCTTGCTGTCACGCAACAACTTCATGCATGTCTCCAAGAATGTAGTGAGCATCGATGGGTCCATTTCCAGCTCTAGTCTATCCTTACTTCCTGAAGTGGAAGCATCAGCGAAGCTCCTCTTAGCTTCCATGAAGGTCTCCTTAGAGTGCTCCAAATCAAATTCTGATTCCTTTGTTGGAACCTTACGAACCCAGGTACTTTCTTCAGGCTACTTACATTTGTCATCCCCTGTCATAATACCACTCAGGAGCACGATATTTACATTGGGGTCTTCCTTGCGCAACTTCAACCTCATCATTTGCAGGTTCTGAGTCGGGGGAGGTGTTGAAGCCTCGAAAATCGTTGCAACAACATGGGGGATGACCACCCGGTTCGAACCTTAAAGCAGCTCCTTTTTCGTTTGGAATGGTGGTTCCGACTGGTTCAACTAGGTCCAGTTACCTTCTCTCAATCTCCAATGGCTTTAAGATATGATTTTCATTCACCAATGGAAAAGAGACATCAAATCAACCTTCTTGCTGATCAGGCAAGAAAGTGAGCCTTAAACTAATTTAGGGCTCATCCAATCCACTACTAAAGTTTGCCTCTTTGGGAAGAGGACTTAAAAGAATGTAGAAATTATTCTAAATGAAAACTTGTTTTAAGATGCAAGCAAAAGAAACTATCTTAATCCTATCTCAATTAGGCAGATATAGATCTAACCCAACCAAGAGCAGGTATTTATAATATTGGGATTGAAATATGTCTTGTTTATAATGAATATCATGTTAATAAAGTAGTTCAATTAACTGACATCATGGATACCAAAACACATCCTATTGAGACCTTTTAACTGAAATAATTAATCAACAATACTCAAGAAGAAGTTCTCAGAATGATATTGATCATTTAATTAGTAACTTGAATTATTGAACAATAATATGCGAAAGAAGTTCACAACATATCACTATTTATTCATCCAATATTAAAAGACAGATTTATGAGTAAATAATTACTCAGAAATTAGAATTCATTCCATAAGAGTAGAGATAAATAACAATATAAAATATAGGCAAATTACCCACACTGACAAAAGTGCACAAATATGTAAGTAAATTGACATCATTCTTATTATCATAAAATAAAATCAGCATTTAAAATAATAGTATTCGAAATACCAATTTATTGAATCCATTTCTCCATCTCTAGTCTCTAATAGTCCTTTACAATGCCTGAGCTTCTGCTTTCAAAACCAGAGCTACAATAGTGCAAACTTTGTTCATTATACATAACTCAGAATGTAGAAGAAAAACTTCAATAATCTCCAGATCTGAGATTGCACTCCTCCCACCTACAACTCCAAATCCCTATTACAAAAGTGCTTTTAGAATTCCAGAATTGCAGAGGAAAGCAACCCTTATTACATTCTGCAATATGTTATTTATAATATTTGCAAAGGAATTCTTGAGAGGAAAGTTTGTTGAAGAAAAATCTGTCCAATCAATTTTATTTGCTCAAAATTTTCATCTTTAATTGCTGGAGCATTCTCAGTGATTGAGATATTTTTCTCCACATCTTTTCTATTGTTTTCATGCAAAAAAAAATCAAAATGAATTAAGATGCAACAATAAAATCAAAATATC
Organism: Pinus tabuliformis; assembly: GCA_031772625.1. Lineage (NCBI taxonomy): Eukaryota > Viridiplantae > Streptophyta > Pinopsida > Pinales > Pinaceae > Pinus > Pinus tabuliformis. The sequence goes on along the minus strand of CM062816.1, from coordinate 1,289,976,477 downwards.
ATTTCTGGCATTAAAATAAATCCAATCAAATTCTATTTAAATAAATAATTGAAAATAAAATATAAGCTCTCTATTGATGCCTGGGATGGTATAATTGACCAAGAATATTATTAATGAACAAATCTGCAATTAGAAAAGGCTTGGGCAAATGAAAATGAAGAAAATAAAACTCAGAAAATTGTTTTTGTTTTCAAAATTCAGAGCTTGATCTTCTACTTGATTTTTGACCCAATAAAATACTAAATCTATTAGTGAAACCTCCGCAGAAATGTTCTCCTTGATTTTATCTTTCTAATGAGCCATCCTGGGTCTCATTTGGTCAAGTAAAACTCAATCTATGAGCCTCCAAATTTGATGAGTCAAATTTGACATAATTCTGAAAATTCTGTTGCTACACTAAAAAATCAAAATTTTAATCCTAAATTAAAATTCTAATTAACTAATAATTAATTCTAATTTAATTGTTAATCATAAATTAAACTAATTATTTAATAAACTATTCTTAATTAATGTTAATCTAACTAATTAATATAATTAACTATTTATAACTAATTAATATTAATCTAAATAATATTTAAATTTTAATTTAATTAAATTAATTAAATTCTATATATCAATTAATTTTAATTAATTTAAAATTTATTATTAAATATTTAAATTATTTTAAATTAATAAAAAAACTAACCTACCTTACCTCATGTTCATTCCACTCACTTATGAGTGAGTTTGGAAAATTTAAAACAAAAACCAAAGTATTATAAAACTGTATTTAACGTTTTAAGCCTTCATTGCATATCGGCCATCGGAGACCATCAGAGTTTTGTTAAAATGTTGCGGTACGAAATATGCGATGTGATATAATATCTGCGATGCGATGTAATATATATTTTTTATTTTTTTATATTAAATTTTATTTTAATTTAATTAATTTAAGATTTAATATCTAATACCAATTTTTATTTTGGTTTTATTTTAATTATGTTTAACTAAAGTATGAAATTATTTACAATGTCTTTATTTTATCTAAACTACAACCACTTTGATAAATAAATAAAAAGAATATAAACTACAGTCACTTTGATATTTTGGTTTGCGAGATTAGTGATCTATTTTGAAAACTGGAGTAAATTACTGAAATCCCGATGCTTCATGACTTGGCTGTATAAGTAAAAGAATGAAAAATGTTAATAATAACTAACTAGGGGTTAATTTTTAAAATAAATGCATTATTGAACTAATTTATTTACAAAAATGAAATATTTATATTTTATGCATTTTTAACCCAATTGACATAACTGATTAGACTTCAAAGGAGCGCCATTTACAAACCAGTTGTCCAAACGAGGTGAAACAAGTATCAATGGGAAGCTTATAAAAAATTGATTTTAACAAAGTAATCAAAACAAGAATCCAAAGAAAATGAAAAATTAACAAAATCGCAGGATAATCAACTAAATAAAAATCCTAAAAGGTGTTTAGCCAAAATTTTATAGAAAGGGTCCCCATTATTTGAAGTGAACAAATCAAAAATGGGGGAGTTTTGTTTTACCACAACAATGGTGACACACGGGAGAAGAACCAGTTATCTTTGTTTGATATGAATAAGATTTTCCTAAAATCAAAGTAAAAATAATTAAAAAAGAGAGAATTATGCTTGAAATGCTTGACTAGGTTCATTAGTCTCGATAAAAGCAAGAAGCATCTTACTATAATTTTCTTAAAATTTCTCATAAATTAAAATATTTCGAAACTCTATATCAGTCCTTAATTAGTTGTAGAGATAAAGCAAGGGTCACTTTATAGCTTAGCTTTTAAAATATACTCATTTGTCACAGGTAGAGCCACTGCTGCCAGCAAACATCTATAGTCTCGACAGGGTTACCTTTTAATCATCAATGATTCAGAATCCCATCTATTTAAGAATTACTAACTTAGAGATAAATCCATTTATATATATTTATTTTTTATTTTTTTATTTTTTTTAGTTCTTAAAAGCCATTGTCCTGGTTTGGTAGCCAGAAAGTTGACAATGCCATTCACTGGTTCTAATTGGACTGAACAAGCTGGCTCGTGATGAGACTCCTTGTCTTATAATTGTTTGCAATCATAATCCATTACCCTGGTTTGTTTAGTAGTGTTGGTAATGTGAGCCTATTTTTCCTCTATGACCATGGTAAGCAGGCTCATAATGAGACCTCTTATCTATTAAGTTTTAAATATATTTTTGGATTACACTCTAAGAAAATAAGACTCTTTGGGACAGAGAGAATCATTGACTCCTTAAGAGTTAAGAATTACAATTTCAGATTTGAAGGTGCTTTTCTGTAAAGTGTCTTTACTTGGTTAAAAATAACTTTTCTTGACTGATAATAGAAATTTGAAAGATCTTAATAAAGTATTGAAATCTAAAAATGATTATAGTTTTAATGAAAGAGAATTTTTTCAGATTTCATGATACTTTGTCAACTTCTCTTGTTTTATAATCTCTTCCTTAAGTATGTCTACCTTTATAATAAAAAAACAAATTTTATTAAGAGATTTAAGAAAAAGTTAATAAGTGACTATTAACAATTTTCCCTATGTATGTCGACCATTGTTATGTAACTAGTAGGCCTTCCATATAAATCATGGCAAAGTCACGGAAATCAAAACTGAAAACCAAAGGAAAAAAATTATTATGCTAAAATAAGAAAGAAACCAGCAAACAAAAATAAAAATGAAGAAATTTCAAAGTGGACAGGAAAATCCAAGTTTCATAAGATAAACTCAAACAAGAATGTTTATACCAATTTCTCAACAATATGAAGAAAAAAAAAATCGCATAATCATTTCTTCTTATGTTGAGATTTAGAAAAATCATACCTTGCAAGGTTGTAAGTGTTTTAGGATTTTTGGATAGCAGTGACGATAAAATTCAGCCACAATGAAAACTTTCTATCTAATATCAATCTTTTTGTTTCGAATCATCATCTTAATTATTTTCTAACAAATAAAGGAATGCTTAAAGAAACAAACTAAAGGTTCAGAAACTTCCTGGTGTAGTTGTTTCGATGAAGATTATCACTGCTTATTGAAATAAAGCCAAGAGAAGAGTATAGGACTTCGAAAATATGATCCGGCAGAGGATTGAAAGCTTCAAATGGAGAACTGCAAAACAGATTTTTTATATCAGCATACTTTAAAAACAAAACTAAAGTAATGAAATGGAAATTAATGAAAGTGGGTACATGGATCTTACCATTGGATAATTGCATTTGATCTTACCTGAAAGGTATCAATTTCTCCAATACTAACTGACTTCTTCTTTTAGTTAACATTAAAACATGAAGAAGGCAAACTAACCAAAATCTTATAACCCAAAATCATTATTTATTTTATTTAAACTAAAGAAAACAGTAAAATGTAAAAATGGAACGCTTAGTGTTCAAGGGAAAACAAATGCATCAGAAATGAGAATGAGAATTTGCAGTAATGAATGTTCTCAAAATATTATAAGTTTCATATAAATTCCATGATTTTATAAATTGTCCAAAATCAAGACCAAATCCAAGATAACAAAATTTAAATATGAAGATAGAGAGGTCTTGAATTCCATATTTCATTATGGAATTATATATTTAAAACTGAAATATATGAGAAATCAAAATGATTTAAATATGTTGCAAATTGGTTATTAATTGCTTTCTTACCATAGTGGTTACCCAAGCTCACTTTTAAAGTAACACATCACCGTATCGAATGATTCGCATCACGTGTTTCTTCACCATGCATCAAGTTTAATTTTCAAGACTTCACCTTTGTTGCTATGCCATATATCGATTAAATTTTAATGGCTTAGAGGCATGCATTGGAAGCTATCGCATTGGAGATTGCAATGGAAAATTGCCGATATGAAAACATGCAATGAGAAGATGTGCGATGAAATGGAGCAATCGCATCATTGAAGAAATATTATATTGGGGATCAGGAAATATTTACATTGTGCTTCCCACATTGCACAACGCACATCACAGATTCAGAATTGTGATGTGAGCATAAATAAAAATGTGATGAAGCGATTGCGATATTGGCGATGTAATGGATGACGTGTCTAATCGACGATCAGTGATCTTAAGCACATGAGGTAACAATTCTCGATACGCCGATATGCGATGAAGAGTGGACCCAATAACTTTATGATGAAAATTTAATAACATATCGGATCCGAGACATCGGCCCTTTTGAAGTTATGCTCCTACCATTATTGCGATTGAATGGACGCGATATTTTATAAACTTAATTTGAATTTCATATCAGGTCTGGAATTATGTGGTCATTGCAATATCAGTAAAGTCATTTATCGGAGATCGGCGATTTATGATAATGGAAGTATATTCAACTGCAAACCTCCGATATGCGAAATGCGATATGACATATGAGCAAGGTAATACATCAGAGATTTTTTATGAACAATTTGTTATAAAAAAATGCTAAGAGCTACTTCGGATGAAATATTTCGCTACGAATGGTTGTGAAGTGGATGATGTAATATCGGAATGAAATTATTGACGAAGATGAGTGGGATGGTAGTATTGTTAATATGTATTCACCGTAGCATCAACAATATGAAAATCAAATTGAAATGATGAATGAAAGCAAAGTTAAAAAATGTTCAAATTCAAATGAATCACAAATAAAATTTCCCTGAACCTGTTGCAAATTTGAAATAGGTTTGCTGCTTACTTCAAGTTTTGAAAAAAAATAAAAGCCTGCAAATGAAACAGAACAAGAATAAAAAATAAACTAAGGAAAATAGAAACCAATAATAGATGAAAATGAACTTGTAAATGTGTAACTATAAGGAAATTGTGTGTAGATTTTACCTCATGAATCTTCAAATTCTTCCATCTATTTATCAAAATTCTAACTTTGTTCAGAATCATCTTATTATTTATTCTAAATTAGAGTGGGCAATCAAGTTGAAGGAAATCAATTATTCATGTTCAGGAAATATGAAATTCATAAAATTCACCAAAATTAAATATGAAACAATGCTTCCTTTTTGAATTGCAACAACAATTTATTACCTCTGCTCATTCCGAATTAACTTGAGAAAAATCTGTATTGTTATAGTCACTGTTCAATAATTCATTTAGTAAATAAATATGATGCATATTGCAGCATCAGATAATAAACTACTTTAGACTAGAATGAGATAAAGCCACTAATTGTGGAAAATTATCAACATAAATTTAAATGTGTGTCAGGTGCATACTCAATTAAATTCTGTCAATACATTATTCGAAATAGGCAGAGATGTATTCATGGGTAGAGGTATTGCTACAAGAAATTTTAAAAAGGAAAACAAGAATTAAAACTTTCTAATAGGAAGAAAATGTTTCATTGAAAATGTATATGATATGAAAAGGGTTGATTGCTTTGTTTTATTTATATCTACAAAACTGTTGAAAATAAATTAACTACATTAATTCTACTCCTATTTTAACCATATACATGAAAATGACTAGGTATAATCATATTTCCAGTGTAATCATTTTCTTATTTTAATTCATGCATGTATGTACAATTCAAATGTTAGTAATAAAAATATAAATCTAACTAAACTAAGAAAGATAAATCCATAAACAGAATGCACAGTGATTGTTAGCAACTTATAAAATCTCGTTCTCTTGAAATTTCCTTTCCAATTGAATACCAATTGGATCATAAAAATCTGGATGGATTTCAATTAATAATTGGGAAATGTTCAAAAGAGGAGATGAAAAGCCAGACTATGGATATGAACTTTTATATTCAAAAGCCTAAAAAAATGTTAGTATTATGTACAAATGTTAAATTATTAACAATATTCCATGAAGGAAAATTTTCCAAATATTTTTCAAATGAATTAATGAAAAATGTACGGAAATCTCTCAAATAAAATGGAAAATTATTAATTGAATTGGATTGCTGACCAGATTGTAAAATTACATTCTCTTGTTGACATTGCCTTTGAAAAGACAGAGGCTTTTGATGAAACATTAGCATTGATTGAAATTGAAATGTTAATAGCTTTTGATGCTTATGATTATAATATAAAACTTCAATTTTCAAACAGGGCAATGCATCAATTGAATGTTTGATAATAAAGTGCTCAATATGTTAGCATAAAGTATCAAAAATCTAAAAATAAATATGATTTTAAACAAAATAAGTGAGGAAACAAAAATAAAATGAAATCACTATTGTTACAACTAATGTTACAGCACAATTGGGATTATTTTGAAATATTTTTTTTTTTACAAGGATTGACCAGAATTATGGAATTTGAGTAATTTCAAATTCCAACTTGTGAATTAAAAAGAAAATTATGATTATGAATAGGAATAAAAGCTTGATCATGATATGAATAATAAATTGGAATATTTTCTCGAATAGTAAAATTATGAAGATAATTTTCTGCTTTAGAATGAGAATTGGTTAGAATAATTTCTGAATTAAAATGTCCCTCATTCTCAGATGTTATTTGAATGTTCTCATGAGGATTCTCTTGAGAAAAATAGAAATCAACATCCTCAATATCAGAGTAATTATCATAAATGACTTCAGAAGATTTTTTTAAATTCTCTTCAATCTCATCCAATATATCCAAATAAGGAGGAACAAGAATTTCATGTTCATTAATGGCAAAAGAATGATCACTTATTGTTTATCTACTTTGATAAAAATTTATTGGTAATTCATTTAAATCATCCTCTTTAATTTCTGAAATATCATTAATACCAAGAGGGGAAAAATTACCATCATTAAAAATATCAGGATAAAGGGAAAAATGTGAATCTGAAATAATGCAATTAAAAATGTCTCGGTTTGAGAACTCTTGTGCATTATGCTCATTGTAAATTTCAGATTGCAGATCATTCCTTTGTGTACTCATGCTTTTTTGAAGAAGATTGCTTTGTTGCTCTGATTTTAGCATTTGCTCATCATGGAAAGATTCAAAAATTTGTACAACAGTTTGCATGTTATTATTTACTTTGATTGTTGCTTGCACTTGCTGATTTGCAATCTGATTTTCTGAATTTAATGCAGAGTAACTTTTAGATTCCAATGCAACTCTTTCTCTAAAATTGCTGTTGTTGTCTTCTTGCATTTGATTAGAAATATTTTTCAAGCTTTGTGAAACCACTTCATCACAATTTATTTGCACATCTAAATTGGAATTCTCATTTATGTTAGAAGGAGATGGAACAAAGCTTGAACTAATTTCATATGGATCGGGAATGGGAGGAAAATAACAAATATGTTCAAACCAATCTAGTGATTCTTCCTTCGTAGGTTTATCTTCGACTTTAAATTTTAAACAATTCAAATGAAATCGAATATTAAAATCTCTAACAGACTCATTTTCTTTTCGTAAATATTCAATTTCATCATATACCTGATCATAATCATAGCCATCAAATCTACAAATGAAAATTGTAACAAATTGATCCCAGCTGTGAATTGAGGCAACCAGAAGAGTTCCACACTAGCTTTTGGCTTCTACCGCAAATGTGAGAGTAAAAATTCTGCATAAAATGCCTTCATCAATTCCTTGAAAATAATAATTTGAAAACTTTTGAATAAATTGAAAGACATGATTAAAAGCAGAAGAATTTCTCTCACCGTTAAACTTTACCTGAGACAAGAGTGACTTTACCACTTCAGGTGGAGTATTCGAAGATGCACATCCATGGATACAACTCCAAATTGGAAGCTTAAGAGGAGCCATCGTAATTTAAATAAAATGTTAAAATTGAAAAGACTCCAATAGACAAAGAGTCTCTGCCCTCCTTCTAGCGCCAAAATGTTGAAGCCTCGAAAATCGCTGCAACAACATGGGGGATGACCACCCGGTCCAAACCTTAAAGCAACTCCTTTTCCGTTTGGAATGGTGGTTCCGACTGGTTCAACTAGGTCCAGTTACCTTCTCTCATTCTCCAATGGCTTTAAAATATTACTTTCATTCACTAATGGAAAAAAGACATCAGATCGACCTTCTTGCTGATCAGGCAAGAAAGTGATCCTTAAGATAATTTAGGGCTCAGCCAATCCACTACTAAAGTTTGCCTCTTTAGGAAGATGACTTAAAAGAATGTAGAAATTATTCCAAATGAAAACGCGTTCTAAGATGCAAGCAAAAGAAACTATCTTAATCCTATCTCAATTAGGCAGATATAGATCTAACCCAACCAAGAGCAGGTATTTATAATATTGGAATTGAAATATGTCTTGTTTATAATGAATATCATGTTAATAAAGTAGTTCAATTAACTGACATTATGGATACCAAAACACATCCTATTGAGACCTTTTAATTGAAATAATTAATCAACAACACTTAGGAAGAAGTTCTCAGAATGATATTGATCATTTAATTAGTAACTTGAATTATTAAACAATAATATGCAGAAGAGGTTCACAACATATCACTATTTATTCATCCAATATTAAAATACAAATTTATGAGTAAATAGTTACTAAAAAATCATAATTCAGCCCATAAGAGTAGAGATAAATAAAAACATAAAATAGAGGCAAATTACTCATACCGACAAAGTGAACAAATATGTAAGTAAATTGACACCATTTTTGTTATCATAAAATAAAACCAACATTTAAAATAATAGTATTCGAAATATCAATTTATTGAATCCATTTCTCCAACTTCGGTCTCTAATAGTTCTTTACAATGCCTGAGCTTCTGTTTTTAAAACCAGAGCTACAATAGTGCAAATTCTGTTCATTATACATAACTCAGAATATAGAAGAAAAACCTCAATAATCTCCAGATCTGAGATTCCACTCCTCCCACCTACAACTCTAAATCCCTATTATAAAAGTGCTTTTAGAATTCCAGAATTGCAGAGGAGAGCAGCCCTTATTATATTCTGCAATCTGTTATTTATAGTATTTGCAAAGGAATTCTTGAGAGGAAAGTTTGTTAAAGAAAAATCTATCCAATCAATTTTATTTGCTCAAAATTCTCATCTATAATTGCTAGAGCATTCTCATTGATTGAGATTTTTTTCTCCATATCTCTTCTACTGTTTTCCTGCAAAAAGAAATCAAAATGAATTAAGATGCAATAATAAAATCAAAATATCATTTCTGGCATTAAAATAAATCCAATCAAATTCCATTTAAATAAATAATTGAAAATAAAATATAAGCTCTCTATTGATGCTTGGGATGGTTTAATTGGCCAAGAATATTATTGATGAACGAATCTGCAATTAGAAGAGGCTTGGGAAAATGAAAATGAAGAAAATAAAACTCAGAAAATTGATTTTGTTTTCAAAATTCGGAGCTTGATCTTTTGCCTGATTTTTGACCCAATAAATGACTAAATTTGTTAGTGAAACCTTCTCAGAAATGTTCTCCTTGATTTTATCTTTCCAATGAGCTGTCATGGGCCTCATTTGGTCAAGTAAAACTCAGTGTATGAGCCTCCAAAGTTGATGAGTCAAATTTGGCATAATTCTAGAAATTCTGTTGCTGGGCTAAAAAATCAAAATTTTAATTAAAAATTTAATCCTAAATTAAAATTCTAATTAACTAATAATTAATTCTAATTTAATTGTTAATCATAAATTAAACTAATTATTTAATAAACTATTATTAATTAATATTAATCTAACTAATTAATGTAATTAACTATTTATAACCAATTAATATTAATCTAAATAATATTTAAATTTTAATTTAATTAAATTAATTAAATTCTATATATTAATTAATTTAAAATGTATTATTAAATATTAAATTATTTTAAATTAATAAAAAAAACTAACCTACCTTACTTCATGTTCATTCCACTCAAGTATGAGTGAGTTTGTAAATTTTAAAACAAAAACCAAAGTGTTATAAAACTATACTTAATGTTTTAAGCCTTCATCGCATATCGGCCATTGGAGATCATCGGAGTTTTGTTAAAATGTTGCGATAAGAAATATGCGATGCGATATAAAATCTGTGATGCGATGTAATATATATTTTTTATTTTTATTTTTTATATTAAATTTTATTTTAATTAAATTAATTAATTTAAGATTTAATATCAAATATCAATTTTTATTTTGGTTTTATTTTAATTATGTTTAACTAAATTATGAAATTATTTACAATGTATTTATCTTATCTAAACTACAACCACTTTGATAAAAAAATAAAAAAAATATAAACTACAACGACTTTGATATTTGGGTTTTCGATATTAGTGATCTATTTTGAAAATTGGAGTAAATTATTGAAATCCCGATGCTTCATGATTTGGCTGTATAAGTAAAAAAATGAAAAATGTTAGTAATAATTAACTAGGGGTTAATATTTAAAATAAATGCATTATTGAACTAATTTATTTACAGAAATGGAATATTTACATTTTATACATTTTTTACCTAGACGACATAACTGATTAGACTTCAAAGGAGCGTCATTTATAAACCATTTGTCCAAATGAGGCGAAACAAGTATCAATGGGAAGCATATAAAAAATTGATTTTAACAAAGCAATAAAAACAAGAATCCAAAGAAAATGAAAAATTAACAAAATCGCAGGATAATCAACTAAATAAAAATCCTAAAAGGTGTTTAGCCAAAATTTTATAGAAAGGGTCCCCATTATTTGAAGTGAACAAATAAAAAATGGGGGGGTTGTGTTTTACCACAACAGGAGGCTAGAGTGCTCCTTTATCGCGCAACCTTGTTATCAGTGTGGGACAGTCCTCTGTCTCATGATCAAACGCTGTACAATATAAGCATGATGGTCTCGTTGGATTTGTACAATCGCAAACCTAATGCCCCGACCCTCTGCAATCGTAACATATCAGTTATTCGTGACCTATTCCTTGTCCCATTCCACCTCAGCCTCGTCTGCACCCCTGAAATCCAGTGCGCGTCATTCCTGCATTTTGATTAAGGGGTCGTGTTTCGACCTGAACTCTGTAGGTAGGAGTTTGATCCATCATCAGTTCATAACTTCTACAGATGCACTCATCATGGCCTACTAACCTATAGAAATTACAGAACAATTACTGGGAATTCTCCATATACTTCTGTAACAAATGGTAGTTATCTGTAGCATGTTTCCCTTCTATCTGACAAATCATGCATCACAATACAGGCGTAGCACTTGGTCCTACCTGTGCCTCTGGTCTCAATGGCATTGGTCCTTCTCCCATGAGGTAATTCATGAACACCGGGCAGTGGTCCTTATCATGCTCCTAACCCTTGCACTTTACACACCATACCTCATCACATACTTCTAGACGAGCTGTCCTATCTTGTTTCAAACTCTGCATCTCAAGGCACAAGTTCTTCAGCTGTGCGTGAATCTGTTGGGCTTCCAGGTTAGGATCTTGTATCGGAGTCTCGTGTAACCTCATCGTGACCTCCAAAGCTTCAGCCTGAGTGGTTAGCCTTTGTTGCAACAACACGTTGCGGAGATGCAGTGTTAACGAGGCTACAAACCATTCATGGTGTTTCCCACCTGTTAAGGTCATGTTTTCTTCACGAATTATGCACTTCAATCTTTGATCCATCTCCCACGGGGTTTTACCTGGTAGCATTGAGATTTCCTTGAATCCAATTATCGATTATGCCTCCGAATTTGGCCTGCTAAATTCTTTTTTTAGCGTAGTCTATATATCTGGTATCCCCACATTTGGATTGTCATTGGAATGCTTAATGTACCAGGTCAGCGTGTGATCCTGCAGAGTGCTTACCAACGTTGCCTTCTTTATATTATCGTCCGTGACACCTTGTGCTTCCCATACAGCTTTCACCACGAACCAAAATTGGTCCGGATATTCATTCCCTACTCCTTTGAACACTGGTAGCTTTATCGCACTGGCCATACTACTTCGCGGTGGTGGCGGAGGTGGTATGGGCGAAGTCGGGGATGAAGATGGTGGAAATGGTGGTGGTGTGGGTGGGGGTGGTATGCGTGTAATTTTCTGCTTTATCAGATTGATCACACTTCTTGGTGAAACCTTTGCGAGCTCTTCTTCGCCTCCGCGCTGAAGTGAAATCAAGGGGCTAGTTTCTAGTTCTGTGCTACCTTCGTCTCTATAGATCCTCCCACTCCGCGCAGCCCCGAGCATCAATTTATTTGCATAACCCACTTTTCACACAGTAGCATTTTAATCCAAGTGTTCAAAGATTTAATGTACTTACCTCGCGGTCCCTTGAGGAAGTGTCGTTTTGCCTCGCTATAGCTGACCAAAGTATCTACCGCAAATTTGGTGATGAACCCTCCTATGATCCGATCCAGCTAGTGATCGACAATGCGCGTGATCCTATGTTCCGATGCTTCCAGTATACGCACCAACTCTAGAGTCCACACAATAGGTTTGTCGAGTTTACACCTTCCTTGGCTATTTGCTAGCGTTGTAATCCACTCGTACAACTCAGTAGGGAAGGATGCAAAAAAAATTCATGGGTTTTCGTATATAAGTAGCAATATAACCACTTTTACTTCAATAATCGCAGATTCCTATTTTCCTGCACCACGAACTTGTGAATCTTTCTGTCCAACCATTCTTCAATTCCTTTCTTTGTCAGATTCTAGTGATATGACATCACACATCTCTATGCAGATCCCGGTCCAGGCAACAGAACCATTTATTGGCTTGTTGGGGCCTAACCCAGGTTCAGAGTTAATTAGCCAAACAAATCCCGGTACTACTGGCCCTTTCGGCAACAGTCTGTGGAGAGTGAACTGAGGTCTCAACTGAAGTAGTATGGGAGGGTGCTAGAACCAGGTTTCCACACCCTGGAGATGTTTGATGAGTTTGACTGGTCCGTGGTTTGTCCCTGTGTGCAGGTTGCTTCGCGCACTTCCCCTTTCCTTGTGGCCTGATATATTGCCTTTGCACAACCCTGCCCAGGGACTGAGTGCCACACTCTGTGTTATTACCCAAGACCTTGCTTATATTCCAATGTTAGTTAATTATCTTTGCCTACTTGAGTGCTTCAAGTTATACTTAACAACATAAAACATTCATATAGGTGCGTGAGATAAATAAAAAGTATATTTTCAAATTATATCAATCATGCATTAACCTAATAACAGATACATAGAATTATAACCAAACTTCTCTTTATTGATTCTTTCCATGGTTACAAACTTGACTCACCCTGCGCACTCAGCTGCAGGGGTCAACACACTCAGCTACGGACTACTAGGCCTCTACGCACTTAGCTGCAGAGCCTTCTCCTACTCTATGACCCAAAGACACTTTACACTGCGACTCAATCACTCAGACTTCTTATCTTCATCTTCTATTATCTATTGTCTCTTTTACACTCAGAGCCTCACTCTATTTATACAATCCCATGGTCTGTAGACCATGGGTAGGTCTATCCAGCCGACATTACATTACAAAACTAGGGCGGATAACCCTGTGACTCTATCATATTTTCACGCCCCGCGCCCACAATTCACGGAGCTTTACAACAAGATTTGGTCAAAACTTGGGCTTTGAGCCCCAAAACATGCTTTGGGGGGATTCCATGCCCAACACAAATTCCTAGGGTCGTAACTTTGGCATATAATCTTTGTTTGATACGTATGATACCTCACTAGAAATATCTATCAAAGGACTACAAATTTTGACTACAATCCTTATTTTATGCCACAAGTTTTCCCATTTTTCAAAAAAATGTCATTTAGGGCCTCAAAACGACTATGGAAGTTCAAGACTCGAAAAACTGCTAAAAATAGTAAATTGTGCTACAATTAAGGAAACTAAAAGAAAAGTGTTGGGGGTCCAAGTGGAATACGTGGTTGGACACCAATATCCACATCGATTAGTCCTAATGCCTTAGGAAGCAATGGTACACATTGCATTGAGTGCCTCCATGAGATCAGGGAATTTTTGTTGAGGTTGGTCCTTGGTGATCCAGTTACCCCAGTGAAATATTTGGCTAGCTTTGACAACTCAATACATTTGGATCCTTGTTTTGTGAGTGCTATTGATATGTGTGTCCATCATCCAATCAGTTATGGCATATTTAATGAAGTTTTGGGTTGAGCTGTGTTGTTTTCAACTACTCAACAATGTCTAATGTGTCCATTAGTGGTGGAAAGTATAGTCTAAGTCAATCCACATTAAAAGCGAGGTGAAAGCTAAGGAATGGGGCGATACTGATATTGAAATAATTGTCTAACATAGCCTTGGCGATGGTGTAAGGCCCATATCGGAGTGGTCGAATCTTACGATGGGCCATATATGTTCTTTTTTTGTAGATTTAACCAAACTTTGTCACCCACCTAAAACTTATGGGGCACCCAATGCTTATCATGTCATTGTGTGTATTTGGCATTGGATTTCTCTAGGCTGTCATGAATCGATTGTCAGATGTGCCGAATGTTCTTAATAAACCTAGCCACTTTATCAGCTTTGAATTGAACATGGCCAGATTCTTCCTCTGTAGTTGCAAAAGGGAGTGCAACATCAAGGGTATATAATGGTTGAAATCCTAGGCCCACTTCAAAGGGGCTATGACTAGTCAAGTTATGAAGAGCTTTGTTATAGTTGTGTTGCACGTAGGTAATACTCTCATCCCATGTTCGCAAATGCTTAGAGTTGTACATGTGCAGTATGTGCATAATCATCCTTTTGAAGACCTCTGTATGGCCATCAGATGGGGGTTGAATGCAGTCGACTTGGTGAGCATGGTATCCAATAATGAGAAAAGGCTTGACCAAAACGTGCTTAAGAACTTGCTATCCTGATTTTATATAATGGTTTATGGGACCCAAAAATGTACCCACACTCATTTAAATAAGATTTTGGGAGTGGCCTCGTGATATTATTCTTGCAGCCAACCAATATGGCCATCTTACAAAATATGGCAACAACCATAAATACACAGTCATTGCCATGCTTGGTATAAGGAATACCATATATATAGTCCATAGAGATGGATTCCTAGGGTCGAAAAGAAGTAGGAAGAGGAGTATACAAGCCTTGCTTCTTAATAATTGGCTTGGCGATGGCATAGGAAGTTCAGGATCTAATGTATTTTCCAACATCTTGTTAGATATTCTGTGTTGGGTCGTTAATATACCATTATTATTGTCACTTTTGAACGCTTATTCCACCCATTTCTACCATTCTTCATCACGTCATTTATCATAATTTATCATATAATTCTATTTTGTAATGATTTATGCTCTTATTTAAAAATATTATTTATTCTCCTTTATTTCTAATAAATTGATGATTATGCATGATTTTATCAATGAAAGTTTAATAAATTGGTTATAACATTATTCACCATTTTTAGCCCTCAAGATAATTTCCAGATTGAAGATTTGATCATTAAAAGTGCCAACTCAGAAATGTGCTGGAATAAGAAGTGACAGTTTTGCGGTTGAGATTCTGAGCAAATGAAGCAGAATATGGAAAATCCGGAACATGGGTTTTGTCCAGAACGGAACCAATTAACTTTATAAAAGAACGGCTTTCCCAAATTCGGCTTGTACTGAGAGAAACGCAGGGTTCTTTGAGCACGCTTTTCTCAGATTTGTTGTTGCGACCGTCCTCCAAATCTCAGCTGCAAAGCCAAATTCATCTTGCTCTAGTTGAAAGATGAATGGAAATATATCTTCTTGTTGATCAATTGGTTGGAAACAATCTAATTTTGTAATAGAAATTATGTTGTACTTATCTTTATTGTAACTTCTCTCTCATCTCTCTCTATTTAAATAAAAACAGAGATTAGAGATGGGAATGATTTGGGGATGGAAAAATTATGAAATTGAGGATTTAGAATTAAGAATTCATGATAGGATAGGAGGAAGAAATGATTGTTTCAGGTTGTAAGTCTCAAAGCTGCTGCTGTTGTAATGATTTTACCATTTAATGATTAATACGTGATTTGGGAGGAGTTGTTCATTCTTTTCATCTGAAGTAGCCCAGCAGCATCTGCTGGCGGCTAAGGGCCCAACCTCTGGTGGAATACGCTGTTGCTGTATTATATCTTTACGGTTCATGTGTGGTTTGATCTCTTTCTTTTACTCTGTTCAGTAATCTGATGCACTTTAATGTTTTACATATCAACGCTGTTATATATACTTGATTGGATACTATCGTTATCTGCAATAGGAATGCGATGTTATCATTTTAACTTTGTATTGCATTGCTATTGCTTTTGATAATTGATATAACATTGCTATTCCATTACAATTGCTATTACTTTATAGCTGTGATTCATGCATATTGTATCGAAGCTCAGATTACTATTCATTTTAATGATAAGTGTGCTGCGTGCTTGATTTGGGTTGTTGTACATTCAGATTTAATCTGTTGTTCTATTTCCGTGTGATGTCCGATTTATTCTTGGAGTAAAGATTGCTATTAATTTGGCTTTGTTGTTGTTCATTTCCATTAATTAGAGTTTGTTGTTCAGATTCTTTTAATTACAGTTTGCTACCCATTTACTTTGTTGTTCATTTCTGTTGATTAATTGCAATAGTTTGATTTTAAAAGAGTTTTCCTAGTTTACTTTCAATGGCAGCTTTAGTTCAATTTCTATTTCCTTTTAATTGCTTTAAAGCAGGACTGTCAACTGTAGAGAACATTGGTTATTACTTCCTTGTTTCCAGATTGATTGTCTTGTTCTAGTTTGATTTCAATTGCATCAATCTCTAGAGGAATGAGTTATTGCTACTGTATCCTCAATTGATGTTTGCTGAGTGAATAGTTGGATTTCAGAGCATTTGAGTTTATGTTATTGTTAGATTTTTTTTTCAAGCATTCATTTACTTTTGGATTTTAAGCAATATACTGCAAAACATTACTCTTGAGTAAATAGCCACCTCAGACTGAGTACACTCTTGAAATAAAAAGTCATCCCTGGGTTGATAATTAATGTGAAGGTAATTAGGAGTTAAAAAGACACCTTTTTATCGCTCCACATTTTGGCGCCGTTGCCGGGGAGAGTGTAGCCATTTTTAAAAGAGTAGTGTGCATCCGATGAGTGTCTGTTAGGAAAGAATTGGGTATTAAAAACGGAAGGTAAGAACCTACGTACGGAGCATGTAAAAGCCCTGCTCCCCCGCCCGCTTTTCAACAGAACTGTTAAAGAACTTAGAGTAGAAATAGATGTTTGAATTTTTGTGTGAATGACTAAAAAAAAGATAGAAATTTTTAAAAACGAATCGTATGATTTCACTCAAGTGGTGATGTAAGCACCACCCATTTCACTAACTAATTGATAGGAACGTTTGAAGAAGGAGCCTCGAAGAAACACATGAAGAACATATTCTATTATGGTAAGAAATGGCTCACATTTTTACTTTTGAATTTCCTATCAAAGATCTAGGAGTGACAAAAATGCACATAATTCCCCCATCTTTACCAAATTGTCATGGTTTAGCAAATGAATATCCAGATACATTCTTATTTGAGTTCGAAATAGTTTGTAGAGGATACGATTATTGTACTAATGATCAAAGATTGAAAGTGTTTCCTCTTACTCTAAAAGGAGCAGCTCTCCGATGGTTCATGAGCCTAGGTGGGAATTGCATCCAAACATGGGAGGACATGAAGAACATATTCTTGAAGAAGTACCAAGACTATTGCAAATCCAATGAAGATATTTTCGGTATGATACAAGGGGAAGATGAAAGTTTGGAGGACTATGTAGATCGATTTCAATACAACCTTCAAAAATCAAAATATAAGCATTTGGAAAAAGAGATCTTAAAAACACTCCTTCTTAAAGGAATCAAAAATTAATTTTTAGAAATCTTAAATCTGATAGGAAAAGGTGATGTTTTTCAGTTGTCATATGATGATGTTTGTGAATTGTGCATAAGGTATTCAAGAGGAATCTCCAAGGCTGGTAAGAATTCTAGAGATGTTTGTTCTTTCTTTTCCAAATCTGCTACAAGAATAGGAGACATAAGAGCTGAAATCAATGATTTACTTGAACATTTTAAAGTTGATTTTATTACCTCTCTAAGTTCAAAATTGGATGCTTTGCAGGTTCATAAAAATCAAGAATTTGATGAAGTGTTTTTCACTCATGACCAAAAGGAGCATACCATAGATGGTTACTCTTCCTTATTTAGGATGGAAGTATCATATCAAAGAGGTGAGGAAGCTGCAACAAGGTCAAAACCATGGAAATCATGGCCTACAGGTATGGTTCAAAACACTTATTCTCCATTCTCTTACTTGCATAATCCATTATGGAATACTCATGTTCTAGGGCAGCCATGTCAATTTCAATATAACCACCAATCTTATCTACAAGTTTGGCATAGTTCACCTTATGATTGCATGACTACTATCCCTCATCTTGTAGCACAAGCACATTCTCCATATTCTCCAACAGCTCTTCCACAACATCCTGCTTGCATATCAAATTTATCCACTCAACCCAACCAACCACATCATCACAATGCTCCATTCCTTAAACATTTTCCTGCTCAACTAATTCCATAGCCTCACCACAATAAACCAGTACAACATGCTTACAATGTTGAAATGCCAAATTTACCCACCCTTCCCACCCATTCTATCTCACATGCGCCATTAGAGAAAACTTACAATGACATTCAGAATGTTTCAAATTCAAAAATTGTAGAAGCTATGGAAGAAAATGAGGTTTCTTATAGTATGTATCAACAAGCTATTTTAAAAGCTCAAGAACTTCATGATCTGATGGATATGAGAAATCAAGAAAGTAACGGATACATTGAAGATTGGTTTCACTCCATCATTTGTTTGCAACATCACTCTATGCTTCAACAATTTTTGATATCATTTTTTCAAGGGAAGTTGGCTTCTCATACCCTAATTTTCATTAATATGCATTTTTCAAATTTGGGTATGTGCATACATGAAGCCTTATTTCGAAAATGGATTCATTTGAAATACTCATATACGTAGTCATATTCATTTTTCAAATCAAAATAGGTTAGTGTAGAAAATAAAATAAATAAGGGAATAAATAAATGCATTTTGTTTTTATGTAAAACTAGTTGTTTTTTGTTGCAACACGCTATGCAAATCAATATTGGTGATAATTTTTTAATTCATTTGTGTATGTAGATGAATTATAATGGAAATAATAGTTCTACAAACACTCATATTTACTTTTATCACCAATTTGAAAAAATGCTTCAATATCATATTTTTTTGGCTTGTGGGCTTGATGAAATTTCTGCAAAAACAGTCGGGACAGTCATGTTTTGAGGGACAAAAAGGGAATATTTTTAAAACATGTTTCTATCCTAAGTATCTCTTTATGTATACTTTCCAACCCAATTTGAATCACTCAATTTGGATTTGAAACGAAAAAGTTAGAACCAAAACATTGACCGGATGTCTAGCGGGCAGCTCAGGAACAGAGTTGGGACAGTCAGTTTTTGGAGGCCTAAATGACCATATTTTTAAAACCTGTTTCTATGGTAGATTCCCCTATGAATTTATTTTACAATTCAATTTGAATCACTCATTTTTGATATCGTATGGGAAAGTTATGATCAAAATACTGACTGTCTATCGTAAATCAGCACTCTTAAAACTCTGTCTTTCCGGCTGTTCCTTACAGTATTTTACCTATCAATTATTCTTGTCTTAAAAACCTATTTCTATTGGAGATAAATAAATTAATCTATTTTCATTTCCAATTTGAATCATTTGAATCTGACATCAAACGAAAAAGTTACGCTTGAAATATCAACTGTTGGTCTAAGCCGGGTAATCGAAAATGACTCTATTATGCAGGTTGTTCTAACTAAAATTGACATATCATATCATTGAATCTTTAAAACCTATTTCTACTGGAGATAAACCTTTGAATTAGATCTCATTTGGCTTTGGAATCACTCAATTTCGATGAAAAACAAAGAAGTTGTGATTAAAACACTGCAGGTTAGCATGATTGGCCACTGTTCTCTCGCAGGTAACAAATAAATTTTACTATGTTATTTTCTCCATGGATTTATTCTACAGAGTAACTACTTGTTAGATTTTTTGCATAATTTTTGGATTAGGGGAGCTCGCACACCTCTCTTTCTCCATAATTTAATGTTTTATTGCAGATAGGTACTCATTTTTTGCGGGTCTTGGGAAAATAAAAAAGGTCAATTTATGGACGAGTGATTTTTGAAAGAAATTTTAAATGAAACAAAGGAATTTCATCCAACTCATTACCCAATGGATTCATAAAAGAAGAAATGAAGAATTGATTTCCATTTGAAGATTCATGTGTTGTCACTGTTGCCAAAACATTTTTCAAAGAGATCATTTTTTTTTTTTACATAACATCATAGCTGTTGTAACTTAATTTACTTATTTACATACTGTTTTTTTAAATAAAATGTTGTTTCCTTTATGATTTCTCTTATATTTTGTGTTTCAGGTGTTGCTTTATTCAAATTGTAATATATCTTCAGCATCAATGCCGTGAACAGCTAATTTGTTTTTTTTGCATGTTTGCATTTTATGATTGTCCATTTTGTTGTTCCTTTTTCACGTTTTGCTATTCATTTTCGAAATAGAGCAGCACGTTTTGCTGTTCCTTTTCTAAATGGAACAACACTTCTGCACTTTCATGTTTTGTTGTTCCTTTTCGAATGGAACAGTACTTCTGCACTTTTCATTTTTGCTGTTCCTTTTCCAAAGGAACTACACTTTTTCATTTTTGTTGTTCCTTTTCCAAAGGAATGACACTTGCATTTTTGTTGTTCCTTTTCCAAAGGAACGACACTTTTCATTTTTGCTGTTCCTTTTTCAAAGGAACGACACTTGCATTTTTTCTGTTCCTTTTCCAAAGGAACAACACTTTTCATTTTTGCTGTTCCTTTTCCAAAGGAACGACACTTGTGTTTTTGCTGTTCCTTTTCCAAAGGAACGACACTTTTCACTTTTGTTGTTCCTTTTCCAAAGGAACGACACTTGCATTTTTTGCTGTTCCTTTTCCAAAGGAATGACACTTTTGATTTTTGCTGTTCCTTTTCCAAAGGAACGGCACTTGTGTTTTTGCTATTCCTTTTCCAAAGGAACGACACTTTTCATTTTTGCTGTTCCTTTTCCAAAGGAACGGCACTTGCGTTTTTGTTGTTCATTTTCTAAAGGAACGACACTTTTAATTTTTGCTGTTCCTTTTTCCAAAAGAACGACTTTTGTATTTTCACACTTTTTTATGTGTATTTTTGCTTTTTGGTGTGCATTTCCTTTGCTGTTCCCTACACGGAACACCACTTTTTGAGTGCTTTTGCTGTTTCTTCAAAAGAGCAACCCTTTGGGGAGTATTTTTGAGAGAAACCTTTTCTTCCTCTTATGGGATTATTCCTAGTTCATCTCAACCACATTTTACTGATTCCCCTTCATGGCATGAAGTACACTATTTTTATGAGGACAAGAATTATGGATTCTATTGAAGCAAGTTAATATCATTCACGTTATGATCTTTAACAGGACAGCTCCTTGATGATAGATTATTTTCAAAAGGGACACAATTATTTATATACTACTTTACTGCATTGTTTTCTGTTGAACATGATATTGATTGATCATCTTAATATCATGTTGGTTCCACCCTTCTGGATTATAATCTTCTCTGTTTGTAATAAATGAGATTATGGGTATATTTTTCTATTGACATGTTCAACTTCTTCCACCATCCCTGCTCTTAAGGAGTACTGAGCCTCCCTTTTTTTATCATAAAAATGTGTAATAACAACAAAAAAAATTTCGCAGATGGAGGATAGGGGGTCTCATTACGAGCCAGCCTACCATGTTCATAAGGCTGTAACAGAGTGACATTCCCATTATGGCCACCACACCAAGGTTATGATCCATTGGATAGCCAAATTATCCTTGGAACAAGAGGTCTCATCACGAGCTGGCCTGATCACTTTTGCTACATCCCAGTGAATGGTAGTGTGGTTATCTAGTTACCACGCCAGCACACTGATCTCTTTTGTAGAACAGCAATGTAACTCTCCATTTATAAATTGAGGATCCTAGCTAATATGGGTTAAAAAGCAACCCTGCCGAGGCTATGGACGCCTGCTGGCAGCAACGGCTCTGCTTATGGTATTGAAGTTATATCTTATCTTCAATTATTACTATAATACCCTTTTCTTATTCTTTCTTTTTATCAGAGAAGTTATTTCCTTAATTTTTTTCCCTGTTTTGAACCTTTATGCATGAGAAATTGTTTTATGATCAATCACATCATTTTCAGCTAGAATACCGTCAGTAAAGCATTTTTTTTGCATATTGCTGTCATTTTTCTCTTTTTCATAACTTATCATCAATCTAAAGCGTCCTATCTCTTATTCATAACTATCTTTTCACACTCTGCTCTCATTATCACCATAACTCTCGTTGTCCTATCATTGCTATGTGTACTTTGCTTCATTTACTGCTATATTGTTCATTCCCTTGCCTTGCCATCAGCACAACACCTCTCATATGCGTTATGGTCATGGAATCTCCTTTCCAATTGGAGGAAGGAATGTATTCATCATGAGATAACATGCACTCTGCCATAACTTCTTGATTTCACAAAATATTACTATTGCTTGTATACATAAGTTTTTCTAATTGAAATTTTGCATTCATCTTATCTGTTGCTATTCAATGCTAACACTATGGATTCAAAAACATTGTATGCAAAATAGTGCTTTGTTTACAGGAGAACAACAAGTATGGGCAGAATTCTATTCACAGCATGACCACACTATTGCAACTAACAGAAGAGGCTCGAGCAACTCGCGAACGTGAACAATTCTTCAGACATGATGTGCTTACCTGAATTCCACCTTTTGCATCACTTTCAGCACCAACTCTGCCTACATCAGCTTCAACAACTGTCAGTCCATATATGTCATTCCACAATTTTCTTTTCGGAGGTAAAACTTGAGGTAAAATAGCATAATTTTCTGATTTATTATGAATTTAGGAGAATTTAATGAAATCCATTTTGAGCCTTATTTATCATCCTTCATTCCACATCTTTACCACTTTCCCTTTTTCAGTGGCATATCATCTTTCAGTTTGGGGGAGTGTTGCTTTCATTTATTTCTTTCTTATGACCATGTCATTCATATTCTTTATCATCCATTGCTATTCTTATTCCTTCTCAACACCTCCCTTATTCCATGTTGTTTTACACCAGGCATAGAATTCAATAGCTGGTAGCAACCACCTCTATTTGTCTTCTAGCATTGCATGAGGACATGCTAATTCTTCAGAGAGGGGGAGGAATTGCTATGCATGATGGATGTTTTCTACTTTCTTCCTCATTTAAGGCATACAATTTCATTTTTACACAGTGCAGAAATTGATTTCCATAATATTTTTAAAACTATGAACTCAATTCTTGTGATTTTTGGAAAACACAGACGTATCATTAATACAAACCCAGAAAATTTCAAGAAATATTGGTTCATAAAATTTCGGAAATCATGCACTCTCACCTATAGCCATTTTGTTTATATCTCATGATCCGTGCATCAAAACGATCTGATTTTTGGATCATAGAGGCATTCATATATTACAAATCTACTTGCAACATTTCAACAAAATCTGGTTTGTAGTTTTTGGGAAAATGGTTAATGAAGGTTGATGTCACTTATATCATATTTTGCTGCAACACCATATGCACATAACTTGAACGTCAATGTAAAAATTGTTATGCCTTCATCAAGAGTGCTAAAAGTGAATATTCATTAATTAAGGAAGAATTTATTTGTTCTATCCATTTCATGAGCTGGGATGAACAAAAAAATTTTATTGCTTGGTTAACACATGGGTTTTGTCTTTGGGTTGCATGAGGACATGCAACATATTGAGTGTGGGGGTATGTTGGGTCGTTAATATACCATTATTATTGTCACTTTTGAACGCTTATTCCACCCATTTCTACCATTCTTCATCACGTCATTTATCATATAATTCTATTTTACAATGATTTATGCTCTTATGTAAAAATATTATTTATTCTTCTTTATTTCTAATAAATTGATGATTATGCATGATTTTATCAATGAAAATTTAATAAATTGGTTATAACATTATTCACCATTTTCAGCCTTCAAGATAATTTCCAGATTGAAGATTTGATCATTAAAAGTGCCAACTCAGAAATGCGCTGGAATAAGAAGTGACAGTTTTGCAGTTGAGATTCTGAGTAAATGAAGTAGAATATGGAAAATCCGAAACATGGGTTTTGTCCAAAACGGACCCAATTAACTTTATTTAAGAACGGCTTGCCCAAATTCGGCTTGTACTGAGAGAAACGCAGGGTTCTTTGAGCATGACTTTTTCAGATTTGTTGTTACGGCCGTCCTCCAAATCTCAGCTGCAAAGCCAAATTCGTCTTGCTCTAGTTGAAAGATGAATGGAAATATATCTTCTTATTGATCAATTGGTTGGAAACAATCTAATTTTGTAATAGAAATTATGTTGTACTTATCTTTATTGTAACTTCTCTCTGATCTCTCTCTATTTAAATGAAAACAGAGATCAGATATGGGAATGATTTGGGGATGGAAAAATGATGGAATTGAGAATTTAGAATTAGAGATTTAGAATTAAGAATTCATGATAGGATAGGAGGAAGAAAGGATTGTTTCAAGCTGTAAGTCTCAGAGCTGCTGCTGTTGTAATGATTTTAGCATTTAATGATTAATACCTGATTTAGGAGGAGTTGTTCATTCTTTTCATCTGAAGTAGCCCAGCAGCATCCGCTGGCGGCTAAGGGCCCAGCCTCTGGTGGAGTACGCTGCTGCTGTATTATATCTTTACGCTTCATGTGTGGTTTGATCTCTTTCTTTTACTCTGTTCAGTAATCTGACGCACTTTAATGTTTTACATATCAGTGCTGTTATATATACTTGATTGGATACTATCGTTATCTGCAATAGGAATGCTATGTTATCATTTTAACTTTGTATCGCATTGCTATTCCTTTTGATAATTGATATAACATTGTTGTTCCATTACAATTGTTGTTACTTTATAGCTGTGATTCATGCATATTGTATCGAAGCTCAGATTACTATTCATTTTAATGATAAGTGTGTTGCATGCTTGATTTGGGTTGTTGTACATTCAGATTTAATCTATTGTTCTATTTCCGTGTGATGTCTGATTTATTCTTAGAGTAAAGATTGATATTAATTTGGATTTGCTGTTGTTCATTTCCATTAATTAGAGTTTGCTGTTCAGATTCCTTTAATTACATTTTGCTACCCATTTACTTTGTTGTTCATTTCTGTTGATTAATTGCAATAGTTTGCTTTTAAAAGAGTTTTCCTAGTTTACTTTCAATGGCAGCTTTAGTTCAATTTCTATTTCCTTTTAATTTCTTTAAAGCAGGACTGTCAACTGTAGAGAACATTGGTTATTGCTTCCTTGTTCGTAGATTGATTGTCTTGTTCTAGTTTGATTTCAATTGCATCAATCTCTAGAGGAATGAGTTATTGCTACTGTATCCTCAATTGATGTTTGCTGAGTGAATAGTTGGATTTCAGAGCATTTGAGTTTATGTTATTGTTAGATTTCTTTTTCAAGTATTTATTTACTTTTGGATTTTAAGCACTATACTGCAAAACATTACTCTTGAGTAAATAGCCGCCTCAGACTGATTACACTCTTGAAATAAAAAGTTGTCCCTGGGTTGATAATTAATGTGAAGGTAATTAGGAGTTAAAAAGACACCTTTTTATCGCTCCACATTTGGCTAGTAAAAATACTTTTGTAGTATAACCATTGTTTTGTCCACACCAAAGTTTCCTGCGACACAACTTTAGTGCGCCTCCAGGATCAACATGGCATGCTTCCTTGAAGGAACACAGAGGTGGACCAGGTACCATAATAATGCATCTAGGAGGTGGAAGTGTGGAACTTCCTTGCCATCCACTAGCATCTGGTATGTGGTGTAAAGCTTTGGATCCATGTTATATAATTACAACCATCTAGAGGTCGCGCAGCCACAAGAGTTGAGAAAAGTGGTCAGTGCTACAACTCGTGGCCGACTGATGTAATCTGTGATGTGATTGGTGCTACCCTTCTTGTATTTTATATTCAAATGGAATTGTTGCATATATGTGGACCAATTCTAATGGAAATCATTCTGCAATTTCCCTTAGGTCTGTATAAATTGCAAGGATCAGTGATCTATGTGGATGATCATCTCCTTTTCGATAATGTAATGCTTCCATTATTGACAAGCCTACACAATGGAATACATCTCCTTATTGTAGGTGGGATATTTCTGAACTGTGTCGAAAAGTGTCTCACCATGATAGAACACCAAATTCCCTTGCTGGGTGAGAACTACACCAATAGCATAGTCAAAGGCATTTGTCTCAATTTGAAATGGTTGTTGCAGGTTTTGTAATGTGAGTACTAGTGTAGAGCAAAAGTAGTGCTTCAGCTCATCAAACACCTTCTGTTGGGACTCGAACTAGAAAAACTTTTCTTTCTCTTTTCTCTTGGTAACTTGACTCAAAGGACAAATGATATGAGAGGATCCCAACACAAACCTCCAATAAAAATCTACAAGGCCCAAAAAGTTGCAAAGCTCTTTTAGAGTGGTCAGGGTTGGCCAATCCCAAATGACTTGGCTCTTAGCTGGATCCACATGTGCACCATGCTCATCAATGATGTAACCCAGATATTGGACCTTTCCCATGCCAAAGGTCCATATCTCCAAGTTGGCACATAGTTTGTGTTGCCAGAGAGTTGGAACGACCCGTCGAATGTGTTGCAAGTGATCTTCCCAACTCTTGCTTAAGATGAGGATGTTGTCTAGATATACAACCACAAATGAGTTGGTAAAGGACTAAAAGATGTCATCCATCAGCCTCATAACATTTGCAGAGGAATTTGAAAACCCAAAATCCACGAGTAACCACTTAAAAAGTCCCTCCTTGGATTTGTAGGCGGTCTTCCATACATCTGTGAGTTCTATTGGAACTTGGTCATAATAATACTTTAAATAAATCTTTTTGAAACACTTGGCCCCTTTAATATGGTCAATAAAGTCATCAATCCATGGGATTGGATACCTGTTCCTAACAGTGATTTTATCTAGTCCTCGATAATCAATACAAACTCTCCAGGTCCCATCCTTCTTCTGTACAAGTGATAAGCCTCATCATTGGGTAGTTATATGGGCTTTAATTCACCTCCTAGCTTAGTCAAACCAACTTTTCTCACAACTTATTACATGTTTTTTATTATATTTTGTTTATGAGATGAATTAGAGTTGGATATTATGCCAAGTGGACTAATATGCATTGAATGGAGGATTGAAGGAGAAAATCAAGGAATTTTTGCAAATACTAAGATTAAAAAAATGGGACAAGGGAGAGGGATTGTATGAGGTAAATCCTCCTCATTTACTTATCCCCCATTCGAATATTCTTCCATCCATCATGTTGGATACCTATACCAATAGGTTTCATATTTCATGATTGACCAAGGAAAGTCCAAATATGCTCTGCTTTGGTATTACAAAGATCCCATATTTCCTAGAGAACAAGAGGTGGGTAAATGGTTTCAAATGTTGAGGACCTTATTTCAATTTTGTGGATGATTCAACAGTTTAAACTGGATCATGCCATGTTTCAATTTTGAGTTATAGAATAGAGAAAGAAGTCTGTCCAAACTGCTTAATCTTGGCAGACAAGTAGTTTAGGTAGAGGAGTAAAGGTTCCCAACAGCTTAATCTGGGACCTTGGAAGAAATAAGGTTAAAAGTAGATAGAAAAGAAAAAAGAAAAAGCCAAAGAAAAGAAAAGGCAAGTAAGGGTTTGCAAGTCCAAATGCACCCTCTAAGGAGAAACAAAAAATGCTAGGAAAATAGCTGGGTAGGCAGTTGTGGTTGCAGAAAGGGTATTTTCACCATTACACATATGTTAAAGAGGTGTTTTGCCAAGGCAAAAATCTGTCAATGGACAAAGTGGTTAAATCCATCAAATTACAGCAAGGAGCATAACTAACCTCCCTCTTCCCCTCTATTCCATTACTAACACTCCCTTTCCTTAGCTGAGATTTGTGAAGAGAGATCATGGTTTTATGGTGGTTCTAGTTCATTCAGAATCCACATTTCTTGTCTAAGATCTTTTCATTTTGATCCACTCTCAAAACTAAATCAATTTCAGATAAACTCAGTAAAATCCCCTTCATTTGCTCCCTGCATTCATATTAACCTCTAATTTTACTACATAGCTCCCTTATCTTACCCCTTCCCCTAATAATACTAACACTATGGTGTATAAAGCCCTAAATCTTATAAATACTCCCTCCCCTTGGCATTATAGCCATACGTTCTTCAAAAGGAACCAAAGTGACCTCTGGTCACCTTGGTGAACCTATCACACCCCAATCCCCTTGCTACAGGCAGCTTGCTCCTCAAACTACCCTTTGCATTGAATAAACCCTTATAAAACCTCTTTTGCCTTTAAATCCTTTGCAAAAGTTACCAAAGTCAAAAACCCGCCTCTGGCGCATTTCCAAAGGTTAGCGCATTATTTGTTAAATGGAAAACATTCAAAAAACCAATGAAAAACCCACAAACCCAAAGTCTCCGCCGCGCATATAACCTAAGCAAGTTGCCGCTCCGCCCACCGTCGGATCAAGTCTCTGAGATCCGACGATCCACAGCGATATCGGAGCTGCCCCTGTAGCCGTCCTTTACCGCCCGAGAAGGTGACGTTGCGTCACGTCACGGGCAGGCCACGCGTCGAACGGCAAGGACTCTCGGAGCCGGGCCTGACACTTTCAGCGCCGTACCCAAGCCGCCCCGAGAAACCGTAGCGGTTAGCCTTAACCATAACCGCTACGGTCCTAACCGCCAACTGTTTTCCGCCAACGCATCGCCACGTCACGTTCGCTTGTACTCGCCCCTGCTATTCGTCCACCTGGCCGCTGACATGGCTGCCACCTCATCGCCCCCTTGGACCAATAGTCTACCGCCACGTCACCCGATGACGTCAGCTGACGTCACCTCACCTTGACCCGCCAATGACGTCATGCTGACGTCATCACTAAAAAGCGCCAAAATGGTAAAAAAGTCCATATTAACCCAAAAAAGCCATGTTTTTCTCACTTTTCACTCCTGTCGCCACTGTTCTCTCTGCATGACCGTTTACGTTCGAATTTCCGCCAACCTGCTGAGTTAACCCGGGCGACCTCCTCAGCAGCAACCGTGCACGCATGCGCAACCTCTGTTCGTCAATTAACAGGTATTTACCGTTGTTCTGCCCTCCATACGACTGTTATTGAAATTTAAGTTGCTCAGAAGGCTAAGGACACCTTACAAACTATATTTGCACCGCCCATTTCCCTCTGCACGTCCACAATTGTAACTGTGAAGTCTAAAAACACTAGCCAAGCCATAATACCTGTAATTTCACTCAAAAACAGCGTTCACTGCGTATTCCCGGCAAATTCCTTGTTGACCTCAATTCACCCGCTGAAAGAGGGCATAGTGACACCCACAGTAGCCTTGGCTCCTAGTATAAGCAGTATTTCAATTGCTGCTGTATAAACTCCTCCTCTGATACTTAAATTTCAAGACTATTCTTACAAAAAGTACTTATGTTCTGTGCTGGTGCTGTTACAAGCCACTTTATTACAATTGTTGAACTTCAAAGAATCATGGAGACTCCTATTGCTCTAAATATCAAGCCCCTCAATGCTCCTCACCAGGAATTAGCATGGAAAGCTCTGGGAGACATGGATTACCAAATGCTGGACTGGTTCCCTATGGGAACCAAATACAATATCCAGATGATGAATGAGTTAAAAGCCCAGCACCTGAGTGGGGCAGACATCTTGGGAATTTGGGACTCAAATTTGCCCATCTACAACCTTCCCCAAGTAAATCCTATGCCAGAACTGATCTACAGCTGCCAGGAATGCTATGACCCAAACCAAAGAGCTGTCATCAGCCCCACAGGCTCAGTCCTTTTCCAGATTACCCCAGAGAGCATAAATGAAATGCTGCACTTCCATACTGCCAAGCAATTGACCCCCCTCTATATGCAGAATTTGATAAACAAAGGGAGCAAGCTGTCAAGTGACCAGATCATCAAAATCAATCAATTGTTTGTCAGGCCAGACTCTGAATCAGTCAGAACTCCTCCTATTGGGTATCACTACTTGAATGATTTGGGCAGGATGTTAGTGGATTTAATCAGTTATGTCCTAGGATTCAGGGGGATGGAGGATGTGGATGATAGCCTAATGGCAATGCTGTCTATATTCTCTCCTGGTAAGCCCCCAGCTGTACATTATGACTATGCAACCTACATTGCAGATAAAATCCATGAGCAGTTTATGAACTTGAAGAGGGAAAGACTATTCAGGTATACTTCATATATATACCATCTATTCTTGTTCTATCAGCCAGCCACCTTCTCTTTTCCTTTGAAGCAACTCAATGCCCAGGGAAATCCAAGATCAGTTGTGTTCTGGACTTCTGTTTTTCATCATACCTCTGTATCACCTTACACATACACTGAGTTTATTGACTTATTCATTTATCCAGTCATGACAGTATTGCATGGTACTCCTCCTCCTAGACTAACTGATGACATGAGAAGAATTCTCCATTTGAATAAGTCCTACAGCATTGGTAATTGGTACTTCTACCAAAACCACACAGTCATCAGGATATATGGCTGTGAGTTGACCCCTTTTAGGTTGCCAAGGTATGTCCCCATGAGGCTTTTTGCCTTGGAATATTTCAGACAGTTTGGGAACTCAGACTACCTGCATTTTCAGAGCAAGAACAAGAAGTCACAGCTAAAGGTGAGGAGCCAGCTGGGTCCTTTCCTATATAACAGAAAAGAGGAAGGGTGGAAGGAGGCAGACAGTATCCTGGAGGGCCTCAGACTGCAAACCAGCTTTGAATGGATACCCTATGACCCCAATCATTCTATCTCCCTCAGGAGGATTAGATACAAATTGGGTAGCTATGCACACAAGAGACAACCCGAGATTGAACAGTATGCCAATGCATCAAATTGGGAAGAGGGTACCCTAGAGGAGGAAATTACTAATGAAGAGTTACTTGAGAGAGAGGCTAGAAATATGCAAAAGGAAGCTGACTTGGAAACTTGTGGACAGGTGCCCCTCTCCTACAAAAAGCAACTTGGAGCAGCTGCTACATCATCAACAACACAGCAGCAAACTGCCGAGAAAGCACCACAGACAGCAAGTAAGGATAAAGGGAAGCAGGTGGAACAGCCACCTCCATTGACAGAAGAACAAGTGGATACATTGCTACAGCAGCAAGAAGAGATGGAGCAGCAGGAACTCGGGCAGCAACAGGAAGAGGAACAATTTAGTGAACAGCAGCCCTTGCAGCAAGAAAAAGTGATTAATGCTCCAAGCTCCACTGAGCAACAGGCTCAGACAATAGTGCCTCCTAGGGCAGAAACTACTGTAGATACCTCAGTCCTCCAAACCCCACAAAAGGAGGACTTAACCAGGAAAAGGGATAGAGAGACTCCCCTGACTTCATCCATCAATCGGGGAGAGAAAAGACAAAGACTAAATGACTCTCAAGAGGATGACATAGCAGTGAGGCAAGCAATGGGCATGGGCCCACCCAGTGGAGAAGTTTCAGCCAGTTCATTTCAGCATGAACATGATAGAGCCGTGGGAGGAGAGGTCAGCTCCTCCAGCCAGCATAGAGAAGGACAGTCAAGCATCAAACAGCAATTTATTGACATTAAGAGGAGGAGTGATCCTATTAAAGTACAGTTGTACAATCATTTGCTGAACCTGGCTCCTACCAATCAGCAAAGACTCATGTCTGCCTTTGATGTAAGTGAAGGCAAGATGATCATGAGTCACTTCATGCCCACAACGCTGCATCCTCAATCTACCTCGGATTACCTAAGAACCAACATGGAGGTTCTGGCCAAAGACATACACCCTATGGATAAGATTGAATTACATAAACAAACTGGTGAAATGGTGTATGCCTCCTTGGCAGATGAAACGTTGGAGAACTACAAATTGAAGAGCAGCCTTGATAACACAGCATCTCAGCTGGAATTGGAGAGAGCATCATCACAAGCCAAGGACAACAGGATCAAGTCCTTGGAAGAGGTAATTATAGAAATAGGACATGATCCTAAAGATGTTAAGGGTATCCAAGAACTCTTGAAGCTAAGGGATGCAGACTTGGCGGCCTTAAGAAAGAAAATCAAGCTTCCAGCTACCATCCATCCTCAAACAGATGAAGTTGCCCAGCAAAGGCAGGAAAAGGATGCTACAGACCTACTGATATCCCTGTACAAGGAGCTGGTTCGGACTCAAGACCAGCTAGGACAATCAGAAGCTGCGAAGGCAGCATTACAGACAGCATTGAAACAAAAAGAAGAGGGCCAACCCTCCCAGCCTCCTCCGGTGATAATCAACCTTGAGGAAGTCCAGCCAACGACTACTCCTCCTCCTCAACAGACAGTGCCTACAGCAACAACTACACCAACAACAGAGCCAACTCCTACTCTGGATATGCAGAAGATGCAAGCTGAGATCCAAGTTCTTGAATCCCAAATGAAAGAGCTTGATGAAGTCAAAAGGTCTTTGACCAAGGTGAATGAAAAATTTGACAAAAGCAAGCAGAATGAGGCAGCAAAGGAAAGAGAGGTAAAAGCTCTAAAAAAGAGAATAGCTGAACTAGAAAAAGAGCTTGCACTAGAAAAAGTAACAGCAGAATTGAAAGCAGTCCTCTGGGGCAACATTGGTCGATCCATCACCAATCAGTGGCAGTATATTGAGACTATGGATGAGCAAATAGCACTCATCACGAAGGCAAACAGGGAGGTACAGAGAGCAAGAGCAAGCCTTGGCCACATGCCAGATGCTGCCAGCAGAATGATCAATATTTTGAATAACAAAACTAGCTCTCAACTAGCCACCATGGGAATTACTAACAGGACTGAAACAATTTCAGTAGTTAAAAGAGTCTTGACACTAAGAAGCCTAATTGGAACGCTGGAGAGGAGAACACAGGATATGCAGACCGAGATCAACAAATTCCTGGACAGATTTGTGGCATTACAAAACAGAGGCCTCCCCAGCATATTAAGCAGTGTAGGAAGGCTGCTTACTCTGGAAAATTACATCAAAAGGGTTGATGCGCAGGCTGCAGCACAAATAGCAAAACAACCCAGTACCTCAGCTGAAACAGGGCCAGCAACAGGGCAGAATTTGTATGATAGGGTGGATAACCTGTTCTTTATTATGAATGAAATTGATCACCTGTTTGATACCCCACCAAATTTCTTTAAGTATACAGAGGCAGATGAAACTTTGGGGGCAATCATAAGACACCAATTGCCCACACAGGAAGAGTGGAGGAATTTGACACAGGTAATCTTATCAGGCCCGAACCCGTAGGGTTGGTTTTTTCTCCAGTTTATGGGCAGTCATGCACAGGCATAATTTTGATAGATAAAATCTACAAGGAAGAGACAGATGCTGAGCCAACTCAGCAGAGCTATTTACTCACCACAGCAGCAGTCACAATCACAGGTGACAAACCCAGAATACAACGTACAAGCCATAAAGTCGGGTTCCCCAGCATTTAATCAAAGTATCTCAACCGACTCAGCAGATCCCAAAGGCCAAAATATCTTCTGACAGAACATTAAGATGCCTTTATTTTGTATTCAATGCTGTAATAAATTCCGGATAATAATATCTCAAAAGTTGGTGAGAATATTAAGTCTGAGATAACTCAGAACTCAGATATTTTTGTAAAAATCGCAAGTATATATTCACCCCTCACAGGAGCTTAACGGGTTGTTGTTATTTTCCTTTTGGAAGTCTCACTTGCTGTAAGATTCTCAGAGAAGTAATACAAAGGGAGAATGGAATTTCCAAAGCTTGGTGTATTTGATGCGTTGTGATGAATGGTGAATGTTGCAGGATTCCAGAGTGTTTCATAAAACAATAAGTTTTTCTTAAATCTCTGTATTATATGTTTTCGAGTCTTTTGTTCTCTTTTGTTGTTTAAATGTTTTACACTTAATAGCAAAGTAGAAGAATGGTTCCAGGATTTAATCTATGATTACCCTGAACTCAAACTAAGCTATTATCCATGTTTTCTTCAGATACAGTGAATGAAGTGTAATTCTTAATTGCTGCACTTTAAAACTATATCTTTTACAGTGATAGACATCCCCAGGGATTCAAGTTTTGCTCCTGAGGCATCTATCTGTTTCTCATACCTAGTTTGGTGGAAATACTCGAATACTTTAGTGAAAATTCTTAATTGCTTTCACTGGTTTTTTCACCTGTTCGTGTTATAAAACAAAAATTTTGTTGCATGAAGTATCCAAATGGCCCTGTAAGTTTCACCAGTTCACCTCAAGGTTTCTAGACACCTATACAGCCATAGACTCCATTGCCCAATGATATTTGACTCTTTGAATATTACATCATAAGACCTAAAAGAAACTCTTCAACCAAAACATAAACAAAACCTGTGCATAATAGCTAGCCTAAAACCCTATCATAAACAGTTACAAATCATAAAGAGAGAGCCCTCTCTGATCACAGTTTGGCTAGAAACAGTGATCCAAAGATTGGTTAGTGGTTACCCCGGCCGTATTCCCTTGGGAGTCATAGGGAACAACCTGGGTGATAACATAATTGGCGACTCCACTGGGGATTTCATAAAGATTTTTCAATTACTATCTATCTTCCGAAGCTACCATCAAGCCCGAAACTAGCCAAGAGGCCTTAGGACTGTTTCTGTGCCACAGGAACAGCTTTAGGGAAGAGCTGATTAGGGAATCTTCATCCTAGCTTTGAAACATATATAGCCATTCCAAAATTTTCATCCAGTCCTTGCATACATATAAACTTCTTGTACAAATTCAAAAGAAATTAGAAGCTGGCTCCCAAAAGAAACCCAAGGCATACTAGGGCAAACCCTGACCCTAATCAACCTATCATTGTTAATAATCCAAATATCATTCCAAAGAACATAAGGAGACAGCAAAAGCAGGAGAAGCCTGCTGATTCAGATATAAGTTCACACCAACCTATCCTCATTCCAACTCCTTGCAAAGTCCTTTTCCGTTCCACACCTAATTCCCCTAGTTCATCATCAACCCCTCAAAGTCCTCCTCTTCCATCTTCACCATCTGCACATACTCTTTTAACCAGCCCCCCGCTTGTTACCCATCCTATTAACCCTGTTACACCTGTAATCCCAGCTGTCCCATTTGTTCCTATTAACCCCATAAACCCCATAAACATGGCTAACAGATATGCACCTCTGCAGATACCAGCCAATGCTCCAGCTCTACCCCAAGACTACCAAACCAAAATCTCATTTTTTGACTCCCATGGCCCTTTGACAGCTGTCCAGCATGCTAAGAAGATGCAAGACCACTTTGAGACCTATGAAATAGATGATGACAGTGTCAGGATGAGAATTTTTGTTCAAAGCTTAACTGGGGATGTCAGAACTTGGTTTAGATCCCTGAATGCAAATTCCATTGCAACCCCTGAGGTCCTGTACCAAGAGTTTACCAATAGATGGGAGAAAAAGAAAGATCCACTCCACATACTCGGTGAATATAACACTATTAAAAGAGGTCCCCAAGAAACAGTTTTGGAATATTGTGCTAGGTTTAACAATGTATATAATGCTATCCCCCAGAACTTAAGGCCCCCTCCTGATTTGGCCCTGTATAACTTCCCTGACGGTTTTGACTCTGATATGGCCTATCAGCTGAAAGAAAGAGATCCTCCAACCCTTGCGGAAGCTCAAAGAGTTGCAGTCACTGTAGAGGCCAACCTAATTGCCAAGAGAAACAGGGCAAAGCTGGAAAAGAAGGCTGGCTTCAGAGAAGAGCCCTCGGGTTTTGATCAAAAGCTGGATGCAATACTAAACAGCATGAAGAGATTGGGTGAAAGAGTGGAATCAGTTGAAAGAAAATCATCATGGGAGGCATCACAAAACAACCCTCCTAGAAATCCAAATTTTAGGAGAACTCAGAACCCAAACATAGGAAAAACAAGTGCTGACCAAGACATTAGACCCCCTTTTCAAGAAAACTATGCAGAAACCTCCACAGCCAATCAGCTCAATGAAGATCCCGAAATTAACTTAATGGGTCTGGATGGTAAAAGCCATGTATTCTTAACACAAGAAGACCATGAGCAGGATGAAAGCAAAACATTCCAAACTAAATCAGGAGAATCCTTTGACTTTAAACAAGGATATGATACTGCTGTCTATGAAGTCCATAAACAATACAAACTAAGGAGTAGGACTGTAAATGTAAATCAGCCCGAAAAGATAAAGGAGAAACAGCAATCTAAAGAAACCTTAGTCACTGAACCTAATGACAAAACAAACTTGCCTACAAAAGAAGTAGTGGTTGAGGAAGTCACTGAATTACTGTCCCCACTACAACAGCCCATGGCAACTTCGTCATCTCACCCCGACCCAAATTTTACCCCTCAAAACATGAGTAAAAGGGGCAGGTCTCAAAGTCAAGATGAAATCCAACAAGAAGATCTAATGAACAAAGAAAAGACTGCTATCCGTGACTCTAAAACCCAAATTGACAAACCCTTTGACCTAGGTACAGAGATTGGCAAGCTAAAGATAGCAATTCCCCTCTCAGAGCTAGCCAAGCATGACATCTATAAGCAACAGATCAAGAAATCCCTTCAACTCACTACCAGCAAAGATGATGTAAACGTGCTAGATGACACCCCAGAATTACTGTTTGGCCCAGAGGTAGATGGAAAAACAGTAGTCACAGGGGTTTTACCTTTTTATGTCAGCTTGCATGTTCATGATAAAATACTGCATAATGCAATGTTCGACTCAGGCGCCTCTCACAACCTTATGCCAAAAGCAGTCATGGAAAGATTGAACTTGGATATAACAAGACCATACAAAGACCTGTTTTCTTTTGATTCCAGCCAAGTCAAATGTTTAAGCCTAATAAAAGATTTATGTGTGTCTCTGGTTCAATATCCCAACAAGACTATTCTAATGGATGTTGTAGTTGCTGATATCCCACCCAAATATGGGATGCTGTTATCAAGATCATGGGGAGCCAAGCTCCAAGGATCCCTGCAATTAGACATGTCATATGCAACTATCTCTGTCTTTGGGCAACCAAAAAGACTTTATAGGGAAACACTCATGAAGTATATGGTCAACAGTGAAGAAAAGCCTCAAAATTTTCCAATATATGCTGTCCATTCGGACATAGACTCCTTCATCCTTTTCAATGATAGCGCAGACCTTTCAAACAATGAGATTAGGACCGAAACACTCATACAAGAACAAAACATTGATCAGACAAGTAGCACCTGCCAAACATCAATCAGCCCAACAATACACATTAACCCTCCTCTAGTTGTTAAAGATTGTCAAACAAGTGATAAAGCTATCCTAGAAAACAAATGGGGGAAGAAACCCCAACTCCTGCTCACATTGCCATCTCATGAACAGAACTTTAAATCTTCTGTTCAGCAAGATATCCTGTGGGTCCTAGAATTTGATGGGTCAGCCAACAAGTTAGGGGCAGGAGCTGGAGTGTGGATATATAACAAAGAGAAAGGCTATGCAGAAGGCAGGGCTTACAGATTGAATTTTAGGTGCACTAACAACATGGCAGAATATGAAGCTCTCTTGCTGGGCCTAAAGCTAGCAAAATCACTACAAGCTCCTAAACTCTCCATTATGGGAGACTCTGATCTAGTAATTCAACAAGTGAAAGGACATTTTGTCACCAATGACAAAAGATTGAGGTCCTACAGATCTGCTGTAATTGAAATATTAGAAACCTTCTCTGAGTTTGTTATCACAAAAATTTCAAGGGGCCACAATCTCCATGCACACAGCTTGGCAACGTTTGCCAGCACCTTCAAATTCCCATTAGAACCCAATAATTGTTTCACAGCCGAGGTCAAATACAGACCCTCTATTCCAAACAATGTCAAAGAATGGCAAGTATTTGAGGATGACATGCAAATAAACAATTTCTTGACTTTGCAACAAGAGTTCATAGGATTAAATATTGATCTTGATGGAGCAAGTCAATCACAAATACTTGATGGAGCAAGTCCATCACAAATACAGTTTCAACAGTCTGCTCACCCAATGTCACCTAGAACAGCAAAACAATTACTGAGTCCAACCATTTTCGACAATGAAAACATTCAGCAAATTCACCAAATTGACTGTGAAGAGGTGAGCAACGCTGAAGATGAAATCATACAACTCAAAGACAATTTCCTTCCAGCAGGCCTTACCCCACTAGAGGACATTTTTGACTCAAATGATGTCCCCAGGAAACCAAAGATGCAGCCATTAGATGCAGCAATTGAAGAATGCAACATTGGTACTACTGACAAGCCTAAAATAATAAAGCTGTCTGCTTCTTTGCCCCCTGATCAAAAACCCAAATATATTGATCTCTTTAAAGAGTTTCAAGATGTCTTTGCTTGGGGTTATGAGGATCTAAAGTCCTATGACACTTCTGTCGTCCAGCATACCATTCCCCTCAAGCCTAATCAAAAACCATTCAAACAGAAATTGAGAAGAATCAATCCTGTGCTCCTTCCTTCCATTGAAAAAGAATTACAGAAAATGTTCAAAGCTGGTATCATAGCACCAATCAGATTCTCTGAATGGATTTCAAATTTGGTCCCTACAAGAAAGAAAACTGGTGAGATTAGACTTTGTGTAGACTTAAGGAATTTGAATCAAGTATCACTCAAAGATAACTACCCTCTACCCAAAATGGATCACATTCTTCAAAGAGTAGTAGGGGCTTCAAGGATATCATTGCTTGATGGATTCTCAGGCTTTAACCAAATCCTAGTACACCCTGATGATCAAGACAAAACTGCATTTACAACCCCATGGGGAACTTTCAAGTATGTCAAAATGCCTTTTGGGTTGAAGAATGCCGGGGCAACATTTCAAAGAGCAATGGATATTGCTTTCGCTAAGGAAATTCATGATTTCCTTGTCATTTATTTGGATGACCTCACACCTTTTTCAAAATCTGACCACGAACACTTGAAACATTTGAGACAGATTTTCATAACATGCAGGAAATATGGCATTTCCTTAAACCCCAAGAAGTCATTATTTGGCTTGGAAGAAGGGAAACTCTTAGGACACATTATTTCAAAAGATGGCATAAGAATTGATCCAGATAGGATACAAGCTATCCTACAAATGCCTCATCCAAGGAATGTCAAGGAATTGCAAGGATTCTTAGGGAAAATCAACTTTTTAAGAAGGTTTATCCCGAATTTAGCAGAATTAATCAAATTACTAAACAATATGCTAAAGAAAGATTCAAAGGTCAAATGGACTGTTGAAGCAAAACAAGCCTTTGAAAGCATAAAATTGGCCTTGACTCAAACCCCAGTGTTAACCAATCCACAGTTTGACAGAGACTTTATCATTTTCTCCTTTGCCTCCCAACATACTATTGCTGTTGTTTTATTACAGAAAGATGACCACGAGAGTGAGAAACCTATTGCTTTTTTCAGCAGAACTCTCAGAGATGCCCCTCTAAAGTACCAAATTATGGAGAAACAAGCCTATGCTTTGATCAAAGCTATTAAAGACTTTAGGATTTACATCCTTTACTCCCATGTTGTGGCTTATGTACCAAGTCCTATTGT
The DNA here is from genome assembly GCA_031772625.1 of Pinus tabuliformis. Lineage (NCBI taxonomy): Eukaryota > Viridiplantae > Streptophyta > Pinopsida > Pinales > Pinaceae > Pinus > Pinus tabuliformis. The sequence continues at coordinate 1,289,936,771 of CM062816.1, read as the reverse complement.
CAAAGACATTCTCACCCAAGAAAACTTAGAGGGCAGAAGAGGAAAATGGATTGCCAATATACTAGAATTTGACATTGAAATAAAACCTACAAAGCTGATAAAAGGGCAAGGTTTGGCCAAATTAATGACAGAAGCAAATTTCCAAGCCTTAGATATCAATCAACTGGACAGTGAAACAGAGCTGGCGACTCCAAAGATCAATGTAGCCTTTGAACAATCTCCTTGGTACTCTGATATCTGCTATGTGTTACAAAACCTGTGTGCTCCCCCAGGACTGTCCAGAACTAAGTGTAGGTTCCTAAAAATGAAAACATCTAGATTTTGTGTGATGGATGGAAATTTACTTTGGAAAAACCATGAAGGTATCTTGCTGCACTGTCTAATAGAGAATGAAACTAACAAAATCATGCAAGATTTCCATGCTGGAGATTGCGGTGGACATTTGTACTGGAAGTCCACTGTGGACAAGATATTGAGGGCTGGGTACTACTGGCCCATTATGTTCTCTGAGGTTAAGAAATTTACAGCCTCATGCCACAAATGCCAACTATTTGAAGGCAAAAGACAGTTGCTGCCACTTCCTTTGAAGCCCATTGCAACAGAGAGACCTTTTCAACAATGGGGCTTGGATTTCATTGGGGAAATTCATCCCTCATCTTCAGGGCAACACAGATGGATTTTAACAGCAACAGACTACTTCACCAAGTGGATTGAAGCTGCCCCATGCAGACAAGCAAATGATTCAGTAATTATTCAGTTTTTGGAAAACAATATACTGGCTAGATTTGGCTGTCCGGACAAGATAATAACAGACAACGCTGCTGCCTTCAGATCCAAGAAAATGGTGAACTTCTGCCATAAATTTCACATTACTTTGGGCCATTCTACGGCTTACTATCCTCAAGGAAATGGCCTTGCTGAATCATCAAACAAAAGTTTGATAAATATCATAAAGAAAGTGCTGGAAGAGAACAAAAAGAACTGGCATAAGAAACTAGTAAATGCTTTATGGGCAGACAGACTAACAACTAAAAGATCAATTGGGACCAGCCCATATGAGTTAGTCTATGGATTAGAGGCCAGATTTCCTTCATCACTAGGAGTGCCGGTTATGAAACTTCTGCAAGAAAGCCAAGCAGAGCCAAATGACATGCAAAGAAGGATTAACCAGATAATTTGTTTACAACAGACCAGAGAACAAGTTTTCAGCAGAGTACAGATAATACAAGAGAAACTGAAAAAGGCCTTTGATAGAAGAACCAAAGCAGAAGATTTCAATGTAGGGGACAAAGTTTTAAAGTGGGATGCAAGAAGAGAAGAGAAAGGGAAACATGGAAAGTTTGACTCTTTATGGAAAGGACCATTTGCTGTCCAAGCAGTGCAAGGTAATAACACCTACTTCCTCAAAAGTTTGACTGAAACTGACTTGGATGAAGGTCCTGTCAATGGCAGGATGCTGAAGCACTACTTTGACTGTTCACTATGAGTGGAATCCAAGGATTCATTGTATATATGCAGATGTACATATTGTTTTCTGTTTTAGATTGTAAAAAGCAGTTTTCCCAAGTGATTCACCAAGCAGTAAGAGGCAAATAGAATCAGAGGTTCTCCAAGAAAAAAGCACACAATTTTGACACATTTATGCAGCAGATTTCAAAGATTAAGATGGGCAGTCAAGGAACAAGGCAATCTGACCTGCTGTTCTTGGTCTTTCAAAAGAAAAACCATCCCCATGTGGAGCCACTGTTGGATACCTATACCAATAGGTTTCATATTTCATGATTGACCAAGGAAAGTCCAAATATGCTCTGCTTTGGTATTACAAAGATCCCATATTTCCTAGAGAACAAGAGGTGGGTAAATGGTTTCAAATGTTGAGGACCTTATTTCAATTTTGTGGATGATTCAACAGTTTAAACTGGATCATGCCATGTTTCAATTTTGAGTTATAGAATAGAGAAAGAAGTCTGTCCAAACTGCTTAATCTTGGCAGACAAGTAGTTTAGGTAGAGGAGTAAAGGTTCCCAACAGCTTAATCTGGGACCTTGGAAGAAATAAGGTTAGAAGTAGATAGAAAAGAAAAAAGAAAAAGCCAAAGAAAAGAAAAGGCAAGTAAGGGTTTGCAAGTCCAAATGCACCCTCTAAGGAGAAACAAAAAATGCTAGGAAAATAGCTGGGTAGGCAGTTGTGGTTGCAGAAAGGGTATTTTCACCATTACACATATGTCAAAGAGGTGTTTTGCCAAGGCAAAAATCTGTCAATGGACAAAGTGGTTAAATCCATCAAATTACAGCAAGGAGCATAACTAACCTCCCTCTTCCCCTCTATTCCATTACTAACACTCCCTTTCTTTAGCTGAGATTTGTGAAGAGAGATCATGGTTTTATGGTGGTTCTAGTTCATTCAGAATCCACATTTCTTGTCTAAGATCTTTTCATTTTGATCCACTCTCAAAACTAAATCAATTTCAGATAAACTCAGTAAAATCCCCTTCATTTGCTCCCTGCATTCATATTAACCTCTAATTTTACTACATAGCTCCCTTATCTTACCCCTTCCCCTAATAATACTAACACTATGGTGTATAAAGCCCTAAATCTTATAAATACTCCCTCCCCTTGGCATTATAGCCATACGTTCTTCAAAAGGAACCAAAGTGACCTCTGGTCACCTTGGTGAACCTATCACACCCCAATCCCCCTTGCTACAGGCAGCTTGCTCCTCAAACTACCCTTTGCATTGAATAAACCCTTATAAAACCTCTTTTGCCTTTAAATCCTTTGCAAAAGTTACCAAAGTCAAAAACCCGCCTCTGGCGCATTTCCAAAGGTTAGCGCATTATTTGTTAAATGGAAAACATTCAAAAAACCAATGAAAAACCCACAAACCCAAAGTCTCCGCCGCGCATATAACCTAAGCAAGTTGCCGCTCCGCCCACCGTCGGATCAAGTCTCTGAGATCCGACGATCCACAGCGATATCGGAGCTGCCCCTGTAGCCGTCCTTTACCGCCCGAGAAGGTGACGTTGCGTCACGTCACGGGCAGGCCACGCGTCGAACGGCAAGGACTCTCGGAGCCGGGCCTGACACTTTCAGCGCCGTACCCAAGCCGCCCCGAGAAACCGTAGCGGTTAGCGTTAACCATAACCGCTACGGTCCTAACCGCCAACTGTTTTCCGCCAACGCATCGCCACGTCACGTTCGCTTGTACTCGCCCCTGCTATTCGTCCACCTGGCCGCTGACATGGCTGCCACCTCATCGCCCCTTGGACCAATAGTCTACCGCCACGTCACCCGATGACGTCAGCTGACGTCACCTCACCTTGACCCGCCAATGACGTCATGCTGACGTCATCACTAAAAAGCGCCAAAATGGTAAAAAAGTCCATATTAACCCAAAAAAGCCGTGTTTTTCTCACTTTTCACTCCTGTCGCCACTGTTCTCTCTGCATGACCGTTTACGTTCGAATTTCCGCCAACCTGCTGAGTTAACCCGGGCGACCTCCTCAGCAGCAACCGTGCACGCCTGCACAACCTCTGTTCGTCAATTAACAGGTATTTACCGTTGTTCTGCCCTCCATATGACTGTTATTGAAATTTAAGTTGCTCAGAAGGCTAAGGACACCTTACAAACTATATTTGCACCGCCCATTTCCCTCTGCACGTCCACAATTGTAACTGTGAAGTCTAAAAACACCAGCCAAGCCATAATACCTGTAATTTCACTCAAAAACAGCGTTCACTGCGTATTCCCGGCAAATTCCTTGTTGACCTCAATTCACCCGCTGAAAGAGGGCATAGTGACACCCACAGTAGCCTTGGCTCCTAGTATAAGCAGTATTTCAATTGCTGCTGTATAAACTCCTCCTCTGATACTTAAATTTCAAGACTATTCTTACAAAAAGCACTTCTGTTCTGTGCTGGTGCTGTTACAAGCCACTTTATTACAATTGTTGAACTTCAAAGAATCATGGAGACTCCTATTGCCCTAAATATCAAGCCCCTCAATGCTCCTCACCAGGAATTAGCATGGAAATCTCTGGGAGACATGGATTACCAAATGCTGGACTGGTTCCCTATGGGAACCAAATACAATATCCAGATGATGAATGAGTTAAAAGCCCAGCACCTGAGTGGGGCAGACATCTTGGGAATTTGGGACTCAAATTTGCCCATCTACAACCTTCCCCAAGTAAATCCTATGCCAGAACTGATCTACAGCTGCCAGGAATGCTATGACCCAAACCAAAGAGCTGTCATCAGCCCCACAGGCTCAGTCCTTTTCCAGATTACCCCAGAGAGCATAAATGAAATGCTGCACTTCCATACTGCCAAGCAATTGACCCCCCTCTATATGCAGAATTTGATAAACAAAGGGAGCAAGCTGTCAAGTGACCAGATCATCAAAATCAATCAATTGTTTGTCAGGCCAGGCTCTGAATCAGTCAGAACTCCTCCTATTGGGTATCACTACTTGAATGATTTGGGCAGGATGTTAGTGGATTTAATCAGTTATGTCCTAGGATTCAGGGGGATGGAGGATGTGGATGATAGCCTAATGGCAATGCTGTCTATATTCTCTCCTGGTAAGCCCCCAGCTGTACATTATGACTATGCAACCTACATTGCAGATAAAATCCATGAGCAGTTTATGAACTTGAAGAGGGAAAGACTATTCAGGTATACTTCATATATATACCATCTATTCTTGTTCTATCAGCCAGCCACCTTCTCTTTTCCTTTGAAGCAACTCAATGCCCAGGGAAATCCAAGATCAGTTGTGTTCTGGACTTCTGTTTTTCATCATACCTCTGTATCACCTTACACATACACTGAGTTTATTGACTTATTCATTTATCCAGTCATGACAGTATTGCATGGTACTCCTCCTCCTAGACTAACTGATGACATGAGAAGAATTCTCCATTTGAATAAGTCCTACAGCATTGGTAATTGGTACTTCTACCAAAACCACACAGTCATCAGGATATATGGCTGTGAGTTGACCCCTTTTAGGTTGCCAAGGTATGTCCCCATGAGGCTTTTTGCCTTGGAATATTTCAGACAGTTTGGGAACTCAGACTACCTGCATTTTCAGAGCAAGAACAAGAAGTCACAGCTAAAGGTGAGGAGCCAGCTGGGTCCTTTCCTATATAACAGAAAAGAGGAAGGGTGGAAGGAGGCAGACAGTATCCTGGAGGGCCTCAGACTGCAAACCAGCTTTGAATGGATACCCTATGACCCCAATCATTCTATCTCCCTCAGGAGGATTAGATACAAATTGGGTAGCTATGCACACAAGAGACAACCCGAGATTGAACAGTATGCCAATGCATCAAATTGGGAAGAGGGTACCCTAGAGGAGGAAATTACTAATGAAGAGTTACTTGAGAGAGAGGCTAGAAATATGCAAAAGGAAGCTGACTTGGAAACTTGTGGACAGGTGCCCCTCTCCTACAAAAAGCAACTTGGAGCAGCTGCTACATCATCAACAGCACAGCAGCAAACTGCCGAGAAAGCACCACAGACAGCAAGCAAGGATAAAGGGAAGCAGGTGGAACAGCCACCTCCATTGACAGAAGAACAAGTGGATACATTGCTACAGCAGCAAGAAGAGATGGAGCAGCAGGAACTCGGGCAGCAACAGGAAGAGGAACAATTTAGTGAACAGCAGCCCTTGCAGCAAGAAAAAGTGATTAATGCTCCAAGCTCCACTGAGCAACAGGCTCAGACAATAGTGCCTCCTAGGGCAGAAACTACTGTAGATACCTCAGTCCTCCAAACCCCACAAAAGGAGGACTTAACCAGGAAAAGGGATAGAGAGACTCCCCTGACTTCATCCATCAATCGGGGAGAGAAAAGACAAAGACTAAATGACTCTCAAGAGGATGACATAGCAGTGAGGCAAGCAATGGGCATGGGCCCACCCAGTGGAGAAGTTTCAGCCAGTTCATTTCAGCATGAACATGATAGAGCCGTGGGAGGAGAGGTCAGCTCCTCCAGCCAGCATAGAGAAGGACAGTCAAGCATCAAACAGCAATTTATTGACATTAAGAGGAGGAGTGATCCTATTAAAGTACAGCTGTACAATCATTTGCTGAACCTGGCTCCTACCAATTAGCAAAGACTCATGTCTGCCTTTGATGTAAGTGAAGGCAAGATGATCATGAGTCACTTCATGCCCACAACGCTGCATCCTCAATCTACCTCGGATTACCTAAGAACCAACATGGAGGTTCTGGCCAAAGACATACACCCTATGGATAAGATTGAATTACATAAACAAACTGGTGAAATGGTGTATGCCTCCTTGGCAGATGAAACGTTGGAGAACTACAAATTGAAGAGCAGCCTTGATAACACAGCATCTCAGCTGGAATTGGAGAGAGCATCATCACAAGCCAAGGACAACAGGATCAAGTCCTTGGAAGAGGTAATTATAGAAATAGGACATGATCCTAAAGATGTTAAGGGTATCCAAGAACTCTTGAAGCTAAGGGATGCAGACTTGGCGGCCTTAAGAAAGAAAATCAAGCTTCCAGCTACCATCCATCCTCAAACAGATGAAGTTGCCCAGCAAAGGCAGGAAAAGGATGCTACAGACCTACTGATATCCCTGTACAAGGAGCTGGTTCGGACTCAAGACCAGCTAGGACAATCAGAAGCTGCGAAGGCAGCATTACAGACAGCATTGAAACAAAAAGAAGAGGGCCAACCCTCCCAGCCTCCTCCGGTGATAATCAACCTTGAGGAAGTCCAGCCAACGACTACTCCTCCTCCTCAACAGACAGGGCCTACAGCAACAACTACACCAACAACAGAGCCAACTCCTACTCTGGATATGCAGAAGCTGCAAGCTGAGATCCAAGTTCTTGAATCCCAAATGAAAGAGCTTGATGAAGTCAAAAGGTCTTTGACCAAGGTGAATGAAAAATTTGACAAAAGCAAGCAGAATGAGGCAGCAAAGGAAAGAGAGGTAAAAGCTCTAAAAAAGAGAATAGCTGAACTAGAAAAAGAGCTTGCACTAGAAAAAGTAACAGCAGAATTGAAAGCAGTCCTCTGGGGCAACATTGGTCGATCCATCACCAATCAGTGGCAGTATATTGAGACTATGGATGAGCAAATAGCACTCATCATGACGGCAAACAGGGAGGTACAGAGAGCAAGAGCAAGCCTTGGCCACATGCCAGATGTTGCCAGCAGAATGACCAATATTTTGAATAACAAAACTAGCTCTCAACTAGCCACCATGGGAATTACTAACAGGACTGAAACAATTTCAGTAGTTAAAAGAGTCTTGACACTAAGAAGCCTAATTGGAACGCTGGAGAGGAGAACACAGGATATGCAGACCGAGATCAACAAATTCCTGGACAGATTTGTGGCATTACAAAACAGAGGCCTCCCCAACATATTAAGCAGTGTAGGAAGGCTGCTTACTCTGGAAAATTACATCAAAAGGGTTGATGCGCAGGCTGCAGCACAAATAGCAAAACAACCCAGTACCTCAGCTGAAACAGGGCCAGCAACAGGGCAGAATTTGTATGATAGGGTGGATAACCTGTTCTTTATTATGAATGAAATTGATCACCTGTTTGATACCCCACCAAATTTCTTTAAGTATACAGAGGCAGATGAAACTTTGGGGGCAATCATAAGACACCAATTGCCCACACAGGAAGAGTGGAGGAATTTGACACAGGTAATCTTATCAGGCCCGAACCCGTAGGGTTGGTTTTTTCTCCAGTTTATGGGCAGTCATGCACAGGCAGAATTTTGATAGATAAAATCTACAAGGAAGAGTCAGATGCTGAGCCAACTCAGCAGAGCTATTTACTCACCACAGCAGCAGTCACAATCACAGGTGACAAACCCAGAATACAGCGTACAAGCCATAAAGTCGGGTTCCCCAGCATTTAATCAAAGTATCTCAACCGACTCAGCAGATCCCAAAGGCCAAAATATCTTCTGACAGAACATTAAGATGCCTTTATTTTGTATTCAATGCTGTAATAAATTCCGGATAATAATATCTCAAAAGTTGGTGAGAATATTAAGTCTGAGATAACTCAGAACTCAGATATTTTTGTAAAAATCGCAAGTATATATTCACCCCTCACAGGAGCTTAACGGGTTGTTGTTATTTTCCTTTTGGAAGTCTCACTTGCTGTAAGATTATCAGAGAAGTAATACAAAGGGAGAATGGAATTTCCAAAGCTTGGTGTATTTGATGCGTTGTGATGAATGGTGAATGTTGCAGGATTCCAGAGTGTTTCATAAAACAATAAGTTTTTCTTAAATCTCTGTATTATATGTTTTCGAGTCTTTTGTTCTCTTTTGTTGTTTAAATGTTTTACACTTAATAGCAAAGTAGAAAAATGGTTCCAGGATTTAATCTATGATTACCCTGAACTCAAACTAAGCTATTATCCATGTTTTCTTCAGATACAGTGAATGAAGTGTAATTCTTAATTGCTGCACTTTAAAACTATATCTTTTACAGTGATAGACATCCCCAGGGATTCAAGTTTTGCTCCTGAGGCATCTATCTGTTTCTCATACCTAGTTTGGTGGAAATACTCGAATACTTTAGTGAAAATTCTTAATTGCTTTCACTGGTTTTTTCACCTGTTCGTGTTATAAAACAAAAATTTTGTTGCATGAAGTATCCAAATGGCCCTGTAAGTTTCACCAGTTCACCTCAAGGTTTCTAGACACCTATACAACCATAGACTCCATTGCCCAATGATATTTGACTCTTTGAATATTACATCATAAGACCTAAAAGAAACTCTTCAACCAAAACATAAACAAAACCTATGCATAATAGCTAGCCTAAAACCCTATCATAAACAGTTACAAATCATAAAGAGAGAGCCCTCTCTGATCACAGTTTGGCTAGAAACAGTGATCCAAAGATTGGTTAGTGGTTACCCCGGCCGTATTCCCTTGGGAGTCATAGGGAACAACCTGGGTGATAACACATCACACCAACTGTTATAGACATTTTTGTGCCTTACAACTTTAAGCATGAAATGTCCATAAACCAAGGCATCCTAAGTCCCTAAAAGTGTTGTTCCGACCCCTAAAGGAACAAGGTCAACAAATTACAGCTTCTCCCAGAAGTTCTCACCAGAAACTGCTCAGAATTAGTCAAATCAGGATCATTTCAGCTGCTCCACTAGCTAGCTGCATTGCATAGCACCCAAGTACACTATCTAGGTGCATTGCAGCGCACCTAAATGCACTACTAGGGTGCGTTGAGCGGGAAATGACAAATGGCAGTGTCATTCCGCGAGGTGGACAGACAATGGAAGCTTCCAGAATCTTCCCCAATGACACTTGCCTCACTGAGTTCGACCAAGGATGAGTAAGAGGCTCTTAGTCTCCAAGTGGAAGCAAGAACTGACAAAGAGAAGCCACTAGTCAGATCATAAGCTGACTCATCCTCTTTGCATACATCTATATATGGATCCCTCATCCCAGAGATCCAGAGGCTGGAATTTTGTACATTGCAGAGAATTGTTGTTGGTTTTGAGATAGATATCAGAGTATTGGGTGATTTATGCTTTGTTGGAGGTGAAGAGGGGATTCCTTTGCTGGGAGGTTGATGTTGGATCAGGAATCATCGGTTGTAACTCCTCCTGGACCTTCTTGTTATATCAATAAAACTATTTGAGTTTCTCCTACATGCTTGTGTATCATTGATGTTTGTTATATTTGCATGTTTAGCTTAAATCTAATCCTAAGCTATTTATGAATATGAATCCATGTCTTTGTGTAGTTTTCTTCTTCTGTGATCTTGCAGGAACTTGGTGAAGCTGGGCAAGTAAGGGAGCAGGCAGCTGGAAGCTGTCAAAGAGAAGAGAGACTAGATCAAAGGACTAGCGCAAGACACAGGTTGGTTCATCCTATTCCTCTTCGTTTATAGTTCATAAAGAAGAATACAAAAGTAGTTTTCTCTGTTTGTTTCTAAGGTACTGTCACACCTTAGTGGGATAGGGTCATTCTGAATAGACACTTTTCCCGTTAACAAAATGGCGACTCCGCTGGGGATCGTGTCTAGTTAGTTTGTTTGTGTTTCTCTTATTGTTTGTTTCATAAACTGAGAAGTAGCAATCGAACTGCATTTGCCATTATCAAATGCAAAGTAGACATCTGCTACTTCAATCCATTCACTGGATTTGTTTATGATTTGAACAGCTGATTCACAAATGATCTGATTGCCCTTTGTGATAGCTCTTATACCTCCTTTAAATCCACCCTTTGATTGTGCATTACTGATTGCTTTTACTCGGCCAAAAACCATAGATTAAACTACAAACCGTGACCCAGAACCCAGATAGAATTCTCGTTTCTGCCCCAGTGCAGGCTCTGTGAAGAGATTCTGCATTTCAATGCAGTTCTCGAGAGGGCTACCTGCGCTGCAATCCAGTTTCTCTGTGTAACAGGTGTGCTGATCAGCCTAGCCCTGTGCAACTGAGGTTCTTTGCTTCATTTTTTCGGTTTTGTCTCTGATTTTTGCAGCCTGTGATCAGTGTGTGTCTGTTTAAAAACCCCTTTTCTTTGCCTTAATTTCGCCTCCTTTGGACAAAAAGACTGTAGATGTTCTTTGTGTGTTTGTTACATCATTTACAGTTTTCCATTGAAAAAGTAGAATAGTCATACTGTCGTCCTTTGATTTAGATCTGTCGTAAGTGTCGATTTTGATCTTAGGAAAAAGTTTATTTGCTGTTGACAGTTGATTATGCTTTTACTTTTGCCTTTGGTTTGAATTTTTCACTTTCTGGTGTCGAAACGAGTGTTTATTTCAAAATCATAAAGTGTCGTAATCATCTCTACCTTTTGATTTCGAAAAGAAGCTTGTTTGTGTTTGTCACTTGAAAGCAAATTCAAATTTGTACATCAACTTTCTTTTTAGGCATCAATATTAAGAAAGTGAAAACAAATACATGCATATGTGCATTTGCATATTGATAGTCTGCTTGACTTGATTTAGGAAAAGTGCATTTACAGTGTGCTGTTTGCTCTTTGAGAAAAGATTGTGTCTTTCTTTTCCCCTTGTAGCTAGGATTTTCATTGCTGAAAAGAGATAAAAGATTGCTTATCATCTTTAGATTGCATTTTAGGAATTACATCTACATCTCGTGGTGATCCCAAAAGGCAAACTTCTAAGAAAGATCAACTTAAAATAAATTGAATGAATCTAACAACGCTTTGGAACTTAACGCACAACATTTAGGGGTCTAGGCTAGAGACGTATTCCGGCGTCGTAAAGCCTGGTAACTGTTGTCCTCACTAATGGTTGGGTGATTCCTCCACTTTGAGACGATAAGTGCCAGTATGGACTTGTGCTCCCATGTACCGTCGAGTATATATTGGGAGACCCCTATAGGCTTAAAACCCTTTATCCATAGGAAGCCGTGTCAGCCGCCCTACTGATCGCAATGCACCGAACACAGCATTCGGGAAGATTGACTGCTGTACCGTAAAAAGTATTCTGCAGTTTTGCGATTGGTTTGGTACTCCCTCTACCTAGATCTCCAGAGCAGTCCCTTTTGTTCCTTTTCAGACTCCTTAACGGAAAAGGTCCATCTGAGCACTTGTCACTTCAGGCTCATTAAAAATCAAAGGAGACTAGAGTCATCTTTTTTTTTTTCTCGACTCTTTAAAACTGAAAAAACAAGTTGTGTCAAAGCGTCTAAAAATTTATTTTAAACAGAATATTCATACCCTTTTCCTATGTTGATCTTAGGTTGAGAAAATGGAGTCTACCAACCAAGGAATTCCCCTTGGTGGAAATCCTAGTCCCTTCTCCTCTTGGGGAGATGTTGGTGCACCCCATATGGCCACATTGTCACTTCCAGGACTGACAATTGGCTTGCCAGTCTGGCTCTTCTCAACCAATGTCGTTCAGAACACCACTATTCCTGAACAATCGAATCAGCAATTAGACGAGTCCAGAGTTGCCCACCAACCTTCTACTTCCTCTAATTCTTCCTCTCCTCCTTCCTCTTCGCTTGATGGGGCTGGCAAAGCCAAAAGTCAAGTTCCTAAGGAGAAGAAGGAGAAGAAGAAGAAAGAGAAGAAGAAGAAGGAGCCAAAGGTGAATGGGGGAAAACGAGTGTCGTCTAACGAAAATCCACACACTGCACCAACCAGGTCTAAATCGCCATGTGTCATTTGCAAAGGAGACCACTTTCACAGAGATTGTCCTTGCATCCCTCGGATACTAAGGGACTGGTCTCCTCGTTTTCACAATCCGGTGTCATCAACCTCTAATGATCATGTTGAAAGAAAACCGTCAACTAGCGAAAGTGAAGCCCCAAGACAAAAAGGGAAAGCTAGATTTCCCTGTAAACTGTGCGAAGGAAATCATGCCGTCCACCGTTGTCCCTTCTTAGACGAAGTGAAAAGAGTTTTGGATGATCGTCCGGTTTCACTGTTACGACTTCCTCCTGGATATAAAAACTCTTGCCAAGTTCGTCGCTAGTTGAGAATTCAGCTGGCCCGCTCAAGTGGTCGGCTGAAGCGCCTATCATCGAAGATAAACCATCTAAATCCATACCAGACGAAAGTCAAAAGGTCGAGGCGGCAGTTGACCCGGTCTTGCCTTCAGAGGTTCTACCTTCGGATGATACAGTCACTGAAGAGAACAAGGGTGACACCGTCCAAATTCTCTTCATCAACACAGACTCCGACGAACACGGGGGAAATCTACCCATTCCCTTACTGCAAGAGGGAAGTTCGTCAGAGCCATACCCGGCCGTCTACTCGGTCCCACCTCCAAGCAACCTAGTTGTCTCCTTCGACTGGAATCAACTAGGCAGACCCCATTTACCAGCAGGTGTACCATTCTGAATTATCGTTCAAATATATAGAATGGTCATGGATGGTACCATCATAGATGAGGGGGCTTCTGTGAGTATCCTTTCCTCTATTTCTTGGAAAGCGCTTGGTTCGCCATCGTTGTTGCCTAAGATGAGAAATCTGACAGGCTTTGATAAAGAAACCAGTCGACCTTTAGGGATCCTTCCCAATGTGGCCATAACATTGAGAAGGAAGACAGTTCAAATGAACGTAATGGTGGTTCAAGGACCCTTGGATTATAAGCTACTCCTTGGACGAGACTATATTTATTGCATGGGAGCCATCGTCTCCTCACTCTTTAGAGTAATGTGTTTTCTGCACGAAGGAAGAGTGGTCAAGCTCGTGGACCAGCTTTCATTTCCTGGATCACGCATAGAAAATAGTCATATACCATCCCTAAATGGTCTCTTCACGCAAGAAATGTCTCAATCCCCGGTCCGTCCTCCCGATGAGCGCGAGTAATTCGGAGGGATATGACTGAAACCCAGGGGGCATGCGTCCTGGTCTGTTTCGGCAGGAAAACTTCGGGCATAGGGTAGGTTTCCGCGGGAGAATATGACTAGTCTGTACCTCGTCCGTCGGTGGGAGAGGGGTTATTCTAGAATAAGATTCTCTTGTCAAAGTTATGTGAGTTGGCAGAACTGAGTCACTCGCCTTTGTTTATCTCGGTAGACACCGCCGAAGAAGTGTTTTGTTCGCACCACGAATTGAATAATCTTTGGGTGACCTGTAAGAGGTAGGCCTCTCCCGATAAAACAAATGTTTTATTGGACTAAAGAAGGGGTAACCTTGAAACCATACTTTATACCTGGGGGCATGCAAACCTTTTGGAGTGCAAGCGAGGGGTGGCTATTTACTTTTTAAATTTTAGGACCTCTAACCCTTTAAACTCGTAGTATTAGTCGTCACCTAACTTGCATAAAGAAAGGATGTGGGGCAAAAATCTAAAAGTTGCCGTTTTATATGAGACATTCTTATCATATGACTGGATTAATCGAGCAGTTTTAGCACATAGTTCAAGCTCGTTAAAAAATAAACATAAGACATGAGCAAATGTTTCCACCCGTGTTTAAGCTCGTTAAAAAATGAAGTATTCCCCAGTAAATAACCACCGTGAATGAAGCATTTCAGCCATTAAAGCCTTGGTCGTGTTTGCACCGTCACCTCCACTTTTCCATTGGCTGATCATTCACCTCCATTTGATTATTTACCCATTTTGAGGAACAGCTACGAAGAGTGGTTTCACTAGCCATCCTTGTGACACTGCCGTGATTGGAAAATTCCAAGCCTTACCTGGAATCAGCTGCTACCCATTTTATCACTCGTTCCTCAAAAGACGAGTCTTCTTTAAGCTCTTTTCAACTGACTCGTAAAATATGAAAAGATTGCCAAGTTTTGGCCTTCCAGCTCGTTAAAGTGACCAGAAGTGCTATCCCTCCTTTAGATTTTAATCTTTTTGGACCTGAGGGATTATTGCACAAAAAGATCGAGTGCTTATTTTGTTCGGCTCATTAAAACTATCGAAAATTCATCCCTTCTGTATTGTTTTATACATTTTCGGACTTAAGGGATTAGATGACGAAAAAGGAATTTTGGAGTTACCTTTACGTACCTTTTTATACTCTCTAAAAATGACAAGGACCGAGTTATCTTTGTCGTTAAACTCGTTAAAAAGATTAATAGCGACAAACTTGTCTTTAGACGAGAACGAGTTTCACTATCGGTAGGCTCGTTAAAACATAGCGATGGGTTTGCCCGAAGGGAAAATTATAGAACAAGCATATGTTATCATCCTCAAAGCTCGACAAAAATAAAGAGGTACTGGTCAGCAATGACTAGGGAAAAATTGGGAAGAAACTCAAAGAATCTTTATTGGTAGCAAGTTGCTCTTGAACATGACACTTCCACTCCGTGCCTGAGTAGGGTTGGGTTGTTTCATTCACCGGTCACATCACCATGGTCACACCATACCATCCACATTTGGGGTAAATGCTACCAATCCATCACATAAGTGTCGCCGACATGTTCAAGAGAAGTCATCCAGAGAAGTCACCCGTGTCCCATCCACTACCATACATTATACTTCATTCTTTCATGACCGCCATCCTGAACCATATATCATCAGATCGTTTTCACCTCCATCAAAATCATTTGCTCCGTTCTGTGTCATTGATGTGGGATTCATTAAGGCCCTCCTTTGACGGATCGCTTCTTGTCGACATCAGCTCATTATCCAAGAAGTTGATCTAGGAACACCCCTTCAGTACTTTGAAGCTTGCATGCCTCAATGGCAAGTTTCTCACTTCCGGCGACAGGTATACATCAATGACCTTCGACCGAAAGATTTTGCATGGTGTTCGACGCCAAGTCCTTTATTCACACCACGTGGATTGTACTGCAGTACCTTGAGGGTCATCATCATTATCGATGATTCCTCTCGCGCTTGTTAACAGTTTACATCATTGACTAGTAATCAAGCGATGTCTTTCCATGTTCGACTTCCAAAACATTTCTCACATGGATTGACTTGTACTTCGAGTGAAGATCGGACGAGATTGAAGACCCCGGATCTAGTTTCATCCATCCGGGCTACGATATATATTCAGGAAAATAAAGACATTGAAATGTACAGCATTGCAGCACAGATAATCATCATACCAAAAGGATGATGGCTCTATCAGAATCATCAGCCTACCATCAGACGATTATCTGTCTTATGTACATGAAAATGAATTTATAAAGCTGAGCATGGGAATGCTCGCCTCAACTAGATCATGAAAACAGTATGAAGATAATGTATTGTATTGTATCTGATTACAGGTCTCCTCCCAGCATTGAAAGAACTTCGGATCCTCTTAATAAAGCATTTCACCCGATAAACGACCTCATACTTTAGGGGGCAACTGTTATAGACATTTTTGTGCCTTACAGCTCTAAGCATGAAATGTCCATAAACCAAGGGATCCTAAGTCCCTAAAAGTGTTGTTCCGACCCCTAAAGGAACAAGGTCAACAAATTACAGCTTCTCCCAGAAGTTCTCCACCAGAAACTGCTCAGAATCAGTCAAATCAGGATCATTTCAGCTGCTCCACTAGCTAGCTGCGTTGCATAGCACCCAAGTACACTAGCTAGGTGCGTTGCAACGCACCTAAATGCACTACCAGGGTGCGTTGAGCGGGAAATGACAAATGGAAGTGTCATTCCGCGAGGTGGACAGACAATGGAAGCTTCCAGAATCTTCCCCAATGACACTTGCCTCACTGAGTTCGACCAAGGATGAGTAAGAGGCTCTCAGTCTCCAAGTGGAAGCAAGAGCTGACAGAGAGAAGCCACTAGTCAAATCATAAGCTGACTCATCCTCTTTGCATACATCTATATATGGATCCCTCATCCCAGAGATCCAGAGGGTGGAATTTTGTACATTGCAGAGAATTGCTGTTGGTTTTGAGATAGATATCAGAGTATTGGGTGATTTATGCTTTGTTGGAGGTGAAGAGGGGATTCCTTTGCTGGGAGGTTGATGCTGGATCAGGAATCATCGGTTGTAACTCCTCCTGGACCTTCTTGTTATATCAATAAAACTATTTGAGTTTCTCCTACATGCTTGTGTATCATTGATGTTTGTTATATTTTCATGTTTAGCTTAAATCTGATCCTGAGCTATTTATGAATATGAATCCATGTCTTTGTGTAGTTTTCTTCTTCTGTGATCTTGCAGGAACTTGGTGAAGCTAGGCAAGTAAGGGAGCAGGTAGCTGGAAGCTGTCAAAGAGAAGAGAGACTGGATCAAAGGACTAGCGCAAGGCACAGGTTGGTTCATCCTATTCCTCTTCGTTTATAGTTCATAAAGAAGAATACAAAAGTAGTTTTCTCTGTTTGTTTCTAAGGTACTGTCACACCTTAGTGGGATAGGGTCATTCTAAATAGACATTTTTCCCGTTAACACTAGCTCGGAGTGCAAGAAACCAAGCCATGAGGATTAGAAGGTAGTCGAACAAGTGAGAGACAAAGAGTTAGTTTATCTCGAGTTCAGGAGCTAAGCCTCCCTAGTTTTAAGGAATTCATTGGGGAATTCAGTTGTATAAGTATAGAGTCCTAGAGCCTCATTAGGATTTTGATTTTTATTGTAAAACTCTAAGCTATTTTCAAACTCCAGACTTGTGAAAGTTCTATTGATGTAATTTGTTGTTTTGGTAATAAGAATGAGTTTTGTTTTGAGCCAGCACTGAGTTAACTCGAAGGGCTGATGCTCTTGGGTTAGGGCCCAACCCTAGCATCCGAGGATCCTCTTTCTTGTATATGTATCTTTAGTGTAGTTTCATAGCTTCATTATTAATTTTCTTTTAGACGCATTTCCATTACAAGTAGTGTGGATTAGATTGGTTGTTTATTAGTTTGCTTCCATTTGTCTCTTACTTTAGTAGCATGTTATCAGGGATAAAAGGAGCACCATAAGGTTGTTAGTAGGTGTCTCAGCCTCATTTCCTCCCTCTAGGATCATGACTTGAGGAAGGCACCCTTAAGCAGCGCCAAAAACACAGATTTCTAGTTCTTTTATGTGCTTTGGAGTTTGTTGTCTTTAAATTAGTATTTGGTTAGTTTTGCAAGGTAATGTTCCATTATCATCTTTTTCATATTCATTTTTCAGTAGATCTCATCCATGCTTTCATTCCTTTCAGCAACTTTCCTCATGCATAATGTAGGCAATTAGTTCATTAAGTCTGCTTTTCTAGTTTATGGGAATGTTTCTTGTTTACATAGATTTTTGGAATATATACATGTTTTATGAAAAACAGGTGCTGTAGGAGGAGACTAAGACTTCATAGCCAATAGCCACCTTCCACTCCATCCACGTTAGCCATCCCTTGTTTTCACCATCACCTTCACTAGTTTTCTTCATTTTTCATAGAAATTCTTCTAAGCACATTGAGTGAATCCAACCATATCCTATCTTTGTTGTTGACTTTTGAGTGATCCTAGACCTTCTCCCACTCCATTCCACCCATAACACACCTTTCCTAGGCCTTCCATCACCTCCAACACCTCACATTTTTCTCTCAGCTGTATCTTGTAGGTTTACAGGGAATCCTGTAGGTTTCTAGTACATCCTATATGTTTTCTTGAAATGGCCTGTTTTGAGGCCAAATTGATGGAAAACCTCTAGGAAGTCACCAAAATCCTCCCAAGGGTCTTCCACACCATCCAACCATCTCATAACCTTTCCATCCATCCTCAAACATCCTTAATTCACCTGCCACATCAACAGAAGAAATTAGTTTGCATACTTGATTTTGCATAAAAAGAAAAAAAGGAAAAACCAGGTTTAGTTCAGTCTCTTTACTTGCACATTAGTGATGATTGATTCTTCTTACTTATATAACTTAGATAGTAGCATTTGGTTCATGTTGATTTAACATTTCTGCAAAGCATAGTTTCTTAGCAGTTAATTAGGAAATGGTGTGATTTAGCATTACATGTTGACCTTCTCCATTATTGCAGTAGAGTAGCTCTCTCTTAGAGTAGATTTACCATTCTTCCATCAAGAAATCAAGCTTCTTCTAACTCCATAGAATTTTTTCTTTAAACCCCAATGGTCTCTCGCCAGCTGAACAGTGACAACAGGCAGAACCATCACTTTTACTAGTGTATACAGCACTGTCACCTCCAAGTTTGTACGAACCCCGGGTTGATAAAGTAAATATGATAGCCCAGGAGTTGCAACATCCTTGCTGTAATACTGGCACTCACTTTTTGGCACCATTGCGGGGAGGTGTCTGAGTAAAATGTGATTACAACTTTCTTTTCTTCAATATTCTGCCATTAGTTTATTTCTGCAAAAGTAATCTAGTTGTTTCATTTCTTCCATTTTGCATTTTCTTCTTTCCTTTCCATTTTGCAAGCAAGATTTCAATTCAGCAAGTAGCTTTTTCCTTCAATCACTAGTTTTCATTCAATTAGCGATTTCAATTCTAAAAAGTACTTTCCAAGTTTGAAAAAAATACAAAACCAAACCAAAAAAAATTCCTTTCATGCCTTGTAAGAATAGGGACAACTTAGGGAAATTTTTTCCAAATGCCCCCACTGCATCAAACAACCAACCTTCCCTCTTCTTCGATGGCTGTGAACTGGAGAAACCCTTAGGTGAGCAACCTGACATATTTGAAGAACCTATAGGGGAAGAAGAAGAAGAACCCATTCCTATTGAACCAATGGCTAAAAATAGCAATGATAGAGGGAATAGAGAGAGAGAGTGTTGAGGGTGCCTTCCTCATCAGGGAAACCAATGGGGACACTAAGATGAAAAATATAAGCCCCTCTGCCCTACCTCATTTCCGTGGCCTGACCATAGAGGACCCCAACACTTTCCTATTTGAGTTTTTTGTTATATGTCAAACCTATGACTATACAGATGATGAGCAAAAGTTAAAACTATTTCCATCTACCCTCAAGGATGCAACATTGCGTTGGTTCATGGGTTTACCTGGGGATAACATCACAACTTGGGCTTAGATGTAGCAAGCCTTTAACAACAAATATTGGGACTACTGTTGGTCAAAGGATACTAAAGAGGAAATTTTCAGGATGACCATAGGAAATGATGAATCCCTAGAGGATTACGAAGAAAGATTCCAACTTAGTTACAAAAGGGCCAGCTCACACTTGACCCTGAGTCACTAAAGCTGGTCCTACTTAGGGGAGTAAGGGAATATCTTCTAGATACCCTACATTTGTTAGCAGGAGGAGACATCTGCCAATTACCCTATGAGGATATCAAGACTGTCTTTAGAAACCATTCTAGGGAAGCTAGGAAAAAGGGTACAGGTAGTCAACCTATGGTCAATACATCCTCTTCCAAATCATTCATCAAGGGTGAAATTGGAAACATGCTAGAAGATTTCAAAAGTGTGATGCTGCAAACCCTTGCCTTGTAAATGGACATTATGCACATTAAGAGAAAGCAGGAGGAAGCAGAGAGAGCCTTGGCCATTTTTTGTCCTAGATGCACCAGGAGGCATCCTAGGAATGAATGTCCATTGAATTCTATTGAAATCTGCTCAGTCTGTGAAGAAAACCACTCCACAGACAAGTTCCCTTCTTTGCCTGGACTCAAAGTTGTATATCAGGAAGATGAAGGGGTCATTGAGCAGCTTTTCTACATAAACCAAAGGAGACCTCATGGGCCTAGACCATACTAGCAGGGCATGCAAGGGTTGTCCCATGCATATTACAACCCCAACCAAACCACAACCATGCCTTCTTGGGGACCCCCTACTCATCCTTCCTGGTCTACACCCCCTCCTTGGTCATTTGCATCTTAGTATCACTCCCAGCTAGCCAGCCAGTCATTTCAACCTTATGCTCCGCCACAACCTCAGTGGAATGCACCGCCCTAGGGGTGGAGGCCCCAATACAACAATGCTCCAGCTCTATTGCCTCCACCACCTACCCAACCACAACTACTACACTTTGCTCCACCCAAGAAACCCTAGATGATTGCCCAGCCAAATCCAAACCTGAACAACAAACAGGCTCACAAGTATATAGTGGAGAGACATCATATCCATCTTATGATGTGGAAATCCAGGAGATTAACCTGAGACCTGGGAGAGATCTCTTGGATAACCAACCTCCACCTCCACCTAGGGAGGTTGAGGAAGAAAGAGAGGAAAGCAATCTTAAAGTGAATCCACCCTTTCCTTAGAGATTAACCCAACCACTCCAGCCTACCTCAAAAGAGGCTAAACTTTTGGGAGAATTGAAAAATCTATGTGTAAAGATTCCACTTCTCCAAGCAATAAAAGTGTTCCTATTTACAATAAGTTGATTAAGGAGAAGTGCTTCAAGCATCCATGGATGTGAAGAAGGGATGCCCCTACCATTAATGTCATTGGACAACTGTCTGACTTAATCCTAGGGTAGGTAATCTATCGAAAATATTTGGACCCTCGAAGCCTTGTAGTAGATGTGCACATCAATGGAACCATTGTCCCACACACTTTGATCGATCTTGGGGCTGCCATTAATGTGATGACCAAGGACACCATGCTCAAGCTCAACCTCCAAGGTTCATTGAGGAAGACTGCAATAGTTCTACAAATTGCAGGCCGCTTGACAGTAACCCTTGAGGGGATTGTGTAGGATGTGATGGTCTCCATTGACTCTTGGGAGTATCAGACATATTTCCTAGTTCTCCATCCTAAGGCTAAGCTTAGTGGTTACCCTCTCATCCTTGGGAGACCATGGTTGGCTACTACCGATGCTTACATTAGCTACAGAGCTGGGAATATGACCATCAAGAATGGGCATATGTCCAAGTAGTTAGTCTTATACCCTCCCGCTCATTCATCTCTATAGCATGATTTACCTTTATGGTTGGAGGAGGAAGAAGAAGATGAAGTTTATTCCACCCAAATTTATACTTTAGAAACAACCATGGGAGGAGGACAGTAGGATAAGGATGATTTGATTGAACACCTGCTCCAAAGTCCAACTCCCAGTTCATTGCCCTTAGAAGATGTAGTAAAATAAACCCAGAAAATCCATCCAATTGACTTATGCTTGTCTGATTGCAACCCACGCCATGTCAAAACCATAGAATTTGGCCCGGAGAGAACCTTGAAAATCAGTCCATCTCTTTCTACTCTCCAAGAAGAGAAGTTATGCAACATGCTAAAGGAAAATCTAGAAGAAGGGAGTTGTTGTGGAGGTAAATCCTCTCTGCGGACAGAGACGATCCCTGCTAGCCCAGACCGGGTCTAGCAACAATCAAACAATGCTACCACGCAAGTTCCTAATTTCAAATAAAAAGTGGATGATGAGAACCTACTTGGATTCCAACGCTAATATTCGTAGAAGAGATGTCGCTCTCGTTCCTTTGCTTTGGCCGGTCACGATCCCCACGATCTCCGTGATTGGACACCTGCACATGCAAAGAACAACACGAATACAAGCATAAAATCTAGTAGATGCAATTATATATCGGTCAAAAAAGATATA
This sequence comes from Pinus tabuliformis, assembly GCA_031772625.1. Classification (NCBI taxonomy): domain Eukaryota; kingdom Viridiplantae; phylum Streptophyta; class Pinopsida; order Pinales; family Pinaceae; genus Pinus; species Pinus tabuliformis. The sequence goes on along the minus strand of CM062816.1, from coordinate 1,289,914,905 downwards.
ACTCAACATCAAACATAAGACAATGAGAGTGGAACCATAATGATAGTAATCTATTATTAATAAATAACAAAGAAGAATACAACCATTGTTCTGACGACAAATCCTCCTTTGGCTGGGTAGTCAGCTACAAAATTCTTGCAAAGCTTGTTGGGATGAGGAACAAGCCTCTCTCTCTTTGGGTGACAAGAATCTCCTTACTTAGATTTGGCCTTATGGGTGCAAAGAAGGCTCTTGCAGCTTCAAACTCTCTATCACTATGCTGGGACTAGAACTATTGTAACTAGCTTGCTCAAGGCATAGAGGCAAGCTTTTATAGATAGAGAAGGAAGAGATAGGATCAACCACATTATCCATGGGATTGGCTTTATCACTTAGAAACTTCCATGAAAGGTGGAAAACCACTTTCCCTTCTATGGAGATTCGAAGCCAAACCATCCTAACTCAACATAGATTCAGTTGGTGAATGGGTTGAAGAGAACCTTCGGGAGTTTGTTGGTTAAAAACTTTACTCAATTCGGTTGGCGCGAGTGCGACTCTGAGACAGAGCGCCAATGGCGCGCCCCTTTTAGAGGATTTCCCTCATTGGCACGGGCAATGAACTGTGGACCTGCGCTAATGCAAAAAGAGTTGTTTTCATGGGTATTTTGCAGGAGATGTCTTCAGGGCATATGAAGCTCATACTTAGAGGAATATGATGCAAGTGTTTTCAGGTCATGTCACTTCTCACAGGTCTCGGAATGAGTCCTCCAGTGTACGGGTGAGGGTGAATAGGGACGGTGACAAACGGTGACGAATTGCTGTGTAACAGATGCCCCCTAAAGCATGAGACCCGAGGGAGAGAGAGGGGTGAAATGCTTTACAAGAACATGCGTGACTGAAAACACGGCCGCCGGAGAACCTGCGTAAAGAAGTACAACTGATATCTCAAATACATGATGTATGTGGTATGGGCATAGCCATCCATAGCATAGTACATAATGATCTTGATCCAAGGCATGGATGCATCCATCCAGAGAGGATCGATAAATAGACTCAGGCATGGTCGCAACCATCCAGTGAATGAGTCATGTAATGATCATAATAAGCCACAAATCGCAGCCTGGATTCCAACAAACCAAATCCAGGGTCTTGCGCTCCATCTCGACCCGAACAGAGTACAAGTCCAAGCATGTGAATACAGGATTTGAAGTCGAACATGCATGAACATCGTCTGATTACCATTCAATGATGAAAACTATTAACAGATGCGAGAGGTACCACCAATAATGACAATGGCCCTCAAGGTACTACAGGTACAATCTATGGCGTGTGAATTAATGAGCTGGTGTCGAACACCCGTAGAATCATTCGATCGGAGGCCAATGATGAAAACCTCTCGTCGAACATGAAGAACCTGCCATTGAGGCATGCAGGCTCCAAGGCACCGAAGGGAGTCTCTAGATCAGCTTCCTAAATAAGGAGCTGAAGTCGACAGGAAGTGACCTTGATCAAAGGTGGGCCATGGTGTTTCCCACATCATTGACACGAGACAGAGGAAGAATGTTGTGGTGAATCAGAATTATGTGAGGTATCAGAGGGAGGTTGTAATTCTGTAGAGATCAACTTCTCTTGAACATATCGGTGGCACGATAGTGGACTTAGCAGTATTTGACATGAAATGAGCAGAGGTCATGGGGACAAGGCAATGAGTAGATGAGAGGTCAAACAGGATAACCCAAACCCACGGAGGCTAGTGTAAAACAAGATGAGAGGTTCCCACCCAAAAACGAAAGCAGACAAGTGCCATGTTCAAGAGCGACATACTGCCGACACGACTATAATTATGGGTCCATTTTCCCCACCATTTCTGGCGAGTACCCCAGTTATTTTTAACAAGCTTAACGGGGGATAGCATATGCTTGTAAGGCGTCATTACGACAAAATCTGATGTCATTAAGTTTTAACGAGTCTGACAAAGGAAGAACTCAGTGTCTTTTCTTGTTTAGAGAGTCTGAAAAGACAGCAGAAAAGTGAACTCCAGGGGGGTCCTTTTTCGTAAATTTGTGTCTCTCGAGCCCGAAAAAGTATAAAACAATGCTCGAAGGAACCGCCTGACCATTACGATCAAGGAGTACTTTTCATGAGTAGTGATTTCAACCTGAAAAAGTAAAAAAGCAATCGAAACCACGTCGCTTCGTAACCGTTAACGAACCTGAAACGACAAGGGTCCGACGATCTTTTCATGTTTTACACGGTCGGAAAAGAGTTTAAAGATGACCGCCTCTCATTTACATTTAACGAGTCGAGAGGAAAAACTCGGCAATCTTTTCGTCTTTAAACGGTCGGAAAAGAGCTGAAAGCAGACCTCCATTTTTATTCTCTTTAACGAGTCAAAATGGGAAAATACTCGGCAATCTTTTCATATTTTACGAGTCAGAAAAGAGCTTAAAGGTGACTCATCCTAGAGGAACGAGTGGTATAAAGGGTAGCAACTGGTTCTGGTAATGGTGGAACTGCTCAAAACATGTAATGGTCAAGAGGCTGGCTAAGAAAACCACTCATCGCTGCGGTTCCTCAGGAAAGGAAAAACAACCAAGTGAAAGCATATGATCGGCCAAAGAGATGGTGGCAATGGAATGAAACAACCAAGGCTCATCTAGTAGAATTCAACGGATAAAAATGGCAATCACGAGATGCAAATCAGGTATGGGTTCATTTTTACACAAGCTTGAACCATGGAGAACTTTGCTTGGATTCGGTTTCATGTTTACACAAGCTTGAAACGAAAAACTATGCTTGTTATAAGTTCACATGCCCCCAGCATAATGACGCAAATCGAGGTACATGCCCCCCAATATTCATTGCATTCAACAAAGTGGATGGAATGAAGGTTCACTTTCGAGATCTTGGAAAGACTCGACTTGGATTTTACAAGATCTTAATCAAAGACTCGATTTGGAAAAGGAGGAGTTGTTTCATTTTTTAATGAGGTTGACACAGTAAAAGAACTATCCTCATAACCTTATTTCATCTTTTTAACGAGCTTGACACAAGATCAGGAACTATGCTCGACCACCTTGTTTCGTTTTTTAACGAGGTCGCCACAAGATCAAAACTATCCTCGAGACACATTGTTTCGTTTTTTAACGAGGTCGCCACAAGATCAAAACTATCCTCGGGACACAAGCTTGAACCAGGAAGGACTCTGCTTGTTGGAAATGCACATGCCCCCAATGCAATGGCGCAGGATGAGGTACATGCCCCCCAAGCTTCATTGCATTCAACAAAGTGGATGGAATGAAGCTTTACGAGATCTTAATTGAAAGACGCGATTGGAAAGGGGAAATTGTTTCATTTTTTAACGCACTTGACACAAGATCAGGAACTATGCTCCGATGGAACTTCACCATAATGAAGAGGAAGTTGAGGCTCCCAAGAGTGTCAATCCTGATGGAAGGCCAACATCTTGGAAGTCATGGCCCAATGCCTCCAGGACACTATGCACGATGGCGGCATCACTGGATCTAGGCATGGGATAGGTGGCCACGTAGTTGATCTGTGGTGGGGTAGATGCAACTGTAGGATGAAAACTAGGAGGGGACGACAACGGTGCAGGAGGCATCGGGGGACTAACGAACGATACTTGATCGATAGTCACAATTCTTCCATCGTGCAGAAAGAAAACCACACGGAAAAGCGAAGAAACGAGGGCCCCCATGGCGTAAACATAGTCGTGAAAAAGGAGAAGATTAAAGTCTAAAACACCTTGGGTAACCAAGACGTCTATATAGACGGTTTTTCCTCCCAAAGTAATAGGGAACTTCGAGAGAACTCCTATAGATGGACAGGCTCCTCCGTCGAAGGCCAACAGATTCTGAGTGACTGGCCCAAGCTACGGGGAACCTAAAGCTTGCCAAGTAGTGTACGGCATAAGACTGACAGACGCCCCTTCATCCAAAACAGTGCCAGGTACTGCCTTAGCACAGGCATGTACTGTGATCTGGAAAGGCATATGGGATGGAAGGCGACCGACGATCAGGCGATTCCAATCAAAGGAAGCAACCAGACTACTTGGTGGGGGAATCGTATGATTGCCCCCATGTGCTAAAGGAACTGAAGGAGAACCTTCGGGAGTAGCTGGGTTAGGAGATTCATTTTGGGACTCAGGAGAATCTGAAGAGACGAGAAGAACAAGGGCGTGATTCTCTTCCGAAACAGAGTGAGCGAGCGGCAAACTTGAGTCAACACTCTTTCCGACCAATGGTTGGTCTGGAACAGGCTGGGCACAGCTAGGTTTGGGAAGAGGAGGCTGGACAAGAGAAGAATATGAATCAATCTCTTTGTCAGCAGGGGGATGATCTGCAGCTGCAGAGAGACGTTGATATCCAATGGGTAGTTGGGGTGAAGGAGCTGTAAGACTTGCCAAAACACTGGAGGCTTTATCCATGATCGGACAAAGGTGAAGGGGATGATTGCCTTCACAAAGTCTACAGGGGATTCAAATCTTCCCTTTCTCCTTACCTTTGTGAGTCGATAGGGGAACATCGCCGTGAGCCTCAGTGGACGATGAGGGGTGGGCCGGATCACGAGACCATACTTCTAAGACCCTGGGGATGCTAGGACAATCACGAAGAAGATGGTCCCCCTTGCATAATCTACAAGGAAATTTGACCTTCCGCGGAGGAGCAGAAGGTGGCCCGACTTCAGGTGTAATCGGAGTAAGAGTTGTACTTCTAGCCTCTCCCTTGGGAGCCTTCTTCTTCTTCGACTTCTTCTTCTTCTTCTTAGCCACCGGGTTATTCGAATCAAGACATTCACCAGGCGAAGTAGAAGATGAGGACGTAGAAGTAGGCGTGGAAGGGGAGAGGTCCACCTTAGAATCAACATGATGTTGTTCAGGTGGAGGGAATGATTGATCAGTAGGTGAGACGGCATGGACCAAAGAGGTTGAGAACAACCAAACCGGCAACCCAACAGTTAACCCTAGGAGGGACAACGTTGCCATATAAGGAGCACCAACATTTCCAAAAGGAGCGAAATGACCAGGGTTCCCGACAGAGGGGATCCCTGGGTTGGTGAACCCCGGAAAAGTTGCCATCGAGAACGAAAAGAAGCCTACTCAAGCTAACGTAAACAAGAACTAACCAGGTAATGTTAATCGCAGCCAAATAAATTTTAAGATGCAAGGACACGACTTGACCTTTTCATGTTTTAAGAGTCGAGAAAAGGACAAAAAGGTGACTCTAGTCGCCTTCGAATGTTTTGTGAGCCCGAAGTGACAAACTGCTAAAGTGAGCCTTTTCTTTTGAGGAGTCCGAAAAGGATCAAAAGTGACTACTCTGGAGAGACTAGGCAAATGGTTTACCAAACAAATCCATAAAAATGCATATACACCTTGGCAGTCATATGAAAACCAAGGACTTCCCGTACGGCAGTCAATCTTCCCGAATGCTGTGTTCGGTGCGTTACGGCTTGTAAGGCGGCAGACACGACTTCCTGTGGATAAAGGATGATAACCTAGTGGGTTCTCCCCTATATACGCGACAGTACGTGGGAGCTCAAGTCCGTGCTAGACCACTATCGAGTCACAAAAGGAGGAATCACCCAACCGTAGTGTGAAACAACAGTGACTAGGTTTAATGACGCCGGAACACGTCTCTAGCCTAGACCTCTAATTAGTGAGCATTATGTTCCAATGCGTTTTTAAGTTCATTCATTTCATTTTATGGTTTATCTTTAATTAAGTTTCAATTTCCAGGTCCTACCGTATGTAATCTCTCACAATTCCCTAAATCCAAACTATATGCCAAAGAATATCATTTCGTTCGATGAATACTAACTATGAGAGGGTTGAGAATTTTTCAAACAAAATGACCACAAACAATCAAAAACCACTCTAATGCAGCTAATGACAGATAAATGAAACTTTTCTTTGTTTTAAATCGCTTAATCAATGAAAAGCTTCTAATTTCAATTAACTAATGCAACGCAAAAGAGATTATTCGTTTTTCTTTTCAATGGCAAAGTGCACTAAACAAATTTTGAGAGATAGTAACACTGAGTAAAAGAGACAAATTTCACTCAATGAAAATACAATCAAGTCAGTAAATACCAAGGCAGTCCTTCAGAACTAAGAGAAGATCTCAAAGACCTCAATGGGCCACGTAATCTAAGCCCAAAACGAAGCCAAGCGAAAAAGAAACAAATCACTTGAATAACAAGAAAAAGCTTTGACAACTACTGAGGAAATGCAAAAAGTAATCACAAAGTCGACTGGACGATCAAAGAACCCAAGACTCCTACGGAAGGCTCGATGGACAAAGCCACTAGATGCCCTAGGGCTAAAATGTGAAATCGATAGAAAGAGGCAAACACCCGAAGGATGAAGGTCTAAAACCAGTCAAACAAGGATCAAACGCACTCCAGTAATTGAAAAAGACGCGGCAAAATACAAATCCAAGCTCAGAGGGCTTGAAGACAAGTGAACTGGAAAAGTTGACAGGCCTAGCGCGACTGTCAGGCTGCAACTCGCGCTTTTATGGGATTGGCGCGGGTTGTTTTTGAGCAACTTGCGCCAATTGGTGCGACTGTAAAGCTAAAAAGCGCGCTAATCAAGTTTGCTAAGTCAAAAACAAAGGCAAGCAACTCAGGGCTTGAAGACAGTATCTAGGCAATCCAGGAAGCAAGAAACAGCAAGAAATCCAACCCAGAAAGCTATCTAAGCAACCAAATGAGAAACCAAAGAAACAAGACTCCCCAGTGGAGTCGCCAAATTGTTGTGGAGGTAAATCCTCTCTGCAAAAATCAAACAATGCTACCACACAAGTTCCTAATTGCAAATAAAAAGTGGATGATGAGAACCTACTTGGATTCCAATGCTAATATTTGTAGAAGAGATGTCATTCTCGTTCCTTTGCTTCGGCCAGTCATGATGCCCATGATCTCCATGATTGGACACCTGCACATGCAAAGAACAACACGAATACAAGCATAAAATCTAGTAGATGCAATTATATATCGGTCAGAAAAGATATAACTCAACATCAAACATAAGACAATGAGAGTGGAACCATAATGATAGTCATCTATTATTAATAAACAACAAAGAAGAATACAACCATTGTTCTGACGTCAAATCCTCCTTTGGCTGGGTAGTCAGCTACACAAGTCTTGCAAAGCTTGTTGGGATGAGGAACAAGCCTCTCTCTCTTTGGGTGACAAGAATCTCCTTACTTAGATTTGGCCTTATGGGTGCAAAGAAGGCTCTTGCAGCTTCAAACTCTCTATCACTATGCTGGGACTAGAACTATTGTAACTAGCTTGCTCAAGGCATAGAGGCAAGCTTTTATAGATAGAGAAGGAAGAGATAGGATCAACCACATTATCCATGGGATTGGCTTTATCACTTAGAAACTTCCATGAAAGGTTGCAAACCACTTTCCCTTCTATGGAGATTCGAAGCCAAACCATCCTATCTCAACATAGATTCAGTTGGTGAATGGGTTGAAGAGAACCTTCGGGAGTTTGTTGGTTAAAAAAATTACTCAATTCGGTTGGCGCGAGTGCGACTCTGAGACAAAGCGCCAATGGCACGCCCTTTTTAGAGGATTTCCCTCATTGGCACGGACAGTGAACTGTGGACCCGCGCTAATGCAAAAAGAGTTGTTTTCATGGGTATTTTGCAAGAGATGTCTTCAGGGCATATGAAGCTCATACTTAGAGGAATATGATGCAAGTGTTTTCAGGTCATGTCACTTCTCACAGGTTTTGGAATGAGTCCTCCAGTGTACGGGTGAGGGGGAATAGGGACGGTGACAAACGGTGACAAATTGATGTGTAACAGGAGTACACCCCTCAGTGTGTACTCACCACATATACATCAAATAAGGTTTCAAGCCAATCCGGAAACCCCAAAGGAAGATGAATCCAGTTCTTAAAGATATAGTCAAAGAAGAACTGCAAAAACTACTAGATTCAAGATTCATTTACCCTATCTCTGATAGTGAGTGGGTCTCTCCTTTGGTGTTAGTTCCAAAGAAAAATGGTAAGTGGATAATTTGTGTCGATTACAGGGAGTTGAACAAAGACACAAAGAAGGAACATTTCCCTCTACCCTTAATTGACCAGGTGCTAGATGGCCTGGCAGGGAAAAGGTTTTTCTCTTTCCTAGATGGATTCAGCGGGTACAACCAAATCCATATTAGCCCGAAAGGCCAGGATAAAACCACTTTCACTTGTCCTTGGGGTAATTTTTCCTATAAGGTCCTTCCTTTTGGCCTATGCAATGCTCCCGCCACTTTCTAGAGAGCGGTCTTGAGTATTTTCCCCGAATTAGTCCATGATGCAGTGGAAATTTATATGGATGATTTTACACCTTATGGCTGTGATTTTCAAGAAGCTTTGTCCAACCTAGGCAAGTACTACACAAATGCATTGAAATGAACCTGTTGCTCAGTCCCGAAAAATGTGAATTCTTGATGACTACAAGGATCCTGCTAGGTCATGCAATATCTCAGCAAGGACTATAGGTGGACCCAAACAAAATAGCTATCATCCAAAGGGTCCCACCTCCTCAAAAGCAGAGAGATGTCAGAAGTTTCCTAGGGTTAGCTAGATTCTACTGAAGGTTCATAAAGCATTTCAGCAAGCTGGCCTCTCCTTTATTTAGTTTGTTCGCCGAGGACTCTGAGTTTATATGGTCAAAAAGTTGTCAAGAGGCCTTAGACATCCTAAAGGACAAGTTAACCATTGCACTGATTCTCTGAGGCTCAAATTGGGCCCTCCCCTTTCATATTCATGTTGATGCCTCACACAAATCCATAGGAGCATCCCTAGGTCAGATAGATGAAAAATTGCCTTATGCTCTCTATTTTATCAGTAAGAATCTGTCAAAGGCTGAACTAAATTACATAGTGACTGAAAAGGAACTTCTGGTTGTTGTGAATTCATTGAAAAAATTTAGACATCATATTATAGGCTATCAAACATTTGTGCATACTAACCATGCTGCAAATATTTAATGAATAAACCAGATGTGAATGCTCGGATTATAAGATGGTTACTTTTATTACAGCAGTTTGATCTAACTATTGTTGATAAGCCTGGTAAGGAAAATGTTGTTGCAGACTTTTTGTCTAGAGTAAATTTGCCTATAGGTGAAGAAGGAATGGTTGATGACCAGTTACTGGATGAGCACTTATTTTCTATTTCAGTTCTCTCTCCATGGTTTGTTGATATAGAAAACTATTTGGTATCAGCACAGTTCCCACCAAACTTGTCCTCCAAAGAAAAGAGCAAGATAGTAAGGAAGAGCACCCCCTTCACTTGGATTGGGGGCAATCTCTTCAAACTTGGCCTAGATCAAATCTTGAGAAGGTGTGTCAGGGAGGAGGAAGTCTTTGACATCCTTCTAACCTGTCATGATGGGCCTTGTGGAGGTCACTTTTCAGAAAAGAGGACAACATTCAAAGTGTTACAAGTAGGCTATTATTGGCCCACTCTTCATCAGGATGTGAAAAGATATACTAGTCAATGTGATTGGTGCCAAAGGATGGGAAGGCCTACTCCAAGAGATGAAATGCCTCTGCAACCTCAAGTGACTTTCAAGCCATTTGACAAGTGGGGCATGGACTTCATTGGGCCTATTGACCCTCCTTCCAAGAAAAAATAGTACATCATTGTGTGCACTGACTATTTGACTAAGTGGGCTGAAACCAAGGAAATTAAGGTAGCAATAGAGGAGAAGGTGGTTGAGTTCCTAAGGGAGAATGTATTCTACAAATTTGGGTACCCTAGAGAGCTGGTCACAGACCAAGGCATCCAGTTTACCTCCAACAAGATTGAAGACTTGCTCAGCTAACACAAGATCAAGCATAGAACCTCCACTCCCTATCATCCACAAGCTAATGGGCAAGTGGAGGTGACCAACAAAGCGCTGGAGGGCATCTTGACTAAAGTGGTAAGCAGCAGCAGGAAGGATTGGACAGATAGACTAGTTGAGGATGCCTGGGCCTATAATACCACATTGAATACCACCACTAGATTCACACCCTATGAGCTGGTCTATGGGAAAAAGGCTTTGTTGTCCATTGAATTGGAGTATAACACATTAAGGATGGTAGCCCAACTAGATCTAGATCTCAGTGCACAAAAAGAGAGATTATTCTAGTTGTATGGTTTGGATGAGTTCAAAATGCAGGCCCTCCTACATATATAGGTAATTCAACTACAAAGGAAGATTATGCATGATAAGAACATCAAGGAAAAGCAATTCCAAGAAGGTGATTGGGCTTTGTTATATGATTCTAGTTATAAAGACTTCAAGGGAAAGTTAAGGACAAGATGGCTAAGACCTTATGTTGTAGAAAGATGCCATGATAATGGTTTAGTTCAGATCAGAACCATAGATGAAGAGGCCATCCCTTTACTTGTTAATGGACATCGATTAAAAATCTACAAGAGACCTTTGTCAAGACAAGAGTTCATTGATGATATCAATAAAATAGTGATGATAATGGAGCAAGTTTCAGCTCCTGCCCCACCAAATCACTGAGAGAAAAAAAATAAATAAATAAGGGCTCAGGTGAAAACCTCCATGAGGCACCTGAGTCCCACTATTGGGTTGAAAACCTCTTGGGGCAGCCCAATAGTGTCAAAAAAAAAAAAAAGAGAGAATGAAAAGATCCCTGGGTGAAAAACTCTCTTGAGGCACCCAGGGCAAATAGTTAGGATGAAAACCTCTCAGAGGCAGCCTAGCTGTTTTCAAAAAAAAAAAAAAACCAAAACCAAAAAAAGGAAAACAAAAATAAAAGAGAAAAATCATGAAAATTTCTATTTTTGCAGGTCAGCAAGAAGGATGGTCAGGAAGCAAAGGAGGATCACCAAGAGACCTATTTCACTCACATTTTATTTTTTCACTCATTTTCATTCATCACTCCACCATTTCTATCATTCTTTCCACTCCTTTCCTTCGGTTTACAAGGGGATTGTGTTTTCTACAGGATCCCCTGTAAACCTATAGGATCCCCTGAAAACCTATAGGATGATCTTGTAGGAATCACAGTGACCCAGAAATCCTACAGGAAGCAACCCAAAATTAAAAATGACCTGCTATGTCAAGGAAATAGCACCCCCTTCATCATCATTCCATCACCATACCTTACTCACCATCATTCCATCACCCCTGCATTCACCCTTAAAAACAAAATCAGTTTCAAAAAAAAAAATAGTCTTCGAAAAGAAGGGAAACAAGGAGGAATAGAGAGCATCACCTGAGTATTCCTTGTTCTCCACACTCCTAGTATTTCTCTCCATCCATGTCACCATCCTCACAACCCCATAAAAGTGTATGATTAAGAGTTCTGAGGGAGAAGCAGCTACAGGACATCCTGTAGGAAATCCTGTAGTAGCCTATCCCACATAATACAAATCATAATAACAACAAGCCTCCATCATGATGATCCAAGGGCAGAAGGAGCACCAAAGTAGCAGCACCACCACCATCTTCAACAACAGGTACCTGCACAAACAAAAGGATCATCAGAAAGAAACAAGAAGGGAAGAAGAATAGCATGAAGCCAATACACACAGCAAGCACCTCCAATCTTCAACAACTGTAACAAGGTATTGGAATCACAGGTAAGTATCCCGCTTGCTCTCTCATATGCATCATGTAGCCAAAAAATTTTAAACTTTACGAGTAGGTTGGTTTATAAGCGAAAAGGTGGCCAGTTATCTTGGCCACCTTCGCTTAGTCAACAAAGACAAAATAGGATGTTCTCTCACACATGGCAGTAGTCAACTCAAAAATAGAAAAGGATAAGGAGAAAAGAAATTAAATGTATGGATGCATAAGGTGGGAGCTGATTATGAGGAGTGGGGAATGATTAGGAGGTAGTGGGGACCAACGGTCCAAAAATGGAAACATACCTCTGCTGCTAGCACACCACCTCGCCCTGAATGACCATAAGAGGAAATAATAATTGTCCCCATGCATTTATGCATTCACATCCTCGAACCTCACTCTCATAGGTCACTCTAATACCTAGGAAACCTACTGAAAGCAAAACTCCATTGTTTTACTGCACAAGAATTCCTACAGGATTGCACAAGAATTTCTATAGGATACACAGAGATAGTCTATAGGATAGGCCGAGAGGAGTTTTAGAGGGGAAATATTGGGGGTTGACCACAACAAACATTATGAAGAGGTAGGATCTGTAATTACATTCCTCTTTCCAAGTAAATTAATCAAAAAAATATTCTAGTTTGAAGTAAATTTGGTAGTTGTGCAAGAGAATTGTCAACACAGTCATCTCAATTTCTTACTTCTGCATTGTATAAACCATCTCATCTCCTCAAAAGCTCACCAACCAAGATGACAGAAGGGTTTAATAAGAGGGATCCCTCAAACATTGTGAGAATCCAACAACACCCTCAGGTACTAGAAATCTTCACCAGGCATAATTGGATGGGTTTTTTTCAAAAAATTTAGAGGGTATGGAGATGAGGTGGCCTGAGATTTTTCTCTCTCCCTCATTCCACTTTTGTGGTAAGAGGCCTCTCCATAGAACTCACTCTTGAGCTCATCAGTAGAGTTACCACACTTCCCCTAGGAATACCATGGAGGAAAGAAAACAAAGGAGATAGCCAGGTTGCCAAAAGGAAATTCTTTTTAGAAGGTGAGGAACCCACTGAGGAAAAAAATGGAGTAAGGAGAGAAAGTTTGCCATATCCCTGGAATGAGGTAGGCTACAAACTGATCAAATACATTTCATGTCAGGGTAGGTATAGTGTGGTCTATGGCTATCATTTTAGGCTTCTTGAAGAATTAATATTTGGAGCAGAAACACCCCCTCACCACAGGCTCAGCATACCATACTTCCTGCTACAATCACTAATAGACTCAAGCATCAAAGTGCAAGAGGGAAATTCCCAATAGTTAGCTCACCATGGGTTAATTAGGATCCTTATAGAAGATTCCCTCCAAAACCTCAGAATTCCTATAACATGGTCAGTTTTCAGAGACATGTAGGCAGAGGAAGACATCAAAGCTCCCACATATGATGTTAGTCCCAATATCAGTGAAGAGGAAGAGGAAGAGACTGAAGCAGAGGAAGAAGAAGTAGAGTAGGAAGAAGAAGAAATAGAAGGAGATGAAGTTGAGATGGATGAAGAAGGAGATGAAATAGAAGAAAATGAGGAAGATGAAGAAGAAGAGGAGAAAGAGAAGGAGGATGATGAATAGACAGAGGAGGATGTTAAGGAGGAAACTAATAAATATGTTGAAGATCTACAAGAGGAAGAAGAAAGGAAGGACATAGGTGAAGAAGGCAATGGAAAATAGGGGACAGAAAACAAGGAGGAGTCACCTAGGTTGTCTCCATAACCCACTAAGAGAGAGGCAACAACTGCCCTCACTGCTCTTAGCATCCCCATCAAGAAAAAAGGAAAAAGACAGAGGCAGACCCCCTTATATTTCAGGACAAGGAAAAGCACAAGAATAAGATAGGGGAAACCCCAAACACCAACCAAAATTCCTATTTTGATTGAAGACTCCCCTAAAAAAAAGGATAAAATTCCTTCCCCTAAGTCTCCTATCACCTATGTGAGAAGGCCTATGACTAGATCAACCTCCTCCAAGGGAAAAACAATCCTACAGGATACACAACAGAATCTACAGGAAGCAGAAGCAGTCCTACAGGATACTCTGTTGAACCTATAGGAGGCACAAAAATTGGAAAGGGAGGTAGGAGAGTAGTAAGAAACTAAAGAAGAGGACCCAGAGACAAAAGAACCCAGCCCCCAACCTAACTTGGACTCCTACTATAGGTTTATTGAAGGAGGCAGGGTCATACCTCAAAAATTTTCTATTCCACTATTCTTCGAGCTTGAGAAGGAGAGGGCCAAAACTCACTAATGGATGCAGATCACCAAATCAAAGGGGGTGGAAGACATTGGGCACATGGAGGAGAAGCTCAAGGAGATGGGTAGAGAGCTAAGTAGCTTGAGAGACAGAGAGACCATAATAAAAAATCAACTAGAGACAGAAAATGCATGGTTGAGAGGACAGTGGCAGGAAAGAGAGAATCAATTGGCATGTATGTCCAGTCACTCTTTGGAAGCAGCCCAGTGTAGGATGTCAGCTAAATCCTATGCCCTATACCTCAAGGAACAGTGGCTGCAGTTCCATATCAAGACCCTAGCACAGAGAGGCACCATGCCATTTCAGGACTACAGGCAGTTCATTTATCTTTGTGATCATAGCAAACTAGAAGATAGGGCCAAGATGGCTGAGTTTTATTTACACAACATGGCCCTAACAGACATGAATTTATGGGACCCTAATGCCAAGCTAGGAGATTTACAATTGATGGCTTTAGCATCATGGATAAACCATGAGGAGTCAAGTTCTACAGAGATGAAGAAGATATTGGCAAGAGAGCAAACTAAACCTCTTATGGTCAGAGCTAAACAATCATATTCCATGGCCCTCATCAGTACCCATAATTTGATTGCAAATGATCCTAAGCTTGCACCTAGATATCTTGCTACCCAAGAGTAATCAATTTCACACTTTGAGGACATGTTCAAGCTATTAGGGGATGATAGTATACATGCTTGCCTAAGGATATGGAACACATTGCCATATAGCGTAAAGATAAGAGAGTACCACTCTCCACAAAGATTGAGAGAAGTACTAAACAGGACACCCATGTACAAGCAATCTATGCAAAGGCTGAAAGTAAATTGGATTGGCCTGAAATTCAATCCACCACTACTCTTAGGAATGATAGAAGGAAGGAAGGAAGAAGAATAAAGGAGGCTGTGGGAGGAGGTAGAAAGGAAAACAGGCTTATATGATCAAGAAGAGGAGACCACAACAGATGCATGGGATGTCAGGGAGGCCACTAGAGCCATGAAAGATATGGATATTGATTGAGTTTCTTAGAGGATGAGCAACAATTTCAGTAGGGGGTGATGATGAGCCTCATCATTGGGTAATTAAATGGGCCTTAATTCACCTCCTAGCTTAGTCAAACCAACTTTTATCACAACTTATTACATGTTTTTTATTATATTTTGTTTACGAGATGAGTTAGAGTAGGATATTATGCCTAGTGGACTAATATGCATTGAATGCAGGATTGAAGGAGAAAATCAAGGAATTTTTGCAAATACTAAGGTAAAAAATCAAATGGGTCAAGGGAGAGGGATTGTATGAGGTAAATCCTCCTCATTTACTTATCCCAAATTCGAATATTCCTCCATCCATCACACCATATCGAAGTGCAAGTAGCCAAGCCATGAGGATTAGAAGGTAGTTGAGCAAGTGAGAGACAAAGAGCTAGTTTATCTCAAGTTCGGGAGTAGAGCCTCCTTGATTTTAAGGAATTTGTTGGAGACTTCAGTTGTATAAGCAGAGAGTCCTAGAGCCTCATTAGGATTTGGAATTTTATTGTAAAACTCTAAGCTATTTTCGAGCTCCACACTTGTGAAAGTTATATTGATGTAATTTGTTGTTTTGGTAATAAGAATGAGTTTTGTTTTGAGCCAGCACAGAGTTAACTCAAAGGGTTGAAGCTCTTTGGTTAGGGCCCAACCCTAGCAGCCAAGGCTCCTCTTTCTTGTATATGTATGTTTAGTGTAGTTTCATAGCTTCATTGTTAATTTGCTTTTAGATGCATTTCCATTACAAGTAGTGTGGATTAGATTGGTTGTTTATTAGTTTGCTTCCATTTGTGTCTTACTTTAGTAACAGGTTAGTAGGGATAAAAGGAGAACCATAAGGTTGTTAGCAGGTGTCTCAGCCTCACTTCCTCCCTCTGGGATCATGACTTGAGGAAGGGACCCTTAAGCAGCCCCCAAAACACATATTTCTAGTTCTTTTATGAGCTTTGGAATTTGTTGTCTTTAAATTAGTATTTAATTACTTTTGAAAGGTAGGATTCCATTGTCATATTTTTCGTATTCATTTTTGCAGTAGATCTCATCCATGCTTTCATTCCTTTCAGCAACTTTCCTCATGCATAATGTAGGTAGTTAGTTCGTTAATTTTACTTTTCTAGTTTATGAGAATGTTTCTTGTTTACGTAGCTTTTTGGAAGATATACATGTTTTATGCAGAGAAGGTGCTTTAGGAGGAGACTAAGACTTCATATCTAGTAGCCACCTTCCACTCCATCCACCTTAGCCATCCTTTGTTTTCACCATCACTTTCACTAGTTTTCTTCATTTTTTAGAGAAATTCTTCCAAGCACATTGAGCAAATCCAACCATATCCTATCTTTGTTGTTGACTTTTGAGTGATCCTAGACCTTCTCCCACTCCATTCCACCCATCACACACCTTTCCTTGGCCTTCCATCAGCTCCAACACCTCACATTTTTCTCTTGGCCGTATCCTATAGGTTTACGGGGAATTCTGTAGGTTTCTAGTACATCTTGTAGGTTTTCCTGAAATGGCTTGTTTTGAGGCCAAATTGATGGAAAACCTCTAGGAAGTCACCAAAAGCCTCCCAAGGGTCTTCCACACCATCTAACCATCTCATAACCCTTCCAGCCATCCTCAAACATCCTTAATTCACCTACCACATCAACAGAAGAAATTAGTTTGCATACTTGATTTTGCATAAAAAGACAAAAAGGAAAAAACAGATTTAGTTCAGTCTCTTTACTTGCACATTAGTGATGTTTGATGCTTCTTACTTCTATAACTTAGATAGTAGCATTTGGTTCATGTTGATTTAACATTTATGTAAAGCATAGTTTCTTAGAAGTTAATTAGGAAATGGCGTGATTTAGCATTACATGTCGACCTTCTCCATTATTGTAGTAGAGTAGCTCTCTCTTAGAGTAGATTTACCTTTCTTCCATCAAGAAATCAAGATTCTTCTGACTCCATAGAAGTTTGTCTTGAAACCCTAGTGGGCTCTCACCAACCAAAGAATGAGAACAGGCAAAAACATCACTTTTACTTTTGTATACAGCACTGTCACTTCCAAGTTTGTACGAACCCCGGGTTGATAAAGTAAAGCTGGTAGCCCAGGAGTTGTAACATCCTTGCTGCAATATTGGCACTCATCAACAAGCACAATTAGTCTCCCATAAGGTGAGGAACTTGGTCAGATGTGCCCTTTTCACATCAAATTCTATATATATCACTTTATTTCTTCATTTTCCATAATAGAGTGGCCGTATATTGGCCCATTGGTTATAGGTTCCCTGGGAGTAAGATCGATCAAATTCTTAGCCTGACAATGTGAAGGAACCCCTGTGGGGAAGGAGATGATGTCCCTATATTCTTCCATGACCTTATCCACCTGCTTTTGTTGCATAGTGGAAGCCTTCACAGAGGCCATGGATGTGGGCATGATCTTCCCCTTACTTTGATAATGAATAAAAACGAAAACAAATTTCTCATTCTGGGAGATGATCTACTACATTTATTAGTAAGGATGAAAGAGATGGAAGTAAGTGGGCCTACCTCTAGTATTCTATATAACTTACTACCCAAAGTAATAATAATAGTGCAAGGTGCCGACTCATCCATAGCATCATGCTTCCACAATTATGGTTGGCCTAATAATACATCACAAACTTCAAGAGGAGCAACACCACACAACACCTCATTCATGAAGGGTTTGATGCTATAGGGAAGAAGAAACTTTTGGCTGACATGAATATCTTGTCCTTGGTGAAGCCACTTGATGGTGTATGGTTGCAGGTGTGGTGTGGTTGGTAGGCCTAGCCACTTAGTGACCTTTGCTGAGATGAGGTTCTTTTGGATCCCGCTATTGACAATGAACTTCAAAAAAGACCCATTCACCCACATCTATGAGTGGAAGCAATGCTCCCATTCTTCTAGATCTTTGGGCTCAATCTTATGGATATTGGTGGTGGTAATGGTGGTGTTGAGCTACGCATCAATGATTTACTTCCATTTTTCATTCCTCTTGTCAGGTTCTAACTAAGAGTTGAAACATGAATCTAAATCTAACAACTTTAGCTCGACCACCAGTGACTATTTGGCTCAACACTCACTTATGTTTTGAGTGGGGCTCTTATGGAACTCACACCACTTTCTCGTGTCCTTCTTTTTCTTTGTATTTTTTTTTTATTGCAGCTTCTGTGGGTTTTATTGGTTCTCCCCGCCTTGACTTTATGCTTTTTTCTTTGGTTTGGGGGTGCCTTTCCCATGCTTTTGATTTTCAGATCGAAAGTCTCACTTCTTCTGTTTAAATTTCTACTCGATATTGACAACATATCAATAAGCAGCGTTAAGTGAGGAGATGTCCAGGAACTCCATCTCATCCTAGATGTATTTGTGTAGAAAACTATGGTAATTGAGTACTAGATGCCACTTAGAATCCCTAATACACATATTTGTGAACTTCATCACATCTTCATCCCTTCCCTACCACAGTGTGGTCCAATTTATGTACTTATCTTCATAGCTCCCGACAGGTTAATACTATTTCTTGATGGTGTTTTGGAAAGAATGCCAAGTGGGTGCTGCTAAAAATATTGAGGGTTTTCTCTCATCCCTCTCCTTATAGTGGGTTTCCCACCAGTCCTTGACATAGGGGGAAACTTTAAGGAGTGTAATCATGAACTAAAAAATATCCTTCCAACAGATTTAACCATGTATCTATGGCATATCTATCTATGTAGCCTTCAAATATGGGAATTTCAAAGTTGAATTGTACCTTAAAGGGAGTGGCACCTACAGAGTGGCTACTAGATGAAGATGTGTCACATGTGGGCATCTGTTGAAGGATCTAGGCAAAGTTGTCCATCATCGTGTTCCTTTACCGTTCGAGGGCTTCTTCAATCAATATTTTGGAAGGATATCCTGCTCCCTCATCTTTCTTTTCTTCTACTATGGGAGGCCATCAGGGTCGGTGAGGGTGATCTTGCAAAGGTTCAACTAGATCAAGCCCTAACACTGTTGGCATTATGATACATATGTTGTACTTGATGGCAACCCACTCATCTCAGATAATAAATTATAGCGTAGAGAAAAGTTCACGCACTTATATGCAGAGAAAATTTTATTTCATGTAGAGAAAAGTTCACGCACTTTTATGCAGAGAAAAGTTTATTTCATGTAGAGAAAAATTTCACACACTTTCATGCAAGGAAAAGCGCGTATATGTTGGAGAACTTACCTTTGGTCCATGGTAGTTAGTCCTTGGTATTTGAACCTATGAGGAAAAGCGCGTATATGTTGGAGAACTTACCTTTGGTCCATGGTAGTTAGTCCTTGGTATTTGAACCTATGAGGAAAAGCGCGTATATGTTGGAGAACTTACCTTTGGTCCATGGTAGTTAGTCCTTGGTATTTGAACCTATGAGGAAAAGCGCGTATATGTTGGAGAACTTACCTTTGGTCCATGGTAGTTAGTCCTTGGTATTTGAACCTATGGTTTTGGACCATGGTACTTCGTCAAAAGTGTTGATCTCACGTACTTTCATGGTTGGTTCATGGTATTAGTCTAACAGTTTTTTGATCCTATGGTTTTGGCCCGTGGTACTGTGAAAGGCCTAAGCCTATATAAAGCAAAGGAGATCACTTGGCTAATTTATCCTTGCAATTGAATATCTTAAGATCTGAAATATTGGGTTATTGTTTTGAAAGTTTGATCTATGAAAGTGAAGTTGAAAGCGAATCTATGAAGGGTGATCTCTCGAGCGCTGCAGCTGCGGAAGTGCGGAGGCACCACAAAAGGCGCAGTGCGGAGGTGCCACAGAAGGCGCAGTGCGGAAGGCGTAGTGCGGAGACGCCACAGAAGGCGCAGTGCGGAGGCGCCACAGAAGGCGCAGTGCGGAGACGCCATAGAGGCGCCACAGAAGGCGCAGTGCAGAGACGCCACAGAGGCGCCACAGAAGGCGCAGTGCGGAGACACCACAGAAGGCACAGTGCGGAGGTGCCACAGAAGGCGCAGTGCAGAGGCGCCACAGAAGGCGCAGTGCAGAGGCGCCACAGAAGGCGCAGCGGAGGCGCCACAGAAGGCGCAGTGCAGAGGCGCCACAGAAGGCGTAGTGCAAAGGCGCCACAGAAGGCGCAGTGCAGAGGCGCCACAGAAGGCGCAGTGCGGAGGCACCACAGAAGGCGCAGTGTAGAGGCGCCACAGAAGGTGCAGTGCGGAGACGCCATAGAAGGCGCAGTGCAGAGGCGCCACAGAAGGCGCAGTGCAGAGGCGCCACAGAAGGCGCAGTGCAGAGACGCCACAGAGGCGCCATAGAAGGCGCAGTGCGGAGGTGCCAAAGAAGGCGCAGGTGCGGTGGTCGCGGCGCCATAGAAGGCGCAGGTGCGGAGGTAGTACAAATATCCGCAGATCTATACCAGTGAAGTTGTGATCCCTGCTTAAAATTTGTTTTAACTGCCTTTGACTATTCTGCAGGGTTTTGGGTGCATAACTGATGTTTGGTTACTGGTATTGAGTTCAGATAACAACATGATTAATGACTTATCTTTATGTACTAGATCTGGTTGATAACTCTCATAATATCATTGTATATGTATGGATCTGGTGATTGGGTGATTCAGAAGGTTGTTTGATTATGAGCTTGAATGTTGTTGTTGGGTCCAGTATGAAAATTGGATGAAAAGTGGCCTTTCAAATTATGTGTTGTGCTTCAGTGTATCCAGTCTGAAAATTGATGAAACGTGGTACCTGGAGGAGAGAAGATTGTAGGTCAGCGCCTATGTACTAGTATCTAAGCTAGTACAAAAGCTAAGGGAGATCTTTGGAGCATTGTAGTAGGTAGCAGCCTGCATACTAGTAAATGGATCGGCTAGTACAAGAGAAAAGGGGGTTGTAGCTCCCGTACTGGTATAAGACTGCACCAGTACAAATATTGTAAAAGGATTTTCTTATTAAGAAGAAGATTGAGATGACTTGCAGCAGGTGGTTTTTCTCCCGCATTGGGTTTCCACCTTATATCATGGTGTTCATGTGTGTGCCTTATGTGTGATGATCTATTCTCTTTACAGCATCTGTTATCTGATAATATGGTTGATAATGTTCTAATGCACTCATTGAAGATCAATTAACTTAATCATAAGAAGTTGTGGAAGTAGCATATATGAATCAGATTATGGAAATGAAAAAGTTTTATTAATGTGATAATACTGATTCACCCCCCCCCCTCTCAGAATTATTTCCAACAAACACCTTATAACCCGACCGCGTTGGGGACATGCACAGAAAAATAGAGAAACTAAAGACCACTTTGATGCCACTAGTCCATATTTATGTAGGAATGAAATGAAATATAGATTTGAATAGAAATACAGAGCTACAACAAAAACTGAACTTCAATTCATTGATAACAAGAGACTGATTTTTTTTTTTACATGCAAAATGGAATAAACTAGCTCGGGCGATGATATCTTATCTCTGAGAAGAGATGTGACAACTGCATGCCTCTAAAATATGTTACAATGAGGCTCATAGGTATTTTTATTATTGAGAAACAATAGAAAACTCCAAACATCCAAAATCCTAACTCTAGGAAATGAAGCGCCAAAATTTTGTGGGCCCCATTGGGGTTAGTTGGTAACCAACCTCTCGGGGTCATAACTTTGGCATACGATCTCTTTTTGACACGCATGATACCACGTTAAAAATATTTATCGAAGGACTACAAATTTCAACTAAAAACCCCCTCAATAGGCCTTTTTTTGATCCGTTTTCAAAAAAATGTCGTTTAGGGCCCCAAAATGGCTCCAGAAGTTCAGGAACCGAAAAATTGCCAAAAATAGTAAATCGTGCTACAATTAAGGAAACTAAAAGAAAAAAATCTAAAAGAAACAATGTTGGGGGTCCAAGTGGAATTGGTGGGTTGTCACCAATATTCACCTAGATCAGTCCTCCCCCCTTAGGAAGAAAAGGTCCCCATTGCATTGAGTGCCTCCATGAGATGGAGAAATTTCTACTAAACTTGGTCCTTACTGAGCCTCTTGCCTTGGTGCAAGAGTTGGCCATCTTTGACAATTTGAGATAGTTTGATCCTCTATTGGCAAGTGTTCTTGACACATGTGTCCATGATCTAATCAGTTGTGTCCTTTTCAATGTAGTATGGGTTGAGCTCTATTGGTGTCAACTGCTTAGCAATGTCTGATGTTTCCATCAATGGCGGAAAGTATGGTCAAAGGAGGTTGTTACACAGTATTTTGTTATGCCTCCTGCACTTCCCTTTGGCATACCTTGAAGTTCCTGAAACATGACAATTATATAGTATACTCATCCATGTATACAACTCATATCCCTCCTAACACTTTGTTTGGAAAATGTCTTGAGATTTCCCTGAAGAAATAGCTCTGAAAACCCTAAAATGAGAGTCCTTGCTCTTATGAGTCTTAAAACAACAATGGTCACCTATTGCACTATGTTTTACTGCCGATGGCATCACTTTGTTCCTTTGGATACCCACACTGATTCCAAAAAGGTAATTTTCTCAAAGGAGATGAGAAGCTTCGTGATATAGAAGCTTCCAAAGCGACGAGCTGGAGGTGGTTTTGCATAGATGAGGTTGAATCCTCCTAATTTGACCTCTTTTTCTTATCCCTATGAGCTACCTCCTTGAGATATGGGCCTAATCCTATCTTTAGAGAAGTCCTAACTCCCTCTCCCAGCCTATAAATTCCTCTTCTCCCATTCCCAAATGGTTGGTATATGTCTATTTGCACCCTTATGCTAAGCTTGTGCCCAGAGGCTATTCATTAGTCTTGGAGAAGGAGTTCTTGAAGATTTTCTTGGCTTGGACTTGGATTACCACTCAAGGAGAGCCTTTCAACATCAAGGCTTTGGTTGTAATATTCCCTTTATTTCCTAATAATATACTATTGGTTCATCTTCCCAAATATTATATGTTCATGTATTTATTTAGCTTGACATTCCTTGATCATTTAAGTAGGTTGTTATTGGATTTTCTATTGGTTTTGGCATGCTTTATTGTCTCTTGATCACTTGTGCAGGTAAATAAACGCTGAGAGAAACAGGAACAAGTCTGTGACACAAGAGGTTTGAGGCCCTCAACAAAGGAAATGAGAATAGCATTAGAATGAGGTAGATCATCTCTTTCATTCTACTTTTCAATTATAACCTAGGAATATGTCTAGTTGATTGTCACTTAAGTTGATATACCCACTCATTGGGCTAGAGGGATAATCTCTATCCACAGAGATGATTAACCTTGTCAAAAAAGTGGTGACTCCACTGGGGAGTCTATGACCCTTTCCTTCCCTTTCTTCACCTTGTCTTTTGACGAGTTTGATCAACCATTCATTTTTAGACTTCATTGTTTGTCTATAGCTAGTGTCACTCTATGGTAGATGCTTGAAGGTTGTTAATTTGAACTATCCTTGAAGATTTTGAGTTTCTTCTTTGTTTTTCTGGACCATCGTGTTTTTTGACCCTAACAGTTGTGATGATATCGTGGGTTTGTTGATCACAGTAGTGATGATTGCTACTTTCCTCTTAACAGGTGCGATGATTGCAAAATATTATGAAATTTAGGGTTTGTCTTCTTATTTTCAGTTCTGTTTTCCTTCTCCCAATGATTTACCAGTGTGATATCAGTTGACTCCCTTATTGTCTAATTGCAATTACCTTTTAACTTGGGTTAGGTGTGCTTGAAGTTTGATTAGCCTTTTAGGGTTTCTAGGTCTTCTAGGTCAACCTTCGTCCACTCGTTGTTCTTCTCATCAAAGATCAAAGATCAATTACCTGTGTTAAAGAGTCTTTGTGTGTTCAGACATCCTTTGTATATCACTTTTGGTTTTTGTGTCTTAAGTTGTCTTCATTAGTCGATACTGTGAAAGTTGCTTATGTTCTCTTTGACAAACAATAGATTACAAATTGATTGTCTCATTTGAATCAAAAGGAAATTTTTCTTTAAGTTTTGTGTTTCAAAAAGTGAAAGTGTTTATGTTTTCATAGTTTTCGAAGCATTTTTAGGTTTCATTCAAATCATTAATGTTAAAGAGATTTTCATATTTGTTGGCTTTCTTGCATTCTCTTTTACTTTTGCACTAGATTATGTTGGTTGCATTTTGAAAAGAGAAAAAATCATCATTATATCTTAAAGAAGTTTTACTTTAAGGTTTGTTTTGGCATTGCATTTGCTTATCATATGAAAGATTAGGGTTCATATTTTGCATTTAGCATTTGAAGATTGTCATGAATGCACTTTTGCATTTGGTTTTATGCATGATTTGAGTGATCGTTTTCCTTACATAGATAGATTTCATCGAATTGAAGGATTTCATTTCATCATCTAGTTGTATTTTAGGAGTAGGTAACATCATTAAGGCCTTGAAATAGAAACATAATTCCAAGATCAAATTTAAAATCTGTCAATTAAACTAAGGAGAATTTGAAACATTAGAGTTCATATTTAGTGGTCTAGGCTAGAGACGTGTTCCGACATCTTTAAAACTTAGCAACTATCATTCACTTCGGCATTAGACAACGCTAGCACAGACTTGTGCTCCCCGTACCGTCGCGTATATAAAGGGAGACCCCCATAGGTTGCAAACCTTTATCCATAGGAAGCCGAGTTTTCCACCCTATAAACGTGATACACCGAACACAACATTCGGGGGGATTTCCTCCACGTACGTCAAGTCCTTGGTAAATTTATTTTCTAAGGTGTATATTGGAGTTCATGGTTACTTGGTACTCCTTTTACCTAGATTCACCTGAGCAGTCATTTCAATCTTTTTTGACTCTTTAAATTTGAAAATATCATCGAGCAACTTGTCCTTTAAAGCTCACTAAACAATCGAAAGTGACTAAAGTCACCTTTTTGTCCTTTTCTTGACTCTTAAAAGATGAAAAGGCAAAGTTTTTTTTTTCTAAAAATAACTTCCCACGATAAACATGTCGAACCCAAGTAGTTGGTTCTTGGACCAATATTGAGTAATTTTCTGTTAATTTCAATATTGTTAAAAACCCTAAACGAATCTCCTTTAATTTTTTTCTTTTGAGAGGAAGTCAGCGTGGCTAAACCATTGAGTTCATCTCATAGTTCCCCTTCATTGTATGATACTAAAGGGTCCTGCGAAGGAGTTCATTTGGATCTTCCTCAGTCATTTGAGGATCAAGGTTTTGAACTTGGGATTATTCCAAGTATCCAACCTTTGTCTTCTCATCCACCTCCATAAGATTCCTGTTCACCTCAAGTATTTTATCGGGATAGCTCTGATAATCGTATTCAGACCCGTGAGAGTTCGTAGACTCCTAAGAGTCCGCAGAGATTTTTGTATATTCATTGAATCCGTTGTTTGATTCTGTTGTGATATCTCCTCAGCATCCTTACAGTCCTTATGATCGACCTGGTATTCCTTTGGAGTTATCTCCTCATACATCTCAAGTTCCTCGTCACCAGTTTTTTCCATATATGGAGTCAGAAGGTGAAATCCCAACCTCTTCTCTGGGTCATTCAGAAGTTTGCACTACCCATACTCCCCATGTCATTGATGAGCAAGGGTATGAATTTCCTCCATAAGGCTTTCCTTATATAGGGAGAGTCCCGTATCTCACCTTTTCTGAAACTAGTGGACCCATGCTTCCACATGGTTATACCACTTTAGCTTAGTTAGTTTTAGGTGCTCCTAGTGCCCCGTGATTGTATCAAAATCCCATTTTGTCTTCGAATGTTATGCCTACATCAGGTTCATTCATTCTGAACACAACCTCTCGAACTTCTATACAAACTGCTGTCACCTCAGTCCCTGTTCAACCTACCATTCTGTCATATCCTGTCTTTTCATTTCAACCAACCATTCCGGTGCAACCGACTATTTCAGGTCAAGTTTCGGTAATTTATTCTACCCCTCTATCAAGTGGAAAAAATGTGCCACCGTCTGGGGGGAAAGATCCAAATACTCCTCTCATGTCGGGCGAAACCAATGTGAGTGGATTACAAACTCACATGGTTGGAATTAATCAACCTTATTATGGTAGTATTCCTAACCCATGGAATTGACCCATGGTATTGTGACATCCACCCATGGTATTCATTAACCAATGGATTTGACCCATGGTATTGTGACATCCACCTATGGTATTCATTCACCCATGGAATTGACTCGTGGTATTGTAACTGAAAAATACTATAAGTAACAAGTCACATTTTGTAAAAGGACAAATTGTCCACCACAATGTAGTCCTTATAGTTATTATCTGTTTTAATAAAAAAAATCTTTGTGGTTTTGTTTATTGGGCATTATACTCTTTTTCTTCTGGCAATTTCAATTTTTCAGATCTTGGGGGCCTCCACCCCAAGATCCATTTCAATTTTTTAGATCTTGGGGGCCTCCCCCCAAGATCCATTTCAATTTTTTAGATCTTGGGGACTCCCCCCCAAGATCCAGATTAGTGGTATCAGAGCAGGTTATGATTCCATGGGAATGAGGGTTTGATGCATATTTCAGTTTTAAAATTTTCAACAATATTCAACAAACTTCAGGCATGCACTGCAACCTCCACAGAGCACTTTCTTGGGCCAAGCAGGAAGAATTTTTCTTTTTTCATTTTTTTGTAGGAATTATTTTTTGGGTGGAAATTTTGCAGATCAAATATGAAACATTTGATGCAATATTTACAAAAACAAATGCAAAATCTAGATTCCTTGCGAAAAAATACCAAAATTAAAAAAAAACATCAGCCGAATTGGAGTCTAGATGAGGGAGATATCATTGATTTAAAATCAACTATGTTGTAGAATTGTTTCTGATGACTATTGGTGGATGGCGACTCTCCTATCTTTTTTTAAAGTTTTTGTGTAGAATTTAAAAAAATATATTGTAGATATAACCTCCTCTTGAAAAATCACCCAATTTCAAAAAATAAATGGGTCGAATCGGGGTTTGGATGTGGGAGATATCGTTTATTTAAAATCAACTATTTTTTTTAGAACTTTTGTGACAACGGAAAAATTGCAGTGCGAATATGAGATTCTAGAATGTCCAGATAAGGATTTCGAACACATGCGAAGATGAAAAATGGTCCTTCTACTTCGAAAAAGGTTATAATAAATATTCTGAGTTATATTGATCGAGTTATGTCCATTTTAATTCCAGAGCAGCATTCAGAGCAGGTTGTTGTTGGAGATGTGCCCTCCCACCCAACTTTAGTAGGCACCTGTTTCACATTCATTAGTTTCAGCATAGCAGCATTTGGCTTGGGTTATTTGGAGACATGCCCTCCCACCCTAGGCTATGTAGGAACCTTCTACTTCATCAACAACCAACATCACAGTTATGGGTCAACCACACAAAATCCTTGTCATTGAAGTCCATTTGCTAGGCCACACACTATTAGTATCATAGTTGGTCACAAGCATTATAGGGTATCTCTGTCCTCAGATCTTTGTTTTTCATGGTTATAGGTCATCCACAAACCCACACTTCATCGAAGTCCATTTTCTAGGCCGCACACTGTTAGTATCACAGTTGGTCACAAGCATTACAGGGTCTCTCTATCCTCAGATCTACATTCATCATGGTTATGGGTCATCCACAAACCCAAACTTCATCGAATTCCATTTGCTAGGCTGCACACTGTTAGTATCACAGTTGGTCACAAGCATTATAGGGTATCTCTATCCTTGGATCTTCGTTCATCATGGTTATGGGTTAACCACATAAAACCCTTCTCTTCTATGGGTCTTCATATTCAACAAAGGCTTCGCAGGAGGGAACTTCACGCAATGGGGACCATTGCTTCTTGAGGGAGGAATGATCTAAATGGAAAATGGCATCAACCCATGATATTCATCCACCCATGGAATTTAGCCATGGTATTGTAAGTGGCAACCACCCATGGTATTTATCCACCCATGGTATTGTAAGTGACATCCACCCATGGTATTCATTCACCCATGGTATTTGCCCATGGTGTTGTGACATCCACCCATGGTATTCATTCACCCATGGAATTGACACATGGTATTGTGACATCCACCCATGGTATTCATGAACCCATGGATTTGACCTGTCGTATTGTGACATCCGCCTATGGTATTCATTCACCGATGGAATTGACCCGTGGTATTGTAACTGAAAATTACTATAAGTAACAAGTCACGTTTTGTAAAAGGACAGATTGTCCACCACAATGTAGTCCTTTCAGTTATTATCTATTTTAATAAAAAAAATCTTTATGGTTTTGTTTATTGGGCATTACACTCTTTTTCTTCTGGTGATTTCATTTTTTCAGATCTTGGGGGCCTCTCCCCCAAGATCCATTTCAATTTTTTAGATCTTGGGGCCCTCCTCCCAAGATCCATTTCAATTTTTTAGATCTTGGGGCCTCCCCCCAAGATCCAGATCAAGGTTCAACAACCTTATAACCCATATGTCGCGTACAATTTTTATCAGCGGCCCATGGTAGGACAATATCCACCTTACGATCAACGTAGCCCTCAATGAGGACAAAATCAGGTCCCCTATGGACAAAATCCTCCACTGTGGGGGAAAAATCCTTACCAACAAGGATGGACTCCGCAGTTTGGGTCTCCTCAAAGGCCCTATATGTTGTTTAACACACAATTTCCTTTCTTGACTATGTTGGAGTTGCCTGATGTCTCGAGGCTCATGAATGATCCCATTCTTCATTCTCTTGACTAGCCTCCAATTGCAATGAAAATTCTGAGCGATTGCCCCAAATTCAAGGGAAAAGCTAAGGAGGACCTGTTAGCACCTAAATCTGCCTTAGGCTGAAGGAAGGCAAAAATTAGGGTAACCACAAACCATGCTCAGTCTGGTAGCTAGCCCTACCAGAGAAGGAGAGGGCTCTCTCCGGGTCACGCTCAGTAAATAAATGATCGGAAACGGTCTGAGATGACTTACAATACAATGTTTACCTTAGGCTAGTAAGTGAATAGGGATTCTGGAAACAATTTTATGAAATGACCGAGCTTCTGGGATGTTATGGGACCGGCGCTCAGCAAAGAACAGAGAATTGAATATGAAGGCACAGATTATTCCGTGAGGCAAGGTAGGCGAAAAATGTAACAATTTAGTTTGAGGTATCACGGCATGAATAGATTGCTGAAGAAAGTGAAAAGGGCATAGTGACATGAATCCTTTTCAACAGAAGAAATAACACTGAAACATGAAATTTTCCCACAGGCAGAGCAATAAAAATTGGATTCTACCTAATCTCACTCAGAAAATTTCACTGGAAATGAGCATGAAATGAATTATGAAACATAACTAAATACATATGAACACATAAGAAATACATTTTCTACACTCACAACCACAAGAATCTCATGAAATAAAGCTGCTGCCTTTCATTAATTCTCTGTCAAAAATACACAGTGCAGAAACAGAGTTTCTTTCCCATAGTCTCCCAGAAGTTACAAGCCAACCAACCCTTTGCAAATAACTTGCATACAATATATAGAATGTGTGAAGAAGAGATAGAATGCCCAAGGGTTGGGGAGTTACTCGAATCATTGCGAAATGGAGATGGAGAGCCAAACATCAGCGACAGGTGCAGCGTTGCAAACATGACATTTGGCTTTGGGTGACCATTTGCCTTCCTTCGCCACTTGGATAGAAGCCCATCTGGAGAAAAAACTCTTTAAATGCCGCCTTTGGTGCCAAAAAACCGAAGTGTAGATGACCGGGCCCACTTGGAGAAGTCGCGACCTGAAATTTCGCAAAACGGAAGCAAATTGGCAATTTTTTCCTCTGTGCGCCGCGCCATTTTTTCTGTGCGTCGCGCTACTTTGGGACGTGTTTTGGGGCACTTTTAGGTGTCCAAAATGTGCCCAAGTGGGCTTGCTAGAAAGCATGCCCTGTCTACTTCCTAACCCAATTGGAATTTTCAAATTTGGTGCTCATTTGCCCCTCCAATCTTCATTCTTCCAAGACTGCTTTCTATGTGTCAAAAAAGTGGCAGAGAGGCCATTTTTGGGTGTTTTTTGACCTTTAGGAGACCCAGATCTTGCCCAAATATTTTTCCCAGACACTAGTAGTCATAATTTTTTATGCTAAATCCAAATCTACAAGCCATTTCTCAATTGGAGCCCTAGAATTTTAGCGTTGCGCCAGTGGTGCGGCGCACATGGAGGAAATCCCTATTTTTTACCCAAAACTTTGCCAAGTGACCAAAATTTCCCCAAATTTTTTGAAATTTGAGCTGGATCTTCCCTATGAAGTGCTATGCTGTGCCAAGGAAGCCTCAGCCAAGATTCAAAGCCGATCTTGCTCCTTTGCCTCCTTTGCTTCCTTTGCCTCTTTTGTTGCTTTGCTCAATTTTGCCTTTAGGCTCCTGATTCTTGCTTTGGAGCTCATGTTTTGGGCCATGTAGTGGTGAGTCATGCGCCTCAGCATGTCTTTCTCCCTATTAGCCTTATCCAACCGCTGCTCCAAGTGAACGTTCACTTTCTCTAACACATACTCCCGGTCCTCATCTCTTTGCTCCATAGGTCTGCCTTGTGCTGCCATGATGTGTTGACGATTTTCCTTGATCATTTGTAACTCTATCTTAGCTAGCCGATCCTCAAGTTGCTTATTCCTATGCTCCAGATACTTCACATTCCACTTGGCCCTCTCCAAGTCCAGGGATAATTTCTCAATCACTGATTGCTGCTCCTGAATGATCTCTCCAAGCTCAACATTTGTTGGTTTTGCATATGTCTCATCATCTTGGAGGAGAACAAACTCGGTCTCTCGCTCACCTGATGGCCCTTCCTCCTATGCTGGCTCCTTGCCCTTACCCTGCTCCTGTGATGCTGATGTCGAAAGCGAGGCCCCTTCCACCCCGGGTGGAGATAACACTCGCTTTGCTGCTGCAAATAAGGGTCTACTACCTTTCTGATAGGTGATGTATACTGGCATGGTGGCAGTCTCATGTCGCTCATACTGATGAGATGGGCCCCCTACCTCATGCTCTACCTCTAAAACCACCTGTGGAGCGCTGAAGAAGTCACGGGAGATGAAGTCCTCCCAAGCAATACCCTGCAATCCCAACTGATGGTCCACCAAAATCCGGATAAGAGAAAAGTGATAAACATTGTTGAGCTGCCGTCGAGGGGTCTTGTGATGCATGAAATTCTTCATCCTCTCTATGTTCCCATAGATGAAAAATGGGAGGCTTATCATCCGAACCCTGGTGAAGTGCATGAGCAACCTGATGTGATAGGCATAAAGGCGAGAAAACCTCCCCTCGCAACTGAAATACTTCATGATCAATCTCATGAGTGGGGCATACTCATCCCTCAAAAATCTGAATGGAAAAACTCTGGTGAGATGGCTCAAATAGTTGTCCTTGATGTAAGGCTCATAATGATGCCTCTCCACCTTCTTTTTCTTATGCCACTGTTCCCCAATGTTCGGTATTCCTGTTGCCACTGATATGGTTTCCGGTGTCAATGTGAAAGTGACCCCAGCTAGGACAGATTGACCTCCCTGTAGATGAAGTGCAAAAAGACAGGCCAACTCATGATGGACTCTGACATTTTCCACCCTTTGACAAAATTCATAACATGCCAAGTGCTGGAAACAAGACATGGCAAGAGGGCATGCCTGCAGCTCAGTGAGGGTGTTTGGCTCATCTCTAAGATGTCTGCCACTCCAGTGATGTCTCCTATGGGCCCTCTCTCTTGAAGATGTGTCATTGTGGGTCCCCTCCTCATACTCTGATGAAACTTTTGATGCCATTACTGCTGTTTGTACCCTGAGTTTTATGCTGCCCTCTGAATCCAATGGAACTGGTAGATGCTCTGAAAATCTGTCACCAAGGGGACAATAAAATAGGGAATATTAGGAGAGGAATGATGAAATGGGAATAGGGGCTAAAGGGAGAGATTTATCAGGGATTTGGGAGTGTTTTGGGTATAGTATTGATGGGGTAGGGTTTGAATTTAATTTGGTACGGTTTGGGTTTTTTGAGTCATAGGAGGAGGGGGAAAAAGGAATATGATTACAGTGGTGTTAGGGTGATGATAAGGGGAAAATGATGCAGGGAAAATGGTGATAGGGGTAGGGTAGGAGAACACTTTGACAACACTGTTACTGTAGCAAAAACCCTAGGAGCTTGATTTCTTTGTGTCTTCTTTTGTTTACTAAAAAATTTTGGCATTAGATTTATACTCATCAAAATCATGGTATTCTTCTCAAGTTTAATGCCAAGAGTGAAGGTAGTTGGTCTACCTCTCAAGTTTGATAGGCATTCACAAAATTTTAGGCAAATTGGTGGTTTTCTGGGCTTATATCTCTGTGCACTGCGCCAGTGGCATTTTTACACTGTGAACCGGCTCCTAGTGCGTCGCGCCTCCTTGTGTGTGTGCCGCGTGCTCAGAATTTCACCATGAATTGCTTGCAGGGATAGGGAAAGGGTTATGTAGTGGTTTTAGGGTGGGTTTCTGTTGTGGCCACCAACAACCCCCCTTCTTTATTTAGTATTAGCAATAACACTGGGTAAGAGGGGACCCTTAGTAAAAAATTCAAAAAATCAATTAAGGCTCATGTATTTTACTCCTTAAGAAACATCGCATCGCGCAAAGAATGATAGGACATTTCCTTATGAGTAAAAATGATAAACTGCGAGATTGTGACGCGAACTCCATCGCATCGCATGCATTAATAAAAACTCACATTGGAAAGCCTTTAAAAACCACCGATATGCGATATGCGATATCGCATATCGCAAAATTGCATGAAAAACACATAACGATTTAACGATTACAGTGATCTGCGATTTTGCGATACTGCGATACTGCGTCCCGCGATATTGCGATACTGCGATCCGCGATCTTGCGATAGCGTGATAAAGCAACCTTGCAATAGCATAACACGATGAAATTGCGATAACGCAATACAGTGAAATGCGATACTGCGATGCAGATCGCAGAAACATTCCATCGCAAATTTCGCTGGCTCAATATTCAAGAAAAGTTTTCCATAAACCAAGAACTGGATATGCGCTTTAATGATAATTAATGAATTATACGCCAGTTGTTAATGAAAGATGGTTTTGTGTTGTTCAAGCAGCCAGTTCACGTCAGGTGGCGTGTTTTTGTACATCCGTAGCATTTAAAGCTTTCCTGTCGATTTTTATTATCATTACTCCCTCCTCACTTGTGAACTGCAGGAACAGAAAAACAAAAGCTACACAAAGCAATGTGCAGGAAGCTATGAGGAAAAAGGGTAAAAATCCAATGTTCAAAGACAGAGAAAAGACGCCCACATGCGACAGAGCCGCAGATTCACAGAACGCTGCTGAGCCATCCATTACAGATCTTTCATTTACATCCATGGTTGAATGAATATTGAACGATGCTGATATCAACAGGGAGTTTAACGCTCAAGGTCAAGAGCTCACGAAAGCAGTATTTTTACAAATATTGAAGCTTTATACCCGGTGAAGAAAAAGGCGCTAAAGACGAAAAACGCATCAGAGAGATATTAGATTTAATTTTTAGAAATAGTTTTGCTTAGAAAAAGGGCAGTCATTTAAACCGTATCTTGAATCTGTGTAATTAATTTATTTAGTTAGTAGTATTTAAACCCTTCTCATGCATTTAGAGAAGGGTCTAGAAATTTATCAAAAACGTTTCCTCAGAACATGCACTTTTGCACCCTCAGAGGAGGTTTTGGTGAATGAATGGATCAAGATTTGTTGATGTTTGCATTTGATATCTGCTATTGCTGTTGCACTTCTATACTCTTAGTGGATGTTAGAGCAAGGAGAGATAAATCATTGTCGCTTGAAGCTTATGAGTAGGACTAGTCATAAATGGTACTTTTATCTCTTGACCATTTCTGCTTATATGTTAAAGTGATATACAGTTTTTAGTTGTTTATGTAGTATTGCATGAATACTTGAGTTATCATTTGGCACTTTTGTACGGTGATAGCTATTTATGTATGCTTAATATATGAATAGCTCATTATGCGATATGTCTTTTACAACTGTTTCGTCTAACTTTTTATGCGAAGTGGTTCATCTTCATTGATTTCCTTTCTTATAATCGCTGAATGATCTTTATTACTAGTTGTTATTTGAAATCTCTTTAGATCACATAATAGAAGAATTACATCTCGGGTTAGTATAGATTTAGATGTGCTGTTTATTAGATTACAATAGCATAGAATTAGATTAAAATTAGAATTAGAATATCTTAAATAGGAACTGTTAGATTAGCAACATCGAATTCTACACACACACACTCATAGATTGGGAAACTGGTCCCATTATCCCCAGTCGGACCCGCTATACCAAACGGATAAGGAGCTGCCAACCAAGGTCTGGACCGGGCGGGTATTCCCCTTGTTGTCGAC
This sequence comes from Pinus tabuliformis, assembly GCA_031772625.1. NCBI lineage: Eukaryota > Viridiplantae > Streptophyta > Pinopsida > Pinales > Pinaceae > Pinus > Pinus tabuliformis. Next base: position 1,289,880,618 of record CM062816.1, on the reverse strand, counting down.
CCGATTTTCGGGGCTTCAACATATTTGGCGCTAGAAGGAGGGCCTGAACTATGAATGGCAAGTAAATCCAAATCTGAATACCATTCTGAGAGTAAATCGCCCTCATCATCTCCCACGACTTCTCCATTACACTTAAATCTAGAGTTAGAAGTCGCTTGAGTATCAACCGCTGCTACACACCCTGATATTTCAGAACAATCTGCCATTGAACTTCCTGAAGTTGAATCTCTGATTCACAAACTTCAGCGATTTTCCATTTCTCCTCAAAGGTCTGATAAATCTCAAGGCAGCGTGACTTCACAGTATAACCTTGCTCATCCTCTGACCAGGCTAAAGAGTGAAAAGTTTGGCGTTCATCCAATCGATTACCTCTTCCCACCAGGAAAAGAGCGAGGAAATCACCTAAAGAGTCTGACAGTGAGACTCTTTTGTCAACATCGTCCATCTCAACTTCTTCACCGCGAAGTCAACCATCCACTCCACCACTCCAGATCATTGTCCATCCGTCCACTAGAACACCCACAACTCCTCTTCAATCATCTACAATCGTAGTATCCTCATCCTCCCAGCCACAGGGATCATCTTCTGCACTTTCCTCTGTTAGCAGTTCAACAATGGCCCAGTCTCCATGGAATAACCCTAGGGTAGTCTTAATGCCTGCACCCTTGAGTCAAATACCGGCCCATCCTGAGAAATGGCTGCCTAAATTTAATCTCGAGGCAGGGATGCTAGCAGAAGAGCACATAAACAACTTCATTCTATCCACTAATCTCAATGGGGTTACTAATGAAGATGTTGTCGTTCGGCTTTTTCCCTATACTCTGCAAGGAACAACCGGGTCATGGTATTTTTCATTACCCTCCGAATCCATCACTAGTTGGGACATCTTCCAGGAGCAATTCCTAACCAAGTTTGGTGATGACAGGTCTACGGCAACGTTAATCAATGACCTATCCAACCTTAGAGCCGAAACTAGAGAGCCTATCAAGGATTTCAATTTACGTTTCAACAAAATCTTCAACAAAATTCCTACTGCTTCCCAACCCAGCGAAGAAGTATGATGCGAATGGTATATCACCACTCTACCATCGAACATAGCAATCTTCATGGACAGGGCCAATAAAACAACCTTAGTTGATAACATGAAAGAAGCAATAGTAGTAGAGAAACAAATAATAGCTCTGGAAAAGAAATCCACGATAGAGGAACGTAAATCCAAACAAGTCACGTTCAAGGAAGACTCCAAGAAGAAACAAGCAAAAGATCCATTCGATTTGGAAGGATTGCAGAAAGTTCTAAAGACCATGTCCAATGAAATGGTCGACATCAAAAAGCAAGTAGCAGAAACTTCTTCAAAAAAGTCCTACAGAGCTTTTAAAAGAGGTCCTTCAACAGATTCAAAGCCACCCAGTGTTGGCATTATGATACATGTGTTGTACTTGATGGCAACCCTCTCATAGAAGATCATCTCACTTGTATACATTCAGATGAATCTACAGAAGAAATATCAGATATGACAGAGTGCATGGGTTACTGGACAGCACAGAGGGATCAGATGACAGTTCACAAGTAAGCTTTGTAAGCTTTGCCATCAAGTCCAAAGGGGGAGATTGTTGGCATTATGGCTAAAGTGTTGTCCTTGATGGCAACCCATTCAGGTGATAGATCACAGTACTTCAAGTCAGCAGCAGAGATTGATGATCAGCTATCAAAGAAAATAAGGGGTACGTAGCTACACCTTACAGAAGGTGCGTACACGTAGGCCGGTGTTACATAAAGTGTGTACATACCCGCAGTTATCGCATTCAGGAGGTGCGTACCCCCAGTGCACTCACTTCAAGGCAGAGAAAAGCACACGTGGGGTTTCTTATGTTTAACCCTTAGTATTTAGCCGACGGTATTGTGTTATTATGGTTTTGGCCCGTGGTACTGATCCATGATTTGAGGAAGAGCCTGCCTATATAAAGCAAAGGAGATCATTTGGCTTGTGTATGCTTTTGAGGTTGAACATCTTATGAGAGCTAGATCTAAAATATTATGATCTCTTGGGAGTAATGTCTAGATCTAAATAAGGCGAATCTACTGATGGATTGAGATCTCTTCGGCGCATGATCAGATCTGTAGATCTGACTGTCTGGGTTATTCTTGAAGTCTTGAAATTATCTATACCCAAAGGTACACAGGTACAGTGAAAGAAAAGAGCGGAGATACGCAGGCACAGAAGCGTCGCAGGTGCGCAGATACACAGGACTAGAAGCGCTGCAGCTGCGGAGGTGCGCAGGAAGTTCATTGGACACAGAGCGCAGGTACGCAGGAAGTCTTTGAGGCACAGTGCGTACTGTACGCAGGCATTACATGGGTGAAGCTGCGTACTTCTCTTGAAATATATTTAGCTGTCCATGTTTATCATTGTTGTGTTCTAGGTTTTGAAGTGATGTCTGGTTTTTGATATTATGATAGTATTCTGAGAAGTGATAGAGTTTGTTTCAGTTTTTGATAGATGAATGGATCGGGTTCATAATGACTTATCTTCATGTGATCTGATGGACTAGATCTGGTTGATGACTCACTTGTATATGTATGGATCTAGTGCTTGGGTGATTTAGAAGCTTGTTTATGTTGTTGTTGGGTCCAGTATGAAAATTGGATGAAATGTGGCCTTTCAGATTATGTGTTGTGCTTCAGTGTATCCAGTCTGAAAATTGATGAAACGTGGTACCTGGACGAGAGAAGATTGTAGGTCAGCACCTACGTACTAGTATCTAAGCTAGTACAAGAGCTAAAGGAAATATTTGGAGCATTGTAGCAGGTAGCAGCCTGCGTACTAGTAAATGGATCGGCTAGTACAAGAGAAAAGGGGGTTGTAGCTCCCGTGCTGGTATAAGACTGCACCAGTACAAAATATTGCAAAAGGATTTTCTTATTAAAGAAGATTGAGATGACTTGCAGCAGGTGGTTTTCTCCCGCATTGGGTTTCCACCTTATATCATGGTGTTCATGTGTGTGCCTTATGTGTGTTGATCTATTCTATGTTACTGCATTTGTTAACTGATAATATGGTTGATAATGTTCTAATGCACTCATTGAAGATCAATTAACATAATCATAAGAAGTTGTGGAAGTAGCATATATGAATCAAAGTTTGGAAATGAAAAGTTTTATAAATGTGATAATACTGATTCACCCCCCCCCCCTCTCAGTATTATTTCCAACACCCAGTGCCATTTCAAATGTTGAATCCGAGGAAGAGGAAGAAGAAATTGCCATTGAAGGGAAAACTGATGACGAAGAGGTTGTGGAATTACAAGGAATGTGGGATTTCATCCTCCCACAAGAAGAAGATCAAGAAGTATTTCCAGTTAGCACACGAAGCAAAAATCAGCTTGATCCTCCCCAAACTACCCCTAAGTTGAAGAGTGCAAGCTCTGCAATAAAGGATAAAGTTGCGACTAAGAAAACGACATCTAAAGTGACTCAAACCAAACCAGTCCAAGCAAACGAAACAAATCCATCTAAAACACTGATCGTGTCGGATGAAATGGAGTACAATATTATAGAAGACATGAAGAAGACTAGGGCCAACATCACCCTTTACGAACTGAGCAAGTTGAAGCATCAACAGAAGATAATGATGAAAGAATTACATGTTGTGCCAATTGCACCTTTGCCTGCCGCTGTACTTTCTCAAGCTTCCCATAACATGGGAAGACCTCCAACGAACACGATCAATAAGATTGATCCAAATGACATCGTTCTAATTGGAGGAAGATCAAGATCTCACACTCCCTCGTTTCTCCTTACTTATGAAATCTTCAATAAAAATGTGCACAATTGTTTGGTAGATTTTGGTGCTTCATCGAATATTTTACCCAAATCCATATGTGCCAAGTTAAACGTTCAACCACAGAAATCCGCTGTGTGCATAGTTCAGCTAGATCGATCTCAAGTCGAAGTGATTGGCGTACTAAATCAAGTAACCATAAGGTTGTCATCCAACCCAAAGGTATGTCAAGTTATTGATATTTTAGTTGCTGACATTCCTGAATTCTACGACTTAATTCTTAGGAGGGATTGGTTAGAAAAAATTCATGGATACTTCACAACTGACTGGTCGCACATGTGGCTGCCCTACAACGGTAAACCGAATCAAATAAAAGTTGAACGAGAGCTACATCAGAAGTACATAGTAACGGATTTAGAGGGGGAAAATGAACCAGTAGCATATAACAGCAGCATTATTGGCAATTACTCGTTAGATTCTTTCCTCGGCAATTTCAATGCTCATGCATCACCCTATTTGGAACACTCTATTTTGTCCCAAGTCGAAAATTTTTCTCAAACTGATAGTTCGAAATGTATTAATTTTTTAGATAAACCTGTAAATAAATATTTGTTTTGGAAATTATTTTTTGATGGTTCTAGATCTAACGAAGGAGCAGGAGCAGGATGCATTCTGATTAGTCCAGAAGGAGATAAAATCATGCTCACATGCAGACTCGAATTTGATTGCACCAACAATACAGCAGAATATGAGGCTTTGGTCCAAGGCTTGTACAAAGCAATCGGGTTAGACGTCAAGTATCTTCAAGTTTTTGGAGACTCTGAGATTGTGGTTAAACAGGTACGTAACACTATACATTGCTTATCAGGTCATTTAAAACATTATCAATCCTTAGTTCAAGATCTGACTGAGCATTTCATAGCGTTTAATATCTCTTCAATCCCCAGACTCCAAAACGCAAGTGCAGACCTTTTGGCTAACGTAGCTTCTAAGCTTATTCCTTCAGAAGATTTTAGTCCAGATAGATTCTCAATAGAATTAATCTTTAGACCATCCATTCCTGATAACATCACAAATTGGAGAGTATTCAATGACGATCCTGATATTGTAAATTTCCTCACATCTGAAGGATCCTACTCCAATCAAATAATTGATGAAGACCAACATGATCGAAAATTGCAACAAGATAGCACTAACAATGCTATACCTAAGTCGGTGGTCAAGTTAGAAGACTTGTACGATTTGAAATATCGGTTTAAGAGGTCTACCAATTCAAAACTCCAAAGTTCAACCTTGAACTACGAATTAGTAAACCTAGGAACCGATGCCAAACCACAAAACATTAATCTAGGCCTCGGCCTAACCCCTGAAGAAAAACTAGTGTATATTCATCTTTTGAGACAATACAAAAATGTTTTTGCCTGGAATTATGACGAGCTCAACACATACGACACTTCCATCATCCAACATACTATTCCCATGATCGATAATGAAAAACCTGTCCAACAGAAGTGAGAAAGATCCACCCCAATTTTAAAAATCAGATAAAAACTGAGCTCAATAAGTTATTGAAAGCCATAATAATCTTTCCCGTCAGAAATTCTAAATGGGTCTCCAATATGGTACCTGTTAGAAAGAAAAACAGAGATATTAGGATTTGCATTGACTTTCGGAAGCTTAACAAAGCCTGCCAAAAAGATCATTTTCCTTTACCACCTATGGAACAGATACTGCAGGCAGTGGCGGGCTCAGAATTAATGTCTTTCTTGGATGGATTTTTAGGATATAATCAAGTGTTGGTACATCCTGATGACCAATTGAAAACCACATTCAGAACTAAGTGGGGCACATACGCATATTGGAAAATGCCATTTGGTTTGATTAATGCTGGTGCCACATTTCAGAGAGCCATGGACATCGCATTCAAAGGTTTAGTCAATAAATCTGTAGTAATTTATTTGGATGATATAACAGTGTATTCAAATAAACGAAGCGACCATCTCAAAGACGTGAAACAAATCTTTCAACGATGTTTAAGGTATGGAATTTCACTTAACCCAAAGAAATCTTTTTTCGCACTAATCGAAGGGAAACTTCTAGGATTCATGGTGTCAAAATCTGGTATTCACATCGATCCCAACAGAATCAAAGAAATTTTTGAAATATCCCTACCTCACAACAAAAAGCCATGCAATATTTCCTTGGTCAGATCAAATTTGTAAAGAGATTCGTTCCAGATTTTTTACGAATCGTGTCTCCTTTGCAAACCATGATTAAAAAGAACTCAAATTTTAAATGGGGTCAAGATGAACATGAAGCATTCAACCTGATCAAACAAGCTATTATTAATGCTCCATCTTTAGTAACTCCGAATTTTTCAGAGCCTTTTATTTTATACACATTTGCCTCAGATAAGTCATATGCTACGATATTAACTCAAGCAAATCAAGAAAAAGCGGAAGCTCCAATTGCGCTTTTCAGTTCAAATTTATAGGGTGCTGAATTAAATTATTCAGACGTGGAGAAACAGGCTTATGTTGTTTTCAAAGCAGTCAAATACTTCAGACCTTTCTTACTTAAAACCCATACTAAGATTATAGTACCGTTTCCAGCAGTAAGGAACCTTCTAGTACAGAAGGATGTGGGTGAGAAAAGGGCCAATTGGGTTACTGCCTTACAAGAATATGACATTGAGATTAAACCAACAAACATTGTAAGAGGTCAAGGCTTCTGCAAAATGCTGGCTGGAGCATTGCAAATTTCTGAAATTTCATCTGAACAGGTACAAATGTGCGAGGTAAGCCTAAACGATGCAGAGTCATTATACGCTGATATCATTTATTATCTTAAGAACGGGTATGCTCCCTCACACCTCGATCATACTAAGAAAAGAGCTCTAAGGTTGAAAACCAAACAATATCAGCTCATAAATGATATTCGTTTTAGAAAAAATTATGATTCTATTCTTCTTAGGTGTCTTGAGAAAGTTGAAGCTGAAAAAGTTTTGCAGGAACTCCATGATGGGCCGGCAGGCGGAAACTATGCTGGAGATGCTACTGCACATAAAATCTTGCGTGCAGGATATTACTGGCCCACGTTATTTAAAGACTCACACAGTTACGTGAGGAGATGTCAAGTCTGCCAAACTACTGCTGGAAGACAAAAGAAGCCATCCTTGCCACTACAGCCGGTTAACATTGACCAACCTTTTAGTCAGTGGGGATTGGACATAATAGGTGAGATCGTTCCTCACTCTTCTAAGCAGCATAGATACATCCTCACAGCAACAGACTATTTTACTAAGTGGGTAGAAGCAGTTCCGCTCAAGACGGCTAATTCTAAAAATATCATTGAGTTCATAGATCAATTTATAATCACCAGGTTTGGATTGCCATCCGCTTTAATGTTTGATAATGCATCATACTTTTCTGGAAATTAAATGACTGAATTCGCACTTAAAAGAGGATTCAAACTTAAATATTCGGAAAATTACTACCCATAAGGAAATGGGTTAGCTGAGTCAACAAATAAAAACGTAATCAGGATTATCAAAAGAACAGTTGACCAAAATCATAAAAATTGGCACAAGGCTTTGATATATGCTTTATTGGAAGACCGAATAATGCAAAAAGCTTCTATCGGCACTTCTCCCTTTAATTTAGTTTATGGGAAAGAAGTGGTTCTTCCAACTCACTTAGCAATTCCCTCTTTGTCTTTAGTTCAATACATTGATGAAGTACCCACTTCCTCCTTACAGCTGAGACAAATGGAAATAATTAAATTAGAAGAACAATGAGAACAGGCTAGGAAAACGCATGCTCATCATCAAGCACTAGTAAAATCCTCTTTTGATTCAAACATAATGACCAGAAAAGATTTTCAGATGGGAGATTTAGTTTTAAAGTGGGACAAGGCTCATGAAGAAAAGGGAAAACATACAAAATTTCAAAGAATATGGCTTGGTCCTTTTCAAATTGTAGAAGTCATAGGTCCATCAACGTTTGTGTTACAGGATTTAGCAGGTAAGAGGGATCCTTTGCCTGTTAATGGAAAAATTCTCAAGAAATATTTTCCATAGAAGATTATTCTTCTATTTTTTGTAGAGTAGTTGTTTTTATTTTTCATAATAAAACCAGTTGTAAGTGGTTACATTAGGAATTTACGAAAAAGACACCAATTCTCTTTCAGATTTTGAACTTTTCGCTTGTATAAATAGCAAATCTTTTGGAAAACTGATCTTTATTATTGATAGATACAGTTAAAGACTCTAGCCTAGATATGATACTAGTTTCAACTTCAAAAAGTTTGATGAAAACAACCTTTAGTGAAGAAATTGTTTTATCTCAGTACAATGAAAGGTATCAATAACAAAATAAAGATTCTCTGTAGAACAGCTGTTTCCAAAAACTCTATTATTGTCGTCCAGAGCTATCTTAAGGAAACAATGACTTCCTCCCTGCTAAGGAAATCACAACTTTCAGAGGAACAACCCAAGGATACACTTTATCTTGAAGAATAAGAGGTCTCATCACAAGCCGGCTTATCATAATCACATATATTATATCTTGCTGACTTTGCCAATACTGTACACCACAATAGGGCAATGACTCAAGATTGTTGCAATCAAAAGACAAGGGGTCTCATCACGAGCCAGCTTGTTCAGCAAAGTTATAAATCAAGTGAATGAATGTGTCATAATTTGGCTACCAAACCAAGACATTGTTCTTTAAGAATAAAAAGAAAATCAAAATAATAAGTGTGGATATGGATTTTTATTTGAAAGTTGTAGGCTGCCTTAAGTAGGATACAGGATCATTGTTGGGTAACAGGTAACCCTGTCGAGGCTATAAATGCCTGCTGGCAGCAGAGGCTCTACCTACGACAAATGAGCATATTTAAAACTGGTTTACAAAGGAGACTTTGTTTTATCTTTACAAGACCAAGTAATGACTGATGTAAATACAAGGACTAGCCTGAGGAAGCAAATAATCAAAGTGGAAAATGGTTGAAACAAAATATCATTGACAGGTTAGAACATAATGTACTTTATCTTTCCATAATAAAGTTTAATTTTCTGAAAAATTTTCTGTTTTGGAAGTTTAGAAAATTCAATAAAAAATAGAGATAACTGGTTCTTCCAAGTGAATCGCCAATTGTTGTGGCCACCAACAACACCCCTTCTTTATTTAGTATTAGCAATAACACTAGGTAAGAGGGGACCCTTAGTAAAAAATTCAAAAAATCAATTAAGGCTCATGTATTTTACTCCTTAAGAAACATCGCGTCGCGCAAAGAATGATAAGACATTTCGTTATGAGTAAAAATGATAAACTGTGAGATTACGACGCGAACTCCATCGCATCGCATGCATTAATAGAAACTCACATTGGAAAACCTTTAAAAACCACCGATATGCGATATCGCATATCGCAAAATTGCATGAAAAACACATAACGATTTAATGATTACAGCGATCTACGATATTGCGATACTGCGTCCCGCGATATTGCGATACTGCGATCCACGATCTTGCGATAGTGTGATAAAGCAACCTTGAGATAGCATAACATGATGAAATTGCGATAATGCAATACAGCGAAATGCGATACTGCGATGCAGATCGCAGAAACATTCCATCGCAAATTTCCCTGGCTCAATATTCAAGAAAAGTTTTCCATAAACCAAGAACTGGATATGTGCTTTAATGATAATTAATGAATTATACGGCAGTTGTTAATGAAAGATGGTTTTGTGTTGTTCAAGCAGCCAGTTCACATCACGTGGCGTGTTTTTGTACATCCGTAGCATTTAAAGCTTTCCTGTCGATTTTTATTATCATTACTCCCTCCTCACTTGTGAACTGCAGGAATGGAAAAACAAAAGTTACACAAAGAAATGTGCAGGAAGCTATGAGGAAAAAGGGTAAAACTCCAATGTTCAAAGACATAGAAAAGACGCCTGCATGCGACAAAGCCGCAGATTCACAAAACGCTGCTGAGCCATCCATTACAGATCTTTCATTTACATCCATGGTTGAATGAATATTGCACGATGCTAATATCAATAGGCAGTTTAATGCTCAAGGTCAAGAGCTCACGAAAGCAGTATTTTTAAAAATATTGAAGCTTTATTCCCGGTGAAGAAAAAGGCGCTAAAGGCGAAAAACGCATCAGAGAAGCCCGGATCAAAGAACGGAGGCATTTTTCCAATGCGCGATTAGCTCCTAGCACTAATCGCGCATCGCTGAGAAAATTGTGCGAAAAGGAAAGCCTGTAACTGCTCAGTCATCTGTGAGCCCGAAAAATGCAAGAAAATAATGGTAAAGAAAAAACTAGAAACAAAAAGCTAAAGAAAAGGCAGAAGCGATTCAAAGGTTAACCAAGTTGAACTTGGATTATTACTGGGCCTACGCAGTAAAACCACATAGTCAGAGGATGACTCTCGAGTATATCATCGATGTTGCTGAAAAGATGGTGCCAGCTCTTACCATTTCTGTTTGCTTAGCTCAGTCAAAAGCGGAAGATAGTCAGCTGACTCTCCCAGGAAAATACTGAATGCTTGCAACATTAAGGAGCAAATGCAGAAATAGTTAGATATTAGATTTAAATTTTAGAAATAGTTTTGCTTAGAAAAAGGGCGGTCATTTAAACCGTATCCTGAATCTGTGTAATTAAGTTATTTAGTTAGTAGTATTTAAACCCTTCTCATGCATTTAGAGAAGGGTCCAGAAATTTATCAAAAACTTCTCCTCAGAACATGCACTTTTGCACCCTCAGAGGAGGTTTTGGTGAATGAATGGATCAAGATTTGTTGATGTTTGCATTTGATATCTGCTACTGATGTTGCACTTCTGTACTCTTAGTGGATGTTAGAGAAAGGAGAGATAAATCATTGTCGCTTGAAGCTTATGAGTAGGACCGGTCATAAATGGTACTTTTATCTCTTGACCATTTTTGCTTATATGTTAAAGTGATATACAGTTTTTAGTTATTTATGTATTATTGCATGAATACCTGAGTTATCATTTGGCACTTTTGTACGGTGATAGCTATTTATTTATGCTTAATGTATGAATAGCTCATTATGCGATATGTTTTTCACAACTGTTTCGTCTAACTTTTTATGCGAAGTGGTTCATCTTTATTGATTTCCTTTCTTATAATCGCTGAATGATCTTTATTACCAGTTGTTATTTGAAATCTCTTTAGATCGCATAATAGAAGAATTACATCCCGGGTTAGTATAGATTTAGATGTGATGTTTATTAGATTACAATAGCATAGAATTAGATTAAAATTAGAATTAGAATATCTTAAATAGGAACTGTTAGATCAGCAACATCGAATTCTACACACACACACTCATAGATTGGGAAACTGGTCCCATTATCCCCAGTCGGACCCGCTATACCAAACGGATAAGGAGCTGCCAACCAAGGTCCGGACCGGGCGGGTATCCCCCTTGTTGTCAACTCGATTTTTGGGGCGTCAACAGTTTCTTAGGAAAAATGGTCAAGGGGAGTTGAGAAAGATGATGGGTGAGGGGACAAGGGGAGTGGAGTGAAACCTTGGTGCTATCATCACATTTTTGCAACCCCAGCCATCGTTTTCTTGGTGATTTTTTTTCATGGTTGACCTTATGCTTTTGGGTGACATTTAAACATCTCATAAACACCATATCAATGACAAAATTGATGGAGAAGAGGTGTCCACAGGGCCTACCTCTTGTTTTGCTAGCCTTCACCAAGACTTGAAGCAGTTTGGCAATTTTTTATGCCCCTGGCTGTGTGCGTCGCGCGCCAAGCCCAGTGTGTAGGGCGTTGGGTGTGCATCGCGCCCTTGTAAATTTCCCACTATGGGCTGGCTGCGTGTGCGTTGCGCCCTCTATGTGCGCCACACTCCTTGGTGTATGTGCCGCGCCCTCGAAATCCAACTCTCACTCACTCAAACGCTCACAATTTCGCTTTCTTACTTTTGCAATGTCTCTCCAAAGCTTGCAAGAGCACAATGGCTTTGATTTGGGCAAAACATGTATTTATAGCCTTGGAGGAGATGGGTTTGATTTTTGCTTCTTTGAAAACCCCCTTTTCTAATGTTGAGTTTTGCACTTTTTCATTGACCTTCAAACACACTGATTTTCACTTTCCCTTTGACATTTTGTCTCAAATGATGAAATTTTCGGCACCACTTTGTAGGGACTATACGACAGAGCATTGGGCCATGTAAATCATAACTGCATATGAAAATTCAACTGGTGATTTTTTGAAATTTTTTTTTCATAATTGAGCTTGTTTGACTTTTCTTCAAAACAGAGTTTTGAAGAAGAGTCGAAGTCTCTTCAGGTGATGATGAAGCTTTCTGAACCATAGCTGTGTAAGGCCTCCCTATGGCCTACATGGCTTGTTCTGGACATATTTTCAATGACCAAATTGATGAATTCCTAGACCCAATCATAAAAAATGACTTTGTCCTGTAAAGGACTAGACCTGGGCTGTCATGAGCTTCGGTGATTATGGACCAAGACCTGAGCCAGTAGGGGCTAGACATGAGGGAAAATGACTAGCATGACTTTCTCCGTCAGATCATGGCATGTCCCTAGCGAAATACAGCTAAGTGAATGGAGCAGGACACCTAAAATTGAAATGCACAAAGAGTTTTGATCTCTGACGGAGGGCTGACCAGACCGACTCTAATGTTGGCTCTAATGGGGGATGGTAGCTCCTTGGAGGTGCCAAGAACAACAGATCTCTGGAGGAGCTAGACAATGCCTTTTGTCCATTGGGCTATGGAGTCATCATTTCGATAAACAGCACAGGACTTTGACTTATTTATAAAACTGAAATGACCAAGAAATTGGCTCTACTTGACATTGAAATAACTCAAAAACTAACTTTACAGACTGAAACCAAACTGAAATAAAAATGTTATTTACAATGACAGTGGAAGCAGCGTTAATAGTTCAGCAGTGATACCGCTTGAGTAGCTGACCATTGATCGGCCCTCTAGGACAATCTTCCCTTTTCATTTCCTTCAGAAGAAAGGAATTCTGACCCCTATATGCTGCAATCTTGAAAGGACCTTTCCACAGATTTTCGAACTTTCTGTGCTTGCCTTTCTCTTCATTCCTTGCATCCCACTTCAGCACCACATCATCCAACTGAAATTTCTCTGCTTTTGCTTTTTTGTCATAGATTTTCTTTATCTTCTCCTGCAACTTGGATGTGTTCTTTAAAACTTCTTCTCTTGTTTGCTGCAAGTGGATCATTTGATTCAGCCTTCTCTGCATGGGATCTTCTTCACTGCCGGCCCTCTGAAGAAGTCTGAACACTGGGGTAGCAAGAGAGGCGGGGAATACTATGTCAACTCCATAAACAAGCTCAAATGGTGACATACCAATAGACTTTTTCTGACTGATCCGATCTGCCCAAAGCGCATGGACCAACCTCTTGTTCCAGCTCTTCTTATTTATTTCCAGCAGCTTCTTGATGATGTTGACCAAAGATTTATTCGAAGATTCCGCCAATCCATTTCCTTGTGGATGATAGGCAATTGAATGACCCAAAATTATGTGATACTTATGACAAAATTCTACCATCCTTTTTGATTTGAAAGTTGCTGCATTATCGATGAATAATTTGTTTGGACAACCAAAGCGAGACAAGATGTTATTTTCAAGAAATGAAATGATTACCGTGTCTGTGGCTTGTCTGGTAGGGGCTACCTCAATCCATTTTGTAAAATAGTCTGTTGCTGTAAGGATCCATCTATGCTGTCCGGAAGAGGCGGGATGAATTTCCCCAATGAAATCCAACCCCCACTGTTGGAAGGGAGCGCTCACTTCAATAGGCTTAAGTGGCAAAGGCTATAATTTCTATTTTCCTTCGAAAATTTGACATTTATGACAGCGCTTGACCATCTTATGAACATCAGCAAACAAAGTAGGCCAGTAGTACCCTGCTCTCAAAATTTTGTTCGCTGTTGATTTCCAAAAAAGATGACCACCACACTCTCCTCCGTGGAAATCCTCCATGGCTTTCTTTGCCTCCTCTTCCACTAGACAATTTAACAAAATGCCACCGGGATCTTTCCAATACAGTGCAGAATTCAAAATACAAAACTTGGCAGCCTTCAATTTGAGTGTTCTCGCTTTGTTTCTAGTCATGTTGGGCGGTGGCGATAAATTTTTCAGCACGTATATTATATCTGAATACCATGGGGACAAAGCAAACATTTCGGATACTTGAATTGACGTTCCTTCCTCATTCTCATCGGACATGGCAGCGATCAGATTTATATCCAAGGCATGCAAGTTTGATTCAGCCATTAGCTTCACCAACCCCTACCCTTTGACCAGCTTTGTAGGCTTTATCTCCACATCATATTCCAGCAAGGTTGCAATCCATTTGCCTCTTCTCCCTTCCGGATCAGTCTGCACTAAAACATCTTTTACAACAGTATTAGGAACATAGGCCAGAATGTGAGAATGTAAGATATATACCCGGAAATCCTTCAACGCCTTCACCAATGCCAGGGCTTGCTTCTCAATGATGTTTTACTTTAAAGCTTCATCCCTTATAGCCCTGCTGAAGAATGCAATGGGTCTTTCATGATCACCTCACTTCTGTAATAATACCACTGCCATAGTGTTCTCAGAAGCAAATGAAAACAATATGAAATCCTGAGTGTAGTCTGGGCTGACTAGAACTGGAGCTGAAGAAAGGGCCAATTTGACCAAGTTGAAAGATTTTACTGCCTCATCCGTCCATTTCACTTGGCTGTCCTTCTTAAGCATGTTGGTCATTTCCCTTAAGTGTTCTGCAAGATTAGGCACAAAACGACGCAGAAAATTCATCTTACCATTGAATGATTGTATTTCCTTTTTGTTCCTGGGCAGATCGATTTGCTGAATTGCTTGCACACGTGTTGGGTCTATACGAATGCCATCCTTTGAAATGATGTGCCCAAGTAATTTGCCTTCCTCCATGGCAAACAAGCTCTTCTTAGGATTCAGCGATAGACCATATTTCCTGCATTTTTGAAAGACAATTTTTAGCTGGTGCATGTGCTCTTCATCAGATTTGGAAAATACCGTCAAATCATCCAAGTACACCACCAAAAACACATCCTTCTCATTTTCAAACGCCAAGTCCATTTCCCGCTAAAATGTGGCACCTGAATTCTTTAAACCGAAGGGCATCTTGGCATAGTGAAAGGTTCCCCATGGAGTGGTGAATGTTGTCTTGTCTCTATCATCTTCATGGACTGAAATTTGGTTATATCCGGAATAACCGTCAAGCAGTGACATACGAGATGCCCCCACTACTCGCTGAAGTATATGGTCCATCTTGGGCAGCGGATAGTTGTCCTTCAATGAGACATTATTTAGATTTCTGAAATCAATGCATAAGCGGATCTCACCGGTCTTCTTGCGTACCGGCACTAAGTTAGATATCCAATCTGAAAATCTGATATGCACAATGATACCTGACTTGTACAACCTATTACCTCCTTTTCGATAGATGGCAGCAACTTTGGATTTATCCTTCTCAGCTTTTGTCTAAATGGTTTTTGATTGGGCTTGATACGTATTGTGTGCTGAATAATATTTGTATCATAGGTCTTTAAATCAGAATAATCCCAAGCAAATACATCTGCAAATGAAGCCATCAAACTGATGTATTTGTCCTTGATCTTTGGCGGTAATGCTTTGGATAGTTTTACCAACTTTGGATTGGCAGTTGTACCAATGTTGACTTCTTCTACACCCTTCTCTGTCGGCTGCAATGTTGGCTTGCGGACTACATCATCCTGATCAAAAAGTTCCTCTAGGGGTATCAAGCCTTTAGGAATGATGTTATTCTTTAGCTGCAATACGTCCATTTGATTGATCTGCACTTCATCTATACCATTCCCTTTGCCTTCATCGTTTTCTACATCAATTGAGGTTTCTTTGAACTTGCCTTTGTTGAGCAGAAAATCCTTAATCTCCTCATCATCTTGAAACACTTGCCAATATCGCTGATTGTATGGAATGGTTGGATGATGCTTTACATGGATTTCAAATTTACTGTTGGAGTTCATGGGGATCTTCAAGTTGCTTGCTACCTTGGCAAGAGCATGAGCAATACTATTTTGTATACGAGGCACACATGTCAAGGTGTATTCTGAAAATAACTTCAAGATGTCTAAAACTGCATTACGATAGGCCCGCATCCTACGATGTTTTGCTTGATACTCACCTCTGACCTGTTTTATTACCAACTCGGTTTCACCATATACCGAAATCCTCTTTGCATTTAGCTTTCTAAGAATCTTCAGGCCAGCAATCAGAGCTTCATACTTAGCTTCATTATTTGAACATTCAAAGGCCAGCTTGTAAGAGCAAACTCTCACGCTGCTAGGCACTTTGTTTGGGACGGAGAAAGGACTGCGTACCCAAATTCCAATACCAGCGCCATCATTCCCTACTGCTCCATCGAAATCCATGGTCCACAAGCCTTCTTCCTCCTCTTGTAAGTGTTGGAAATCTGTTTGTCGTGCCTTGTCTGCTTGTTGTCCAGTACCTTCAGCTGATTGCCCAACATTTTCCTGCTTTTCTTGTCTTTCTTTTTTCAAAATTTCTCTGAAATTTTCTGCTATTTCTGGTATGTCGTCTGCTTCTACTATCTGACTATCTATCTCATTTAAACTATCTGAAAACAAAACAAAAGATTCTAAATCTGTATGTACGTAATTAATAGGACGATTTATAGGTTTCTCCTTGCTTGTGATCATATATTTCATTTTTTGTTCCCGATATAACTTCCTCATTTGTCCAAACACCGGGATTGTTGCATAAGAGAAATCTAGCTGTAGTGTCCCTTTCAATTTCGCTACCCAAGACCTAGAAAGAAGCATGCCAAATCTTGGAGGAATATCTGCTACCACCACATCCATCAAAACATTTTTCATAGGAAGCTGATCCAAACTCACAACTAAGTCTTTGATGAGTCCTATACACCTTACTCTGCTGGAATCGAATGAATATAGATCATGATATTGCTGGGTGATGTCCAGACCAAGCTTATCCATGATAACCTTGGGCATGAGATTGTGAGAAGCTCCAGAATCGAACATGGCATTGTGTAACACAAAATCATGCAATCGTAAACTGATATAGAAGGGTGGCACATCGCTATCAGGAGATTCACCATTCGTTGCTGGTCCAAAAATCATTTCAGGCTGATCATCTTCTACGATTACCATGTCAGACATTGGGTCAAAATTCAACATTTTAGAAATCTGTCCTCTATAACTGCTGTTCTTCATTATTTCAATCAAGGGGATGGATACCTTTAACTTAGAAACCTTGTTCTCTAGGCTAAAAGCGGGAGTTTTTTCTACCTCTTTGACTGGGATCTCTTTCCTTTCCTTTTCTTTTGATGTGGTTGGTTGCTGTGATTGTTCTTCTGATTTTGATTTGCTGCTCTCCGGAACAACCGCCTCCTTTCCCTTTCTTTGTGTAGCTGATGGATCATTTGTTGTTTCACCCTCCTTTTTCTAAATTGGTTTGGCCAGTACATCTTTCTTTCTAAGAGAATATCACTGTTGTTGTGCGGACAAACCATTCATATACCCCCTTTGATATTCTTTTGATTCTTCTTCCAACACGATGTCGCTAGCTAGAATAAAATCAGTGTCTTGGTGTGCAGCTGAATTCACTGCACATTCTTCCTCTTCGGTGATGTAAGTAGGCAACTCATCTGGAGTAAAGAGATGGTTTTCTTCACCTATTACATTCCCATCCTCATCTGACTCTGGTCCATGCACGAAATTCTGCTGCAAAGGTGTTTGTACCGGCTGTTGTGTTGTCTGCTCTTGAGTTCGCTGATCTCTTTGTCTTATTCTATATTATGGCTGTTGTTGGCCACGAAAGTTAGGATTCCTAACTTGTGGCTTTGGCTTGTCAAGTTTTACCCTTTCAAGCATCTGCTCTACCTTTTTGAGAAGCTGATCCATTGAAGAAGATTCTTCTTTCACAGTGGTTTTCTTCTCTGCTTTCGCTCTAGCTCTTTTGGACAGCAGATTTGCCTCAACACTGACCGCAATTTTCTGCATGTCTTCCATTGTAGCAGGTTCTCTCTCTCTCAATTGGTACGCCATGTCAGCATCAAAACCATCTGGAAACTTTATCATCGCTAGTCCCACAAGTGGCTTTAGATGGTCTGTAATTTCATTGTAGATTGCATTAAATCTAACACAATAATCTTGGACCGACTCACCGGCATTCCGTTTGATTTGTTCATATTCGGCCAGAATTTGAAGGGAATTCTTTTTCACTTCCCACCGGTTCAAAAATTATCCTTGTAGTTCAGCCAAGGTAGTGATACTTGCAGCCGTCAAACCTCTGAACCATTTCCTCACATCACCTACAAATGTTTGTACAAAGAGCCTCATTGCCACGTTCTCCGCATCGATCTCATGAAGTTCATAGAAGTCTACCATTTTGTCTACATGTTGCTGAGTAGTAATGCTGTTAGGAGTGCCATAAAAAAATGGGATTTTACTTTGATAATCATTTGGCATGTCATCTAGGACTTGGGGCAGAACAAGGGGAGCAAAACGGGCAGCCATCATTCTCGGTGGATTTGGCCTTGGAGGTGTTGGAGGAGTGTGCACAGTTTGCAAGAGGCTTGCAATTGGAGTTTGGGGCTGTGTTGCAATGTAATTATCAGTTAATCTATTAGCTCTTTCTGTTTCAAGGTCTACAAGAAATTGCAGATTGGGGACGATGTAATCAACAACCCTTTCAGATTTAGACTCAAACAATGATATCTCAAATCGTTTGTCAAACTCAAGCTCTTCAAGATACTCAAAAATGTCGGGACATGAATGGGATTTGAACACGGGAGTTATGGTGCTTTCTTGACGAAGGAGTCTTGGGATCAAATTGGGGTTTTCGTAAATATGAGGAGGATCCGGGTCTGGATTTGCTCTGGTATATCGTCTCGAAGCCAGCGTGCTATTGAGAGAAATTACGGGACACAACCAACTTACTTAGCCTTTCCAATCCTAAGCTCATCATCTGGAAGCCTAGAATTATTATGAAACAAGGGGATTTGATTTTCAACTTGTTCCCCAGTGGAGTCGCCACTATGTTAGCACCTAAATCTGCCTTAGGCTGAAGGAAGGAAAAAATTAGGGTAACCACAAACCACGCTCAGTCTGGTAGCTAGCCCTACCAAAGCAGGAGAGGGCTCTCTCCGGGTCACGCTCAGTGAATAAATGATCGGAAACGGTCTGAGATGACTTACAATACAATGTTTACCTTAGGCTAGTAAATGAATAGGGATTCTGGAAACAATTTTATGAAATGACCGAGCTTCTGGGATGTTATGGGACAGGCGCTCAGCAAAGAACAAAGAATTGAATATGAAGGCACAGATTATTCTGTGAGGCAAGGTAGGAGGAAAATGTAACAATTTAGTTTGAGGTATCACGGAATGAATAAATTGCTGAAGAAAGTGAAAAGGGCATAGTGACATGAATCCTTTTCAACAGAAGAAATAACACTGAAACATGAAATTTTCCCACAGGCAGAGCAATAAAAATTGGATTCTACCTAATCTCACTCAGAAAATTTCACTGGAAATGAGCATGAAATGAATTATGGAACATAAATAAATACATATGAACACATAAGAAATACATTTGCTACACTCACAACCACAAGAATCTCATGAAATAGAGCTACAGCCTTTCATTAATTCTCTGTCAAAAATACACAGTGCAGAAACAGAGTTTCTTTCCCATAGTCTCCCAGAAGTTACAAGCCAACCAACCCTTTGCAAATAACTTGCATACAATATATAGAATGTGTGAGGAAGAGATATAATTCCCAAGGGTTGGGGAGTTACTCAAATCATTGCGAAATGGAGATGGAGAGCCAACCATCAGCTACAGGTGCAGCGTTGCAAACATGACATTTGGCTTTGGGTGATCGTTTGCCTTCCTTCGCCACTTGGATAGAAGCCCATCTGGAGAAAAAACTCTTTAAATGCCGCCTTTGGTGCCAAAAAACCGAAGTGTAGATGACCGGGCCCACTTGGAGAAGTCGCGACCCGAAATTTCGCGAAACGGAAGCAAATTGGCAATTTTTTCCTCTGTGCGCCGCGCCATTTTTTCTGTGCGTCATGCTAGTTTGGGACCTGTTTTGGGGAACTTGTAGGTGTCCAAAATGTGACAAAGTGGACTTGCTGGAAAGCCTGTCCTGTCTACTTCCTAACCCAATTGGAATTTTCAAATTTGGTGCTCATTTTCCCCTCCAAATCTTCATTCTCCCAAGACTGCTTTCTGTGTGTCAAAAAAGTGGCAGAGAGGCCATTTTTGGGTGTTTTTTGACCTTTAGGAGACCCAGATCTTGCCCAAATCTTTTGCCCGAACACCAGTAGTCATAATTTTCGATGCTGAATCCAAATCTGCAAGCCATTTCTCAATTGGAGCCCTAGAATTTTAGCGTCGTGCCAGTGGCGCGGCACACATGGAGGAAATCCCTGTTTTTTACCCAAAAATTTGCCAAGTGACCAAAATTTCCCCAAATTTTTTGAAATTTGGGCTGGATGTTCCCTATGAAGTGCTATGCTATGCCAAGGAAGCCTCAGCCAAGATTCAAATCCAATCTTGCTCCTTTGCCTCCTTTACCTCTTTTGTTGCTTTGCTCAATTTTGCCTTTAGGCTCCTGATTCTTGCTTTGGAGCTCATGTTTAAGGCCATTTAGTGGTGATTCATGTGCCTCAGCATGTCTTTCTCCCTGTTAGTCTTATCCAACTGCTGCTCCAAGTGAATGTTCACTTTCTCTAACACATACTCCTGGTCCTCATCTCTTTGCTCCATAGGTCTGCCTTGTGCTTCCATGATGTGTTGCCGGTTTTCCTTGATCATTTGTAACTCTATCTCAGCTAGCCGATCCTCAAGTTGCTTGTTCGTCTACTCCAGATACGTCACGTTCCACTTGGCCCTATCTAAGTCCAGGGATAAGTTCTCAATCACTGATTGCTGCTCCTGAATGATCTCTCCAAGCTCAGCATTTGTTGGTTCTACATCTGTCTCATCATCCTGGAGGAGAACAAACTCAGTCTCTCGCTCACCTGATGTCCCTTCCTCCTGTGCTGGCTCCTTGCCCTTACCCTGCTCCTGTGATGCTGATGTTGGAAGCAAGGCCCCTTCCACCCCCGGTGGAGATAACACTCGCTTTGCTGCTGTAAATAAGGGTCTACTGCCTTTCTGATAGGTGATGTATACTGGAATGGTGGCAGTCTCATGTCGCTCATACTGATGAGATGGGCCCCCTACCTCATGCTCTATCTCTGAAACCATCTGTGGAGTGCTGAAGAAGTCACGGGAGATGAAGTCCTCCCAAGTAATACCCTACAATCCCGACTGATGGTCCACCAAAATCAGGATAAGAGCAAAGTGATAAATGCTGTTGAGCTGCCGTTGAGGGGTCTTGTGCTGCATGAAATTCTTCATCCTCTCTATGTTCTCGCAGATGAAAAATGGGAGGCTCATCATCCGCAACCTAGTGAAGTGCATGAGAAACCTGATGCGATAGGCATAAAGGCGAGAAAACCTCCCCTCGCAACTGAAATACTTCATGATCAATCTCATGAGTGGGGCATACTCATCCCTCAAAAATCTGAATGGAAAAACTCTGGTGAGATGGCTCAAATAGCTGTCCTTGATGTAAGGCTCATAATGATGCCTCTCCACCTTCTTTTTCTTATGCCACTGTTCCCCAATGTTCGGTATTCCTGTTGCCACTGATATGGTTTCTGGTGTCAACGTGAAAGTGACCCCAGCCAGGACAGATTGACCTCCCTGTAGATGAAGTGCAAAAAGACGGGTCAACTCATGATGGACTCTGACGTTTGCCACCCTTTGACAAAATTCATAACATGCCAAGTGCTGGAAACAAGACATGGCAAGAGGGCATGCCTGCAGCTCAGTGAGGGTGTTTGGCTCATCTCTAAGATGTCTGCCACTCCGGTGATGTCTCTTATGGGTCCTCTCTCCTAAAGATGTGTCACTGTGGGTCCCCTCCTCATACTCTGATGAAACTTCTGATGCCATTACTGCTGTTTGTACCCTGATTTTTATGTTTCCCTCTGAATCCAATGGAACTGGTAGATGCTCTGAAAATCTGTCAGCAAGGGGAAAATAAAATAGGTAATATTAGGATAGGAATGATGAAATGGGAATAGGGGCTAAAGGGAGAGATTTATCAGGGATTTGGGAGTGTTTTGGGTATAGTATTGATGGGGTAGGGTTTGAATTTATTTTGGTAGGGTTTGGGTTTTTTGAGTCATAGGAGGAGGGGGAAAAAGGAATATGATTACAGTGGTGTTAGGGTGATGATAAGGGGAAAATGATGCAGGGAAAATGGTGATAGGGGTAGGGTAGGACAACACTGTTACTGTAGCAAAAACCCTAGGATCTTGATTTCTTTGTGTCTTCTTTTGTTTACTAAAAAAATTTGGCATTAGATTTATACTCATCAAAATCATGGTATTCTTCTCAATTTTAATGCCAAGAGTGAAGGTAGTTGGTCTACCTCTCAAGTTTGATAGGCATTCACAAAATTTTAGGCAAATTGGTGGTTTTCTGGGCTTATATCTCTGTGCGCCATGCTAGTGGCATTTTTACACTGTGAACCGGCTCCCAGTGCACTGCACACAATGAGTGCGCCACGCGCTCAGAATTTCACCATGAATTGCTTGCAGGGATATGGAAAGGGTTATGTAGTGGTTTTAGGGTGGGTTTCTGTTGTGGCCACCAACAACCCCCCTTCTTTATTTAGTATTAGCAATAACACTAGGTAAGAGGGGACCCTTAGTAAAAAATTCAAAAAATCAATTAAGGCTCATGTATTTTACTCCTTAAGAAACATCGCATCGCGCAAAGAATGATAGGACATTTCCTTATGATTAAAAATGATAAACTGTGAGATTGCGACGCAAACTCCATCGCATCGCATGGATTAATAAAAATTCACATTGGAAAGCCTTTAAAAACCGCCGATATGCGATATCGCATATTGCATATCGCAAAATTGCATGAAAAACACATAACGATTTAACGATTACAGCGATTTGCGATATTGCGATACTGTGATACTGCATCCCACGATATTGCGATACTGCGATCTGCGATCTTGCGATAGCGTGATAAAGCAACCTTGCGATAGCATAACACGATGAAATTGCGATAATGCGATACTGTGATGCAGATTGCAGAAACATTCCACCGCAAATTTCCCTGGCTCAATATTCAAGAAAGGTTTTCCATAAACCAAGAACTGGATATGCGCTTTAATGATAATTAATGAATTATATGCCAGTTGTTAATGAAATATAGTTTTGTGTTGTTCAAGCAGCCAGTTCACGTCAGGTGGCATGTTTTTTTACATCCGTAGCATTTAAAGCTTTCTTGTCGATTTTTATTATCATTACTCCCTCCTCACTTGTGAACTACAGGAACGGAAAAACAAAAGCTACACAAAGAAATGTGCAGGAAGCTATGAGGAAAAAGGGTAAAACTCCAATGTTCAAAGACAGAGAAAAGATGCCCACATGCGACAGAGCCGCAGATTCACAAAACGCTGCTGAGCCATCCATTACAGATCTTTCATTTACATCCATGGTTGAATGAATATTGAACGATGCTGATATCAATAGGGAGTTTAACGCTCAAGGTCAAGAGCTCACAAAAGCAGTATTTTTACAAATATTGAAGCTTTATACCTAGTGAAGAAAAAGGCGCTAAAGGCGAAAAACGCATCAGAGAGATATTAGATTTAATTTTTAGAAATAGTTTTGCTTAGAAAAAGGGCGGTCATTTAAACCGTATCCTGAATCTGTGTAATTAAGTTATTTAGTTAGTAGTATTTAAACCCTTCTCATGCATTTAGAGAAGGGTCCAGAAATTTATCAAAAACTTGTCCTCAGAACATGCACTTTTGCACCCTCAGAGGAGATTTTGGTGAATGAATGGATCAAGATTTGTTGATGTTTGCATTTGATATCTGCTATTGATGTTGCACTTCTGTACTCTTAGTGGATGTTAGAGCAAGGAGAGATAAATCATTGTCGCTTGAAGCTTATGAGTAGGACTAGTCATAAATGGTACTTTTATCTCTTGACCATTTCTGCTTATATGTTAAAGTGATATACAGTTTTTAGTTGTTTATGTATTATTGCATGAATACTTGAGTTATCATTTGGCACTTTTGTACGGTGATAGCTATTTATTTATGCTTAATGTATGAATAGCTCATTATGCGATATGTTTTTCACAACTGTTTCGTCTAACTTTTTATGCGAAGTGGTTCATATTCATTGATTTCCTTTCTTATAATCGCTCAATGATCTTTATTACCAGTTGTTATTTGAAATCTCTTTGGATCGCATAATAGAAGAATTACATCCCGGGTTAGTATAGATTTAGATGTGTTGTTTATTAGATTACAATAGCATAGAATTAGATTAAAATTAGAATTAGAATATCTTAAATAGGAACTGTTAGATCAGCAACATCGAATTCTACACACACACACTCATAGATTGGGAAACTGGTCCCATTATCCCTAGTCGGACCCGCTATACCAAACGGATAAGGAGCTGCCAACCAAGGTTCGGACCGGGTGGGTATCCCCCATGTTGTCGACCCGATTTTCGGGGCTTCAACATATTTGGCGCTAGAAGGAGGGCCTGAACTATGAATGGCAAGTAAATCCAAATCTGAATACCATTCTGAGAGTAAATCTCCCTCATCATCTCCCCCAACTTCTCCATTACACTTAAATCTAGAGTTAGAAGTCACTCGAGTATCAATCGCTGCTACACAGCCTGATATTTCAGAACAATCTACCATTGAACTTCCTGAAGTCGAATCTCTGATTCACAAACTTCAACGATTTTCCATTTCTCCTCAAAGGTATGATAAATCTCAAGGCAGCGTGACTTCATAGTATAACCTTGCTCATCCCCTGACCAGGCTAAAGAGTGAAAAGTTTGGCTTTCATCCAACCGAATTACCTCTTCCCACCAGGAAAAGAGCGAGGAAATCACCTAAAGAGTCTGACAGTGAGACTCTTTTGTCAACATCATCCATCTCAACTTCTTCACCGTGAAGTCAACCATCCACTCCACCACTCCAGATCATCGTCCATCCATCCACTGGAACACCCAAAACTCCTCTTCAATCATCTACAATCGTAGTATCCTCATCCTCCCAGCCACAGGGATCATCTTCTGCACTTTCCTTTATTAGCAGTTCAACAATGGCCCCGTCTCCATGGAATAACCCTGGGGTAGTCTTAATACCTGTACCCTTGAGTCAAATACCGGCCCATCCTGAGAAATGGCTGCCTAAATTTAATCCCGAGGCAGGGATGCTAGCAGAAGAGCACATAAACAACTTCATGCTATCCATTAATCTCAATGGGGTTACTAATGAAGATGTTGTTGTTCGGCTTTTTCCTTATACTCTGCAAGGAACAGCTGGGTCATGGTATTTTTCATTACCCTCTGGATCCATCACTAGTTGGGACATCTTCCAGGAGCAATTCCTAACCAAGTTTGGTGATGACAGGTCTACGACAATGTTAATCAATGACCTATCCAACCTTAGAGCCGAAACTAGAGAGCCTATCAAGGATTTCAATTTACGTTTCAACAAAATCTTCAACAAAATTCCTACTGCTTCCCAGCCCAGTGAAGAAGTACGATGTGAATGGTATATCACCACTCTACCATCGAACATAGCAATCTTCATGGACAGGGCCAATAAAACAACCTTAGCTGATAACATGAAAGAAGCAATAGCAGTAGAGAAACGAATAATAGCTCTGGAAAAGAAATCCGCGATAGAGGAACGTAAATCCAAAAAAGTCACCTTCAAGGAAGACTCCAAGAAGAAACAAGCAAAAGATCCATTCGATTTGGAAGGATTGCAAAAAGTTCTAAAGACCATGTCCAATGAAATGGTCGACATCAAAAAGCAAGTAGCAGAAACTTCTTCAAAAAATCCCTACAGAGCTTTTAAAAGAGGTCCTTCAACGGATTCAAAGCCACCCAATGCCATTTCAAATGCTGAATCCGAGGAAGAGGAAGAGGAAATTGCCATTGAAGGGCAGACTAATGACGAAGAGGTTGTGGAATTACAAGGAATGTGGGATTTCATCCTCCCACAAGAAGAAGATCAAGAAGTATTTCCAGTTAGCACACGAAGCAAAAATCAGCTTGATCCTCCACAAACTACCCCTAAGCCGAAGAGTGCAAGCTCTGCAATAAAGGATAAAGTCGCGACTAAGAAAACGACATCTAAAGCGACTCAAACCAACCCAGTCTAAATAGATGAAACAACTCCATCTAAAACACTGATCGTGTCAGATGAAATGGAGTACAATATTATAGAAGACATGAAGAAGACTAGGGCCAACATCACCCTTTACGAACTGAGCAAGTTGAAGCATCAACAGAAGATAATGATGAAAGAATTACGTGCTGTGCCAATTGCACCTTTGCCTGCTGCTATACTTTCTCAAGCTTCCCATAACATGGGAAGACCTCCAACCAACGCAATCAATAAGATTGATCCAAATGACATCACTCTAATTGGAGGAAGATCAAGATCTCACACTCCCTCGTTTCTCCTTACTTATGAAATCTTCAATAAAAATGTGCACAATTGTTTGGTAGATTCTGGTGCTTCATCAAATATTTTACCCAAATCCATATGTACCAAGTTAAACGTTCAACCACAGAAATCTGTTGTGTGCATAGTTCAGCTAGATCGATCTCAATTCGAAGTGACTGGCGAACTAAATCAAGTAACCATAAGGTTGTCATCCAACCCAAAGGTATGCCAAGTTATTGACATTCCTAAATTCTATGGCTTAATTCTTAGCAGGGATTGGTCGGAAAAACTTCATGGATACTTCGCAACTGACTGGTTGCACATGTGGCTGCCCTACAATGGTAAACCGAATCAAATAAAAGTTGAACGAGAGCTACATTAGAAGTACATAATAACGGAGTTAAAGGGGGAAAATGAACCAGTAGCGTATAACAGCAGCATTATTGGCAATTACTCGGTAGATTCTTTCCTCGGCAATTTCAATGCTCATGCGTCACCCTATTTAGAACACTCTGTTTTGTCCCAAGTCGAAATTTTTTCTCAAACTGATAGTTCGAAATGTATTAATTTTTTAGATAAACTTGTAAATAAATCTTTGTTTTGGAAATTATTTTTTGATGGTTCTAGATCTAATGAAGGAACAGGAGCAGGATGCATTCTAATTAGTCTAGAAGGAGATAAAATCATGATCACATGCAGACTCGAATTTGATTGCGCCAACAATACAACAGAATATGAGGCTTTGGTCCAAGGCTTGTACAAAGCAATCGAGTTAGACGTCAAGTATCTTCAAGTTTTTGGAGACTCTGAGATTGTTGTTAAACAGGTACGTAACACTATACATTGCTTATCAGGTCATTTAAAACATTATCAATCCTTAGTTCAAGATCTGACTGAGCATTTCATAGCATTTAATATCTCTTCAATCCCCAGACTCCAAAACGCAAGTGCAGACCTTTTGGCTAACGTAGCTTCTAAGCTTATTCCTTTAGAAGATTTTAGTCCAGATAGATTCTCAATAGAATTAATCTTTAGACCATCCATTCCTGATAACATCACAAATTGGAGAGTATTCAATGACGATCCTGATATTGTAAATTTCCTCACATCTGAAGGATCCTACTCCAATCAAATAATTGACGAAGACCAACATGATCAACAATTGCAACAAGATAGCACTAACAATGCTATACCTAAGTCGGTGGTCAAGTTAGAAGACTTGTACGATTTGAAAGATCGGTTTAAGAGGTCTACCAATTCAAAACTCCAAAGTTCAACCTTGAACTACGAATTAGTAAACCTAGGAACTGATGCCAAACCACAAAACATTAATCTAGGCCTTGGCCTAACCCCTGAAGAAAAACTAGTGTATATTCGTCTTTTGAGACAATATAAAAATGTTTTTGCCTGGAATTATGATGAGCTCAAAACATACGACACTTCCATCATCCAACATACTATTCCCATGATCGATAATGAAAAACCTGTCCAACAGAAGCTGAGAAAGATCCACCCCAATTTAGAAAATCAGATAAAAACTAAGCTCAATAAGTTATTGAAAGACAGAATAATCTTTCCCATCAGACATTCTAAATGGGTCTCCAATATGGTACCTGTTAGAAAGAAAAACAGAGATATTAGGATTTACATTGACTTTCGAAACCTTAACAAAGCCTGCAAAAAAGATAATTTTCCTTTACCACCTATGGAACAGATACTACAGGCAATGGCGGGCTCAGAATTAATGTCTTTCTTGGATACATCCTGATGACCAATTGAAAACCACATTTAGAACTAAATGGGGCACATACGCATATCGGAAAATGCCATTTGGTTTGATTAATGCTGGTGCCACATTTCAGAGAGCCATGGACATCGCATTCAAAGGTTTAGTCAATAAATCTGTAGTAATTTATTTGGATGATATAACAGTGTATTCAAAGAAATGAAGTGACCATCTCAAAGACTTGAAACAAATCTTTCAACGATGTTTAAGGTATGGAATTTCACTTAACCCAAAGAAATCTTTTTTCGCACTAAGTGAAGGGAAACTTCTAGGATTCATAGTGTCAAAATCCGGTATTCACATCGATCCCGACAGAATCAAAGAAATTTCTGAAATATCCCTACCTCACAACAAAAAAGCCATGCAATCTTTCCTTGGTCAGATCAACTTTGTAAAGATATTCATTCCAGATTTTTCACGAATCGTGTCTCCTTTGCAAACCATGATTAAAAAGAACTCAAATTTTAAATGGGGCCAAGATGAACATGAAGAATTCAACCTGATCAAACAAGCTATTATTAATGCTCCATCTTTAGCAACTCTGAATTTTTCAGAGCCTTTTATTTTATACACATTTGCCTTAGATAAGTCATATGCTGTGATATTAACTCAAGCAAATCAAGAAAAAGCGGAAGCTCCAATTGCGTTTTTCAGTTCAAATTTACAGGGTGCTGAATTAAATTATTCAGACGTGGAGAAACAGGCTTATGCTGTTTTCAAAGCAGTCAAATACTTTAGACCTTTCTTACTTAAAACCCATACTAAGATTATAGTACCATTTCCAGTGGTAAGGAACCTTCTAGTATAGAAGGATGTGGGTGAGAAAAGGGCCAATTGGGTTACTGCCTTATAGGAATATGACATTGAGATTAAACCAGCAAATATTGTAAGAGGTCAAGGCTTCTGCAAAATGCTGGCTGGAGCATCGCAAATTTCTGAAATTTCATCTGAACAGGTACAGATGTGTGAGGTAAGCCTAAACGATGCAGAGTCATTATACGCTGATATCATTTATTATCTTAAGAACGGGTATGCTCCCTCACACCTCGATCATACTAAGAAAAGAGCTCTAAGGTTGAAAACAAAACAATATCAGCTCATAAATGATATTCTTTTTAGAAAAAATTATGATTCTGTTCTTCTTAGGTGTCTTGAGAAAGTTGAAGCTGAAAAAGTTTTGCAGGAACTCCATGATGGGCCAGCAGGCGGACACTATGCTGGAGATGCTACTGCACATAAAATCTTGTGCGCAGGATATTACTGGCCCACGTTATTTAAAGACTCGCACAGTTATGTGAGGAGATGTCAAGTCTGCCAAACTACTGCTGGAAGACAAAAGAAGCCATCCTTTCCACTACAGCCAGTTAACATTGACCAACCTTTCAGTCAGTGGGGATTGGACATAATAGGTGAGATCGTTCCTCACTCTTCTAAGAAGCATAGATACAATATCACAGCAACATATTATTTTACTAAGTGGGTAGAAGCAATTCTGCTCAAGACGGCTAATTTTGAAAATATCATTGAGTTCATAGATCAATTTATAATCACCAGGTTTGGATTGCCATCCGCTTTAATGTTTGATAATGCATCATACTTTTCTGGAAATGAAATGACTGAATTTGCACTTAAAAGAGGATTTAAACTTAAATATTCGGCCAATTACTACCCACAAGGCAATGGGTTAGCTAAGTCAACAAATAAAAACCTAATCAGGATTATCAAAAGAACAGTTGACCAAAATCATAAAAATTGGCACAAGGCTTTGATATATGCTTTATGGGAAGACCGAATAACGCAAAAAGCTTCTATCGGCACTTCTCCCTTTAATTTAGTTTATGGGAAAGAAGTGGTTCTTCCGACTCACTTAGCAATTCCCTCTTTGTCTTTAGTCCAATACATTGATGAAGTACCCACTTCCTCCTTACAGCTGAGACAAATGGAAAATAATTAAATTAGAAGAACAACGAGAACAGGCTAGGAAAACGCATGCTTATCATCAAGCACTAGTAAAATCCTCTTTTGATTCAAACATAATGACCAGAAAAGATTTTCAGATGGGAGATTTAGTTTTAAAGTTGGACAAGGCTCATGAAGAAAAGGGCAAACATACAAAATTTCAAAGAATGTGGCTTGGTCCTTTTCAAATTGTAGAAGTCATAGGTCCATCAATGTTTGTGTTACAGGATTTAGCAGGTAAGAGAGATCCTTTGCCTGTTAATGGACAAATTCTCAAGAAATATTTTCCGTAGAAGATTATTCTTCTATTTTTTCTAGAGTAGTTGTTTTTCTTTTTCATAATAAAACCAGTTGTAAGTGGTTACACTAGGCATTTACGAAAAAGACACCAATTCTCTTTCAGATTTTGAACTTTTCGCTTGTATAAATAGCAAATCTTTTGGAAAACTAATCTTTATTATTGATAGATACAGTTAAAGACTCTAGTCTAGATATGATACTAGTTTCAACTTCAAAAAGTTTGATGAAAACAACCTTTAGTGAAGAAATTGTTTTATCTCAATACAATGAAAGGTATCAATAATAAAATAAAGATTCTCTGTAGAACAGCTATTTCCAAAAACTCTATTATTGTCATCCAGAGCTATCTTAAGGAAACAATGACTTCCTCCCTGCTAAGGAAATCACAACTTTCAGAGGAACAACCCAAGGATACACTTTATCTTGAAGAATAAGAGGTCTCATCACGAGCCGGCTTATCATAATCACAAATATTATAACTTGCTGACTTTGCCAATATTGTACACCACAACAGGGCAATGACTCAAGATTGATGCAATCAAAAGACAAGGGGTCTCATCACGAGCCAGCTTGTTTAGCAAAGTTATAAATCAAGTGAATGACTGTGTCATAATTTGGCTACCAAACCAAGACATTGTTCTTTAAGAATAAAAAGAAAATCAAAATAATAAGTGTGGATATGGATTTTTCTTTGAAAGTTGTAGGCTGCCTTAAGTAGGATACAGGATCATTGTTGGGTAACAGGTAACCCTGTCGAGGCTATAAATGCCTGCTGGCAGCAGAGGCTCTACCTATGACAAATGAGTATATTTAAAACTGGTTTACAGAGGATACTTTGTTTTATCTTTACAAGACCAAGTAATGACTGATGTAAATACAAGGACTAGCCTGAGGAAGCAAATAATCAAAGTGGAAAATGGTTGAAACAAAATATCATTGACAGGTTAGAACATAATGTACTTTATCTTTCCATAATAAAGTTTAATTTTCTGAAAAATTTTCTGTTTTGGAAGTTTAGAAAATTCAATAAAAAACAGAGATAACTGGTTCTTCTAAGTGAATCGCCAAATGTTGTGGCCACCAACAACCCCCCTTCTTTATTTAGTATTAGCAATAACACTAGGTAAGAGGGGACCCTTAGTAAAAAATTCAAAAAATCAATTAAGGCTCATGTATTTTACTCCTTAAGAAACATCGCATCGCGCAAAGAATGATAGGACATTTCCTTATGACTAAAAATGATAAACTACAAGATTGCGACGCGAACTCCATCGCATCGCATGCATTAATAAAAACTCACATTGGAAAGCCTTTAAAAACCACCAATATGCGATATCGCATATCGCATATCGCAAAATTGCATGAAAAACACATAACGATTTAATGATTACAGCGATCTGTGATATTGCGATACTGCGATACTGCATCCTGCGATATTGCGATACTGCGATCCGCAATCTTGTGATAGCGTGATAAAGCAACCTTGCGATAGCATAACACGATGAAATTGCGATAATGTGATACAACGAAATGCGATACTGTGATGCAGATCGCAGAAACATTCCATCGCAAATTTCCCTGGCTCAATATTCAAGAAAAGTTTTCCATAAACCAAGAACTGGATATGCGCTTTAATGATAATTAATGAATTATACGCCAAGTGTTAATGAAAGATAGTTTTGTGTTGTTCAAGCAGCCAGTTTACGTCAGGTGGCATTTTTTTTGTACATCCGTAGCATTTAAAGCTTTCCTGTCGATTTATATTATCATTACTCCCTCCTCACTTGTGAACTGCAGGAACAGAAAAACAAAAGTTACACAAAGCAATGTGCAGAAAGCTATGAGGAAAAAGGGTAAAACTCCAATGTTCAAAGACAAAGAAAAGATGCCCGCATGCAACAGAGCCACAGATTCACAGAACGTTGTTGAGCCATCCATTACAGATCTTTCATTTACATCCATGGTTGAATGAATATTGAATGATGCTGATATCAACAGGCAGTTTAACGCTCAAGGTCAAGAGCTCACGAAAGCAATATTTTCACAAATATTGAAGCTTTATACCCGGTGAAGAAAAAGGTGCTAAAGGCGAAAAATGCATCAGAGAAGCCTGGATCAAAGAACGGAGGCAGTTTCCGATGCGCGATTAGCGCCTAGCACTAATCGTGCATCGCTGGGAAAATTGTGCAAAAAGGAAAGCCTCTAACTGCTCAGTCATCTGTGAGCCCGAAAAATGCAAGAAAACAATGGTAAAGAACAAACTGGAAACAAAAAGCTAAAGAAAAGGCATAAGTGATTCAAAGGTTAACCAAGTTGAACTTGGATTATTACTGGGCCTACGTAGTAAAACCACATAGTCAGAGGATGACTCTCTAGTATATCATCGATGTTGTTGAAAAGATGGTGCCAACTCTTACCATTTCTGTTTGCTTAGCTCAATCAAAAGCGGAAGACAGTCAGCCAACTCTCCCAGGCAAATACTGAATGCTTGCAACATTAAGGAGCAAATGCAGAAATAGTTAGATACTAGATTTAATTTTTAGAAATAGTTTTGCTTGGAAAAAGGGCGGTCATTTAAACCGTATCCTGAATCTGTGTAATTAAGTTATTTAGTTAGTAGTATTTAAACCCTTCTCATGCATTTAGAGAAGGGTCAAGAAATTTATCAAAAACTTGTCCTCAGAACATGCACTTTTGCACCCTCAAAGGAGGTTTTGGTGAATGAATGGATCAAGATTTGTTGATGTTTGCATTTGATATCTGCTACTGATGTTGCACTTTTGTACTCTTAGTGGATGTTAGAGCAAGGAGAGATAAATCATTGTCGCTTGAAGCTTATGAGTAGGACTAGTCATAAATGGTACTTTTATCTCTTGACCATTTCTGCTTATATGTTAAAGTGATATACAGTTTTTAGTTGTTTATGTATTATTGCATGAATACCTGAGTTATCATTTGGCACTTTTGTACGGTGATAGCTATTTATTTATGCTTAATGTATGAATAGCTCATTATGCAATATGTTTTTCACAACTGTTTCGTCTAACTTTTTATGCGAAGCGGTTCATCTTCATTAATTTCCTTTCATATAATCGCTGAATGATCTTTATTACTAGTTGTTATTTGAAATCTCTTTAGATCGCATAATAGAAGAATTACATCCTGGGTTAGTATAGATTTAGATGTGTTGTTTATTAGATTACAATAGCATAGAATTAGATTAAAATTAGAATTAGAATATCTTAAATAGGAACTGTTAGATCAGCAACATTGAATTCTACACACACACACTCATAGATTGGGAAACTGGTCCCATTATCCCCAGTTGGACCCGCTATACCAAATGGATAAGGAGCTGCCAACCAAGGTCCGGACCGGGTGGGTATCCCCCTTGTTGTCGACCCGATTTTTGGGGCTTCAACAGTTTCTTAGGAAAAATGGTCAAGGGGAGATGAGAAAGATGATGGGTGAGGGGACAAGGGGAGTGAAGTGAAACCTTGGTGCTATCATCACATTTTTGCAACCCCAGCCATCGTTTTCTTGGTGATTTTTTTTCATGGTTGACCTTATGCTTTTGGGTGACATTTAAACATCTCATAAACACCATATCAATGACAAAATTGATGGAGAAGAGGTGTCCACAAGGCCTACCTCTTGTTTTGCTAGCCTTCACCAAGACTTGAAGCGGTTTGGCAATTTTTTATGCCCCTGGTTGTGTGCGTCGCGTGCCAAGCCCAGTGTGCCGCGCGCTGGGTGTGCGTCGCGCCCTTGTAAATTTCCCACTGCGGGCTGGCTGCGTGTGCGCCGCGCCCTCTGTGTGCACCACGCTCCTTGGTGTATGCGCCGCGCCCTCGAAATCCAACTCTCACTCACTCAAACGCTCACAATTTCGCTTTCTCACTTTTGCAATGTCTCTCCAAAGCTTGCAAGAGCACAATGGCTTTGATTTGGGCAAAACATGTATTTATAGCCTTGGAGGAGATGGGTTTGATTTTTTCTTCTTTGAAAGCCCCCTTTTCTAATGTTGAGTTTTGCACTTTTTCATTGACCTTCAAACACACTGATTTTCACTTTCCCTTTGACATTTTGGCTCAAATGATGAAATTTTCGGCACCTCTTTGCAGGGACTTGTTGTGGCCACCAACAACCCCCCTCTTTGTTTAGTATTAGCAATAACACTAAGCAAATGGGGAACCTTAATAAAAAATTCAAAAAACATTTTATAAAACTTTTTGTATTATACTCCTTAAAAATATGTCGCATCGCGCGAAGAAGATAAACATTTCTTTACAAGCATAATAAAAACTGCGAAGAAGCGATGCGAAATTCATCGCATCGCACACATTAAGAAGCGCTCTTAAATGAAAATCTTAAGAAATCTCCGACAGCCGATGTGCGACATCGCATATCGCAATATCGCATAAGCAACACACAATGATTTAATGACTCATGCGATTCGTGATGCTGCGATCTGGCGATATCTGCGATCTGCAATCTGCGATAATCCAATCTGAAAAAGCTTGCGATGACACATCTAGGTAATGCGATGACGCGATGCTGCTATCGCCCATCGCAAATTTGCTCGGCTCAACATTCAAGAAAAGCTGTCCGTAAACCAAAAATTAGGCGTGCGCCTTAAAAGGAATTAATGAACATATGCCAAAGTGTTAATGAAGGACAATTTTGTGTTTTTCAAAGAGTCAGTTCATGATGGGTGTCATGATTTTATACATTCATAGAGGTTAGAGCTTTCGTATCAGTATTTATTATCATTACTCTTTTCCTTTGCGTGAACTGCAGGAATGAAAAACAGGAAACATTATGAAGCAATGAGCAGGAAACATCTAAGGAAAAGGGGAAAGCGTCAATGCTCGGAGAATAGAGAAGAGATGCCTTCATGAATAGCTTCCACATGCAACAGAACCACAGATTCCAGAGTATCACTCAACAGATGCTGAGGTCGATAGGTGATTCAACATTCAGGGTCAGAAAGCTCACAAAAGCAGCATGTTTACAAAAAATCCTGAAACTTCTACCCGGTAAAGGAAAAAGGCGCTAAAGAAGGAAAACGCACCAGAAAAGCCCGGATCAATGAACAGAGGTAGTTTTCGATGCTAAGAAAATTGTTCAGAAAGAAAAGTCCCTAACTTGCTTAGTCATTCGCAAGTCTGGAAACCGAAATAGCAAAAGCAGAAGCAGTTTGAGGGAAATTTGGGTTGTTGCCAAGTATATACGCAGTAAATTTGCCCAACCAGAAGATAATTCTCAAAAATATCTTCTGGTGTACTAAAAAGTGGTGCCAACACTTGCCATTTATGTTTGCGTAACTCAAACAAAAGCAGAAGGCAACCAACCGACTCCTCCTAGGCGAATGTTGAATGCTCGCAACATTTAAGGAGCAAATGCAGAAATAGTTAGGAATTAGATTCAGTTTTTAGAAATAGTTTTGCTTTAGAAGAAGGGCGGTCATTTAAACCGTATCCTAAATTTATGTAATTAAGTTAATTAGTTAGCAGTATTTAAACCCTTCTCATGCATTTGGAGAGGGGTCCATAAATTTGTCAAAAACTTGTCCTCAGAACATGCACTTTTGCACCCTCGGAGGGGGTTTTGATGAATGGATGGATCAAGGTTTATTAATGTTTGCATTTGATATTTGCTACTGATGTTGCACTTCTGTACTCTTAGTAGATGTTAGAGCAAGGAGAGATAAATCATTGTTGCTCGAAGCTTATGAGTAGAATCAGTCATAAATGGTACTTTTATGTCTTGACCATTTTTGCTTATATTCTTAAAGTGATATACAGTTTTAGTTGTTTATATGTTATTGCATGAATGTGTGAGTTACCATTTGGAACTTTCGTACGGTGGAGCCATTTATTGATGTTTGATATATGAATAACTTATTATGCGATATGTTGTTCACAACTGTTTTTCCTAACTTTTTATGCAAAGTAGTTCATCTTAATTGATTTCTATTCTTATGATAGCTGAATGATCTTTATTACTAGTTATTGTTTGAAATCTCTTTAGATCGTATAATAGAAGAAATACACCCCAGGTTAGCCTAAATTAGATGTGTTGTTTTTCATTAGATTACAATAGCATAAAGTTAGTTTAAAAGTTTGAATTAGATTAGCTTTAAGTATCCTTAGATCAGCAACATCCAACTCTGCACACACACACACACCTTTAGATTGGGAAACTGGTCCCATTATCCCCAGTCGGACCCGCTATACCAAACAGATAAGGAGCTGCCAACCAAGGTCCAGACCGGGTGGGTATCCCCCTTGTTTTCGACCCAATTTTCGAGGCTTCAACATATTTGGCGCTAGAAGGAGGGCCCGAACTATGAATGACACCTAAATCAAAATATAAATACCATTCTGAGAGTAAATTGCCCTCATCGACTCCCCCGACCTCCCCAGTACGTTTAAATCCAGAGTCAGAAGTCACTCGAGTATTAACCGCTGCTACGCACCCTAATATTTCAGACCAATCTACCACTGAACCCCCTGAAGTTCAAACTCTGATTCACAAACTCTAGGGATTTTCCATTTCTACTCAGAGGTCTGATAAATCTCAGAGCAGCGTGACTTTGTAGTACAATCCTGCTCATCCCCTGACCAGATTAAAGAGTGAAAAATTTGGCATCCAGCCAACTGAATTGCCTCTCCCCACCAGGAAAAGAGCCAGGAAAACACCACAAGAGTCTGACAGTGAGACTCTTTCATCTACATCGTCCATTTCAACTCCCTCACCGTGAAGTCATCCACCCACATCTTCATTCCAAACCATCATCCATCTGCTTACTGGAACTCCCACAACCCCTCTTCAATCATCTACGATCATAGTATCTTCATCTTCCTAGCCACAGGGATCATCTTATGCACTTTCATTCACTAGCAACTCAACGATGGCCCAGTCTCCATGGAATAATCCTGGGGCAGTTTTAATGCCTCCACCCTTGAGTCAAATACCGGCCCATCCTAAGAAATGGCTACCCAAATTCAATCCAAAAGCAGGCATGCTAGCTGAAGAACACATAAACAATTTCATGCTTTCTGTCAATCTCAACGGAGTTACTAACGAAGATGCTGTTGTTCGGCTTTTTCCCTATACAATGCAAGGAGCAGCCGGGTCATGGTACTTTTCATTACCCTCCGGGTCTATCACAAGTTGGGACATTTTCCAAAGTCAATTCCTTACCAAGTTTGGTGATGATAGATCAACGACAACGTTAGTCAATGACCTATCCAATCTTAAAGCCGAGGCTAGAGAACCCATCAAAGATTTCAATTTACGGTTCAATAAGATCCTCAACAAAATTCCCACTGCTTCCCAACCCAACGAAGAAGTACGATGTGAATGGTATATTACGGCCTTACCATCAAACTTAGCAATCTTCGTGGATAGGGCACATAAAACAACCTTAGTTGAAAACTTGACAGAGGTGATAGCAATAGAGAAATGCGTAATAGCCCTGGAAAAGAGATCTGCGATAGAGGAACGCAAGTCTAAAAAAGTCACCTTCAAGGAAGACTCCAAGAAGAAACAAACGAAAGACCCTTTCGATTTGGAAGGATTGCAAAAAGTATTAAAGACCATGTCCAATGAGATGCTTGACATAGAAAAACAAGTAGCAGAAACTTCTTCGAAAAAGCCCTACAGAGCTTTTAAAAGAGGTCCTTCAATGGATGTGAAACCACCCAACGCGATTTCAAATGTCGAATACGAAGAAGAGGAGGAAGAAGAGAATACCACTGAAGGGCAGACTGATGACGAAGAAGTTGTGGAATTACAAGGAATGTTGGATTTCATCCTCCCACAAGAAGAAGATCAAGAAGCATTTCCGGTTAGCACACGAAGAAAAAATCAACTTGATCCTCCCCAAACTACCCCTAAGGAGAAGAGCACAAGCTCTGTAGCAAAAGATAAAGTCGCAACAAAAAAAACGACCACTAAAGCGACTCAACCTAGCCCGGTCCAATCAGATCAGACAACTCCATCAAAAACACTAATAGTGTCGGATGAAATGGAATACAATATTATTGACAACATGAAAAAGACTAGGGCTAATATTACCCTTTACGAATTGAGCAAATTGAAACATTAACAGAAGATAATGATGAAAGAATTACATGCCGTGCCTATTACATCTTTGCCTATAGCTGTAGCTTCCCACAACATGGGAAGACCTCCAACCAACATGATTAATAAGATTGATCCAAATGACATCGCCTTGATTGGAGGAAGATCAAGGTCTCACACTCCCCCTTTCCTTCTCACTTATGAAATTTTCAATAAAAATGTGCACAATTGTTTGGTAGATTCTGGTGCTTCAACGAATATTTTACCCAGATCAATATGTGCCAAGTTAAATTTTCAACCACAAAAATTCACAGTGCGCATAGTTCAGCTCAATCGATCTCAAGTCGAAGTGATTGGTGAACTTAATCAAGTAACCATAAGATTGTCATCCAACCCAAAGGTATGTCAGGTTATTGACATTCTAGTGGCTGATATCCCAGAA
This sequence comes from Pinus tabuliformis, assembly GCA_031772625.1. Classification (NCBI taxonomy): domain Eukaryota; kingdom Viridiplantae; phylum Streptophyta; class Pinopsida; order Pinales; family Pinaceae; genus Pinus; species Pinus tabuliformis. The sequence goes on along the minus strand of CM062816.1, from coordinate 1,289,841,586 downwards.
TTCTATGGGTTGATTCTTAGCAGGGATTGGTCCGAGAAACTCCATGGATACTTTTCAACCGACTGGTCACACATGTGGTTACCCTACAATGGTAAACCGAATCAAATAAAGGTTGAACGAGAGTTACACCAGAAGTACATAGTAACGGAATTGGAGGGAGAAAATGAAGCAGTAGCGTATAACAGTAGTATCATAGGCAATTACTCGGTAGATTCTTTTCTCAGCAATTTCAATGTTCATACATCACCTTACTTAGAAAATTCAGTTTTGTCCCAAGTCGAAATTTTTTCCCAAACTGATAATTCAAAGTGTGTTAATTTTGTAGATAAACCTGTAAATACATCTTTGTTTTGGAAATTATATTTTGATGGCTCTAAATCTAACGAAGGAGCAGGAGCAGGATGCGTTCTGATTAGTCCAGAAGGAAATAAGACCATGCTTACGTGCAGACTCGAATTCGATTGCACAAACAATACAAAAGAATATGAGGCCTTGGTGCAAGGCCTATGCAAAGCAATCGGGTTGAACGTCAAGTATCTTCAAGTCTTCGGAGACTCTGAGATTGTTGTCAAACAGGTACGTAACACTATCCATTGCCTATCAAGTCATTTAAAACACTATCAATCTCTAGTACAAGATCTGACTGATCATTTCATAGCATTCAATATTTCGTCAATCCCGAGACTCCAAAATGCAAGAGCAAACCTTTTGGCTAACGTAGCCTCTAGGCTTATTCCCTCCGAAGAGTTTAGTCCAGATAGATTCTCAATAGAATTAATCTTTAGACCATCCATCCCTGACAACATTACAAATTGGAGAGTATTCAATGACGATCCTGATATTATAAATTTTCTCACTTCCGAAGGATCCTACTCCAATCAGATAATTGACGAAGACCATCACAATCGACAAATACAACAAAATGGCACTGATAATGCTATACCTAAATCGGTGGTTAAGTTAGAAGACTTATACGATTTGAAAAATCAGTTTAAAAGGTCTGCCAATTCAAAACTCTACAGTTCAACTCTGAACTACGAATTAGTAAACCTAGGAACCGATGATAAACCACAAAACGTTAATATAGGCATCGGCTTAGCCCCTGAAGAAAAACTAGCGTATATTCATTTTTTGAGACAATATAAAAATGTCTTTGCCTGGAATTATGATGAGCTGAAGATGTACGACACTTCTATCATTCAACACACTATTCCTATGATTGACAACGAAAAACCTGTCCAACAGAAACTGAGAAAGATCCACCCCAATTTAGAAAATCAGATAAAAACTGAGTTGAATAAGTTATTAAAAGCCAGAATAATCTTCCCCGTCAGACATTCCAAATGGGTCTCCAATATGGTACCCGTTAGAAAGAAAAACGGAGATATTAGAATCTGTATCGATTTTCGGAATCTTAACAAAGCCTGTCAAAAAGACAATTTTCCTCTCCCACCTATGGAGCAGATATTACAGGCAGTAGCAGGCTTAGAACTGATGTCTTTCTTGGATGGATTTTCACGATATAATCAAGTGCTGGTACATCCCGATGATTAGTTGAAAACCACATTCAGAACTAAATGGGGCACATACGCATATAGGAAGATGCCATTTGGCTTGATCAATGCCGGCGCTACATTTCAGAGAGCCATGGACATCGCATTCAAGGGTTTAGTCAATAAATCTGTAGTAATTTATTTGGATGATATAATAGTGTACTCCAAGAAGCAAAGCGACCATCTCAGAGACTTAAAACAGATCTTTCAACGATGTTTAAGGTATGGGATTTCACTTAACCCAAAGAAATCTTTTTTCGCACTAAGTGAAGGGAAACTTCTAGGATTCATAGTGTCAAAATCTGGTATTCACATCGAGCCTGACAGAATCAAAGAAATTTCTAAAATATCCCTACCTCATAATTAAAAAGCCATGCAATATTTCCTTGGTCAAATCAATTTTGTAAAGAGATTTGTCCCAGATTTTTCATGAATTGTGTCTCCTTTGCAAACCATGATTAAAAAAAATTAAAATTTTAGATGGGGTCAAGATGAACATGAAGCATTCAACCTGATCAAACAAGCTATCATTAATGCTCCATCTTTAGCAACCATGAATTTTTCGAAATCTTTTATCTTATACACATTTGCCTTAGAGAAATCATATGTTGTGATTCTAACTCAAGCAAATCAAGAAAAAGGGGAAGCTCCAATCGCATTTTTTAGCTAGAATTTACAAGGTGCTGAACTCAACTATTCAGACATGGAGAAACAGGCATATGTTGTTTTCAAAGCGGTCAAATATTTCAGACCTTTCTTACTTAAAACCCATACTAAGATCATAGTACCGTTTCCAGCGGTAAAAAATCTTCTAGTACAGAAGGATGTGGGTGAGAAAAGAGCAAATTGGATCACTGCTTTACAGGAATATGACCTTGAGATCAAGCCAGCAAACATTGTAAGAGGTCAAGGCTTCTGCAAAATGTTGGCCGGAGCATCGCAGATTTCTGAAAATTCATCTGAATAGGTACAACTGTATGATGTAAGCCTAAATGATGCAGAATCATTATATGCCAACCTCATTTATTATCTTAAGAGCGGATATGCTCCATCACACCTAGATCACACTAAGAAAAGAGCTCTGAGATTGAAAGCTAAACAATATCAGCTCATAAATGATGTTCTTTTTAGAAAGAATTATGATTCCATTTTTCTTAGATGCCTTGAGAAAACTGAAGCTGAAAAAGTTTTGCAGGAACTCCACGACGGACCAGCAGGCAGACACTATGCTGGAGATGCTACTACACATAAGATCTTACGTGCAGGATATTACTGGCCTACGCTGTTCAAAGACTCACACAATTACGTAAGGAAATGTCAAGTCTGCCAAACAACTGCTGGAAGACAAAAGAAGCCGTCCCTGCCACTACAGCCGGTAAACATCGAGCAACCATTCAGTCAGTGGGGATTGGACATAATAGGTGAGATCGTTCCTCACTCTTCTAAGCAGCATAGATACATCCTCACGGAAACAGATTATTTTACTAAATGGGTAGAAGCAGTTCCTCTCAAGACATCTAATTCTGAAAATATTATTGAATTCATAGATCAATTTATAATCACTAGGTTTGGATTGCCAACGGCTTTAATGTTTGATAATGTATCATACTTTTCTGGAAATGCAATGACTGAGTTTGCACTTAAAAGAGGGTTCAAACTGAAATATTTAGCCAACTACTATCCGCAAGGTAATGGGTTAGCTGAGTCAACAAATAAAAACCCAATCAGGATTATTAAAAGAACAGTTGACCAGAACCAGAAGAATTGGCACAAAGCTTTGGTAAACGCTTTATGGGCAGATAGACTAACGAAGAAAGCTTCAATCGACACTTCTCCCTTTAATTTAGTTTATGGGAAAGAAGTGGTTCTTCCAACTCACTTAGTCATTCCCTCTTTGTCTTTAGTACAATACATCGATGAAGTATCTACTTCCTCCATACAACTAAGACAAATGGAAACAATTAAATTATAAGAACAACGAGAACAAGCTAAGAAAACCCATGCTCATCACCAAGCGCTAATAAAATCCTCTTTTGATTCAAGCATAATGACCAGAAAAAGTTTTCAGATGGGAGATTTAGTTTTGAAATGGGATAAGGCTCATGAAGAAAAGGGCAAACATACGAAATTTCAAAAGATGTGGCTTGGTCCTTTTCAGATTGTTGAAGTCATAGGTCCATCAACGTTTGTGTTGCAGGATTTAGCAGGTAGAAGGGATTCTTTGCCTGTTAATGGACAAATCCTTAAAATATATTTTCCATAGAAGATTATTCTTCTATTTTGTAGAATAGTTTTTCTTTTCTTTTTCATAATAAAACTAGTTGTGAGTGGTTACTACAGGTATTCGCGGAAAAGACACCAATTCTCTTTCAGATTTTGAGCTTTCACTTGTATAAGTAGCAAAAATTTTTGAAAATCTGATTTTTATTATTGATAGATACAGTTAAAAACTTTAGCCTAGATATGATACTAGTTTCAACTTCAAAAATTTGATGAAAGCAACCTTTAGCGAAGGAATTGTTTTATATCAGCACAATGAAAGGTATCAATAGCAAAATAAGGCTTCTCTGTAAAACTGCTATTTTCAAACTATATTATTGTCGTCCAGAGCTTTCTTAAGGAAAAACAATGACTTCCTCCCCGCTAAAGAAAATCGCACCATTTAGAGGAACAATCCGAGAAACACTATATCTCAAAGAATAAGAGGTCTCATCATGAGCCGGCTTATCATGATCACAGCTATTATAACTTGCTGACTTTGCCAATACTATCCACCAAAACAGGGAAACAACTCAAGATTGTTGCAATCAAAAGACAAGGGGTCTCATCATGAGCCAGCTTGTTCAGCAAAAGTGTAAATCAAGTGAATGACTGTGTCATAATTTTGGCTACCAAACCAAGACATTGTTCTTTGAGAATAAAAAAGGAAAAAGTGTCGATGTGGATTTTTCTTCGAAGGTTGTAGATAGCCTTAAGCAGGATAAAGGATCATTGCTGGGTAACAGGTAACCCTGTCGAGGCTATGGACGCCTGCTGGCAGCAGAGGCTCTACCTACGACAAATGAGCATATTTTAAAGCCAGCACACAGAGAAGACTTTATTTTATCTTTAAAAAGACCAAGTAGTGGCTGATATAAGTACAAGGACAAGCCTGAGGAAGCAAACAATTAGAATAGAAAGAGGTTGAAACAAAATATCATTGATAGGATAAGGCATAATGTACTCTATCTGTCCATAACAAAGCTTAGATTTATGAAAATTTTTCTGTTTTGAAAGTTTAGAAAAATTCAATAGAAAAGCAGAGATAACTGGTTCTTCGAAGTGAATCGCCATTGTTGTGGCCACCAACAACCCCCCTCTTTGTTTAGTATTATAAAACTTTTTGTATTATACTCCTTAAAAATATGTCGCATCGCGCGAAGAAGATAAACATTTCTTTACGAGCATAATAAAAACTGCGAAGAAGCGACGCGAAATTCATCGCATCGCACACATTAAGAAGCGCTCTTAAATGAAAATCTTAAGAAATATCCAACGGCCGATGTGCGACGTCGCATATCTCAATATCGCATAAGCAGAACACAATGATTTAATGACTCATGCGATCCGCGATGCTGCGATCCGCGATGCTGCGATCTGGCGATATCTGCGATCTGCGATAAATGCGATCTGCGATCTGCGATAATCCAATCTGAAAAAGCTTGCGATGACACATCTAGGTAATGCGATGACGCGATGCTTCTATCGCCCATCGCAAATTTCCTCGGCTCAACATTCAAGAAAAGCTGTTTGTAAACCAAAAATTAGGCGTGCGCCTTAAAAGGAATTAATGAACATATGCCAAAGTGTTAATGAAGGACGGTTTTGTGTTTTTCGAAGAGTCAGTTCACAATGGGTGTCATTATTTTATACATTCATAGAGGTTAGAGCTTTCGTATCAGTATTTATTATCATTACTCTTTTCCTTTGCGTGAACTGCAGGAATGAAAAACAGGAAACATTATGAAGCAATGAGCATGAAACATCTAAGGAAAAGGGGAAAGCATCAATGCTTGGAGAATAGAGAAGAGATGCCTTCATGAACAGATGCCGCATGCAACAGAACCACAGATTCCAGAGTATCACTCAACATATGCTGAGGTCGATAGGTGATTCAACATTCAGGGTCAGAAAGCTCACAAAAGCAGCATGTTTACAAAAAATCCTGAAACTTCTACTCGGTAAAGGAAAAAGGCGCTAAAGAAGGAAAATGCACAAGAAAAGCCTGGATCAATGAACAGAGGCAGTTTTCGATGCTAAGAAAATTGTTCAGAAAGCAAAGTCCCTAACTTGCTTAGTCATTTGCAAGTCCGGAAACCGAAATAGCAAAAGTAGAAGAAGTTTGAGGGAAATTTGGGTTGTTGCCAAGTATATACGCAGTAAATTCACCCAACCAGAAGATAATTCTCAAAAATATCTTCTAGTGTACTAAGAATTTGTGCCAGCGCTTGCCATTTCTATTTTCGTAACTCAAACAAAAGCAGAAGGCAACCAGCCGACTCCTCCCAGGCGAATGTTGAATGCTCGCAACATTTAAGGAGCAAATGCAGAAATAGTTAGGAATTAGATTCAGTTTTTAGAAATACTTTTGCTTTAGAAGAAGGGCGGTCATTTAAACCATATCCTAAATTTATGTAATTAAGTTAATTAGTTAGCAGTATTTAAACCCTTCTCATGCATTTGGAGAGGGGTCCAGAAATTTGTCAAAAACTTGTCCTCAGAACATGCACTTTTGCACCCTCGGAGGAGGTTTTGATGAATGGATGGATCAAGGTTTATTAATGTTTGCATTTGATATCTGCTACTGATGTTGCACTTCTGTACTCTTAGTAGATGTTAGAGCAAGGAGAGATAAATCATTGTTGCTCGAAGCTTATGAGTAGAATTAGTCATAAATGGTACTTTTATCTCTTGACCATTTTTGCTTATATTCTTAAAGTGATATACAGTTTTAGTTGTTTATATGTTATTGCATGAATATGTGAGTTACCATTTGGCACTTTTGTACGGTGGAGCCATTTATTTATGTCTGATATATGAATAACTTATTATGCGATATGTTGTTCACAACTGTTTTTCCTAACTTTTTATGCAAAGTAGTTCATCTTAATTGATTTCTATTCTTATGATAGTTGAATGATCTTTATTACCAGTTATTGTTTGAAATCTCTTTAGATCGCATAATAGAAGAAATACACCCCGGGTTAGCATAGATTAGATGTGTTGTTTTTCATTAGATTACAATAGCATAAAGTTAGTTTAAAAGTTTGAATTAGATTAGCTTTAAGTATCCTTAGATCAGCAACATCCAACTCTGCACACACACACACACACCTTTAGATTGGGAAATTGGTCCCATTATCCCCAGTCGGACCCGCTATACCAAACGGATAAGGAGATGCCAACCAAGGTCCGGACCGGGTGGGTATCCCCCTTGTTTTCGACCCGATTTTCGGGGCTTCAACAGGACTGTACGACAGAGCATTGGGCCATGTAAATCATAAATGCATCTGAAAAGTAAACTGGTGATTTTTTGAAAAAAAAATTGTCATAATTGAGCTTGTTTGACTTTTCTTCAAAACAGAGTTTTGAAGAAGAGTCGAAGTCTCTTTAGGTGATGATGAAGCTTTCTGAACCATAACTATGTAAGGCCTCCCTCTGGCCTGCATAGCTTGTTCTGGACATGTTTTCAATGACCAAATTGATGAATTCCTAGACCCAATCATAAAAAATGACTTTGTTCTGTAAAGGACCAGACCTGGGCTATCATGAGCTTCGGTGATTATGGACCAAGACCTGAGCCAGCAGGGGCCAAACATGAGGGAAAATGACTAGCATGACTTTCTCTATCAGATCATGGCATGTCCCTAGCGAAATACAGCTGAGTGAATGGAGCGGGACACCAAAAATTGAAATGCACAAAGAGTTTTGATCTATGACGGAGGGATGACTAGACCGACTCTAACATTGGCTCCAATGGGTGATGGTAGCTCCTTGCAGGTGCCAAGAACAACAGATCTCTGGAGGAGCTAGACAGTGCGTTTTTTCCAATGGGCTATGGAGTCATCATTTCGATAAACAGCACAGGACTCTGACTTATTTATAAAACTGAAATGACCAAGAAATTGGCTCTACTTGACATTGAAATAACTCAAAAACTAACTTTACAGACTGAAACCAAACTGAAATAAAAATGGTATTTACAATGACAGTGGAAGCAGCATTAATAATTCAGCAGTGATACCGCTTGAGCAGCCGACCATTGATTGGCCCTCCAGGACAATCTTCCCCGTTCATTTCCTTCAGAAGAAAGGCATTCTGACCCCTATATGCTGCAATCTTGAAAGGACCTTTCCACAGATTTTCAAACTTTCCGTGCTTTCCTTTCTCTTCATTCCTTACATCCCACTTCAGCACCACATCATCCAACTGAAATTTCTCTGCTTTTGCTTTTCTGTCATAGATTTTCTTTATCTTCTCCTGCAACTTGGATGTGTTCTTGAAAACTTCTTCTCTTGTTTGCTGCAAGTGGATCATTTGATTCAGCCTTCTCTGCATGGGATCTTCTTCACTGCCAGCCTTCTGAAGAAGTCTGACCACTGGGGCAGCAAGAGAGGCGGGGAATACTATGTCAACTCCATAAACAAGCTCAAACGGTGACATACCAATAGACTTTTTTCTGACTGATCCGATCTGCCCAAAGCACATGGACCAACCTCTTGTTCCAGCTCTTCTTATTTATTTCCAGCAGCTTCTTGATGATGTTGACCAATGATTTATTCAAAGATTCCGCCAATCCATTGCATTGCAAATGATAGGCAGTTGAATGACCCAAAATTATGTGATACTTATGACAAAATTCTACCATCCTTTTTTATTTGAAAGTTGTTGCATTATCGGTGATTAATTTGTTTGGACAACCAAAGCGAGACAAGATCTTATTTTCGAGAAATGAAATGATTACCGTGTATGTGGCTTGTCTGGTAGGGGCTTCCTCAATCCATTTTGTGAAATAGTCTGTCGCTGTAAGGATCCATCTATGTTGTCCCGAAGAGGTGGGATGAATTTCCCCAATGAAATCCAACCCCCACCGTTGGAAGGGAGCGCTCACTTCAATAGGCTTAAGTGGCAAAGGCTATAATTTCTGTTTTCCTTTGAAAATCTGACATTTATGACAGCGCTTGACCATCTTATGCACATCAGCAAACAAATTAGGCCAGTAGTACCCTACTCTCAAAATTTTGTTCGCTGTTGATTTCCAAAAAAGATGACCACCACACTCTCCTCCGTGGAAATCCTCCATGGCTTTCTTTGCCTACTCTTCCACTAGACAATTTAACAAAATGCCACCGGGATCTTTCCAATACAGTGCAGAATTCAAATTACAAAACTTGGCAGCCTTCAATTTGAGTGTTCTCGCTTTGTTTCTAGTCATGCTGGGCGGTGGCGATAGATTTTTCAGCACGTATATTATATCTGAATACCATGGGGACAAAGCAAACATTTCGGATACCTGAATTGACATTCCTTCCTCATTCTCATCGGACATGGCAGCGATCAGATTTATATCCAAGGCATGCAAGTTTGATTCATCCATTAGCTTCGCCAACCCCTGCCCTTTGACCAGCTTTATCTCCACATCATATTCCAGCAAGGCTGCAATCCATTTGCCTCTTCTCCCTTCCAGATCGGTCTGCACTAAAACATCTTTTACAACAGTATTAGGAACATAGGCCAGAATGTGAGAATGTAGGATATATACCCGGAAATCCTTCAACACCTTCACCAATGCCAGGGGTTGCTTCTCAATGATGTTGTACTTTAAAGCTGCATCCCTTATAGCCCCGCTGAAGAATGCAATGGGTCTTTCATGATCACCTCTCTTCTACAATATTACCGCTGCCATAGTGTGCTCAGAAGCAAATGAAAACAATATGAAATCCTGAGTGTAGTTTGGGCTGACTAGAACTGGAGCTGAAGAAAGGGCCAATTTGACCAAGTTGAAAGATTTTACCGCCTCATCCGTCCATTTCACTTGGCTGTCCTTCTTAAGCATGTTGGTCATTTCCCTTAAGTGTTCTGCAAGATTAGGCACAAAACGACGCAGAAAATTCATCTTACCATTGAATGATTGTATTTCCTTTTTGTTCTTGGGCAGATCGATTTGCTGAATTTCTTGCACACGTGATGGGTCTATACGAATGCCATCATTTGAAATGATGTGCCCAAGTAATTTTCCTTCCTCCATAGCGAACAAGCTCTTCTTAGGATTCAGCGATAGACCATATTTCCTGCATTTTTGAAAGACAATTTTTAGGTGGTGCATGTGCTCTTCATCAGATTCAGAAAATACCGTCAAATCATCCAAGTACACCACCAAAAACAAATCCTTCTCATTTTCAAACGCCAAGTCCATTGCCCGCTGAAATGTGGCACCTGCATTCTTTAAACTGAAGGGCATCTTGGCATAGTGAAAGGTTCCCCATGGAGTGGTGAATGTTGTCTTGTCTCTATCATCTTCATGGACTGAAATTTGGTTATATCTGGAATAACCATCAAGCAGTGACATACGAGATGCCCCCACTACTCGCTGAAGTATATGGTCCATCTTGGGCAGCGGATAGTTGTCCTTCAATGAGACCTTATTTAGATTTCTGAAATCAATGCATAGGTGGATCTCACCGGTCTTCTTGCGTACATGCACTAAGTTAGATATCCAATCTGAAAATCTGATAGGCACAATGATACCTAACTTGTACAACCTATTTACCTCCTTTTCGATAGATGGCAGCAACTTTGGATTTATCCTTCTCAGCTTTTGTCTAAATGGTTTTTGATTGGGCTTGATAGGTATTGTGTGCTGAATAATATTTGTATCATAGGTCTTTAAATCAGAATAATCCCAAGAAAATACATCTGCAAATGAAGCCATCAAACTGATGTATTTGTCCTTGATCTTTGGCGGTAATGCTTTGGACAATTTTACCAACTTTGGATTGGCAGCTGTACCAATGTTGACTTCTTCTACACCCTTCTCTGTCGGCTGCAATGTTGGCTTGCGGGCTACATCATCCTGATCAAAAAGTTCCTCTAGGGGTATCAAGCCTTTAGGAATGATGTTATTCTTCAGCTACAATACGTCCATTTGATTGATTTGCACTTCATCTGTACCATTCCCTTTGCCTTCATCGTTTTCTACATCAATTGAGGTTTCTTTGAACTTGCCTTTGTTGAGCAGAAAATCCTTAATCTCCTCATCATCTTGAAACACTTGCCAATATCGCTGATTGCATGGAATGGTTGGACGATGCTTGACATGGATTTCAAATTTATTGCTGGAGTTTCATGGGGATCTTCAAGCTACTTGCTACCTTGGCAAGAGCATCAACAATACTATTTTGTATACGAGGCACACATGTCAAGGTGTATTATGAAAATAACTTCAAGATGTCTAAAACTGCATTATGATAGGCCCACATCCTAGGATGTTTTGCTTGATACTCACCTCTGACCTGTTTTATTACCAACTCGGAGTCACCATATATCGAAATCCTCTTTGCATTAGGCTTTCTAAGAATCTTCAGGCCAGCAATCAAAGCTTCATACTCAGCTTCATTATTTGAACATTCAAAGACCAGCTTGTAAGAGCAAACTCTCACGCTGTTAGGCACTTTGTTTGGGACGGAGAAAGGACCGCGTACCCAAATTCCAATACCAGCGCAATCATTCCCTACTGCTCCATCGAAATCCATGGTCCACAAGCCTTCTTCCTCCTCTTGTAAGTGCTGGAACTCTGTTTGCCGTGCCTTGTCTGCTTGCTGTCCAGTACCTTCAGCTGATTGCCCAACATTTTCCTGCTTTTCTTGTCTTTCTTTTTTCAAAATTTCTCTGAAATTTTCTGCTATTTCCGGTATGTCGTCCACTTCTACTATCTGACTATCTATCTCGTTTAAACTATCTGAAAACAAATCAAAAGATTCTAAATCTGTATGTACATAATTAATAGGATGATTTATAGGTTTCTCCTTGCTTGTGATCATATATTTCATTTTTGTTCCCGATATAACTTCCTCATTTGTCCAAACACCGAGATTGTTGCATAGGAGAAATCTAGCTGTAGTGTCCCTTTCAATTTCGCTACCCAAGACCTGGAAAGAAGCATGCCAAATCTTGGAGGAATATCTGCTACCACCACATCCATCAAAACATTTTTCATAGGAAGTTGATCCAAACTCACAACTAAGTCTTTGATGAGTCCTATGCACCTTACTCTGCTAGAATCGAATAAATATAGATCATGATATTGCCGGGTGATGTCCAGACCAAGATTATCCATGATAGCCTTGGGCATGAGATTGTGAGAAGCTCCAGAATCGAACATGGCATTGTGTAACACAAAATCATGCAATCGTAAACTGATATAGAAGGGTGGCACATCGCTATCAGGAGACTCACCATTCGTTGCTGGTACAAAAATCATTTCAGGCTGATCATCTTCTACATTTACCATGTCGGACATTGGGTCCAAATTCAACATTTTAGAAATCTGTCCTCTATAACTGTTGTTCTTCATTATTTCAGTCAAGGGGATGGATACCTTTAACTTAGAAATCTTTTTCTCTACGCTAAAAGCGGGAGTTTTTTCTACCTCTTTAACTTGGATCTCTTTCCTTTCCTTTTCTTTTGATGTGGCTGGTTGCTGTGATTGTTCTGCTGATTTTGATTTGCTGCTCTCTGGAACAACCGCCTCCTTTCCCTTTCTTTGTGTAGCTGATGGATCATTCTTTGTTGTTTCACCCTCCTTCTTTTTCTGAATTGGTTTGGCCGGCACATCTCTGTTTCTAATAGAATATTTCTTTTGTTGTGCAGACAAACGATTCATATACCCCCTTTGATATTCTTCTGATTCTTCTTCCAACACGGTGTCACTAGCTAGAATAAAATCAATGTCTTGGTGTGCAGCTGAATTCACTGCACATTCTTCCTCTTCGGTGATGTAAGTAGGCAGCTCATCTAGAGTAAAGAGATGGTTTTCTTCACCTATTATATTCCTGTCCTCTTCTGACTCCGGTCCATGCACGAAATTCTACTGCAAAGGTGTTTGTACCAGCTGTTGTGCTGTCTGCTCTTGAGTTCGCTGATCTCTTTGTCTTATTCTATATTATGGCTGCTGTTGGCCACGAAAGTTAGGATTCCTAACTTGTGGCTCTGGCTTGTCAAGTTTTACCCTTTCAAGCATCTACTCTACCTTTTTGAGAAGCTGATTTATTGAATAAGATTCTTCTTTCACAGTGGTTTTCTTCTCTGCTTTCGCTCTAGCTCTTTTAGACAGCAGATTTGCCTCAACACTGACCGCAATTTTCTGCATGTCTTCCATTGTAGCTGGTTCTCTCTCTCTTAATTGGTACGCCATGTCAGCATCAAAACCATCTGGAAACTTCATCATCGCTAGTCCCACAGGTGGCTTTAGATGGTCTGGAATTTCGTTGTAGACTGCATTAAATCTAACACAATAATCTTGGACCGACTCACCGGCATTCTGTTTGATTTGTTCATATTCGGCCAGAATTTGAAGGGGATTCTTTTTCACTTCCCACCGGTTCAAAAATTGTCTTTGTAGTTCAGCCAAGGTAGTGATACTTGCAGCCGTCAAACCTCTGAACCATTTCCTCACATCACCTGCAAATGTTTGTACAAAGAGCCTCATTGCCACGTTCTCCGCATCGATCTCATGAAGTTCATAGAAGTCTGCCATTTTGTCTACATGTTGCTGAGCAGTAATGCTGTTAGGAGTGCCATCAAAAAATGGGATTTTACTGTTGGCATTATGTTTCTGGTATGGCTATATGTTACAGATGTTGTACTTGATGGCAACACCCGTGGCAAGGCTCTCAATTTGTTGAAAATTAAGATGTACGCAGGAGAACAATTCAGAAGATGCGTACCCGCAGGTACGCCGTGAAGGGACCGCGGCCAGACACGCAGGACAGCCGTTCAGGAGGTGCGTACCCCCAGTGCACTCATTTCAAGGCAGAGAAAAGCACACGTGGGGTTTCTTATATTTACCCCTTGGTATTTAGCCGACGGTATTTGTGTTACTATGGTTTTGGCTCGTGGTATTGATCCATGATTTTAGGAGGATCTTGCGTATATAAAGCAAAGGAGATCACTTGGCTAAGTATCTTTTGCAATTGAATATCTTAAGATCTGAAATATTGGGTTATGGTCTTAAAAGCTTGATCTATATGTAAGAGAAGTTGAAAGCGAATCTGTGAAGGGTGATCTCTTGAGCGCATGATCAGATCTGAGCATCTGACTAACTGTGCCACACTGGTGGACTGTCAATTCGGCCCTAATCAGAAGTACGCAGGTGTTGAATGGTACAGGTGTGTGGGTACGCAGAGCAAAAACAGGAGATCTGCGTGGGTACGCAGAGCAGAAGAAGGAGAACTGCATGGGTACGCAGCGCGGTAAAGGTTCAGGTGCATACGCACAGTAAAAGTATGCGGCGCGATAGTATCTTTGAGTGCGTGGCTACAGTGGCAATACGCAGCGCGATAGTGTCTCTGGGTGCGTACCTGCAGTAACAGTACGTGGTGCGATAGTGTCTCTGGGTGTGTACCTGCAGTAACAGTACGCAGCACGGTTGAAGAAATAGTGCATGGGCACGCAGTACGGCAGAAGGGTCTCTGCGGGTATACACAGGGGAGTAGAAGGTGAAGTGCGTACGCACGCAGACCAGAGAAAGAAAAACTGCGTATCTATCTTAAGACCTTTTTTTTGGCTGTATTTTTCTATTGATAAGGTGTTCTGGGTTTAGTTCTATTATTGTTGATCTGGTTACTACAGTTGACTGGGTGATTTTCTTATACTTGATGATCATTTGATGTTTATGGATCCAGTTTGAAAATTTATGAAAAGTGGTCCTTGTAAGAAAAGAAGTAGGGGGTTGTAGCTCCCTTCTAGGAGAGACTGGAAAACGAGAGAGAGTTGTAGCTCTCTGCAGGTTGCAGCCTGCGTACTGGTAAAGGACTGCACCAGTACAAAACCATTGTAAAAGGAGTTTCTAATTTGAAAGAAGATAGAGACATATTGCAGCAGGTGGTTTTCACCCACATTGGGTTTCCACCTTATATCTGGTGTTCTTTGGTGTGACTATCTGTTTTTCTTGTTCATGCTCATTATTTTATGGTTCTGATATGCAAAAATAATTCAAAGTATAAATAAGGAAGATTTGTTAAAAGAACTTGATAATACTGATTCACCCCCCCTCTTAGTATTATTTCCAACAATTGGTATCAGAGCAGGTCCTTCGGAGAAGCTTGATCGCTTGAAGGAAGATCATTCATCATGAGCAACTACGAGAGGGAGGCATCAATCAGGCCACCAATTTTTGATGGGACAAACTTCAATTATTGGAAGGTAAGAGTTACTGCCTATCTTCAATCTCTTGGTACAGAAGTTTGGGATATCATAGATACAGGCTACGCTTTTCCTTCAGCTACTCCTACAGATGCGGCCGAAAAGAAGAAATATGAAACAAATGCTAAAGAAGTCAATACTTTGCTGGGATGCTTATCTCAAACAGAATTCGTAAAGGTTATGAAATATAAATCCGCAAAAGAAATATGGGACAAGATTGTCTTGAGCTACGAAGGAGATGAACAGGTAAAGCGTGCTAAAGTTCAAACTCTCAGGATTCAGTATGAGAATCTCAGGATGTATAATGATGAAAGTGTGGCTAACTATTTTCTTCGGGTAGATGAGATTGTTAATTGCATGAAAAATTTGGGTGAAGAAATAAAAGAGGCTATTGTGGTTGAAAAGGTTCTAAGATCGTTGTCTCCCAATTTTGAATCTAAAGTATCTGCAATAGAAGAAAAGGAAAATCTACGAATTCTTACTATGTCTCAGCTACATGGAATTCTAACTGCTTATGAAATGAGAAAGGGAGGTCCATCAGACAGAAGAGAAGCTACTTTCAAGGCATCAGGCAAAGGAGATTATTATGAAGCAAGTCACGTACCAGAAGAAGAAGAAGAAGAATCAAATTTTGTCAGAAATCTTCAAAGGGGTTTTGGAAGGTTCAGAGGTAAGTTACCTTTTAAATGCTTTGCTTGTGGAAGAGTAGGTCATTATGCTGCAAAATGTCCTTATAAGGATAAAGGAAAGGAACCTGCTATATGGAACAAGAAACAGGGTGCAAATAAGAAAAGCTACTACACTCATGAAGATAGTGATGGTCTATCAAATAGTGATGAAGATGAACAAGGTAATGAATATAAACTGTTAATGGCATTTGAAGATGATGATTATATGGATGCTATAGATGTGGATAACCTTTATGAAGAAATTACTAGACTCAAGAGATGTATAGAAGAAAAGAATATGATCATTGATACTCTACAATTTCAAATTGATGAAAAGGAAAAACATCTTGAAAAATTAGAAGGTGAAATTGTTGCTCTTAGAAAAGAGATTGAGAAAACAAAAGCTATTAATCTTAAGTTTGTCAAAGGATCTGAAACTCTGGATGAGATTATCAATGTACAACGTTCTCCTCTAAACAAGACAGGTCTGGGCTATAATGGAGAAACTTCTCAAGCATCCACTTCAAAAAGTTATCTTGATGCAGCAAAAAGGAATGAGCAAAAGCACAATGAAGACTATCAGGTAAAGCAGGGACGAATTGCAAACAAAGACTATCAGGGGCAATCCGTCTTAAGAGTGAACAAAAGCTACAACCAGCCACAGGTAAAACCTTCTCAATTTGGTTCAAGAATGAATGAAAATAGAAATTACAATCACTTGGCTGGTAGATTTGATAACCGCAGAAGTTTCTTCAATGGACAATGTTTCTCTTGTCATAACTTTGGTCACAAAGTAGCTCAATGTGTTGCATATAAAACAATCATGACTAGAGAAGCTCAAAAACAAAGAAGTATGACTGGGATTACAAAAAGGACCTATAACAACTTTTCGGCTCTTGAAAATGAAGTTGAATGTTCTATTTGCAATAACTTTGGTCATGAAGATTCTGAATGCAGGAGCAGGTTTCAGCAGAAAAAGGAACAAGCCTCAAGCACCAAAACATGGAGAATAAAGGAACCACAAACAGAAAGATGTGGGATAGCATTTTATGTAGAGGGACAGGAAAATCTATGGTACATTGACAGTGGATGTTCGAAGCATATGACAGGTGATAAAGAAAAACTTGAGTCATATTCTGCTCTAGAAAAAGGAAAGAAAGTTTCTTTTGGAAATGATACTCCCGCAACTATAAAAGGAAAAGGCATTGCTTAGTTAAAAGAAAAGGTCAAGGCTGGAAATGTTTTGTATGTTGATGGATTGAAGCATAATCTTCTAAGTGTCAGCCAGATGTGTGATCAAAGAACCGAGGTGATATTCAGATCAAATGGATGTCTTGTTCGTGATCTTGATACAGGTAAAACAGTGATCAAAGGCAAAAGAACTCGAAATAATCTGTACATATTTGAAGAAGGACAACAACAATGCTATCTGAGCAAGGATGATGAGCACTGGTTATGGCATCGGAGGTTGGGACATCTAAGCTTTTCACAAATAAGGAAAGCATGCAAATATCAGGCAGTTCGCGATCTTCCAGATATCAAAATTCCCGACAACACCATATGCAGATCATGTAAGTTTGGAAAACAAACCAGAACTAACTTTCCAGAGAAGGAAGGATCAGCTAGCATGCCTCTTGAGCTAGTACATACAGATACATGCGGTCCATTCAGGAAAAGAACACCTCGAGGAGAAGAATACTTGATATTATTCATTGACGATTTCTCCAGGTTTGTCTGGTTAGGACTTATGAAGCACAAAGATGAAGCATTCGAAAAATTCAAATCCTTCAAAGCCTTGGTTGAAAATGAATCAGGTCACAAAATTAAGTGCCTCAGATCCAACAGAGGTGGGGAGTTTACCTCAAATGAATTTTTCGATTTCTGTGAAGAACATGGGATAAGAAGAGAATTCTCTACAGCTAGAACTCCTCAGCAAAATGGAGTTGTGGAAAGAATGAACAGAACAGTCCAAAAAATGGCTCGTGCTATGCTTGATGAGTCAGGAACTCCCGCAACTTTCTGGGGTGAAGCTGCACATGCTGCGGTTGTTATTCTCAACAAAAAAAATGTCCCGGTGAATAGCACTCAAACTCCTCATGAGCTCTGGAGTGGTAGGACTCCCTCGGTAAAGCACTTCAAAATCTTTGGGAGAAAATGCTATATTAAGAATACTGATGAGCAGCTTGGAAAACTTGAACCTAGAGCAGATGAAGGCATTCTTCTTGGTTACTCTCCACATAGCAAAGCATACAAGTTCTACAACAAAAGACTTGGCAGAATTGTTGACAGCATTGATGTAGTGGTTGATGAGAAGGGATACATTCCTAGGCAAGTACATCATGAAGACATCGAAGAAGATGAAGGCTACCCTCAACGATAGAATGATGAAGAAGAAGAACCTCAAGAAGAACCAGAGGAGCAGACAAGAATAGAAGAAAAGACTCCATCCAGATATGTTCAGAAGAATCATCCAGAATCTCAGATTATGGGGCAGAAAGAAGCAGGTGTACAAAAAAGAAGAACAGTTGCAGAAGCTTCAAGCTATTTGGCATTACTCTCCTCTACTGAACCACAAAATGTGAAAGAGGCATGCAAAGATGAATGTTGGGTGAAAGCAATGGATGAAGAACTTGAGCAGATCGAAAAGAACAACACTTGGGAGCTGGTTCCCAGACCAAAGGATAAGAATGTTATCGGAACAAAATGGGTCTTCAAAAATAAATTGAATGAAAATGGAGAAGTAATTAGAAACAAGGCCAGACTTGTTTGTAAAGGGTATGCGTAGCAAGAAGGAATAGACTTTGAAGAAACCTTTGCTCCTGTTGCAAGACTTGAGGCCATCCGAACGTTCCTTTCTCTCTCAAGTTTTCAAAACTTCAAAGTATTTCAAATGGACGTGAAATCAGCCTTTCTGAATGGAGACTTGGAAGAAGAAGTATACATTGAGCATCCAGATGGGTTCATTCTTGGAAATGATCCAAATCTTGTATGCAGATTGAAAAAGGCTCTCTATGGTCTCAAACAAGCTCCAAGGGCTTGGTACTACCGTTTGGACAAATATCTTCATCAACAAGGTTTTTCAAAAGGATCAGTAGATAGCAATCTTTATATAAAAGTTGAAAATGACAAATTGCTAATACTTGTTGTGTATGTAGATGACATTATTTTTGGCAGCAATGAAGAAGCTATGAGTCAAAGCTTTGACTTGTTCATGCAGAAAAAATTTGAAATGTCCTTTCTGGGAGAACTGACATACTTCCTTGGTTTGCAAATCCAACAAAAAGAAGGAGGAATCTTTTTATCTCAAACCAAGTATCTCAAATAGATTTTGAAGAAATATGGCATGGAAGATGCAAAACCAGTATGTACACCCATGGTCACAGGATGTAGCCTCAGTGCAAATGATGAATCTGTAGTAGTACATCAACCAACCTACAGATCTATGATTGGAAGTTTACTTTATTTGACAGGTACCCGACCGGACATCATGCATGCAGTTGGAATAGTTGGAAGATTTCAGGCAAATCTGAAGGAGACTCATCTTCAGGCAGTGTAGAGAATTTTCAAATATCTTCAAGGGACTCAAAATTATGGCTTATGGGTTTATGGTATCCTAGAGATACAGATCTCACACTTCATGCTTATACAGATGCAGATTGGGCCGGAAGCGTGGATGATAGGAAAAGCACAAGTGGTGGTGCGTTCTTTATGGGTTCCAGACTGGTATCTTGGTTCAGCAAGAAACAGAGTTCGATTGCCTTTTCTACAGCTGAAGCGGAATATGTTGCTGCTGCATCTTGTTGCACTCAACTCCTTTGGATGATGCAAACCTTGCAGGATTTTCAAATCACTTGTACACCACCTATCTCCATCTTATGTGACAACACAAGTGCAATCAGCATCTCAAAGAATCCTGTCATGCATTCAAAAACCAAGCACATACCAATCAAGTATCATTTTCTCCGGGAACAAGTGCTTGAATAGAAAGTCAAGTTGGAGTATGTTCCTTCTAAGGAACAAGTTGCTGATATTCTCACCAAACCATTGCCCAGGGAGACTTTTGAATACCTCAGGCAAAAGCTGGGGGTTGTTGATGCATCATCTTATTGTTGAAACTCTTCTGATTGATGGTTGTACGCATGGTTCATCTGGGGTATATGCGTACATGTGCGGCACAGGTTCAGGGGGAGCATATAATGCATTGTTGGCATTATGGAGGTTGTACAGAAGGAGATCATGGAAGTAGCTGCAATATGTCTCTATCTCTTTCATGGTGGATTATGGTTCTTCGTTGCAGATCTGGTTCATATTCAGGGGGAGCATGTTCTTAGGGGGAGAATAACCCTTTGCCCTTGATGTCAAAGGGGGAGAATGACGCTGAAGTTTTTGAGGTTGCCATCAAGTCCAAAGGGGGAGATTGTTGGCATTATGTTTCTGGTATGCCTATATGTTAAAGATGTTGTACTTGATGGCAACACCGGTGGCAAGGCTCTCAATTTGTTGAAAATTAAGATGTACGCAGGAGAACAGTTCAGAAGATGCATACCCGTAGGTACGCCGTGAAGGGACCGCGGCCAGACACGCAGGACAACCATTCAGGAGGTGCGTACCCCTAGTGCACTCATTTCAAGGCAGAGAAAAGCACACGTGGGGTTTCTTATATTTACCCCTTGGTATTTAGCCGATGGTATTTGTGTTACTATGGTTTTGGCTCGTGGTATTGATCCATGATTTTAGGAGGAGCTTGCCTATATAAAGCAAAGGAGATCACTTGGCTAAGTATCTTTTGCAATTGAATATCTTAAGATCTGAAATATTGGGTTATGGTCTTAAAAGCTTGATCTATATGTAAGAGAAGTTGAAAGCGAATCTGTGAAGGGTGATCTCTTGAAAGCATGATCAGATCTGAGCATCTGACTAACTGTGCCACACTGGTGGACTATTAATTCGGCCCTAATCAGAAGTACGCAGGTGTTGAATGGTACAGGTGAGTGGGTATGCAGAGCAGAAACAGGAGATCTGCGTGGGTACGCAGAGCAGAAGAAGGAGAACTGCGTGGGTACGCAACGCGGTAAAGGTTCAGGTGCGTACACACAGTAAAAGTACGCGGCGCGATAGTATCTTTGAGTGCGTGGCTACAGTGGCAGTATGCAGCGCAATAGTGTCTCTGGGTGCGTACCTGCAGTAACAGTACGCGGCGGTAGTGTCTCTGGGTGCGTACCTGCAGTAACAGTACGCAGCACAGTTGAAGAAACAGTGCGTGGGCACGCAGTACGGCAGAAGGGTCTCTGCGGGTATACGCAGGGGAGCAGAAGGTGAAGTGCGTACGCACGCAGACCAGAGAAAGAAAAACTGCGTATCTGTCTTAAGACCTTTTGTTTGGCTGTATTTTTCTGTTGATAAGGTGTTCTGGGTTTAGTTCTATTATTGTTGATCTGGTTACTACAGTTGACTAGGTGATTTTCTTATACTTGATGATTATTTGATGTTTATGGATCCAGTTTGAAAATTTATGAAAAGTGGTCCTTGTAAGAAAAGAAGTAGGGGGTTGTAGCTCCCTTCCTGGAGAGACTGGAAAACGAGAGAGAGTTGTAGCTCTCTGCAGGTTGCAGCTTGTGTACTGGTAAAGGACTGCACCAGTACAAAACCATTGTAAAAGGAGTTTCTAATTTGAAAGAAGATAGAGACATATTTCAGCAGGTGGTTTTCACCCACATTGGGTTTCCACCTTATATCTGGTGTTCTTTGGTGTGACTATCTGTTTTTCTTGTTCATGCTCATTATTTTATGGTTCTGATATGCAAAAATAATTCAAAGTATAAATAAGGAAGATTTGTTAAAAGAACTTGATAATACCGATTCACCCCCCCTCTCAGTATTATTTCCAACATTTACTTTGATAATCATTTGGCATGTCATCTAGGACTTGGGGCAGAACAAGGGGAGAAAAACAGGCAGTGATCATTCTCGGTGGATTTGGCCTTGGATGTGTTGGAGGAGTGTGCATAGTTTGCAAGGGGCTTGCAATTGGAGTTTGGGGCTATGTTGCAATGTAATTATCAATTAATCTATTACCTCTTTCTGTTTCAAGGTCTACAAGAAATTGCGGATTGGGGACGGTGTAATCAACAGCCCTTTCGGATTTAGACTCAAACAATGATATCTCAAATCGTTCGTCAAACTCAAGCTCTTCAAGATACTCAAAAATGTCGGGACATGAATGGGATTTGAACACGGGAGTTATGGTGCTTTCTTGACGAAGGAGTCTTGGGATCAAATTGGGGTTTTCGTAAATATGAGGAGGATCCGGGTCTGGATTTGCTCTGGTATATCGTCTCGAAGCTAGCGTGCTATTGAGAGAAATTATGGGACACAACCAACTTACTCAGCCTTTCCCATCCTAAGCTCATCATCTGGAAGCCTAGAATTATTATGAAATAAGGGGATTTGATTTTCAACTTGTTTCCCAGTGGAGTCACCACTATGTTAGCACCTAAATCTACCTTAGGCTAAAGGAAGGCAAAAATTAGGGTAACCACAAACCACGCTCAGTCTGGTAGCTAGCCCTACCAGAGCAGGAGAGGGCTCTCTCCGGGTCACGCTCAGTGAATAAATGATCGGAAACGGTCTGAGATGACTTACAATACAATGTTTACCTTAGGCTAGTAAGTGAATAGGGATTCTGGAAACAATTTTATGAAATGACCAAGCTTCTGGGATGTTATGGGACAGGCGCTCAGCAAAGAACAAAGAATTGAATATGAAGGCACAGAATATTCCGTGAGGCAAGGTAGGAGGAAAATGTAACAATTTAGTTTGAGGTATCACAGCATGAATAAATTGCTGAAAAAAAGTGAAAATGGCATACTGACATGAATCCTTTTCAACAGAAGAAATAACACTGAAACATGAAATTTTCCCACAGGCAGAGTAATAAAAATTGGATTCTACTTAATCTCACTCAGAAAATTTCACTAGAAATGAGCATGAAATAAATTATGAAACATAACTAAATACATATGAACACATAAGAAATATTTTTTCTCCACTCACAACCACAACAATCTCATGAAACAGAGCTGCTGCCTTTCATTAATTCTCTGTCAAAAATACACAGTGCAGAAACAGAGTTTCTTTCCCATAGTCTCCCAGAAGTTACAAGCCAACCAACCCTTTGAAAATAACTTGCATACAATATATAGAATGTGTGAGGAAGAGATAGAACGCCCAAGGGTTGGGGAGTTACTCGAATCATTACGAAATGGAGATGGAGAGCCAACCATCAGCTACAGGTGCAGCGTTGCAAACATGACATTTGGCTTTGGGTGACCGTTTGCCTTCCTTTGCCACTTGGATAGAAGCCCATCTGGAGAAAAAACTATTTAAATGCTGCCTTTGGTGCCAAAAAACTGAAGTGTAGATGACCGGGCCCACTTGGAGAAGTCGCAACCCGAAATTTCGCAAAACGGAAGCAAATTGGCAATTTTTTCCTCTGTGCGCCGCGCCATTTTTTCTGTGCATCGCGCTACTTTGGGACCTGTTTTGGGGCACTTGCAGGTGTCCAAAATGTACCCAAGTGGGCTTTCTAGAAAGCCTGTCCTGTCTACTTCCTAACCCAATTGGAATTTTCAAATTTGGTGCTCATTTGCCCCTCCAAATATTCATTCTCCCAAGACTGCATTCTGTGTGTCAAAAAAGTGGCAGAGAGGCCATTTTTGGGTGTTTTTTGACCTTTAGGAGACCCAGATCTTGCCCAAATCTTTTGCCCGAACACCAACAGTCGTAATTTTCAATGCTGAATCCAAATCTGCAAGCCATTTCTCAATTGGAGCCCTAGAATTTTAGCATTGCGCCAGTGGCGCGGTGCACATGGAGGAAATCCCTGTTTTTTACCCAAAAATTTGCCAAGTGACCAAAATTTCCCCAAATTTTTTGAAATTTGGGCTAGATGTTCCCTATGAAGTGCTATGCTATGCCAAGGAAGCCTCAGACAAGATTCGAAGCCAATCTTGCTCCTTTTCCTCCTTTGCCTCCTTTGCCTCTTTTGTTTCTTTTCTCAATTTTGCCTTTAGGCTCCTGATTCTTGCTTTGGAGCTCATGTTTCGAGCCATGTAGTGGTGAGTGATGCACCTCAGCATGTCTTTCTCCCTATTAGCCTTATCCAACCGCTACTCCAAGTGAACGTTCACTTTTTCTAACACATACTCCTGGTCCTCATCTCTTTTCTCCATAGGTCTCCCTTGTGCTGCCATGATGTGTTGCCGGTTTTCCTTGATCATTTGCAACTCTATCTCAGCTAGTCGATCCTCAAGTTGCTTGTTCCTCTACTCCAGATACTTCACGTTCCACTTGGCCCTCTCCAAGTCCAGGGATAAGTTCTCAATCACTGATTGCTGCTCCTAAATGATCTCTCCAAGCTCAGCATTTGTTGGTTCTGCATCTGTCTCATCATCCTGGAGGAGAACAAACTCGGTCTCTCGCTCACCTGATGGCCCTTCCTCCTGTGCTGGCTCCTTGCCCTTACCCTGCTCCTGCTCCTGTGATGTCGAAAGCGAGGCCCCTTCCACCCCGGGTGGAGATAACACTCTCTTTGCTGCTGCAAATAAGGGTCTACTGCCTTTCTGCTAGGTGATGTATACTGGCATGGTGGCAGTCTCATGTCGCTCATACTAATGAGATGGGCCCCCTCCCTCATGCTCTACCTCTGAAACCACCTGTGGAGCGCTGAAGAAGTCACGGGAGATGAAGTCCTCCCAAGCAATACCTTGCAATCCCAACTGATGGTCCACCAAAATCCGGATAAGAGCAAAGTGATAAACGCTGTTGAGTTGCTGTCAAGGGGTCTTGTGCTGCATGAAATTCTTCATCCTCTCTATGTTCCCACAGATGAGAAATGGGAGGCTCATCATCCGCACCCTAGTGAAGTGCATGAGCAACCTGATGTGATAGGAATAAAGGCGAGAAAACCTCCCCTCGCAACTGAAATACTTCATGATCAATCTCATGAGTGGGGCATACTCATCCCTCAAAAATCTGAATGGAAAAACTATAGTGAGATGGCTCAAACAGCTGTCCTTGATGTAAGGCTCATAATGATGCCTCTCCACCTTCTTTTTCTTATGCCACTGATATGGTTTCCGATGTCAACGTGAAAGTGACCCCAGCCAGGACAAATTGACCTCCCTGTAGATGAAGTGCAAAAGGACGGGCCAACTCATGATGGACTCTGACGTTTGCCACCCTTTGACAAAATTCATAACATGCCAAGTGCTGGAAACAAGACATGGCAAGAGGGCATGCCTGCAGCTCAGTGAGGGTGTTTGGCTCATCTCTAAGATGTCTACCACTCCGATGAAGTCTCCTATGGGCCCTCTCTCCTGAAGATGTGTCACTGTGGGTCCCCTCTTTATACTCTGATGAAACTTCTGATGCCATTACTGCTGTTTGTACCCTGAGTTTTATGCTACCCTCTGAATCCAATGGAACTAGTAGATGCTCTGAAAATCTGTCACCAAGGGGACAATAAAACAGGCAATATTAGGATAGGAATGATGAAATGGGAATAGGGGCTAAAGGGAGAGATTTATCAGGGATTTGGGAGTGTTTTGGGTAAAGTATTGATGGGGTAGGGTTTGAATTTATTTTGGTAGGGTTTGGGTTTTTTGAGTCATAGGAGGAGGGGGAAAAAGGAATATGATTACAGTGGTGTTAGGGTGATGATAAGGGGAAAATGATGCAGGGAAAATGGTGATAGGGGTAGGGTAGGAGAACACTTTAACAACACTGTTACTGTAGCAAAAACCCTAGGAGCTTGATTTCTTGGTGTCTTCTTTTGTTTACTAAAAAATTTTGGCATTAGATTTATACTCATCAAAATCATGGTATTCTTCTCAAGTTTAATGCCAAGAGTGAAGGTAGTTGGTCTACCTCTCAAGTTTGATAGGAATTCACAAAATTTTAGGCAAATTGGTGGTTTTCTGGGCTTATATCTCTGTGCGCCGCGCGCATTTCCCAGTGCGCCGTTCCAGTGGCATTTTTACACTGTGAACTGGCTCCCATTGTGCCGCACACAATGAGTGCGTCGCGCCTCCTTGTGTGTGCGCTGCGCACTCAGAATTTCACCATGAATTGCTTTTAGGGATAGGGAAAGGGTTATGTAGTGGTTTTAGGGTGGGTTTCTTAGGAAAAATGGTCAAGGGGAGATGAGAAACATGATGGGTGAGGGGACAAGGGGAGTGGAGTGAAACCTTGGTGCTATCATCACATTTTTGCAACCCCAACCATCATTTTCTTGGTGATTTTTTTTCATGGTTGACCTTATGCTTTTGGGTGACATTTAAACATCTCATAAACACCATATCAATGACAAAATTGATGGAGAAGAGGTGTCCACAGGGCCTACCTCTTGTTTTGCTAGGCTTCACCAAGACTTGAAGCAGTTTGGAAATTTTTTATGCCCCTGGCTGTGTGCGTCGCGCGCCAAGCCCAGTGCGCCGCGCGCTAGGTGTGCATCGCGCCCTTGTAAATTTCTCACTGCAGGCTAGATCTGTGTGCGTCGTGCCCTCTGTGTGCGCCGCGCTCCTTGGTGTGTGTGTCGCACCCTCGAAATCCAACTCTCACTCACTCAAACGCTCACAATTTCGCTTTCTCACTTTTGCAATGTCTCTCCAAAGCTTGCAAGAGCACAATGGCTTTGATTTGGGCAAAACATGTATTTATAGCCTTGGAGGAGATGGGTTTGATTTTTGCCTCTTTGAAAACCCCCTTTTCTAATGTTGAGTTTTGCACTTTTTCATTGACCTTCAAACACACTGATTTTCACTTTCCCTTTGACATTTTGGCTCAAATGATGAAATTTTCGGCACCTCTTTGCAGGGACTATATGACAGAGAATTGAGCCATGTAAATCATAACTGCATCTGAAAAGTCAACTGGTGATTTTTTGAAAAAATTTTGGCATAATTGAGCTTGTTTGACTTTTCTTCAAAACAGAGTTTTGAAGAAGAGTCAAAGTCTCTTCAAGTGATGATGAAGCTTTTTGAACCATAGCTGTGTAAGGCCTCCCTCTGGCCTGCATGGCTTGTTCTGGACATGTTTTCAATGACCAAATTGATGAATTCCTAGACCCAATCATAAAAAATGACTTTGTCTTGTAAAGGACCAGACTTGGGCTGTCATGAGCTTCGGTGATTATGGACCAAGACCTGAGCCAGCAGGGACCAGACATGAGGGAAAATGACTAGCATGACTTTCTCCATCAGATCATGGCATGTCCCTAGCGAAATACAGCTGAGTGAATGGAGCGGGACACTTAAAATTGAAATGCACAAAGAGTTTTGATCTCTGATGGAGGGCTAACCAGACCGACTCTAACAGGACCCATAAGTCCATGTGATGACATATCACCTCTGGTGCTCCTCCAATTCGTATGTCGATGATTCTATCCCTCTTTGACTCTTTTAGAGAAATCTCACAGGTGCTGCCACTAAATTCTATATCAAGTTGCTTGGAAGTACCTATGCTAACTTCAACTCTCTAGGTATGGCTTTCCTCACTCATTTCCAATTTCCAATTTGATATGAAATGGCACTCATTTTCTTATGTCCCTTAAGCAAGACACTGTGACCCACATTTTCGATCATATCCATGAATGGAGACGTTGACGTCACCTCATTAAATTTGATTTGTTGACAAAATGCTTCTCAAAATAATTTGTCCACAATATTTCTAAGGACATAGCTATCGGTGGATGTGTTACTAAAGAGCAAGCTATCGCCCATGCCCAGTATCTAGACATAGTCTATTCACAATCTTTCACGCTATATGAGATGTTTCCTGATGCTTCGAGACCATCATCTGATCAGACAGCATCAAAGTCTCTTGATGCACCACCTGTTGATAGTGTGATTGGTTCCATATCTTAGACTTCCACGAAATCTTCTTGAAAGAAGAAATCTGTCTCAAGCACTAGTTCCAATAATCCCTCAAAAATTTCATCGAGTCCTAGTAAAACCTCTAGGGTACATGTTTTTCAGTCTACCACAGCAGATAAGGCCTCTAAAGGTAATAATAAGGGAAAAGTTAAAGCCAAAGATGATGCCCCAAAATAGGACCCTCCTAAATCATTTGCTGATGATGCTTCTAAAAGAAAGCCGAAATATCCTTGCCTCATCTGTGAGGAAGATCATTACACCAAGGATTGTCCCCAATGTTCTGAAGTTAATCACTTGTTGAAAGGGACTACGACTGTCTTGAAAGGACCTTTTCCATCTTAGGAAACGCCTTTTGTAGACCAACCATAGTCCTTTGCTTCCTCAGGTTCTCAAGTGTTCATGATACAAGGTTCATCACCTATCTCGATCTCTATTCAAACTAAGGACTATCAAACCACGCCTAAGCAGATGGTGGAGAAAGAAGTTACTGATATTCCTTCTACTTCTACTCCATCCAGTTCTGGTCTGCTCCATATTGAGCACCCTAATAGTGAGTCCATAATCCGACCACCTCCCAAAGGTGTTCTTCGAAAATCATCTTTTAATCTGAATGCTAGAGCTACGCAACATTAGTATTTTTGAGGATTTAGCTCTGGCATCTTCGGTGATGTCTTCCTTAGAGGTTCTCCAATCCTGTCCAACACAGAGAAAGTCATTGTTTTCTGCCATCGGTTCTATTGATTCTTCTAATTTGAGTATGATTACCTGCGATCTTGAAAACCACGTACCTCGTCTTCCTCATCATATTGCTTTTCTAATACAAGTTCTTATCAAAGGAAAGACAATCCATCGAAGTGTTATTGATGAAGGTAACTCTACCTACATCATGTCTTTTGTTTGTTGGAAGGCCATTAGCTCTCCTACTCTTAACTAGTCCCCAAACACCTTGGAAGCCTTTGACAGCAGAGGTTCACATCCTTATAGTATTCTCATGAACTTGCTGATTACATTAGAAGATTGTTGAATTAGAAGTAGAAGTTGTAGATGAAAATCTCAACTATAGCCTTCTTCTAGGGCGAAGCTAGACCCACACTATGTTTTGTGTGGTATCTTCTTTGTTCCTTGCGCTACGTTTTCCTCATGAAGTAAAAATTTCCATTGTTGATTAACTATCCTTCTTTTCTTCTAGTTCATCAAATAGAAACATCCCTTACATGGGAAATACTGAGATTCCTTATGAGAGTGTGGGGGCAAGTCTAATCAAAGACTCTTCTTTAATCAGTACTTTTACCATCCCACCTCCAAATGTTCATTCAATCAATATGATATCGGTCTCTACGGATCCTTACATTATCCCTACCACAGATCAAATTGATTCATTTGGCAATGCTTTAAGTCCATTGGAGAAAAATTATCAAGAAATTGTCTTGGCTTTGATGGCTGCTTCAGAAAGTGATACTATTTTCAGTATGAACTTGGATACAATTGTGCCATCTCCTTGGCTTGGTTCTTGGCATTCTCTGGATCCTTTGAACGAGACATTCCCCACCGATGAGAGTATCATTGAGGTCATGTCTCTAGATGAAACTCCATGGAATGGTCTACGTCATCATTCTTCATTTCTTCCTAGCCTCGACGAGATGCCTTCCTATCTTAAAGAGTTTGTTTCTCACTATCCCATGCCTCCCCTTCAGACACCTGTCCTGGTGCATGAAGTCTTGTCAAAGGGTAATATGGGGAACATCAATGCAACCCTGATTATTGACATTTCGGTTCACTTTGATATCATCAAGATCTTTGAACTAGGGGCACCTTTTCCTCATCGTGAGATTACATTTTTCCTACCTCCTCTCACGAGATCTTTTCACTGAGTCTCTACCATTTTCCCATTATCACAATGGGGTTTTCATTTTATCAATCGTAACCCTCACGCGCCTGGGGGGCATGGGGGCATAGCCTTTTATGATTTCTACTCTATTATTTGGCTGATTCGATGCTTACATGTCATGTCAATGGTGAAACTCCAATTTTATTCTCTATTGATTGATTACCTTAGTCCATAATGGACTCCATCTGAATTTTTTACACGTGAAATTCGTGTGACTTTTGTACATTAGTGTGTTAATTCATTAGTGTGCATTTTTTGTTTTTGGTGTGTTTGTTTGCTTTGCATACATGTGTTTTTCTACTTACCCTATGTTCCACTTAGTTTGCAGATGTCATCAAGCCATTACATTGGTTTTTCTGATGGTGCTTGTCATAGCATGTGGAACCTTTCTTCTGCAGCATGGGTACTTTATGACCCTAATCGTGAGTTGATTTACTTAGAAGGTATCTGCCTTGGTCGAACAACCAATAATATTGCTGAATATAGTGCAGTTATTGAACTATTGTCAAAAGAAGTTTCTTTTGGCATCAGGGATTTAGTTTTCAAGTTGGATTCACAACTTGTTGTGTTACATTTAAACAATCATTACTCAGTGAGAAATCCAAAAATATTGTGTATGTATCTACTTGTTAGATTGCTGGAAAGAAATTTTGATTTCATTACATATCAACATATTCCACGTAATTTAAACACAATAACAAATGCATTAGAAAATTTTGTCTTTGATAGGAATTTGCATCATTTATAAAATTGATCATGTTATGGACACATAAGTAGGAAATAAAACATCTGTCAGAGTGTTTACATCAAAATATCAAAAAATAAAGTTTTTTGGGACAATTGGCTTTTTGAGCCTACAAAATGTGTAAAAGGACTAGATAAACTATCAACCTGCAGGATGCTCATGATAGCATGAGACCGCTCTGATCACTTGGCCTAACAACCAACACAATCTCGCAGAGACTCCCGCTATGTGTCTTTGCCAACGTAGTGGAACATCATCAATAGTGGGATACTCTGGGACTCCACGAGTTATCGCCTCCAGATTGTGCTCCATCCGAGCTAATGGGTCTACCCCTTCCTCATAGTCTCCACCCACTATCTGATGTGCAACTCACCGTGCTATTGGCGACATGCTCGATGGTCTCCCTAGAACCACATATGCACATTTATGACAAGTTGAGTCTCAGTTTACACTTCTACAAAAAATCATAAAACCTGGAAAAATCCCAAAAACAAGTTTTTACTTGCATCAGTCCATTGTTCTCCTAGTAGTAGAGGCAGATCTGGATCCCACCTAAAATCCATGCTAGCCTAAGTGTAGTCGTCCACCACGAGTCGTTGCCGTTCTAGCCAAATGAAAAATTATGGTGGGTAATGCATATGTTGACCCATTCCTCCTCGAGGCATGAGTTGACTCCATCGCACAAGTCTCAAATCTTAGGGGCCAGGATCTGGTACCTCTTCCCACTAATACCAGAATAAGGGCACTTGCTCTAAAAATAAGGTCACCAATATTGAACCGAACCCGAATTTCTTCAGGTGTCCATGCTTCCCCTTGGTCAGTTGACGTTTCATGTTTGCCAAAAGACCTCCACATGAGTTGAATATGGTTAGGGTCAAACATGTGATAGCATATTGGAACTGGGATTTTGAAGCCTCATGCAAGGTGTTATCACTTAAGAAATGATTTTTAAATTCGAAGCATCAGTTCTATTCCAAAGGATTGGTGTTAGTCTTGGTCTAGTCTTTCCATGGTTGCTTTAGTGTCTAAGATCTAGAAAAGAGTCTTGTTGGTATGGTCAAATAAGGTCAACACTCCATTCTTGCCCATCACTGGTCCCACATCACAAACTATTTCCATGTGTTAAGCTTGTGTCAAGGTTTACATTTTACATTTGTTCCTAAATTCATAATGTTAGATGGTGTTTAAGTCGCTGTTATGGTTTTTAGAGTCTAAGTCATAGGGTTAGAGTCTCATTTCCATCATCAAATATAGCTCAACAACCTTGTTTCACTCTTTATGGATCTCATATCATGTTTTGAAAGTCGTGTTTAGCCATTTTGGAAAATTTTTGAAAGCTATGAATCCACATTTTCGTAGCGCATACAATGTAAAAAACCAGTTTTTCTCTACGAAATCATTGAACTAGGAGTTTTCGTAGCGCGCTACGAAACCCCTGAAAAAGCCTGTTTCAGCATAAAAAACTATGTTTTCTGCATTTACTAGTCAACTTCCAGAAGGGGTCCTGAGGAGCGGAGAACTAAATTTTGAAAACTGAAAGAGGCTTTTCTTCCTAATATGCCAAAATACAAAAACCGCTTTCAGTTTCTTCAAATTAATTCTAAGGTGGGAGGAATTTATGGTTAAACTTGCACTACGAAACTGCTGAAAGTCAAGCTTGGTCTTCTGGTTTTAGAAATCTTTTTAAAGATCAGTTTCTGGTCACATGAAAAGGTATTTTGGAATTTTGAAGGAGGTTTATCTTCATAAAGTCTCCAGTTACAATAACCTATCTCACTTTATTCATAAGTGTTTTCAGTTGGGATATAATAAGCTTTCTTTGAGACTCTAATTTCAGAGAATGGATTTTTCCTGTTTGACACGTGTTTTTCAAGGACAGATTCTGGACAGCTGGAGAAGTGTTTTAAAAAACCAAGAGAGGTTTTTGTTCTAGATGGCATGGAATACAAAAAACTCCTTCAGTTTTATAAAATATGTCATGAGTGAGAAGATAAGGGCTCTGTCCCACGTGCCATTTTCAAGGATCCTAAGCCTAAAAATAGGGAAACATGTTCCCTAATTTCTAGGGTTTGTCATCAGCAGTCAGGTGACAACGTGGGAGGCTTCATCAAATTCGACTTCATGAGGTTGCAGCTGTCAAAGAATGCATTTAAATTTTTAGATAAGGTTGTTGTAATCATAATAAGGAGTTACACTCCTAGTTGTAGTAGGTCTCTAGGACTGCTAGTTAGCTGTCAAATGCATTTAAAGGTTTGTTTTATGGTTAGAATAGGTGTCACTGATGGAAAATTTGAATTCTCTTGATGAGGGATGATGAAATCCTAATTTTAAATGCTATATATGAAGCAAGAGGTTGAATAAGCAAAGTGGTTGAAGACTTTTTGGCCTAGCTGCTACTTTATGTTATGAACTATAATCAGTAATGCAGAGAGGTTTTTCTGAACAGATCTGAGTTCTCATGGGGTTAATGTTGTCTTGATTTATATGTTACTTTGAATCATTTGTAGTAGATCTCATTGCTATTACTTAGAATTCACAACTATGTGCTCTGACTTCTTTTAGAAATGAGATGACTTTGTCTTTTTGCAGTTTGTTAGTAAACTATCTTTGAACTACTAGCAGTAAGTTTCATTACTATTACTCAGAATTCATAACCCTATGCTCTGACTTCCTTTAGTAATGGAATTATTGTGATGACCTATTTCCTTGAGTGAATTATCTTTGTTTGAAGACCCCATTTTCCTCAGCTTTCATGTCAAGAAACCTTGCCACTGAATTTGTTGGCTTGTTGACTCCATAGCCCAATGGTAGCAAGCCTTCATCTTTTCAACCTACAAACACAAAACCAAGATAGAGTTAGCCATCTATATTATCATAAATCAATATCATTAATCCTTTGAGAGAGCCCCTCAGGCTGAGGAGGCTAAGCCTTAGCCAAAAGATTGGTTTGAAATAGTTACACCGAGATAGTCTGATCAGCAGCCTATCAGGGACCTATTTTGGTGATAACACAAGGCTTGTGTGTTGGATACACGTGCCATAGTGAACAGAAACATCATTAAGATGAGATTGTTGGTGATTTTCGCTATCTTCACCTTCCCTCCATTGGTCATTTCGGCACTGGGGCAATGCCTCTAGACTAGAGTCCTTTTACTTTCACCTCCTTGGAAATATACAAAGAGATGAACCGCTTCCCCTCGTCGAGACAATCCTGTGATGAAGTAGATATCCATTTCCTCAAGTTCTAGTTCCTAGACTTTTATGATGAAGATCTCTTGATCTACATCCCAAACACTGATCAAATAAGGCAACAATTCCATCTAAGCCATTAACCCTGTGGTCCTAAAGAACTTTAACAACCTACAATTCCTCAGATAATTTATGCATTCAGGATCCTGAGCTTCTAGGAAGTCTTCAGCCTCATGGCCTCTTTATTTCCACTCCAAGACCATGATCTACTACAAAACATCATTTAAAACTTATTAATTATTTTTTCATTGATTAAAATCATTATTTTTTCATTGATTAAAATCATCATTTTTTGCTTCAAAAGGGAGTTTTATTTCCAAAAAATCCACCTCGGTGCCATTGTGCATGTTTTTACAAACAGAATGATGGCATCACACGAGCCTTTGGGCTCAAGTGTGATCATTGCGAGTTCGATGACCATACCCACAATGGTCGTTGGCACCCTAAAAATTTAAAATCCTCCCTTATAGCATAAAATTTACCATTTGAAATGTATAAAAAAGTGATAAAATGCAAGAGAAGGGATGAGCCTCTTACCTGTTGTGGATGGTTCGTGAAACGGTACCCTGGATCTCCCATAACAGCCACTAGAAAATCAAGATAATTAGGGCACAAAATCAATTTTCAGAGCTTACTGTGGTAAAATGGTAAAAAATAAAATTACTTTTGACTATTTATAAGTTTTGCAAGTCATTTTTTTCAATATTTTTGAAATATTTTAATGTTTTTCACAATATCAGTGATGGGTTCGTTTTTTGTTCAGTTACAAGTACCTTTAAAGTGAACAGTGATCATTATTGGCCGATTATTGCGAGTTTTATTTTTTCTCTTTTTCGAACTCATTAAATAAACGAAAAAGGAACCCCCTGGAGTCATCTTTGATCTGTTTTCTGACTCTCGAAAACTGAAAAGATTATCAAGTACTTGTCATTTTGAACTCGTTAAAGTAAATGAATTGACATCACGTGACTATATGTTTACCCCTTTTTTCAAGCTAAGATTGACTATTTACGAAAAAGGTACACCTTGGTTGAGATGACTTAAAAATTCCCTCGGATATTGTTTTCTACCTTTTCGAATTCGAGGGAAAATTACAAAAAGGGACATGATGGCGTTTTCTTTTTTTGTTTCTTTTTCAAACTCTCTAAATATGAAAAAGATACTGAGTTATTCTTACATCGAACTCATTAAAACTCTACGTCGAAAGACTCGTCACCATGATGAGACCGAGCTTCTCCTTCCTAGGGCTCGTAAAAATTACTAGGATGGATTCATTCGAAGAATGAACTTACATGACAAGCATATGCTATCCCCTTCAAACTTGTGATAAAAATAATTTGGTTACTCGCTAGAAATGGCAGGGAAAATGAAGATGAGACAACCTTTGTATAGGCAACATGTCACTCTTGAACATGACATTGTTCTGCTCTCATGTCAGGTTTGTGATATCCTCACTTAGTCACTTGTCCTGCCAAGTTTGGGTGATCCATTTTACCTCTCATTTGACTATTCCATTTTGTCATCATGACCTTTAGTCCTATGTCAAGTCAAATGCTTCCACACTCCAGAGTCGTGTCACCAATGTTCAAGAGAAGTCCAATCTTTCGATATTTACATATACATTGTTTGAATCATTATTATAGTCTTGAATATTATTCCACTTTATTCCTTGTTTCATGTTGATGATGGTGGATTCATCATTTCCCTCCTTTGACGAGTTGCTTCCTGTCAACTTTAGCTCATTAACTAGGAAGATGACCTAGAAAATCCCTTTCAGTACCTTAGAGCTGGCATGCCCGCATCCGACGATAGGTCTTCATCATTGGCTTTCGATTGGGTGATTCCACAAGTGTTCGACCTCAACTTCATTATCACATTCACAGATTGTATTGTGTACCTTGGGAGCCATTGTCATTATTGGTGGTTTCTTGTGTACCTGGTAATGGTCCACATCATTGGTTGGTAATCAAGTGGTTTTCTAGCATGTTCGACTTCAACACATTTATTTTCATGTTAGGATTCGTACATAAATCGGGTCGGGATGGAGTGCAAGACCCTGAGTCTTGTCTGTGATGACTCAAGCTGCATGGATTTATATGTCATTCATGATTGTACACATGTTTCCACTATACGGATGGTTGTGACCATACCATGGGACTTTATATTTATGATGATCCTCGTTATTTGGATGGCTATGCCCATACCATGGATCTTTTCATATAGGCTTCATCATCAAGATGGTTGCATCCATGTCGTGGATTCATGTCTTGATCTCATATATGTATATGTATATGCATCCTTGATTAGCAGGTCTCCCAATAGTGTGTGTCCTCGTCCTTGCAAGAGCTCATAAAGCATCTCAGCCATCACTCCTCATTCTACCTTCATGCTTTAGGGGGCATATGTTACACAGTATTTTGTCACGCCTCCTGCACTTCCCTATGACATACCCTAAAGTGCCCAAAACATGACCATGGAAAAGTTTAGGGGATAATATTCACAAGTGGGTTAGTTTTCCATGAGTTTTCCAAAAAAAAATATTCACCAATTTCCATTTTTTATAAAAACAATTTGCCCAAATTTTACAATATAAATTATTTTACCTTAAAAATTGCCAACATTATATAGAGAGTATATATAAAATCATTATAAATTTGAATAATTTTACAAATACATTAATAAACATTTTATATTTTGCATATTAGGGACTAGTGAGATTCACCGATGTTTTTAAACTTCAAGAAATTTTTCCGTCCTTAAAATTTTCCCTGAACATGACCATTATATAGTATACTCATCCATGTATACAACTCAGATCCCTCCTAATACTTTGTTTGGAAAATGTCTTGAGCTTTCCCTGAAGAAATAGCTCTTAAAACCCTAAAATGAGAGTCATCTCTCTTATGAGGCTTAAAACAATGATGGTACATGTTGCACTATGTTTGACCCGTGATGGCATCGCTCTGTTCCCTTGCATACCTGCGATGATCCAAACAAGGTAATTTTCCCAAAGGAGATGAGAAGCTTTGTGATGTAGAAGCTTCCAAAGTGGAAAGCTAGAGGTGGTTTTGCATAGATGAGGTCGAATCCTCCTAACTTGACCTCGTTGTCCTATCCCTATGAGCTACCTCCTTAAGATGTGGGCCTAATCCTATCTTTGGATAAGTCCTAACTCCCTCTCCCAGCCTATAAATTTCTCTTCTCCCATTCCCAAATGGTTGGTCTATGTCTATTTTCACCCTTATGCTAAGCTTGTGCCTAGAGGCTATTCATTAGACTTAGAGAAGGAGTTCTTGGAGAGTTTCTTGGCTTGGACTTGGATTACCACTCAAGGAGAGCCTTTCAACATCAAGGCTTTGGTTGTAAGATTCCCTTTATTTCCTAATAATATATAACTGCTGGTTCATCTTCCCAAAATATATATGTTCATGTATTTATTTATCTTGACATTCCTTGATTAGTTAAGTAGGTTGTTATTGGATTTTCTATTGGTTTTGGAATGCTTTGTTTTCTCTTGATCACTTGTGCAAGTACATAAATGCTGAGAGAAGCAGGAACAAGTCTGTGACACAAGCGGTTCGAGGCCCTCAATAAAGGAAATCGGAATAGCATCAAAACAAGGTAGGTCATCTCTTTCGTTCTACTTTTCAATTATAACCTAGGAAGATGTCTAGTTGATTGTCACTTCAGTTTCTAGACCCACTCATTGGGCTAGAGGGATTTTCACTATCTGCATAGAGGATTAACATTGTCAACAACAAGCTAGTTTGTCTTATCCTCATGGATACAACCTTGTGAATAATCATGCTCTTGGGGGTCCTTCACTCTCTGGGGTTACGTACCCTGGGGGGGGAATCCTTTCACCAGTTACTATGGACCATAGAAGTCATATGTCGGGGTGGACCCATACCTTCACCAACAATACATGCATCATAATCCCTATATGGGGGGCTGCAAGGTTGGTCAAAGGATTATCTTACCTATGATATGATTAGCCAACTTCATAATTCATTTTTATCTTCTCTTGATCTACCTAATTTAACTAAGTTGACTAATGACCACATCAGACATGATCCCTAGTGGCCACCTATGCCCACCAAGTTTTCTTCTAATATTCCCAAATTCGAAGGAAATCTTGGAGAGAATCTGTCCACTCATACAACTCCATATCATTTATGGTGTTCATCCAACTCTCTCATGGGCAATTGAGTTAAGCTTCACTTGTTCCAACATATGTTAATCAGGGATGCCGCAAAATGGTACGTTGAATTGGATACCACATCCTATGATGAATTATCCTCTTTAGCTCAGACATTCTTGACACACTTCTAGTTGCCCACAAGGTGTGATATCAATTTAAACCTCTTGTCAAACATCAAAAAGAATGATTCCACCCTGATTTCTGACTAGTCACCAGTGGTGTCGTCGCAAGAGGTTGGTTAGGACTAAGCTTCCTAATGAAATTTTATGCAAATGGTTCATTCAATATTTAAGACCTCAAATTGCTAAGGATGTGTCTAATTCTAGCTGCCCAATAATTTGACCTGATTTATTCACAGTCAAGAACATTATATGAAGTTCTTCCTAATGCTCCTAAGCCTTCCATTAACCGACAAAAACCTATTCCAAGCATTGTATACATGAATGAGTATATTGTTTAATAGTCATGTTTCGGGCACTTCAGGGTATGTCGTAGGGATCTGCAGGAGGCATGACAAAATACTGTGTAACACTTGTGCAGTAGGAATGACATAAGGGGAATAACCTATATGGGTGATGACACTGGAAACAATATTGCCTTCAAGTAAACTAGCCCCTCTAGGACAAGAACTAGTAGGTGGTCTCCCTCCAAACAGTGAACTATACCAGTCTTGCGACATGCTAGAACCAATTTTGCCCGCAGGTTGACTAGGAAAAACTGATGATCCTCGCCACACAATTCCAAAAGTAACTACACTTGATTGAGGAACAAGAATCGTTGGCTGAGAAAAGTTCAATGATAATACTCCCGACCCTATTGGCTGACTAGGAGGAATAACCATGGTCGGCGTAGGAGACAAAGTAGACATTAAAACATTCGGGAAATTTGTAGGAGTTATAGAAGAAACTGGTAGGATGCACCAAGAATATGTGAGAGGTATAGGTGGAGGAGTAGGTATCACCCCACTAAGATGCAACAATGATGACATGGTAGCTGACACTACCAATGAAGAGGGTAAAGATGTCTCAGACTCTGTCATGGGATAGACAACTAATAATGGTAAAAAGGTATAAGCAGGTGTGGAACCGTCAAGGTTCAACGATAGTAACTCAGGTCCTAGTGGATTGGTCAAAGGTGGATTGGCAGGAGAAATAGAATCATCTACCAAAGTTTTAATAGAAATCAATTCACTACCAAAAGGACCAAGTATAGAATCCAAAACTATGTGTTGATCTAAGTCTCAAGCATCGACGTGACCTCTCTGTGTAGGAGTGACAAGTCCACCTCGTTCAGGAGGTAAACTGTGAAGATGACATGACTGATACAGACTATATTTAGCCAAGATGAAAATTATAAATTAACGTAATTATGTTAGTGAAAGCACCCTAAGGCCAAAACTACTAACTCAAACCAAACAACACACACTAGAAACGTCCTAAAAGATAGTCACACACAAACCAAAATACAAAGAAGCTAGCAATGAAACAGTTATACTAGAGACTTGCTTCCTAGCCCTTTTGATCTGAACTTAAATAGGAACACAACAAATTATAGATATAACCATAAATACAAAGATGTAGTAGAAATAACACTTCATTTCATTAATATCAAATACTGAAATATGCTTACAAACAGAATGGAAATAAGACTACTTCAGGAGATGGTAGCTTATCTATGAGAAGAGATGTGGTGGCTACATGCCTCTGAACTGTGTTACAATGAGGCTCAAGGGCCTATTTATTATTGAAGAACATTATAAAACCCTAACCCTAGGAGATGTAACGTCAAGAGTTTTTGGGCCCTTTGGGATTAGTTGGGCAACCAACTTCCCGAGGTCATAACTTGGTCATATTATCTCCATTTGGTGCATATGATACCTTGTTTGAAAGGTCTCTTCGAGTACTACAATATTTTCTGTAGGCCCTTGCCTATGGCTATGGGCCTACAGCGGGCCTCAAAAAAGTGCCATTGAGGGGTCAAAACAGCTTCGGAAGTTTAGGGCCTGAAAAAAATGCTAAAAATAGTAAATGCTGAAATAAACAAGGAAACAAATGAAACCGACTGGAGGTCTAAGTGGAATAGGTGGGTGGCCACCAATGTCCACCTGGATCATTCCTCCCCTCCTTAGGAAGAAATGGTCCCCATTGCGTGGAGAGCTTCCATGAGGTGAGGAAATTTCTGTTGAACCTGGTCCTTGGTGAGCCACTTGCCTTGGTTCAAGAGTTGGCCAAATTTGACAACCCAATATAGTTGGATCTTCTACTAGCAAGTGTTCTTGACCTGTGTGTCCATAATCCAATTAGTTGTGGCCTGTTCCATGTAGTCTGGGTTTAACTATGTTGGTGTGAGTTGTTCTGCAATTCCTAATGTGTCCAATAATGGTGGGAAGTATGGCCGAAGGCAATCCACATTGAACATTAGGTGCAAGCCAAGGAATGGTGGAATGCTAAGCTCAAAAGCATTGTCTCCCATAGCCTTGGTAATGGTGTAAGTACCATATCAGAATGGCTTGAGCTTTTGATGGGGTCCAGTAAGGCGTTTGTTCTACAAATGCAACCAAACTTTTTCGCCCACCTAAAACTTGTGTGGCACTCAATGTTGATCATGTCGATGCTTGTACTTAGCATTTGACTTCTCCAAGATGTTGTGAACCTACTGGTAGATTTGTTGGATGTGCTCAATAAATTTAGTCGCTTTATCAGTCTTGGAAAATACATGTGT
Source organism: Pinus tabuliformis (assembly GCA_031772625.1). Lineage (NCBI taxonomy): Eukaryota > Viridiplantae > Streptophyta > Pinopsida > Pinales > Pinaceae > Pinus > Pinus tabuliformis. Next base: position 1,289,801,167 of record CM062816.1, on the reverse strand, counting down.
GGATTATGTTTGTGTAGTTGCGTTAGGCATGGAAACATCAATCAGACATAATGGTTGAAATCCTATACCCACTTGAAAGGGACTGCAACCAGTCGAGCTATGGAGAGCTCTATTATAACTGTGTTACACATGTGGAGGACTCTTATCCCAGGTTTGAGGATGCTTGGAGTTGTACATGTAGAGTATGTGCACTATCATCCTATTGACGACCTCCATCTGGCAATCAGTTTCGGGGTGGAATGCAATTAAATTGGTGAGCTTGGTGTCCAATAGTGTCCAGAGGCTCAACCAAAATGTGCTCAAGAACCTGCTATCCTAATATAATATAATGTTCTACAAGATCCCAAAATGTACCCATACTCGTTCAAAGAAGATTTTAGCAGTTTCCTGTGTGGTGATACTCTTCTTGCAAGCTGCCAATATAGCCATCTTAGAAAATATGTCCATGACCACAAATACATTGTGATTACCATGCTTGGTAGAATGGAGGCTAGACATATAGTCCATGGAGATGGATTCCCACAATTGGCTGGAAGTAGGCAGAGGAGTGTACAAGCCTTGCTTCTTAATGCTTGGCTTGGCAATGGTGCGGTCAGTGCAGGATCTGATATATTTCCCAACATCCAGTTAGAGTTTGGTCCAATAAAAGTAGTTTTGTAGTACAACCACAGTTTTCTCCACACCAAAGTGTCCTGTGACCTGACTATAGTGCACCTCCCAAATCATCTTGGCATGCTCACTTGAAGGCACACAAAGGTGGCCCAGGTAGCATAATAATGTGTCCTGAAGATGTAAATCAAGAACTTTCTTTCCATCTACTAGCATCTGGTATGTGGAGGCAAACTCTACATCAATTTTGTATAGTTGCAGCCATCCAGAGGTCTCATGACCACAAGAGTTGAGAACAATAGTCAATGTTGAAACTAGGGGCCAACTGAGGTAGTCTGCAATGTGATTGGTGCTTCCCTTTTTGTATTTAATTTTCACATGGAATTGTTGAAGATATGTAGACCACTTTTGAATCTGATGGTTTTGCAACTTCCCTTGTGTTTGTATAAACTGAAGAGGTTTGTGATCGGTGTGGATGACCGTCTCCTTCCCCAGAATGTAGTGCTTCCATTGTCAACAAGCCTTCACGATGGAATACATCTCTTTATCATAGGTGGGTTACTTCTGAATTGTATCAGAAAGTGTTTCACTATGATAGGCCACTAGATTCCCATGCTTGGTGAGGACAACACCAATAGCATAATCTAAGGTGTATGTCTCGATTTCAAATGGTTGTTGTAGGTCTGCCAGTGTGAGTACCAGTGTAGAGCAAAGGCAGTGCTTCAACTCAACGAACACCTTCTATTGGGACTCGAACTAGGAAAATGTTTCTTTCACTCCACCCTTATTAATCTAGTTCAAAGGCCAAGTAATATTGGAGAATTCCAACATGAAACTCCGATAAACATTTGCAAGGCCTAAAAAGCTGTGAAGCTCCGTTAGAGTTGTCGGGGCTAGCCAATCCTGAATGACTTAGATCTTAGTGGGGTCCACATGCACGCCACACACATCTATGATGTAACCCAAGTATTGGACTTGATTCATGCCAAAGGTACATTTCTCCAAGTTGACACACAATTTGTGTTGCCAAAGTGTTTGAAGGACCTATCAAATGTGGTTCAAGTTTTCTTCCCAACTCTCACTAAAGATGAGGATGGTGTCCATATAAACCAACACGAATGACTTGATGAAGGGCGACATGATGTCATCCATTAGCCTCATAAAAGTAGCAGGGGAATTTTTCAACCCGAAAGGCATAACCAACCATTTGAAAAGGCCTTCCCTAGATTTAAAGGCAATCTTCCATACACATGTGGGCTCTATTGGAACCTGGTGATAACTAAACTTCAAATCGATATTGCTAAAATAATTTCCCCGCTTGAGTTGATCCAGCAGGTCATCAATCTGTGGGATTGGATACCTATTCCTAGCAATGATTTTGTTTAATGCTCGATAATCAATGCGATACCTCCAGGTCCCATCCTCTATATAAGTACAACTGAGCTCCCACAAGGTGAGGAACTTGGTCAGATATGCCCTTTTTGTACCAACTCTTGGATTTTCTTCTTGATCTCTTAATTTTCCAAAATGGAGCAGTGATATATCGGCCCGTTAGGTAGAGGTGCTCTAGGAGTCAGATCGATTGAATGCTTGATCTGAAAATGCAAGGGTACTCCTATGGGTGAGGATAATATGTCCTTGTATTCTTCCATGATTGAGTCCACCTACTTCCGTTGCTTGGAGGAACCCTTCCCGGGGTCCATGGATGTGGCTACAACCTTCCCCTTACTTTGAGAGTGAATCAGAAAGAAAAAAATTCCCAGTATGGGAGATGACCTTACTGAATTACTTAGCAAAGATTAAGGAGATGGTAGTATGTGGGGTTTCCTCCGCTATCTTGTATAACTTACTACCCAAATAAATAATAACTGAGTGAGGTCTAGACTCATTTACAACATGTCGCTTCCATAAGTATGGTTGTTCTAATAATATATCACAAACTTCAAGAGGACCAACATCACACAATACCTCATCCATGAAGGGCTTGATGTTGTAGGGAAGGTGACACTGTTGGCTGATGTGGAGATCTCGTCCTTGGTGAAGCCACCTGATGGTGTACAACTACAGATGTGTTGTATTCATTAGACCTATATGCTTCATGACCTCCGCTGAAATGAGGTTCTTTTGGCTCTCATTGTCAACAATGTACTACAGTGAAGAAACCTTCACCCACATCTATGAGTGGAATAGGTGTTCCCCCTCCTCTGGATATTCAGGCTCGATATCCTGGATCTTGGTGGTGGCCACAGTGGCACTGGGCTCAGTGTCAATGATCTGGTTTCCTTTTCCATTCCCCTTGTCAGGTTCTGACTCAGAGTCATAACATGCATCTGACTCAGACGCCTTCAACTCGACCACCAATGACTGCTTGGCCCAACACTCACTTGTGTTGTAAGTGGAGCTCTTATGGAACTCACACCACTTTCCCATGTCCTTCTTTGTCTTCGCGGTGTTGTTATTTTCATGCGGCTTCAGTTGGTTATCTTGGGTCGCCCTGCATTGGCTTTTCCCTTTGTTCAACTATTTGGGGGCGCCATTCCTTGCTTTGGATTCATAGATCCAAAGTCTCGCTTTTTCTATTTAAAATTCTGCTCAATCTTGACTGTGTACTAGTATGTCATGTCAATCAAAGAGATGTCCAAGAACTCCATCTCATCTTGGATGTACTTCTGTAGGCAGCCATGGTACTTGAGTACCAAATGCTTCTCAGAATACTTGATACCCAAATTCTTGTGAAGGGTATGAAAACATTGGTAGACTTTGGCACGTCCTGGTCTCTTCCCTGCTGCAGTATGGTCCATTTTATGTATTTATCCTCATACCTCTAAATATGGTAGTACTTCTCCTTGATGGAATCCCAGAACAAATTTCAAGTGGGTGCAGCTGAAAATAGTGAGGGTTTACTTTCATCGTTCTTCTCACAGTAGGTTTCCCACCAATCCTTGACGTGGGGGTGGATTTGAGAAGTGCAAAAGTAATCTTTTCCTGGCTGGAAAATCATGGACATAAAAATATACTTCTAGAAGATTTAACCATTTATCTACGGTGTCCATCACCACGTTCCTTTGTCACTCAAGGGCTTCTTCGAGCAAGATTTTGAAAGGATCTCCTAACCCCTCATCTTTCTTCTCTTCCACCATGGGGGGTCGTTGATATTTGTGAGGCTGGTCTTATAAAGGTTTGACCAATTCAAGCCCTGACTCCTTATATTCCAACCTCGTTGGTGACATGCAAAGAAAAATAGAGAAAGAGCAGACCGCTCTGATACTATTGATCCGAACTTAAATAGGAACGCAACAAATTACAGATATAACCATAAATACAAAGATGTAGCAGAAATCATTTCATTAATATCAAATACTGAAATATGATTACAAACATAATGGAAATAAGACTGACTCGGGCAATGGTAGTTTATCTCTAAGAAGAGATGTGGTGGATACATGCCTCTGAATTGTGTTACAATGAAGCTCAAGAACATATTTATTATTGAAAAACATGATAAAACCCTAAACAACCAAAACCCTAACCCCAAGAGATGTAACACCAAGATTTTGTGGGTCGTGTTGGCATTAGTTGGGCAGCCAACTTCCCATGGTGATAACTTAGCCATATTATCTTTGTTTGTTGTGTACGATACCTTGTTGGAAAGGTCTCTCCAAGTACTACAGGATTTGTTGCAAGCCCTTGCCAATGGATTTGGGCCTAAAAAATGTTGCTTGGTGGATCAAAACTACTCTAGAAGTTCAAGACACAAAAAAATGCTAAAACTAGTAAATGCTAAAATAAGTAAGGAAACAAATGAAACCGATTAGAGTTCTAAGTGGAATAGGTCGGAGGCCACCAATATCCACCTGGATCACCTTTTAGTTATGAACTCAATCCAAGTTCCCTCACTAACTGTCGAACACCCCCTGAGAGGATTGAGAGAGTATGACTAATACTTATCCCAGGTACAGAGAATATGACCTAATGAGCCTCAGTATTGCAACAAGAATGCTGCAACCCCCAAGACTACCAACTTTAATAATCAACTCAGGGTTCGTACAAACTTAAGAGGTATTTGCACTATATGTGCAGCATACAATGTGTCCTTCTTTCAATGGCATGATGTAATGGATTGAATGTAATGAAATCAAATACTAAACTAATTGCATCAATGTAAATGTTACTTTGAAAATAAATTAATCCTAGACAAGGCTCGCCGCCATCCATGGAGCTAAAAATAGTTGACTCGAGGAGAATCTCCCATTTTGGGCTTGTGATTGGTCAAAAACGAAGACCATACCCCTGCTTTTAAGTAATGTAAGATGTGCTTGAATGTCTTAAAGACCACCTTCCCTGACTGATAAGGGAAAGTGACTAAATTCCTTCACCATCGCCTTTGGAACAACAATTTGTAATTGAAATCCTAAGAGCATGATTTCAAATAAATAGGTCTAATCTACTTTTTAAAAAGGTATGCCCTGATTGGTGTTTTATTCTTCCTCAATCATAGATTTAGAGCATAGGGATTATTATGCAACCCTAAGAGACAAAAACCAATATTTTTGAGTAAAGTTGGTCAAGTTTACATGTGTTAGAGGAGTGTGACAGGAAGTTACAGTGTTTGCTACAGGAAGTTACAGGTTTGCTACATGAAGATGTAATTCACCAAATGACCAATTAAATCAAGTCCAAATGGGATGGAACAAATTTTATTATTGAATAGGATGTCTTATGTCTCCATTCCAAGTGGAATCCCTCAAAAATACCACTGTTAACATGTGCTAAAAAATAGCAGATAATTACTAGGCTAAAATCTAGAAATTCGAGAACTAGTGAGCTAGTTAATATATCAAATACCTAACCTAATAAAGTGAAAATGAAATGGGGTCAATTTTTTTATTAACTTTAATATTTTTATGATATAATTCAAGTGGAATAAACTCAAATTAATCTCATTAGCATGTTCTAAAAAATAGCATAAAATTACTACTATTTGCTACAAGGGACTTCCAGAATATTTTAGATTCGTGAATAAGGGAACTAATCCAAGTAGATAAATTACCAATATGACCTTTAAAATTTGTTCCAAGGATGAAATAATTCTTTGTTGGAAATAATACTGAGAGGGGGGGGGGTGAATCAGTATTATCAAGTAAAATATTTCCTTTTTCAATTCCAGATGATATATGCTACTTCTGTTAATAAAAATCGCGTATATACGCAACTACAGATAAAGAAACCCGCGTATACAAAGTAGACTTATAATTTGATTTATCTTTCAGATGTCAGTTATTAATCTGTGTATCAGAAGCAAATAAATAGTACCAAAATCAGAGCAGAAGACAGTCACACACAAGAACACAAGATATAAGGAGGAAACCCAATGTGGGTGAAAACCCCCTGCTGCAATTCGTCTCTATCTTCTTTTTAATTAGAAACTTCTCTTTACAATGTTTTGTACTGGTGCAGTCTTTACTAGTACGTAGGTTGCAACCTGCAGAGAGCTACAACTCTCTCTCGTTCTCCAGCTTTCCTGGAAGGGAGCTCCAACCCCCTAAGTTCTTGTACTAGCTTGAGATACTAGTACGTAGGCTCCTACCTGCAGAAGGCTGCAACCTTCTCTTTGCTTTCAGGGACCTCGTTTCATTAATTTTCAGACTGGATCCACAAGTAACATCAATCAAACATCAAGAATTTCTGCATAACCCAAACTCCTTTTCACCAATCAAAAGCTGAAACAAATAAGCACTTTTCTGACCACTGTACCCAGAACACAGTAACTGTAATCAAACACCAATTCTGAACCCAGAACACTGCAGCAATAAAACAGAAGCAGCTAGAACATAAATCAAGATATATACGCTACTTCACTGTTCAGCAACCTGCGTGTATACGCTTCTGTATCACAACCAACCTGCGTATACGCTTCTTTCATTCACAGAAAAAGCGTGTATACGCACCTGCAATTCACTGAACCTGCGTACAGATCTATAAGGGATAATTTATTCTTTTAAGCATTCAGACATTAGTTAACCCAGATTTATAGATCAAGAGAGCATCACATATAATAGATCAAAATTATACAGAGATACCAATGTTCAAGCCTTGAGATTTTGATCCGTCAATAGCCCTTATCCTTCTTGCGCTTAGGTTCCTCCTTTTTCAGATCTAGATCTGCACCATAACCCGATCACACGTATTCCAGATCTAGCATAATATCAGATATTCAATAATTCAGATGGTGATTTGCCACATGATCTCCTTCCTCTTTTATAGTTTTAGGCCTTCCATAATACCACGGTCCAAAACCATAATAAACCAATACCAAGGGCCCAAAACCTGGGGTCAACTCTTCTGACGAGATACCATGGTCCACAACCATAGGTTCAAATTCCAAGGACTAACAACCACGGACCAAAAATAAGTTTCCCACCATGTACGCGCTTTTATGTGCATAAAAGTGCGTGTATACGCATACGTGACTTCGGAACGTATAAACTGCGTGTATACGCGTATTCTGCAAGTTGTACCTGCGTATACAAGATTTCCTTCATTCTAAGCATCTGAACTGAGATCTGTCACCAAAGTGAGTTGCCATCAAGGACAACACCTATACCATAGCGCCATACCTGTGCCAAAATGCCAACATTCTTGTGATCCTACAAAATAACTCACTTCAACCATTTAACCCAATCCTACAACAAGCAATCTTAATACTAAATGTAGAAATAGGAAAAACAAGAACAAGAGATGCATGTGAATAAGAAGTGAAAAGAAGTAAGGTAAATTGTAAAATAGGGCTATGAGGATCCTGGAATGGCCAAGCCTAAGGATCATCAGATTCCTATGAAGGATACCAAGCATTAGAAGCTAAAAAATGGCACCAATCTTCATTATTTGAATCAATGTAGGTACATCCCTACTAGAAATGAAAGTGGAGAAGTAAAAATACAAGTTTTCTCCACAATAAGACTAAGAAAAGCCAACCCCAGAGGGAAATTTGAATTGGTACTTATAAAAAATTATTATGAAGCATTCTCCTTGAAAGGAGGAAGCTTTCCCCTCCAAAATACCTCAAATAGTGGATCTAGTTCCCAACACTAGGAATCTTCATTAAATGACAGGGAACATACTCCTAGATTTTATCAATCACTAGAGCTACAAAAATTGTGCAATAATTTCATAATATCTTTTTGATTTATTATCCAATATTTATTCTCTTGTAGTAGGGATCAAGTCTCCAAATTATCTCCTCCTTCAAATCTTCATAATCTGCCCAATATTCTCACAGTATTCTACAAAAATTAATAATATTAGGCACAAATATGAAATTATCCATAAACCTTCCTAATAAACACATTAAAGCTAAAAACCATTATTAAGTGTAGAAGGAGAGGTTTAATATATCCTTTATGTTCCTAAGAAATATTATATGGACCTTAATTTGTGTTTAATTTGGAGGCCCATCATAATCCCCTGCTGAAATTGTTGCTCATCCTCTGAGCAACCTATCCATCTTCTCGCCCTTTTGTTCTTTTCTTATGCCTCAGATGACTTTCATGATATCCCATATTGATGTGGATGTAACTACCCCTATTGGATAAGATTTGTGCTTATCTCAATTTCCCATAATTCCTTTGATTCTCCCTCTCCTATCATGACTTCAATAAACTTCTATCAATATAGAACAAGGAGTTTCTCTTTTCTGCTACAAGAGTGAGAGTATTTATGGAAACTTCCTGTAGCACTCTGTTAGATTCCTGTAGTAGTTTCTCAGCCTTCCTATAGATTTTCAAAGCCCTCATATAGGGCTACAATATCTTCCTGTAGCAATTACATTCTTCCTGTAGTAATCTAGACAGGGGTTGAAATTTGATTTTGAGCTACTGCGATGATGGAGAGTGGTGAGTACATGAGCTGCACACAACTTGAATCCTGTAGAAACTAATATTTACATGCCAATAGGTGGTGGGTCCACCTTTTAATTTTTTAATTTTTATTTTTTTATCGATTTGTTTCCATTATTCTTTTGCTTTTTTCAAATTTTCTCTATTTTTTTGCATTGCATGCAAAATAAACTCAAAGTGCTTTGAGTTAACTAAGTTGGCCCTCACCTTCTTCTTTGCACTCCTTGTCTTCCATCATGACTAAATGACTACATCCCACTTTCTCAAGTCCTCTTCACTTTTTCCTTGTCCTCTCCCCCATGTGCAGGTGTCTTGGTGGAAACGTGAAGTTAATTGTTAGATAAGGTAGAGGTTTCTTTGCTACTAATCTTGGCTATAAAAACATTTCCTTCATACACTTGCAATGTTTTTCAAGCTAAAATAAGTTTGTAGGAAAGGTTTAAAGGATTTCATACTTGATCCTTACCCTTGATGTGTTTTTGCAAGAGATATTGAGGTTGTTGATATGAATGGCTAATTTGTCTTTGGTGGTCCTGGAGCTGCTACTAATGATCTTGAAGCTACATGTGATAATCTACTGGAGGTCCTATTGCATATAGACTTGAATATGGAGGTCTCTGTTGGGAGTGGGATCCCCCAAGGGCAGTTTTGGGGCTGTTATCACCCCAAGAAACTCTCCTAGGTTGTATATCAGAGATGCTCGGGAACATTACAAACTGAACAAAAAGTTGGATAAATTGGTGGATGAATGAAACAAATGCTGCATATTCAAGCCAGATAACCACTCCTACTATGCTAAACCCTAGACATGGGTGAACACCCCCAAACTACAAGGCTTTTAACCACCAATTACTCATAGTTTTAGAGACAATGTGATGATGGAGAACACTGATCACACCAGCAGATGCACAGGACCCTGTGATGGCCAGCTACAACTAGTTTAAAGGTCTGTAAATCTGTTTTCTAATACACAGACAGGATGATAGCTCTCTGGCATTAAAACAACAGAAACCTACAAACAAATTCAATGATGCATGCTAAATCCTAACACAGAGGTGGGATGATAGCCCCTCTAATGCTAAAAATTAACAGCTCATGAAATAATGCAAAACAGGCACAGCCTGGAACAAAGAAGAAGAAGTGGAAAGTGAGCAATCAATAGCAAAAGAAGCTTGTATTAACTAGAAATGAAGACCAGAAGCTGCAGGGCTCATAATAGTTATAGTCTCCAGAAGTTGAAGTTTACACCAGAATTACATTCATCAACGATCATTCAATTGTGTTTTTGGGTATATATAGAGTTTGATTACAAATATTTTCTGCTGCTCTATGCATAGAGGGGTCATAATGGACCACCAACCGCTTTAATTCTCTAATGGCATCTCTGCTACAATATTCTTGCTTTCATTGATGAATTTGACGTTCTCTGGTGCTCGGCAATCCTTCCTGAATAGGTGGAGTGTAATATGAAGCATGCCCCATAACTTATAAATGCTTGTGATATGCTTGAGGCATGTCCTTGCCCTTCTCGGCCATCCTTTTTGTTGAATGGGGTGGTTGAAAATTAACTGCGCAGAATGATGAATACTGGCCCTTCTCTTTTACCTTTTCGGGCTCTGTTTCCTGGCAAACTGTAAACCGTGACTGTTCTTTCTATAAACGGTGAAACGCTGCAACACTGCTAATTCCAACCCATCACTGCTTCTTTCGGACTTCAAAAATTCCATAACATGATTAACTCCTTTATCGGGTTCGCCCTTGGGTCGCTATCACATGTCGCACTCGGCATGGTCCCTTTGTTCCCTTTGTATTTTGTTTATACTTGAAAAGCATGGGAAATACATGAAAAGGGCCCCCCTCCGGACTTCAAATATTTAAACAATTTCATTTTGGAAACCCATCAGTTCTGGGTCTTATCGCATCGCGCACCTATGCACGTAAAGGCTATCCCCCTTGGTTTTCCTGATTGCGATCTGTCGATGCGATGTGGGCCATTGATCAGGGGGCGTGATCGACGGTCCTCATTTAATTGCTGATCACCATTATCATCGCCCCATGTTTGCGCCGATTTGCCTCTGCCGATGCGACCCGCCAATCCGATCATCGGCGATCGCTGATCGCCATTGCCATCGCCCCATGTCTGCACCGATTTGCCTCTGCCGATGCGACCCGCTAATCTGATCATTGGAAATCGCTGATCTGATCATCGGCAATCGTTGATCGGCGGTGTCCTGTGCCTACTTTAAGCCTGCCCACTTTGCTTGGCCGATATGCGATATGCGATTAACTGCCTAGATCTGGGTCGTTGATCAGCTAGATCTAACGATGGCTGTGCAATGCCCAGTTTAAGCCTGCAGAAATGCTTTTGCACGATTTTATAGTGTTTTGAGCCTCCCGATAGTGTATTTCTGCTCTTCCAAGGGCTCTCCTCTTGCGATGGTTTTGACTTTGAATGATCCTTAAGAGGATTTTGAAGGCTTTTGGGGCACTTTTGGATCCATTTTTGGGCATCCTTCTGCACGCAAACAACCCGATCAGGACTGTATTTGATCCTCAAATGTTGGATTATATAGCAGAGCTAACACTGGCTCCTTCTGGGGATGAGATCCTCCCTGTGAGGTCTCAAGAACTGCAGACCAATGCCTTCATACAAAACAAGCTTAAAAATATTTGCCTAGTATTCCATTGGGCATGGAGTCTAATTAAGTCTACGCTAAAACCTGTAAAAGAACATGCTTACAATCATTAAGGCTTGAAAACCTTAAACAACATAAATCTTCAAAAATTAGCCATCTACTGGACCATCAAAACTGTTTCCCCTCTTCTCGGCCGGCCTATCAGCCGGTTCATCATAGATTTGCAAAATTGGATTGATTTGATCCTCTACCTCAAAAATTTTAGGGCATTTGATTTTATCAGGTAGAGATGGCTTATATTTTACCCCCTCTTTGTATGCTCTCATCCTTAGATTTTCTTCATAGGAGCCTTTGTACACCTGTTGAATAACAATGGTTGTTGTGTACTTGCATGTGTCATTTGTAGCCTGCACAATTAATATGAATGGTGAACCAATGTATTCTTGTGCGGGGGACACAAGGACTTCATCTGCTCCTGCATCTTCCTTAGAATAGTCCACATCCAAGGAGGTGTCCCAAACTAGTGCATCCTCTTCCTCTGTGATCTGGAAAACTGCCCCTTCAAGCTGTGTGGAGGCCACCTGGGCAGGCTTCGGGATATCAAGACAGATATTATCCATATCAGCCCTGGGCATTGAATTCTGGCCTGCTTCAGTGCCTAGGAGGCAACTATGAGGGATTGTCTCTTGAACAGACAGAGAAGCATAAGATGATGGGGAGCTTTCTTCTCCCTTTTTGATCACTGGACTAGGGATAATAGCAGGTTGGGCGATTTGCAAATCTGCATAGTCATTAGAAGATGGGCTAGCTTTAGGCTCAGATTCTTTGAGGATGGTAGGACCTGCTGTTGGTTGCTTCTGCTGATAAGCTTGTTGTTCTGCAGTTACAACAAACTCATGAGCAATGCCTCTGGATAATGACCTTTCATAAGCAGCTCGGGTTAAGAAGGGGGCACTGCCCTTATCTTCCAAACCATGGACCTCATCCTCCTCTTCACACTACTCTTCCTCCATGACTATACTCTGGAGAAGGGTCTTCACCCTTCGGTCTTCGTTTGCATCTTTGTTTCTTTGCAAAATCTGCAACTGCTCCTGTGCTCCTCTATATGGATCTGGACTTGGAAGAGAAAAGGCACAAGGAGCTCCTGCTTCCTCAGAATACTGCTCAGCCTCTAATCTGGAAACTGCAGAGGCTAATGACTCTATCATCCTGGCTAATTTATCGATCTTAAGATCTGAGGATGATGAGAACTCTCCTCCCTGTCTTCTCCTATCAGCATCACCTTCGAGTCTTTCTACAGCCATAATGTTTGATTCTACTTCAAAAGCTGCATCTTGCATATCAGCCAAAGAAGCACATCTTCTTTCTCTTAACAGCAGGCAAAACTGAGAATCGAAGGCATTGGCATAAGTGAGCATAGCAGAAGTAGGGGTGGGTTTCACTTCGTATGGCATTCTGCTGTACATATGGTTGAATCTCTTGTTGAAATCAGACAGCAGCTCACCATCCTCCCTCTGCAAGTTCCCAAATTCAGTATGGTAATAGAGCAGATCTTTATTATCCCCCCAACGCTTTAGAAACACATCATCTAAGGCCTCAATGTCTGCTATAGACCTAGGGGTTAATTCTCTGAACCATTTTCTAGCTTCCCCATCTAGGCTTTGGACAAAAACCCTCATCCACACATCATCTTCATTGATATCCAGGTTATTAGCATAGCTATAAAAGGACTCTAGATTTTCTTCAGCCGATACTCCATCTGTACTAGTAAACTTAGGCATGTATTTCTGATAATCTCCTGTAAGCATGGCATTTAAAGGAGAAGGCAAGACCAAAGGTCCATATCTAGCAGCAACAATTTTTTCTATCTTTGTGAGAGCTTGTTGGCCTACCATGACTAGGATATGTGGAAGGATACTGGTATATTGAGTGGATGATAGAAGGCTGACGGACAATATGGGGGACTTGTTGAACAAGGAGCTGTATGAATCTCTGAAGGTATTTCTACACTAGCAGAGATACGTAAGAATTCTTGGGCTTACCTGATCCTGATGCTCCTTTCTGCAAAGTTTTCTTCGTCTTAACAATCTTCTCAGGGTCAGGCACTGGAACAACTAGTGATTTCTGAGGATTTCTTCGAGCATGTCTCACAACTGAGCCAGGACTGTAATGTGGAGTCGCCAAAGGTTGGTCATCCTCTAATGGAGTCGCCAGATAGATGATTACAACCAGAAATGTGCCCAAACCTTGTCTATCATCAAAGTTTGGAACTGTGTCGTTCTCCCAGGGAAGTTGAGCTTCAATCTACTCTCCCCGGCAATGGCGCCAATTAATGTTATCACCCCAAGAAACTCTCCTAGTTTGTATATCAAATATGCTCGGGAACATTACAACTCAACAAAAAGTTGGAAAATTGGTGGATGAATGAAACAAATGCTGCATATTCAAGCCAGATAACCACTCCTACTATGCTTAACCCCAGACATGGGTGAACACCCCCAGACTACAAGGCTTTTAACCACCAATTACTCACAATTTTAGAGATAATGTGATGATGGAGAACACTGATCACACCAGCAGATGCACATGACCTTGTGATGGCTAGCTGCAACCAGTTTAAAGGTATGTAAATCTGTTTTCTAATACACAGACAGGATGACAGCTCTCTGGCATTAAAACAATAGAAACCTACAAACAAATTCAATGATGCATGCTAAATCCTAACACAGAGGTGGGATGACAACCCCTCTAATGCTAAAAATTAACAACTCATGAAATAATGCAAAACAGGCACAACCTGGAACAAAGAAGAAGAAGTGGAAAGTGAGCAATCAACAGCAAAAGAAGCTTGTATTAGCTGGAAATGAAGACCAGAAGCTGCAGGTCTCATAATAGTTACAGTCTCCAGAAGTTGAAGTTTACACCAGAATTACATTCATCAACGATCATTACATTGTGTTTTTGGGTATATATAGAGTTTGATTACAAATATTTTCTGCTGCTCTATGCATGGAGGGGTCATAATGGACCACCAACCACTTTAATTCTCTGATGGCATCTCTGCTACAATCTGCTTGCTTTAATTGATGAATTTGACGTTCTCTGGTGCTCGGCGGTCCTTCCTGAACAGGTGGAGTGTAATATGAAACAAGCCCCATAACTGATAAATGCTTGTGATCTGCTTGAGGCATGTCCTTTCCCTTCTCGGCCATCCTTTTTGTTGAATGCGGTGGTTGAAAATTAACTGCGCAGAATGTTGAATACTGGCCCTTCTCTTTTCCCTTTTCGGGCTCTATTTCCCAGCAAACTGTAAACCGTGACTGTTTTGGTTATAAACGGTGAAACGCTGCAACACTGCTAATTCCAACCCATCACTGCTTCTTTCGGACTTCAAAAAGTCCATAACATGATTAACTCCTTTATCGGGTTCGCCCTTGGGTCGCTGTCACATGTTGCACTTGGCATGGTCCCTTTGTTCCCTTTGTATTTTTTTTATACTTGAAAAACACGGGAAATACATGAAAAAGGCCCCACTCTAGACTTCAAATATTTAAACATTTTCATTCTGGAAACCCATCGGATCCGGGTCTTATCGCATTGCGTACCTATGCACGTAAAGGCTGTCCCCCTTGGTTTTCCCAATTGTGATCTGCCAATGCGATGTGGGCCGTTGATCCGGGGGCACGATCGATGGTCCTCGTTTAATCGCTGATCACCATTGCCATCGCCCCATGTCTGCGCTGATTTTCCTCCACCGATGTGACTCGCCGATCCGATCATCAGTAATCACTGATTGCCATTGCCATCGCCCCATGTCTACGCTGATTTGCCTCCGCCGATGCGACCTGCTAATCTGATCATCAACGATCGCTGATCGGCGGTGTCCTGTGCCCGCTTTAATCTTGCCCACTTTGCTTGGCCGATATGCGATATGCGATTAACTACCTAGATCTGGGCCATTGATCGGCTAGATCTAACGGTGGCTGTGCAATGCCCAGTTTAAGCCTGTGGAAATGCTTTTGCATGATTTTAGAGTGTTTTGAGCCTCCCGATAGTGTATTTCCGCTCTTCTAAGGACTCTCCTTTTGCGATGGTTTTGACATTGAATGATCCTTAAGAGGATTTTGAAGGCTTTTGGGGCACTTTTGGATCCATTTTTGGGCATCCTTCTGTGCGCAAACAACCCGATCAGGATTGTATTTGATCCTCAAATGTTGGATTATATAGCAGAGCTAACAGGGCTAAAATCCCATGTATGAGTTAAATTTTGTAATAAAATGGTAAAGTCTCCACATTTTTGGTTGTGGAGCATTAAGGTGTTATGTGTCATAAAGGGTAGTCCGCCCTTAGTTTTGTAAAGTAAAGTCAGCTGTAAGAGATCTACTCATGGTCCGTGGACCATGGAATTGTATAAAAAGAGCTAAGCTCTAAGTAGTTAGAGACACATATCATGTAAAAGAGTGGTAGCTCTGAAGTAAGAAGTCTAAGTCTTGGGTCACAGCGTAGGTAGAGGATCTGCAGCTAAGTGCGCAGAGGCCTAGGGTAGAAGTCCGCAGCTAAGTGCGTGGACCCCTATAGCTGTGTGCGCAGGGTAGATAGAGTCTGTAATCACTTGGAAGTTATCAATAAAGGGAATTATTTGGCAATTTCTGTGTCTTCGTTCTGTTGATGCATCTGGATATTTTATGTATGAATTTCCTTTATTATGCTTATATGATGCGCGAATGAATGCAATTACATTGAATAATCGAACGCAATTACAAATATTTGTTTACGTGGTGTTAACTATAATTTTTTGATAAGATAAGCAAGTCACTTAGATTAATTTGGGAATTTGTACGACGCACTGCCATAGCAGCATGAAAGTACTTAAGCAGCAAGCTAGGGCTATGCAATGGTCGATCGTACCCTTTCGTGGAGGTGTTGAAGATGGGAATAGAGAGCTCATCTCACAGGCCTTAGAGCAAAGCAACATGTGTGAAGGTAAGGATAGAGGGAATCAAACAACATCACAACCATTTCAGGGTGCGGAAACTTGGTTCCAGCATCCCCCCATACTGCTTCAGGTGAGACTTCAGTCCACTCTCCATGGGATGATGCCAAAAGGGCCAGTAGTAGGGATTTGTTTGGCTAATTAATGTTGAACCTGGGTCAGGCCCCCTCAAGCCAACAAATGGTTCTATTTCCAGGACTGAAATCTACATAAGAGATGTGTGATGTTGTATCACTGGAATCCAACAAAGAAGGAGATCAGAGACTGGTTGGATAGGAAGATCCACGAATTCGTGGCATAGGAGAACAGAAACCTACGACTGACAAAGGAACAGTGGTTGGACAGATACCTGTATACAGAGATCCACGAGATCTTTTTCTGCTCCTTCCCTATTGAGTTATACGAGTGGATCGTGAAGCTAGAAAATAGCCAAGGATGGTGGAAACTTGACGGTCCTATTGTGTGGACCCCGGAGCTAATACATAAATTGGAAGCATTGGAAGATAAGATTGCCCACACTGTTGATCATTGACTCGATCATGTCATAGGAGGATTTGTGATTGAATTCACAGTCGACACCTCAGTCATCTACAATGAGGCAAAGCAACGCTTTTTCAAAGGACCGCAAGGTAAGTACATAAAATTTTTGAATACCTGGATTAAAATTCTATTGTGAGAAAAACGGGTTATGCAACTACCTTGATGTTTGGAACTACATGAAGTAGAAAAAATTATAGGAACGAAGGACAAAAGGGTCCAGAGTACAGTCCATTGATTTCACCTCTGTGAGGTGATGAGGAAGGGATATCAAAGGTTTCTCCACAAAGTGCTATTCAGTTAATAAGACAAGGATTCCCACGAATACCACCTCCGCCCACACCACCTCCAACTTCACCCGTACCACCTCCACCTCCACTGCAGTTCAGTATGCCAAATACAATGAAGCTGCCTTTATTCAAAGGCTTGGGAAGTGAGGACCCAAACTAGTTATGGTTCATTGTGAGGGCTGTATGGGAAGCTCAAGGTGTTATAGATGATCATATAAAGAAGGTGACACTGGTTAGTGCTCTACAAGATCACACGCTAACCTGGTATATTAAGTACTCTAATGATAACCTGAATGATGGAGTGGCAGACATCCAGGCAACACTGAATAGAGAATTCAGTATGCCTAAATCCGAGGCACAGTCGATTGTGGGATTCAAAGAAATCGCGATGCAACTAGGTGAGACACCTTGGGAACGAGATCAGAGGTTTAAGTGTACAATACGCAAAGCCAACATGATTTTGATAGATGGATAGCATTGCGAGTGGTTTGTGGCTTCGCTACTACCACATTTAAGCGGTGCACTGTCGTAGCAGAAGATAACAACTCAGGCAGAGGCCTTGGATATTGCCATGAGACTACATGAAACCCCGATGCAAGATCCAAACCTGGGGGTTAAGCAGATCCATGCACAACGAAAGAACCTATGCCTTGAGATGCAAAGTCTGAAGCAACACAGGATGGTTCGACTAGAGGTGCGCGAGGAGGTATGGTGCTTGAAATGCAAGAGTCAGGGTCATGACAAAGACCATTGCCCGGTCTTTGCAAACTATATTTCAGGAGGAGTACTGGTGCCTGTAAGACCAGAAGCTCAAGCAGGACTGAGCGCAGGGCCTGCATTATGGTGTGCTATATGTCAGGTAGTAGGAACGTGCCACAAATAACTATCATTTGCTTCAAAAAATTTTACAGGTGTCGCAACTATTCTGTAATTTTTGTAGGTCGGTAGGGCATGATGAGCATAATTGCAGGAGTTATGAATTGATGATGGATAGAACTCCTACCTATAGGGTTCAGACCGAAACGCGGCCCCTTGACCAAAGTGCAAGGATGGCGCGGACAGGATTTTAGGGACACGAAAGAGTCAGAGGTGGAGGAGGACCTGGTAGATGTCTAGGATAGTTGATTTGCTACAATTGCGGAGGACCAATACATTATGCCCGCGATTGCACTAACCCAACACGTCTGTTGTGCAAGTATTACACGTTGTTTGATCATGAAACGGAAGACTATCATACGCTGATAGCTAGGATACGTGACAAAGGGGCACTACCATCTCCACCAACTCAGAACCTGCAAATGATGATGTTTGAGCTGCGCGAAGAGGATCCAAATGTAAATATAGTGCTCAGAAGTGGAATTGTGACAGGAGATGACAAGGGGAAAAAGCCAGAAGACAGTACATGGGTTCAGAAAGCTCTAATGAAGGAGGTTGAGTTCGATTTGGAGCACACACGTGAAACCTTCATGGAAGCCAAGAAGAGCTTCACTGAGGCCTCCACCTTAGGAAGCAAGGATAAGCCTGAGCAGGAGATGGACCCCTCTATGCTAACAACTCTCCTGGAGACCTATATGAAGTTACTGTGTGATAGTAACACTATGAAAAGGCTACAAGAGCTCATCAATAGATGTGCTAGAACCACGTCGGGTGAGCCGCACGTGGTACAGAAGATTGGCAAACATAGAACAAGGACGGGATGGGAGATGAAACTCACCGCAGAGATAGGAGAGTATGAAATGGATCAAGTTATTTTGAACCTGGGTTTTAGACGTGAACATCCTATCGAAGCAGACTTGGGAATGAATGGGGAGACCCCCACTGCAATGGTCTCTAATTCAGATAAGGATCGCAAATAAGTAGAAGATCATCCCTATGGGGCGGCTGCAGGGGTGACCGTGGATATTGAGGGAGCGAGCACGCTAGCTGATTTTGAAGTAATAGAGATAGTGGATGACAACAATCCTTATGCTATGCTTCTGGGAATTGACTGGGCTACTGATATGAACGGGGTAATCAATCTGAAGAAGTAAAAGATGATCTTTTAGAAGAAATCATTGCGCGTCATAATACCCCTAGATCCGGTTGAAGTTTCGTGCTATATGGAACTAGTCTGCGATTATGAGAGTGATGACGATCTAGACTATATCTATAAGATAACAGCACGAGGCCAATATTGGGTGAACCCCACTGCGGACGGACGAATTACATGGGATTGTGAGAGTTCCTGCATGTTGCACTCCGATGAAGAAATAGAACGCTGGTAGAATCGGTTACATGAAGTAACTACGCTAAATTGCAACATGATGACCCGATCGCTACGCTGTGTGTCCTCAAAGGTTAGAAATCTACCTAATTATGATGGTTTGAATGAGGTAGATGTATTTTTGGATGCATTTGAAAGGGAGTTACAAGAAAAGCAGTGCTTCTAGACATTGGATTGGGTACTACATGCTACGCCCGCAAGGTGGTGGTGTACACATAAGGGAAGCTCTGATTATTGGTGTGAATGTAGGAGAATGATGAGAACTCATTTTGGGAAGCCAAAGATGTGAATGACAGACAAATATGATGGGTAGGATGATACACACACGCCTTTGGCCAAATGGGCTGAGGCTTATGAAGAAAAGCCCCAACCTGAATGGGTGCACTTATTCTGTCATACCCTGGATGTTGTCCTGATGAACTAGCATGTATAAACAGAGCTCCGCCATGGGACAGGCGAATGGGATATCCTGGGTGAGGGATTCATGATGACATTCAATTTTGAGGACATGTTTGACAGTATTGATGAAGCACTACAAGAAGTGAAAGCAACAATCTTTAGGATACCGTAGGATCCTTTAGACCTGATTTAGCCTGAATGGGCTACTCAGCTGAGTCACGTGCTAGAATGTTATAATGTAATTGTTGAAGAAGAGGACGAGGACCCGTGGAAGATTAACATTCTAGAAACAGAAGGTCACAACGAGGTTCGAGGACCATAGATTGAGAACCCTGACATAATTGCATCGTTGAAAGTAAAACAAGTAAACATTGGTATGGAGGCAGAACCCAAATTCGCAAAGATTGGAGATTGCTAGAACAAAGCGATGATGGATAAGGTCGTTGAATTTCCTTGCGAATACCAGGATTTATTCCCTACCAAGTTTACGGATCTGAGAGGGATAATCGGGGACCTAGGAATGATGAAGATCACGTTAAAGCCCGACGTGAAGCGAGTTAAGCAAAGGCCTTACCATCTCAATCCGAAATATAAGAGTAAGGTCTACTTAGAGCTATAAAAGATGCTCACAGCAGGAATCATTGAGCCTATGGAAGAATCTAACTGGGTAAGTCCAATGTTGGTACAGGAAAAGAAGCACAAAGATGAAATAAGGATATGCGTGGATCTCAAAAAGCTAAATGACACTGGTGTACATGATCCTTTCCCGACTCCATTCATTAATGAAGTGTTGGACAATGTAGGTGGCTAGGAAGTTTATTCCTTCACTGATGGGTTCTCTCGGTACCACCAGATCAAAATCGCGTCGGAGGACAGGAGCAAGACAACCTTCGCCACTAAGTGGGGTTGTTTTCAGTACACTGTAATGTCGTTTGGATTGAAGAATGCGCCTACAATCTTCTCACGCATAGTTGTTGCTGCGTTCAAGGAATTTATTCATAAGTTCCTGGAGGTATATTTTGATGACTGGACTATGTTTGGGCTGGTTAAACACCATGTAGCAAGCTTGTGCCTGATGTTGGATACCTGTCGAAGATACCAGATCGTGCTTAATCTCAAGAAGTGTCTATTTTGTGTTCTTTTTGGGAACTTGTTGGGGCATGTGGTTTGCAGACAGGGACTGATGGTAGACCCCGCAAATATCGCGGTGGTACTGAACTTGGAAGCACCGAGGAGTGTGAAATAGTTGCATGCTACCCTAGTACATATAGGCTATTACAAATTTTTTATCAAAAGCTATGCCTAGATCACTGCACCTATGGAGAAATTGCTAAAGAAGGATGGCACATTTTGTTGGAACGATGACTGTAAGAAGATCTTGGATATATTGAAAGAAAAGATGGTCACCGCGTTGATTCTAGTCTTCCCAGATTGGAAGAAAGAGTTTCATGTACATGTCGACACATCATGTATAGCGCTGGGAGCAGTACTGACACAGACTGGCGGAGAAGGCTTGGATCATCCTATCGCGTTTGCAAGCTAGAGATTATCCAAAGTGGAGAAGAACTATTCCACCACTGAGAGCGAGGGGCTAGCTATGGTGTATGCACTCTAGAAGTATAGGCACTACTTACTAGGAGGACATTTTAAGATGTATACATATCACTTTGCATTGAAGTACCTGGTCAATAAGCTTGTATTGGGGGAGAGAATCTGTAGGTGGTTCTTATTGTTCCAGGAGTATGATTTTGAAGTTGTTGTGAAGCCTGGATGACTGAATGCAGGACCAGACCATCTTTCGTGCATCAAAACAGGTGAGGAATCCACTAATTTGGAGGAGGGATTTCCTAACGTGCAACTATTTGCAGTGCGTGTTGCGAATGGTAATTTTGAGGATATAATACATTTCCTAATGACAGGTATTGCACTGGAAGCATACACTGTCCAGCAGAAAAAGGAATTAGTGGTGTGTGTGGAAGATTTCTCTGTCATTGTTGGGCATCTGTGAAAGATGGGGACTGATCAGATATTATGACGGTATGTACCTGAGTTCAAAAGAAGCAGCATCCTTGCGGACGATCATGGGGGCGATGCGGGAGGACATTATGCAGGGAGAGCAACCGCGTAGAAGATTCTACACGTAGGGTTGTGGTGGCAAACCCTTCATCAGGACTTAAAAGCATACTGCAAGGCATGTGATGTATGTCAAAGAACCAGCAGGCCATCACGGAGCGATGAGATGACTTTGAATCCACAAATGATGTTGCAACCCTTTGAAAAGTGGGCGATAGATTTTGCGGGACCCATTCAGCCCCAAGGAAAGATGGGAGCAAGGTACATTATCACTGCGACAGAGTATTTGACTAGTTTGGAAAAGGCACAACCGGTGAAGGATTGCACAGGCGTGACTGCTGCAAAGTTCCTATTTGAGCATGTATTGACGTGATTTGGCTGTCCAAAGATCTTGATGAGTGATCATGGTACGCACTTCCTAAATGAGACGATCAGCACGTTGATGGAGGAATTTCAAGTATATCACTAGAAGAGCATGCCTTATCACCCGCAGTCTAACGGGATGGTGGAAGCATTCAATAAAGTGCTCAAAAATGCACTGACCAAGGTTTGTAATGCTCAGCGAAGTGATTGGGACCTACGCATACCTACAATGTTATGGGATTATTGAACAACATGTAAGAAGTTGATTGGACAAACCCCCTTTAGGCTCGTTTATGGGGTTGAAGCAGTAATTCCTATGGAATAAATCATGCCTAGTCTGTGCATAGCAATGCTCATAGGTATGATGGATCACGGAGACCTGGAGGAGAGGCTTGTACAACTGGATGAGCTCGAAGAAGAGAGATTTTTAGTTGGAGTTCTCCAACAGGTCCAAAAGCAGCACGAAAAGGCATGGAATGATGGACACATTAAGCTACGTACATTTAAGGTAAATGACCTAGTTTTGTTATATGATAGTAAGTGTGATAAATTTCCAGGGAAGTTCAGGATGCACTAGTTAGGGCCCTGTGTTATTAAAGAGATTACCAACAAAGGAGTGGTACAACTGGTCAAATTGAATGGGGAACCCTTCCCCATAAAGGTGAATGGGAGTTTCTTGAAGCCATACACAGGTGGTCCAACCATGTGAATAAATGAAGGTAGCATAGTCTTAGTGCTCCAGGCAGCTGAAAGGAGGCGCGGGACTATAAACTACACTGCCCGAGTTGGGGAGCTACACGATTGGAAGATGGTGCGAAGCAAGGAAGTGTCACTGGGTCCACAGCAGCACTTAGGGAGCTACGCTACCCAGGGACAAATCGCATAGGTCGGCTAGAAAGTGACCATTACGGTCACTGTTCATGAAAAGACGACAGAAGTGAGGCCAAATGGAGTGGGCCGCCGGCATTTAAGATGAAATTTATGGCTTAGGTCCTTGAAAATCTGTCGCTAATCCGGCATTAATGAACTGATTTTTGGGGGAACAGTCGAATTTGAATTCAAAATTCGCTATAAATTATAAGTGGTTGTCCAGAAAGAAACACTTGGCATTTTGAGAATTGAGTTTTTGAGCTCTAAGGAACATATGAATCGTGAGTAATACGAGCTTCTAATAGCTACTGGGGTATTTGAGACTTTGCCGACGGACACACAGGAATTATTGCATAAGATCATGTTCACACCCCAGAGGTTATAAATACCGAGCAAGTAGTAGAGGAGCTGACATAGGAAATGGAAATAGAGGTAGAAGTAGACACTCTGGAAGTGGTTGAAGTATTAGTAGAGGTCCCTAAGTCACTGAGAACACTGAGACCGAAGCCAAACCCAACCAAGGAAGCCGGGAAGGACAAGAAGGGCAAGAAGCCTGCCATACCAGTGCACACCTCACCAAGGGGAAACCCACCAAAGCCCACTCCATAGGAGAAAGGCAAGGCTATAAACCTAGAAGCAGAGGAGGAAGATATCAAAGAGATCCTGGTGGATGATGAGGATGTAGGAATGGAAGTAGAGGAGGTTGAAGCCTAGGGTGCGGACCCTATTACACAGTTGCCGGAGTATGTCCCTCCACGCAAGCCTAAGTCCAAGGTCCCGAAGGACATTGATGAGAGTAAGACTCCCCTGCAAACCCCTCTGCTACCGGATGAAATTGCTTTCGACGGTCCGCGCTTGGCTCAAGTGCCAATGCTAAAGCTATAAGACTGGGACTTGGAAAACCATGAGAAGTTCCCACACCTGGCGACCGAGCAGTTGATGCGCCGCATCATAGACACAAATACAGGAATGACTGCATTGGAACCGCGGAGGTGGCTCAAAGGAGTAGAGAAGGCAGGGTTGCTCAACCTACTTTGGGTGTCCCACTATAACCGGCCCCCAGTGACAATTTTTGTCATCAAGCAGCTGCTGTGCTTGGTGCATGATGGGTGTCTATGGCTGGAGGATCCAATACCCATCACAGATATGTTAATTCATGGAATAAAGTGCTTGCCATATATAGGTGAGAATCCAACGATGATCTTTGGTGGCAAGGGTGGTGAGCAGGTTCTCATAGAATCAATGAAGGAGAAATTCAAGCTGTTGAAGAAATCATGTAGGTATGCTATCTCCAGAATTTACAACCCCGCTGTGAAGGTAGTAATGCAGATCCTTGCATGGAAGGTGATGTGGAACTGCTGCGCCGATGAGGTGTCCACACCTGACGTTGTGCTCGAATAGTAGTGTACAGAAGGAGGCCAATTTAACTGGTTGGACTACCCTCACGGAGAGTTCTCAGAGAACTATCGCGAAGCACAAGAACAAAGCAAGAAATTCCACTACGTGTGGCTCTTACTATAGGTTGTGCTGGCAACGTGGGAGCTACCAGAGGAGAGCCAATTACCTTCGGTCGTTCCAGACCTCCCTGAAGTAGCAAAGTATGCTTCAATATGGGTGACCAAGGATATGCAACGAGTTCGGGAAACAAGATCTTTTGGATCTTGATGGAAATGAATATTAGGATGGCCATCAATCGCAATCCATGATTTTTGCCCATGGTGTATGCTAACCTACAGAGCTATGCCGAGTTCAAAGTCGATTTCCATCGAGTCTCCATCAAGGCATGAAAGGACCCTACGCATAAGTGGTACGACTTGTCGTATCTGGCCACAGATGATGCCATTGATGTGGTGCTTGATCAATGGCTGGCAGAGTGGCACACTACCACGGACTTGGTGGTGGGTGGAAGCAAGTTTGCTGCACAAAAGAAGAAGGAGGAGGCCAAGTTGAAGATGGCATAGTTGGTCGAGAAGAGGAAAAAGGAGGCCACTGAAAAGGCCCAGGTAGAGTAGGCAGGAAAGGAGGCAGGAAAATAGATAGGTGGCACAGAGCAGGGCTCTGACAAAGGTGCGTGGTCACCTTCACCTGAGACCGAAGAGGAAGACATAGAGTAGCACAACACGGACCCTCAGGAGACGTCCACCCGCATTAAGCACTCGAGAGAGCTAAAGAAGGGAGGGTCTAGAAAGAAATCCAAGGTGACCAAGACCTCGTTGGACCCTATCATATTGACGGAGGGTGACTTACATGATATCAGTGACACAATCAGAGATGTCACCGTGGAGGCCCTGTAGCAATTTGAATAGTAGCAGCAGATCATACAAGGGTCTATCCAGACTGGGTTGCAAGAGTTGCAGACCCGTGCGTTGCAGGCTGGTATGGTGTCTACCAGATTGGCCATCAGCACTTCAGAGGCTGCTGACATGCTGTGCACGAAGCCTTCCAGTGCGATAGTGCTGCTGGATGGAGCACTGATCACGGACAATGAGGTTGATAGGCCCACTATCAGTGCCTTGAAGGGAGTTGGGCTAAACCTGGTAGTGCTTCCGTGAGAAGCACTCCACCTCTTGCAAGATAGAGTAATTGCAGAAATGAGGTCTCGAGAGCACCACGCCCTCTAGGTGATCAGCGAACAATGGATCAACAATGAATAGATGGCCCTACAAAGAAATGTTGCCATCACCACTGAGACTGAGGCGACCAACAACAGCAAGAAGATCATGTAGGTCATTGGGGAGGCATGCAGAATGGTCCCAAAGTTGTCCATTCCGGAGGAAGAGCCAGTCGAGGTACACATTCGCAAGTTGGCCATAGGGGTGCGTGACACTCAGACTGAGATGGCTCAGGTTCAGATCGAGTTGAACCTGCAGATTATAGAGCTATAGTTGAGGGCCCTGTTAGAGCTCCAGGAAACTCTCCTAGGTCGTAGCTCAGAGATGCCTGGTAACATATAAATTAAATTATTTTTTCAGAAGTTTATTGGAAGGGATGATGGTTTGGTTCAAGCTAGATAACCACTTCTACTCTGTTTTCACTCCAGACATGCATGAAAACCCTCATACTATAAGGCTTTAGACCACCAATCCTCAACAGTTTAGAAATTAGGTGAATATGGAGAATACTAACCACACCAGTAGATACACACAACCATGTGATGGCCAGCTGCAACCGGTAAAGAAACTTGTGGATCTAATCTATCAATGCAAAGACAAGATGACAATTGTTTTGCATCAGACACAGAAGAAACCTGAGTGGCCTACTCACTGATACATTCGATATTTCAATATAGAGATAAGACGACAGTTATCTGGTATTAAACATGGAAGTAATCACGAATACAGTGCCACAAGCACAAGCTTAGAATAGAGAAGAATGGATAGTGAGCATATAACAACAAAAGAAGCTTGCATTGCTGAAAATGAAGATGGGACGCTGCAAGTTACAGAGTGTCTATAGTCTCCAGAAATTGAACCTTACATAAAATGCCAACCTTCGTTACATCTTTCATTAGGCTATTTATAATCTTTCATTACACTGGCCTTAGTCGTTTATGGACGGCGGGGTCTTAATCGACCACCAACCACTATTAATTGTCTGATAGCGTCTTCGGATGCAGTTTCTTTCTCTGTTATGAAAACTCCATCAGTTTGGTACTATGTTGTCCTTCAAGCAGTTGGACTGCTCATGGCATAGGAGTTCCATGACTATTAAATTCGGTTGCTGAGTCGTGCTGTGTCCCTTTCTCCATTTAGCCATGCTCTCTGTTTAATTCAGTTGTTCGGGTCAGACTGGATGTGGGGATGGAGTACATGGGTAGATGAAAAATGAGGGTGGTCGTGGATGGTGGCCGATGGATCGAGGAGACGTGTGGCAGAGATCAATTTGCAGAGGTTAATGGTCATGGTGGGAATGGGATATGTCCGGGCTGTTAGATCTTCAAGAAAGTAGATCGGACAGTTATCGGGTGGTGGAGCTGCGCGGATGGTAATGGGCGGGGTGGTTTACTCTGGGCGGTAATGGTTTTTTTTATCACGCAGACAGCGAGCAGTAAGTGGTAATCATTCGAAGTCGCGCGATTCCATTCAGCAGCTGACACGTAGCGACAGAGGAGAGAGAGAAACTTCACCATGAAAGTGTTGTTTCCCTAGACCTGAGAGATGACAAATGGTCCTGTCCATAGAGCAGATACACACAACCATGTGATGGCCGGCTGCAACCGAAAAAAAAACTTGTAGATCTAATCTATCAATGCAAAGACAAGATGACAGTTGTTTTGCATCAAACACAGAAGAAACTTGAGTGGCATACTCACTGATACATTAGATATTTCAATACAGAGATAAGATGACATTTATCTAGTATTAAACATGGAAGCAATCACGAATACAGTGCCGTAGGCACAAGCTTAGAACAGAGAAGAAATGGACAGTGAGCATATAACAACAAAAGAAGCTTGCATTGTTGAAAGTGAAGATGAGACACTGCAAGTTACAGAGTGTCTATAGTCTCCAGAAGTTGAACCTTACATCAAATGCCAACCTTCATTACATCTTTCTTTAGGCTATTTATAATCTTTCATTACACTGGCCTTAGTTGTTTATGGATGGGGGGGCGATGGGTCTTAATCGACCAGCAACCACTATTAATTGTCTGATAGTGTCTTCAGATGCAGTTTCTTTCTCTGTTACAAAAACTCCATCAGCCTGGTACTGTGCTGTCCTTCAGGCGGTTGGACTGATCATGGCATAGGAGTTCCATGACTGTTAAATTCAGTTGCTGATTCGTGCTGTGTCCTTTTCTCCATTTGGCCATGCTCTCTGTTTAATTTGGTTGTTCGAGTCAGACTGGATGTGGGGATGGAGTACATGGGTAGATGAACAATGAGGGTGGTCGTGGATGGTGGCCGTCGGATCGAGGAGATGTGTGGCGGAGATGAATTTGCAGAGGCTAATGGTCGTGGTGGGAGTGGGATATGTCTGGGCTGTTAGATCTTCAAGCAGGTAGATCGGATAGTTATCGGGTGGTGGAGCTGCACGGACAGTAATGGGCAAGTGGTTTACTCTGGGCGGTAATGGTTTCTTTTATCGTGCAGACAACGGGCGGTCAGTGGTAATCGTCTGAAGTCACGCGATTCCATTTAGCGGCTGACATGTAGCGACGGAGGAGAGAGAGAAACTTCAGCATGAAAGTTTTGTTTCCCTAGACCTGAGAGATGACAAATGGTCCTGTCGATAGAGCAGATACACACAACCATGTGATGGCCAGCTACAACCGGTAAAGAAACTTGTAGATCTAATCTATCAATGCAAAGACAAGATGACAGTTTTTTTGCATCAGACACAGAAGAAACGTGAGTGACCTACTCACTGATACATTCGATATTTCAATATAGAGATAAGATGACAGTTATCTAGTATTAAACATGGAAGCAATCACGAATACAATGCCACTGGCACAAGCTTAGAACAAAGATGAAATGGATAGTGAGCATATAACAACAAAAGAAGCTTGCATTGCTAAAAATGAAGATGAGACGCTGCAAGTTACAGAGTGTCTATAGTCTCCAGAAGTTGAACCTTACATCAAATGCCAACCTTCATTACATCTTTCTTTAGGCTATTTATAATATTTCATTACACTGGCCTTAGTTGTTTATGGATGGGGGGGGGGTCTTAATCGACCACCAACCACTATTAATTGTCTGATAGCGTCTTTGGATGCAATTTCTTTCTCTGTTATGAAAACTCCATCAGTCTAGTATTGTGTTGTCCTTCAGGCGGTTGGACTGATCATGGCATAGGAGTTCCATGAATGTTAAATTTGGTTTTTGAGTCGCGCTGTGTCCTTTTCTCCATTTGGCCATGCTCTCTGTTTAATTCAGTTGTTCGGGTCACACTGGATGTGGGGATGAAGTACATGGGTAGATGAACAACAAGGGTGGTCGTGGATGGTGGCCGTCGGATTGAGGAGACGTGTGGCAAAGATCAATTTGCAGAGGCTAACAGTTGCGGTGGGAGTGGGATATGTCCGGGCTATTAGATATTCAAGCAGGTAGATCGAACGGTTATTGGGTGGTGGAGCCGCGCGGACGGTAATGAGCAGGGTGGTTTACTCTGGGCGGTAATGGTTTTTTTATTGCGCAGACAATGGGTGGTAAGTGGTAATCATTCAAAGTCACACGATTCCATTCAACGGCTGACACTTAGCGACGGAGGAGAGAGAGAAACGTTGCAACATGAAAGTGTTGTTTCCCTATACCTGAGAGATGACAAATGGTCCTATCCATAGAGCATCAAATTTACCATGATTGCCTTTCTTTTCCTTCAGTGCATCCCACTTGAGAACCCAGTCAACAACCCGAAAATTTTCCATTTTTGCCCTTTTGTAAAAATCTTCCTTGATTTTACATTGATGTACTGTAGACCTCTCAATCAGTTGATCTCTGATCTAATGAACTTCAGCCAAGTCACTCACCCAACTTGCCATGTCATTTTCCTCGTTCTACTCTTCCTGCAAAAATTTGGCCATAGGGAGGATCAATTGGATTGGAAAAATAGCTTCAGTGCCATATACCAACTTGAATGGAGAATTCCTTGTGGACTTCTTGGTGGTAACCCTATCATCCCATAATGCAAACTTTAGTTTGGAATCCCAGCGCCGCTTGTTGTCTTCCAACAGCTTTTTTGATTTCCTTACTAGGCTTTTATTGTATGATTCTGCTAGGCCATTATCTTGAGGACAATATGAGGTGGAATGCACTAATTTAATGCCCATTGACTCACACATGTCCACCAACTCTTTTGCCCTGAAAGCTGCTGCATTGTCTGTAACCAATTTGGTTAGGCAACCAAACCTAGTGAAAATGTTTTCTGTCAAGAATTTCATGACAACCTGGTGATCAGCTTTCTTAGTGGGGATAGCCTCAATCCATTTGGTAAAATAATCAGTGGCTACTAAAATCCATCTATGATGGCCATTGGAATGTGGGTTAATCTCTCCTATGAAATCCAAACCCCACTGCTGGAAAGGGCCACTAGTATGTATTGGCTTCAGGGGCAAAGATTTCAGCTATTACCTTCCTGCAAATCTCTGGCACTCATCACAAGATTTCACAAATGAAAAAACATTAGAGAATAGAGTAGGCCAATAATACCCAGCCCTCAGGATCTTGTGGGTTGTGGTTTTCCAATAGTGATGTCCTCTACAGATGCTAGAATGGAATTGGTGTGTGACTTCCACAGATTGCTCATTGTCTAAACACCTTAAGACGATTCCGGTTGGATCTCTCCAAAAAAGTAGGTTCTCATTGATGCAAAACTTAGCTGCTTTGAGCTTAATGGTCCTAGCTTGGCTTGAACTAAGGCCTGGAGGAACTTCTAGATTCAACAGGAAGTGAGCTATACTGGAATACCAATCACAAGAAGCCAGATTCTCAGCTAATGATTGGTTCTGCCTTCGTTCTTCTGTTACCTCCTCTGCTTGTTCAACCTCTGAATCTGCACCTATGCAATTTATGTCCAGCAGACTACAATTTTCCTCAGACCTAATCTTAGCTAGGCCCTGGCCTTTAACAAGCTTGGTGGGCTTCAATTCTATGTTGAACTATGTTAGTTCTAGTCTTCGCAGCCTATCACCAAGGATCAACATGAGCTCTTACTATGTCTAGTTTTGTTAGATCTTTTACACATGATGTTCAGCACAAAACATGTCACAAGTGTTTCCATCAGAATAATCTCAGAAAAATCTCTCTAATGGTATATCACACTCCCGCAACCGGTTCCTGGATTAGAAGAAATGAATGAGTGATTCTTGGTTATGCATGTTTTGAGGTCAATTGTTGCACACAATGACAAGTTTAGTACAAAATCAGTTTTTGAAATAATGGTAAGGAATTTTTCAAAAGTGAAAGAATTTTTTGTTCATCACATATTAGATAACAAAAACCTCCTTCATTTTATGCACAGGTGCTACTATGTGGGAGATATACAGTGATATTTGGAGCCTACATTAAAACAAAGCAAATTTTTCATATTTTTTACTGTTTTAGTCATTTTAGTGCAGGGCCATTTTACAACAGATGGAAAGTAATTTTGCAAAACCCAAGGATTTTTTTGTTAAGAATGAGCCATATAACAAAAACCTCTTTCATTTTATTCACAGGTGTCATGGATTGGGATATGTGACTAGATCTTTACAGCTCATTTTCACAGATTTAAATTTTTAATGATTTTCTGTTTTAGAGATGATTTTGTGGAACATATTGTGAGCTACTGGAAATTAATTTCCAAAATTTGAGAGAGGTTTTTCTCCAAAATGACCTTATCTACAAAAAAAACTCTTTCATTTTTGTAACAGGTGCTATGGTTTAGGAGATACAAGTTCATATTCAACACCTATTTTTAGAAATTCGGCCCAAGTTTATGTAACTAATTCTATTTTGAAGAAAATGGTTGAGCTCAATCCCTTAGTACAAGGATGAGCAGATGTATATATTTTATGAATTTCATAGTGTAGGGGTTGGATTTTGGTAGAAGGTTGGACTCTTGAGAAAGCCTTGAGCTTCATTGTACATTCATATCAGCATTTTGGCTAAGGAATTGAGACCAGGATTTGCAACACTCTTTGGGATCCATGTGGCAATTTGTCTTGGTACACTGTTTTCTTTTGTAATTGTGAATTTTCTTATGTGTTATGTATGCCATTCTCTATCTTGTTTCTTCTTAACTAAACAAACAAGAGTGGAAGTAGAATCCATTGAAATTGCAGTGCTCTACTTGAGGTTTGCTTTAGTTTTTTGATTTTTTCAGCTGTTTGGAGAGGATCCATGGTTGCTCTTTCCCTCTTCAACTCCTCACCTGTCTATTCCTTCCATCTCATTGAATTTTAAGTTCCAAAATGATTGCCTACCTTTCCCCATTGAGATCTCTGCAGAACTGAGCCTCAATCCCCGCACCCCAAAATTTTGCTTTTCCCTCTGAGCCAACAAAATCATCATTTTATTCAATCAAACTCTCTTGCACATATACCTAGACTAAGATCAGTATTTCTAGCAGTCATCTCAAGCCCCCATCGATCATTATTTGCTGAGATTGACCCGGAGAGAGCCCTCTTCTGACCTGGTAGGGCTAGCTACCACGCTGAGCATGGTTTGATGTTGGCCCTGGATCCTACCTTTTCAGCCTGAGGTAAATCTAGGCACTAACATAGTGGCAACCATACTAGGGAAGAGATTCTTTGTTTGTTAGTGTTCTTTGTTTTATAGACTACAGACGGACCCTGAAATTAGCCAGGTAGCCTTCAAAACGCTCTTGCTTAGCATTAGCGAAAGTAGATAAAAGCTGCTTCAATCAATCTCCGGTCTAGTCTTATAAGCGGAACATCTGACTTGCAAATTGCCCTAGTACAATTTTGTAATCAAGTTCAGATCTGAATGCTGATGGTGGACAGCAGTCAGATGCATATGAAGGCTGAAATCATCTACCTAGCGACTCCACTGTTCGAAGTCTCAAGTTTCAAAGTATTGATGGTGGCTCCACTGGCTAAATGAAGGACTCAGATGTTGCTTCTATTTGTTCAAGGTATTCATGTGTCGATTTTTCTAATCTTCCTAGTTTTCCTAATCAATTACCAAAGGATGCATACATTTTGAGTAATGGCCCTAAATTCAATGGGGAAGATCTAACTTTGACTCTAGAACATATAGAAAATTTTAAAACATCTGTGGACATTCTTAGAGTTAAAAAGGAAGATGTCTTCATTAGATTATTCTTTGATTCATTTCAAGGTAAATGTAGAAAATGGATTGAAGGTTTTCCTATCAGATCTATTAAGTCCTTTGCAGATTTTTGGCATATCTTTCTTGAAACATGGATGGAGAAAGAGGAAGAATTCAAAATAGAGGTGCCCTCTATTCAAGGTTTTAGAGAATGGGAAGATATGTGCATGGATGATGAGGTAGATGAGAACTTTGCTTCATCTCTTTCTTCTTATTTGAAATCATGTCGATGTAGCCATGAAGTTAAGCTTAATTTTTTGAAAGA
The DNA here is from genome assembly GCA_031772625.1 of Pinus tabuliformis. Taxonomy (NCBI): domain Eukaryota; kingdom Viridiplantae; phylum Streptophyta; class Pinopsida; order Pinales; family Pinaceae; genus Pinus; species Pinus tabuliformis. Next base: position 1,289,768,199 of record CM062816.1, on the reverse strand, counting down.
GTTTTCCATCAAAATTGAAGGAGATCTAATTGAATTGGAGACCTAAATACAGTCCCAGGATCTGGACTGTCAAGTCCCATTCTTTGGGGACCTTCTTCAGCAAAAGGAACAGAAGGTAAGGATGCCCATGGATATTTGCATTGATAGTTTGCAGCTGGAAGCATGTATTGAGGAGTTGGGGCAGCAAAAAAAGTTTGGTTTTTTCGATCCTATTGCAACGTACATGGAAATTTTTTTCAGTTTAAATGATAGATCAAATTGTCTTTTACACAACCAGACTCTTTATGTGCATGTATGGCTGTCATCATTTACATTTGTGTCATGGTTGAAGCACTTTCAAGCAGCATCCTTGTCACAGTTACTTTATTGGTTTATATGGCATTACAACATTACTTGATCTATCAATTTTGCAACAAAGTGGGTTAGATTTGTACATAAATAAGCTGCCCAAGGCAACATTTCAGTTTTCGGTATTTGTTTATGTACAAGTTGCAGTATGTGTTGGCATTATGTTTTCTGGTATGGCTATATGTTACAGATGTTGTACTTGATGGCAACTCCCATGACAAGGCTCTCAATTTATGAAAAAAATTAAGAAGGACGCAGGATATCAGTTCAGAAGGTGCGTACCCGCAGGTACACCATGCAGGGACCACGTCCCAGGACACAGGCCAGCTGTACAGGAGGTGCGTCCACCCAGTGCACACATTTCTAGGCAGTGAAAAGCTCACGTGGGGGTTTCTTGTGTTTTACTCTTGGTATCTAGCCGACGGTATTGTGTTATTATGGTGTCGGCTCGTGGTATTGTTCCATGTTTTGAGGAGGATCTTGCCTATATAAAGCAAAGGAGATCATTTGGATTTGGCAGGTCTTTGGTTGAATATCTTAGGAGGTGAGATCTGGTCTAGATCTAAAAGGCGAATCTACTGAAGGACTGAGATCTCTTTGGCGCAAGATCAGATCTGTAGATCTGACTATTTGGGTTACACTTAAAGTCTTGAAATCATTCATACCCGAAGGGACGCAGGTACAGTGAAAGGTAAGTGAGCCGGGACGCAGTGCAGTAGGAGGATACCTGCGTGGGGACGCAGGGTAGACGAAGTTCAGGTGCGTCCGAGACGCTGTTCAGTAACTGGAGATCTGCATGGGGACGCAGGGCGACCAAGGTTCAGGTGCGTCCCTGAAGCAACAGGACGCGGCACGATAGTGTCTTTGGGTGCGTCCCTGCAGTAACAGGACGCGGCGTGATAGTGTTTTTGGGTGCGTCCCTGAAGCAACAGGACGCAGAGCAGTTGAAGGAACAGTGCATGGGCACGCAGCACAGCAGAAGGATCTCTGCGGGTGGTCGCAGGAAAGCAGAAGGTGGACTGCGTCTATACGCAGGTCACAGAAGGGAAAGTTGCGTCTCTGTATTAAGATGTTCTGTTGATTGAATTTCTCTGTTGATAAGGTGTTCTGGGTTAGTTCTGTTATTGCTGATCTGATAACTGTAGTGGACTGTAACTGATATGTACTTGGTGATCATTTGATGCTTTATGAAAAGAAGTAGGGGGTTGTAACTCCCTTCCAGGAGAGACTGGAAAACGAGAGAGAGTTGTAGCTCTCTGCAGGTTGCAGCCTGCGTACTGGTAAAGGACTGCACCAGTACAAAACCATTGTAAAAGAAGTTTCTAATTTGAAAGAAGATAGAGACATATTGCAGCAGGTGGTTTCCACCCACATTGGGTTTCCACCTTACATCCTGTGTTCTTTGGTGTGACTATCTGTTTTCTTTGTTCATGCTCATTATTTTATGGTACTGACATGCATAAATAATTCAAAGAACAAATAAGGAAGATTTGCAAAAGAATTAGATAATACTGATTCACCCCCCCCCCTCTCAGTATTATTTCCAACAATTGGTATCGGAGCAGGTCCTTTCAGAGGAAGCTTAATCACTTGAAGGAAAAGATCCATCAGAATGGCTAACCCAGAAAGAGAGGCACACATCAGGCCACCAGTCTTTGACGGGAACAATTTTACTCACTGGAAGATAAGAACCACTGCATATCTACAATCACTTGGAGCAGAAGTTTGGGGAATCGTAGAAGGAGGATACAAATTCCCATCAGCAACTCCTACAGATCCAGCAGAGAAAAAGCAATATGAGCTCAATGCCAAGGCCGTTACTATCCTATTGAGTAGTTTGACTCAATCAGAATTTATGAAGATCATGCACTTCAAATCAGCTAAGGAAATATGGGACAAAATCGTTACAAGCTACGAAGGAGATGATCAGGTAAAGAGAGCAAAGCTTCAAACTCTCAGAATCCGGTATGAAACTCTTAAGATGCGTAATAATGAAAGCATAGCTAATTATTTCCTGCGTATGGATGAGATTGTGAATTGTATGAGGGATCTAGGTGAAGAATTTGAGGAAGTTGTCTTAGTTGAAAAAGTTTTGAGATCTCTGTCTGCTAAATTTGATTCTAAAGTATCTGCCATAGAAGAAAAGGAGAATGTGCAGAAAATCACCATGTCACAACTTCATGGGATCTTAACTGCTTTTGAAATGCGACAAGAGGTACCACCAGAGGCCGCATTCGAAGTGTCAGAGGAAGAAGATGAGGTAAATTTTGTCAAGAATCTTGAACAGGGAACTGGACGGTTCAAAGGTAAGCTACCTTTCAAATGTTTTCTATGTGGTAGAGTTGGTCACTATGCTGCTAGATGTCCTCATAACAAAGGAAAGATATCTGAAGAAGATGGTAGAAGCTATTATACCCATATTAAAAGTTCATTCAATGATAGTGAAGATATTAGAAGTCTCATGGCACATAAGAAGAAGAATGCTTCATCCAATAATAGCGAAGATATTAAAAGTCTCATGGCACATGAAGAGATGAATGCAGAAACTGAAGAAGTTGCCAAATTAAAAGAACAATTGGAGACAGAAATCAGGGTAAGGGAGCAATTGCAGGATATAGTAAAGGATCAGAGTACAACTATTCAGAGACTTGAATCAAAGATCCTCTCTCTAAAAGAAGACCTTAGAAAATCAAGAGAACAGAACAAAGAAGATCTTGAAGATCAAGAACATGAATTGACCAAACTAAAGCGACAAGTGGAAGAAGGAAGAAAAGCTGAAGAAGACCTAAGGAATCAATATCTGAAAAAGGAAGAACAACATCAAGTTGAGGTAAATATCTTGAAAGGTAAAATAGAAGAAAAAGATAAGCTTTTACGATTTCAAGATAGTACTAATGTCTTGGATGATATTCTTAATAGTCAAAGGTCTCCTGCTATCAAGACTGGTCTTGGTTTTCATGAATATGTTGAAGGTGAATCTAGTTCACAAGGTGAGGCAAGAAAATCCAAGGAGAAATCTGAAATGCTCAACAAGGAACAACCAAGGAAAGAAATTCCTCAAGGAAGATCCTTTACTCCTAACTATGGACGTGATAGACGATTATTTCCTCCACTGAAAAATGTTGAATGTTATGTATGTCATAATCTTGGACATGTTGCAGCCAGATGTAGAAGTAGAATGGTTCAAGAAAGATCATCGCATCCCAGGTATTTCAAAGGATATTGCTTTGCCTGCAATGCATATGGACACAAAGTAGTTGATTGTGATATAAGGAACATGCAAAATATAAGATGTTATACATGCAACAACTATGGGCATAAAGCAAGGGAATGCAGGAGCAGACTTCAAAATTCAAAACAAGAGGACCATACATCATCACAGTTGCAGGAATTGAAGAAGACAAAGACAGAAAGGTGTGGCATAATTCAGACAGTTGACACAGGGGAATCTGAAAGTGATGAAATTCAGTATTCCATCCTGCATACGCTGATATAATAAAGACAAGTCACGTATATACACGAGTTACAGGCTGCAAAGTCGCGTATATGAAGAAAGGGCAGCAGAATAGACCCAGGTTCAGTCATGGTTAGCTCAGGCTCAGGGGGAGCAGAACAGACTCAGGAGATGGTACAGGTTCAGGGGGAGCATATAATGCATTGTTGGCATTATGGAGGATGGTCAGAAGGAGATCTTGGAAATAGCTGCAATATGTCTCTATCTCTTTCATGGTGGATTATGGTTCTTTGTTGCAGATCTGGTTCTTTTTCAGGGGGAGCATGACCTTAGGGGAGCATACCCCTTTGCCCTTGATGTCAAAGGGGGAGAATGAAGCTGAAGTTTGTAAGGTTGCCATCAAGTCCAAAGGGGGAGATTGTTGGCATTATGTTTTCTGGTATGGCTATATGTTACAGATGTTGTACTTGATGGCAACTCCCATGACAAGGCTCTCAATTTATGAAAAAAATTAAGAAGGACGCAGGATATCAGTTCAGAAGGTGCGTACCCGCAGGTACACCATGCAGGGACCGCGTCCCAGGACGCAGGCCAGCTGTACAGGAGGTGCGTCCACCCAGTGCACACATTTCTAGGCAGTGAAAAGCTCACGTGGGGGTTTCTTGTGTTTTACTCTTGGTATCTAGCCGACAGTATTGTGTTATTATGGTGTCGGCTCGTGGTATTGTTCCATGTTTTGAGGAGGAGCTTGCCTATATAAAGCAAAGGAGATCATTTGGATTTGGCAGGTCTTTGGTTGAATATCTTAGGAGGTGAGATCTGGTCTAGATCTAAAAGGCGAATCTACTGAAGGACTGAGATCTCTTTGGCGCAAGATCAGATCTGTAGATCTGACTGTTTGGGTTACACTTAAAGTCTTGAAATCATTCATACCCGAAGGGACGCAGGTACAGTGAAAGGTAAGTGCATCGGGATGCAGTACAGTAGGAGGATACCTGCGTGGGGATGCAGGGTAGACGAAGTTCAGGTGCGTCTGGGACGCTGTTCAGTAACTGGAGATCTGCGTGGGGACGCAGGGCGACCAAGGTTCAGGTGCGTCCCTGAAGCAACAGGACGCGGCGCGATAGTGTCTTTGGGTGCGTCCCTGCAGTAACAGGACGCGGCGTGATAGTGTTTTTGGGTGCATCCCTGAAGCAACAGGACGCAGAGCAGTTGAAGGAACAGTGCGTGGGCACGCAGCACAGCAGAAGTATCTCTGCGGGTGGTCGCAGGAAAGCAGAAGGTGGACTGTGTATATACGCAGGTCACAGAAGGGAAAGTTGCGTCTCTGTATTAAGATGTTCTGTTGATTGAATTTCTCTGTTGATAAGGTGTTCTGGGTTAGTTCTGTTATTGCTGATCTGATAACTGTAGTGGACTGTAACTGATATGTACTTGGTGATCATTTGATGCTTTATGAAAAGAAGTAGGGGGTTGTAACTCCCTTCCAGGAGAGACTGGAAAACGAGAGAGAGTTGTAGCTCTCTGCAGGTTGCAGCCTGCGTACTGGTAAAGGACTGCACCAGTACAAAACCATTGTAAAAGAAGTTTCTAATTTGAAAGAAGATAGAGACATATTGTAGCAGGTGGTTTTCACCCACATTAGGTTTCCACCTTACATCCTGTGTTCTTTGGTGTGACTATCAGTTTTCTTTGTTCATGCTCATTATTTTATGGTACTGACATGCATAAATAATTCAAAGAACAAATAAGGAAGATTTGCAAAAGAATTAGATAATACTGATTCACCCCCCCCCCCCTCTCAGTATTATTTCCAATAGTATGTATGTGTTTTTGGATTGGTATGAGTTATTTTAGGTTTGCAGTTGTTTGACCATCCATGCCCAATGGAAGAGGCACTGTCTTCTTTCCAGATATCTATAGTTCTTGGCACCTCCAAGGAGCTACCATCCCCATTGTAGCCGATGTTAGTTCCAGTCTTCGCAGCCTGTCACCAGGGATCAACAAGAGCTCTTACTATGTCTAGTTTTGTTAGATGTTTCGCACATGATTTTCAGCACAAAACATGTCACAAGTGTGTCCATCAGAAGAAGCTTGGAAAAATCTCTCCAACGGTATATCACACTCCCATAACCGGTTCCTGGATTAGAAGAAATGAATGAGTGATTCTTGGTTATGCATGTTTTGAGGTCAGTTGCTGCACACAATGACAAGTTTAGTACAAAATCAGTTTCTGAAATAACGGTAAGGAATTTTTCAAAAGTGAAAGAGGTTTTTGTTCATCACATACTAAATACCAAAAAAAATCCTTCATTTTATGCACAGGTGCTTCTATGTGGGAGATATATAGTGATATTTGGAGCCTACATTAAAACAAAGCAAATTTTTCATATTTTTTACTATTTTAGTCATTTTAGTGCGAGGACATTTTACAACAGATGGAAAGTAATTTTCCAAAACCCAAGGAGGTTTTTGTTAAGCACAAGCCATATAAAAAAAATCTCTTTCATTTTATTCACAGGTGTCATGGATTGGGATATGTGACTAGATCTTTACAACTCATTTTCATAGATTTAAATTTTTAATGATTTTCTGTTTTAGAGATTATTTTGGGGAACATATTGCGAGCTACTGGAAATGAATGTCCAAAATTTGAGAGAGTTTTTTCTCCAACATGACCTTATCTACAAAAACCTCTTTTTGTTTTGTAACAGGTGCTATGGTTTAGGAGATACGAGTTCATCTTCAACACCTATTTTCAGAAATTCGGCCCAAGTTTATGTAACTAATTCTATTTTGAAGAAAATGGTTGAGCTCAATCCCTTAGTACAAGGATGAGAATATATATATATATATATATATATATATATATATATATATATATATATATATATATATATATATATATATATATATAATGAATTTCATAGTGTAGGGGTTGGATTTTGGTAGAAGGTTGGACTCTTGAGAAAGCCTTGAGCTTCATTGTACATTCATATCAGCATTTTGGCTAAGGAATTGAGACCAGGATTTGCAGCACTCTTTGGGATCCATGTGGCAATTTGTCTTGGTACAGTGCTTTCTTTTGTAATTCTGAATTTTCTTATGTGTTATGTATGCTATTCTCTATCTTGTTTCTTCTTAACTAAACAGACGAGAGTGTAAGTAGAATCCATTGAAATTGCAGTGCTCTACTTGAGGTTTGCTTTAGTTTTTTGATGTTTTCAGCTGTTTGGAGAGGATCCATGGTTTCTCTTGCCCTCTTCAACTCCTCACCTATCTATTCCTTCCATCTCATTGAATTTTAAGTGCCAAAATGATTTCCTACCTTGCCCCATTGAGATCTCTGCAGAATTGAGCCTCAATCCCAGCACCCCAAAATTTTGCTTTTCCCTCTGAGCCAACAAAATCATGATTTTATTCAATCAAACTCTCTTGCACATATACCTAGCCTAAGATTAGTATTTCTATCAGTCATCTCAAGCCCCCATCGATCATTATTTGCTGAGATTGACTCGGAGAGAGCCCTCTCCTGACTTGGTAGGGCTAGCTACCAGGCTGAGCGTGGTTTGATGTTGGCCCTGGATCCTACCTTTTCAGCCTGAGGTAAATCTAGGCACTAACAAACTTGATGAGCTTTGTGATCCATTTAGCCCTTCTTCCATCAACATCTGGCTGTGTAAGGACATCCTTTACCGAGGTAGAAGGCACATAGGCAATCATTTTTGAGTGCAAAATGTAGATTCAGAATGCCTTTAAAGACTTAACAAGAGCATAAGCCTCTTTTTCAATAATGTCATATCTTAATTCAACATCCCTTAACATTTTTCTGAAAAAGGCTACTGGGTGCTCTGCTCCTTCATCATCCTTCTGCAACAAGACTGCTGCCAGGGTATCACAGGAGGCAAAAGAGAAGATATGGAACTCCTTGTTGTAGTCTGGGCTGCTTAGAGTGGAAGATTCCATAATAGCTCTTTTGATGGCTTTAAAAGAATTTCTTGCTACATCAGTCCATTTAATCTCTGATCCCTTCTTCAGCATGGAGGTGATATGCTTCACTAGTTCTGCAAAATTGGGAATAAATCTCCTTACAAAATTGATCTTACCCAAAAAGGATTGAATGTCCTTTTTCGACCTTGGAACAAACAATGTCTGTATTGCTTTGACTCTCTCTAGGTTGATCCTGACATCTACAGTAGAAACAATATGCCCTAAGAGCCTGCCTTCTTCTAGAGAAAACTATGACTTCTTGGGATTTACTGAAATCCCAAACTTTCTGCTCTTCAAAAACACCTTCTTCAGATGCTGAAAATGATCCTTATGACTGCTGGAGTAAATTGTTATATCATCAAGGTAAATTAGGACAAACTTATCCTTTTCTCCCACGAAAGCTATATCCATGGCCCTCTGAAAGGTAGCCCCAGTATTCATTAGTCCAAAGGGCATCTTGGAGTACATAAAAGTGCCCCAAGGAGTGGTGAAAGCAGTCTTTTCTTGGTCCTCCAAATGTACAACCACTTGGTTGCACCCTAAAAATCCATCCAAGAAAGACATGACTCTAGCCCCTAAAACCTTTTGTAGCAAAAGTTCCATCTTGGGCAGGGGATAGTTGTCTTTCTTAGAGCATTTGTTCAGATTCCTGAAGTCAACACACAACCTGATTTCCCCACTTTTCTTCCTCAGGACTACCAAGTTGGCTACCCACTTCGAATACCTCAATGGAACTATGATCTTGGTAGCCAATAATTTCTTAAGTTCCTTTTCGATCAAAGCGAGTAGCAGAGGGTTTATGGGTCTCAGCTTCTGCTTGAAAGGGATGGTGTCTTTCTCTAGTGGGATCTTATGCTGAATGAATTTTTTGTCATAAATCTTAAGGTCATTGTATTCCCAGGCAAAGACATCGGAAAATTTCTTTATTAGGGTGTAGTATTCAGAACTTTGGGCAGTAGAAAAGTGAGTGGACAGATTTATATACTTTGGATGATCTGGGCTCCCTATGTTATGCCTACGAACTGCAGACTTATTTTCTTTTGGGGCAGTCTTATAGGGTACATCGTTATGGTCAAACAACTTCTCTAGAGGCACCAACCCTTTAGGTATATGGCCATTGGGTAATTGCACAATGTTGTCCTGACCAATTTTGTTTCTCAGCTGGGACTGAGGACATTCCTCCACAAATTCATTCTCTTGATCAATTTGCATTTCAGAGAATTCATTAATGACTTGCAGAAACCTATTGACTTCGTTGTCATCCTCAAAAACTTTCCAGTATTTGACATTATCAGGCAGAGATGGTCTATATTTTACCTGAACCTCATAAGCCAATCTAGGGGGCATGGGAGGGATGAACATGCTAGTAGACACAGCAAGTGAATCGGCAAGCTGATTTTTTACTCTAGGAATATATGAGATACAAAATCTATTGAAAGAATCTTTAAGCCTCCATACCTCGTCTCTGTACGCTTTCATCCTTGGGTGCCTTGCTTGGAATGTTTTTTTCACTTGCTGAATGATGAGATTAGCATCTCCAAACACCTTTGTCTCTGATTCCCATTTCTTTGGCAACGTTCAAGCCCAATATCAGAGCCTCATACTCTACTATATTGTTGGTGGACTGAAAAGTCAGCGTGAAAGACAGATGTATGCATTCTTGTGTTGGGGATACCAGCGCTACACCTACTCTTGTGGTTTCTCTAGAGCAAGCTCCATCAAAGAACATATCCCAAATCTGTGGCCCTTCTCCATGACCTGGCATACTGGTTTCTTGAGCTGCACTGAAGCCAACTGGGATTCTTCAATTTGGAGAACACATGCTCCAAATCAGTATCCACAACATAAATGGGATGATTAGTGGGATTCTTTTCATCACTGATGATATATGCCAGCTAGGCTTCCTTGTATAACCTTCTACTTTCTCCCCCAAAAACCAGGATAGTGGCATAGGACAGGTCATTTTGCAATGTCCCAGCCAACCTCTTCATCCATCCTTTGGAAAGAAGCATGCCAAACTTTAAGGGCACATCTGCTACTACAATATCTGCCATCATGTTGTTCATGGGTAGCTGAGATAAGGTGATGGCTAGATCTTTGATCAACCCCAAGCATTTCACTTTTCTGGAATCGAAAGAGAACAAGTCATGATAAGGTTGGGTGATATCAAGGCCCAACTCATCCATGATAGCCTTGGGCATTAGATTATGACTGGTGCCTGTTTCCAGTAGGAAATTGTGGAGGATTTTGTCATGAATGGTCAAGGAGACATAAAATGATGGGGAATTGTCATCAGCAGGTTCAGTCATTGGGCTAAGCACAACTGCAAGTTGGTCATCTTGCAAATTGACACGGTCATTTGATGCTTGTGTGGCTTTGAGCTCAAGGGCATCAAGGATGGGCTTGTTAAAGGCCTCACTCTTTACTAGTTCTATCAGTGGTACAGATATTTTCAACTTCTGGACTTCTGATTCGAAACTGAAAGGGGAAGGGGACTTGTTAGGGCCTCTTACCTCCTGAGCTGACGCTTTGAGGATGTTTGGATCAGCTTCTGGTCATTTTTGCTTGTTAGATTGTTGTTTGACAGGGACAACAACTCTCTGGACAGGGCTTTCTTTGACATTACTCATCCTTGACCTCAGGTTATATCTCTGCTGGTCTTCAGTTTACAGAACAACTTCTTTGTCCCACTCTTGGCGGGTCTGGTCCTGGAGTAATGACTCCTCATCAGTAGCTAATGTCAAAAAGGAAGCACTGCCTTTGTCTTCCATGCAGTGGATCTCATCCTCTTCATCATACTACTCTTCTTCCATGACTGCGTTCTGGAAAGGAGTCTTCACTTTATGTTCTTCACTGGCCTCTCTTCCCTTTTGCATGATTTGCAATTGCTCATTTGCTCTTCTGTATGGATTTGGATTGTTAGAAGCAAATTTATTAGGAACCCTTCCTTTCCTTGAATGCTGCTCAACTTTCAACTTGGATATTTCAGAGGCCAGTGAGTCTATCATCTTTGTCATTTTTTCTATTTTGGGGTCTGAAGATGAAGAAGATTCACCCCTCTATCTCCTTCGGTCAACATGTCCCTTGAGTTTCTCTGTAGCCATGATGTTGGACTCTACTTCCAAGGCTGCATCCTGCATCTCAGCTAGGGAAGCACATCTTCTTTCTCTCAATAGCAAGCAGAAGTTGGAATCAAAGGCATTGGCATAGGTGAGCTTGGCAGAGGTGGGAGTAGGTTTCACTTCAGCTGGTATCTTGTTGTACATGCGGTTAAACCTTTTATTGAAATCGGACAATGACTCCCCATTTTCCCTTTTTAGGTTGCAAAACTCAATATGATAATAGAGAAGATCTTTCTTATTCCCCCAATGCTTTAGGAACACATCATCTAAGGCCTCATTATCGGTTACAGACCTAGGGGCTAATTCCCTGAACCATTTTCTAGCCTCTCCATCCAGGCTTTGGACAAAAACTCTCATCCACACATCATCTTCACTAATATCTAGGTTATCAGCATAGCTATAGAATGACTCAAGATGTTCTTCTGTTGTAACTCCCTCTATCCCAGTGAACTTAGGCATGTACTTTTGATATTCTCCTACAGGCATGGCGTTCAAGGGAGTAGGCAAGACTAAGGGCCCATACCTAACAGCTATGATTCTTTCCATTTTTGTGGGTGCTTGTGGGCCTGCCATGACTGGGGTAGATGACAGAGTGTTAGCAGTCTGAAAGGTAGGGAGTTGAGAAATGAATGACAGGGTTAAAGGAATGTGAGGGACAGGAGGGGAGGTTTCCCTTGGGCTGAAATCCAAAGGAGGACCTAAAGAATAGGGAGCTTTATGAACCTCTGAAAATTTCTCTTCACTGCTAGTACTAGAGGCTATATTCTCAATATGTATGTGCTCTATTACAAGCCTTTCTTGCAGAGATGCATAAGATTGTTTAGGTTTACCTGATCCTGATGCTCCCTTTTGTGATGTATTTCTTTCCTTGATAATATTCTCAGGGTCAGCGAGTGATTTTTGGGGATTTCTCTGAGTGTGCCTCACAAACTGAGCCAGAACTGTGATGTGGAGTCGCCAAGAAGTTCGGCCTCGAGTAGAGTCGCCAGATAGATGATTACAACCAAAAATGTGTCCAGACTTTGTCTATCATCAAAATTGGATCTGTGGCGTCCTCCCAGGGAAGCTGGGCTTCAATCACCTTTCCCCAGCAATGGCGCCAATTATGTTAGAGCTCCAAGACACTCTCCTAGGTCATAGCTCAGAGATTCCTGGTAACATATAAATTAAATTATTGTTTCAAAAGCTTATTGGAAGGGATGATGGTTTGGTTCAAGCCAGATAACCACTTCTACTCTATTTTCACTCCAGACATGCATGAACACCCTCAGACTACAAGGCTTTAGACCACCAATGCTTAATAGTTTAGAAATTAGGTGAATATGGAGAATACTGACCACACCAGTAGATACACACAACCATGTGATGGCCGGCTGCAACCGATATAGAAACTTGTAGATCTAATCTATCAATGCAAAGACAAGATGACAGTTGTTTTGCATCAGACACAAAAGAAACCTAAGTGGCCTACTCATTGATATTTCGATATTTCAATACAAAGATAAGATGACAGTTATCTAGCATTAAACATGGAAGCAATCACAAATACAACGCCACAGGCACAAGCTTAGAACAGAGAAGAAATGGACAGTGCGCATATAACAGCCAAAGAAGCTTGCATTACTAAAAATGAAGATGGGACACTGCAAGTTACAGAGTGTCTATAGTCTCTAGAAGTTGAACCTTACATCAAATGCCAACCTTCGTTACATCTTTCTTTAGGCTATTTATAATCTTTCATTACACTGGCCTTAGTCGTTTACGGATGGGTGGGGGTCTTAATCGACCACCAACCACTATTAACTGTTTGATAGCGTCTTCGGATGCAGTTTATTTCTCTGTTACGAAAACTCCATCAGTCTAGTACTATGCTGTCCTTCAGGCAGTTGGACTGATCATGGTAGAGGAGTTCCATGACTATTAAATTTAGTTGTTGAGTCGTGTTGTGTCCTTTTCTCCATTTGGCCATGCTCTCTGTTTAATTTGGTTGTTGGGGTCAGACTGGATGTGGGGATGGAGTGCATGGGTAGATGAACGACGAGGGTGGTCATGGATGGTGGCCGTCGGATCGAGGAGACGTGTGGTAGAGATCAATTTGCAGAGGCTAACGGTCGTGGTGGGAGCAGGATATGTCCGGGCCATCAGATCTTCAAGCAAGTAGATCGAATGGTTATTGGGCGGTGGAGCTGCGCGGACGGTAACGGACGGGGTGGTTTACTTTGGGCGGTAATGGTTTTTTTTATCACACGGACATCGGGTGGTAAGTCGTAATCATCTGAAGTCACACGATTCCATTCAGCGGCTGACATGTAGCGGCGAAGGAGAGAGAGAAACCGCCCATATCGTGTGGGTACCGCCCGTGCTAGTTGTCCATGCGATATGAGCGAGGACCATCAGATCTGGCGAAGGTGATTTGATGGTGGAGGCTAATCGGGCAGGTTGCCTTTATCGAGAGCAATATGGGCTGTTGGATTGGCGGGAGAAGATCAACGACGTGGATGCAGTGTGGTGTTTTATGAGTGTGCAAGGGCATATGGTTGGGTTTTATGGGTACTTTGGCTTTGCTCTTGGGGCTAAGGCCAAAAGGGAGTATTTTGTCGGGGTTAGAGGGTGGACGAAAGAAACGGGAAGGGTAGAGTGTGAGCGGGGTAAGAGAAGGAGGGGAATAATGGCCCATGTGGGACCCCTTTAAGAATAGTGAAGCAGGTTGAACCTTTCCTTTAACCTTTAAAAAGTCAGCACTACACCTCAGGGCTAACAGTCCCAGCCTTCAAACTGCCAGAAGTAAAGGAACAACGAGCGATCACTGTCACAGAGGCAGTCGCAACGGTGGAAAGTGCAGTAGTAGACTACATGCAGTTGTTCAAGCAATCATTTGAGGTCCTAAAAAGCTTCTAGGAGGACCCAAATATACAAAGCTAGAGACGGAGGTGTGTGAACTCCAACAGTGCTACGATGAAGTTAAGGGCATAACACGAACCGTCGCACTGAAATAGAGGCTAGCCAAGCTATAGGAGGCCAAGTAGCTAAAGGAACAGGTGGACACAGCATTGCACAAGGAAGCAGTGATGAAGGCACAACTAAAGTCCTGGCTAGAGGAAGCTTACACAAACATAGGAAATATTGAAGGCAAGCTTGTGACTCTGCAAGCGATGCAACAAAAGCTTCAAGCTGACATCACAGGAGAAGTGACCGAGAAGACAGTGGAAGATGTGAAGCAGGTGGAAACTTAGTGCATGGCCGAGGTAGCGATCATATGGGTTGAGCTAGATGGGCTTCACACAAAGATCTCTGCACCTACTAAGTGACTCGAGGGTGAGTCACGATGTTTGTGTTGGGGGCCTGTTGGGAGCAGGATTCCCCAAGGGCAGTTTTGGGGCTAAAATCCCATGTTTGAGTTAAATTTTGTGATAGGTAAAGTCTCCACATTTTGTGGTCACAGATCGCGAAGGTGTTATGTGTCATAAAGGGTAGTCCACCCTCATTTTTGTAAAGTAAAGTTGGTTGTAAGAGATCTACCCATGGTCTGCGGACCATGGGATTGTATAAAAGGAGCTAAGCTCTAAGTAGTTAGAGACACAGATCATGTAAAAGAGTGGTAGCTCTGAAGTAAGAAGTCTAAGTCTTGGGTCGTAGCATAGGGAGAGGCTCTATAGCTGAGTGCGCAGAGGCCTAGGGTAGAAGTCCGCAGCTGAGTGCGCGGACCCCTACAGCTATGTGCATAGGGTATATAGAGTCTGTAATCACTTAGAAGTTATCAATAAAGGAAATTATTCGGCAATTTCTGTGACTTCGTTTTGTTGATGCATCTAGATATTTTATGTATGGATTTCCTTTATTATGCTTATATGATGTGCCAATGAATGCAATTACATTGAATAATCAAACGCAATTACGAATATCTGTTTATGCGGTGTTAACTATAATTGTTTGATAAGATAAGCGAGTCACTTAGATTAATTGGGGAATTTGTACGGCGCGCTGCCATAGCAGTGCGAAAGTAGTTAAGCAGTAGGCTAGGGCTGTGCGAAGGTCAATTGTACCCTTTCGTGGAGGTTCTGAAGATGGGAATAGAGGGCTCGTCTTGCAGGCCCTAGAGCGAAGAAACCTATGCAAACGCAGGGATAGAGGGAATCAAACGACATCACAACCATCTCAGGGTGCGGAAAGTTGGTTCCAGCATACCCCCATATTGCTTCAGATGGGACTTTAGTCCGTGCTCCACGGGCTGATGCCGAAAGGGTCAGTAATGTAGGGATTTGTTTAGCTAATTAACGTTAAACCCGAGTCAGGCCCCTAAAGCCAACAGTCTCCTAGGTTTTGTTATTGTTGTTGTTGGTGCTGCTTCACATCCTTGGCTAAAATGTTGTTGCTGCTTCACATCCTTGGCTAAAATGTTGTTGTTGCTTCACATCCTTGGATAAAATGTTGTTGTTGAGCTTCATAACATGATGATTTCAAATATGTTGACTTCCTTTGTATTTTGATACATAGGTCTTCATAGCATGATGCGTTTTTTGACTGATGAAATCTTTTTTGTGTGCAGGCCTCTTTCTAGTGTTCAATATGTTGTTGTTGGAGTTGATTAATGACCTTACATTTGCTCTCCAGGGATGGTGTGCCCCTTCTAAGATTCAAGAATGGCCTCATAATGCCTCAAGGTGGCTGGATCTTCTATTCTAAAGCTGCAAAAATCCTGGTTCAAGATCTTCTTATAACTGTGCAGGCTGTTACAGGAGGAATCTTCTTCCTGTAGTAGTCATTTAATTCCCCTTCAAGACATCATTACTACATGTGGCACTGATGGAAAGTCATAGGAGGTGTAAGGACAGGGTCAAAATCATCAAGGGGTGTTGTAGGTCATGGAAAAGTTGACGACAACATTTTTTTGACCTTTTCATATAAGGCAAAGTGGAATTTGAAGATGAATTTTGGTTAGATGGAGTCGATGAGTGAATAAATTGATGTTAGGGGACCTATTTCAACCTTCCCTATAGAATAAATTAACTTTTTACCCATTTCTCCAACTTGATTTCCTCCTGTAGCGTCTTCAAGGCTATCATGTAGCAATTAAGACCTTCTTGTAGCATTTCAGGACAGCCTCCTGTAACAAAATTGTTTTATGCATATCTTTCAAACAATAGACTGGATTGACCTGAAATTTTCTTAGCATGTTCAAATCATCCTTGTGAACCTCCCCAAAAAAAAAACTTGGCCAATGGATGCATGAATCTCGAGAAAAATAAAAAAATGGTTGTAGGTGATGAAGGTCGAATTCTCAAAAAGTGTGCACCAGAATTTTCTGAAATTGCTTGAGCATGTTACCATCATCCATATCCATCTCCTTATAAAACAGCTCAGCAAATGAATGCATAGTTTTCAATATATGATAAAAGAAATTTTCTTTTCTGTGTATTTTAACTTCCTGTAGCAAAACAAAGCCCTCCTATAGCATTTTAGAATAGCAAGGAAATGAATGAGAAAGACTTGGAAATGATATATGGATGTTGGCTTCCTTTGACTTCCTTTGACTAGATCTTTGACCAACTTTTTCTTTTGGTGCCAACTTGTTTTTTTTGCTTGCAAAAGGTTGGAGAACATCTGCATTCATTAGAGAGAGATACATGGAGCAAATAATTTTATTTTTTTTCATTTTTTTCTCTTTTAGGCCTAGTAGCTACCTCAATGACAACTAGTAGGTCTGGCTAAGCGCCTCAAAGGAAGTTTTCACCTAGGATGTTTTCTTTTTTTGACCCATTGACCACCTCACAGAGGTTTTCACTCAATGAGCCAATCTCATGTTCCTCAAAGGAGGTTTTCACCTGAGATTTTATTTTTCCTCTTATTTTTTCATTTTATTTTTTATTTTTCTATCCTACTCTACTTGAAAAAACAAACTCTCTTTCAAGTATAGGAATACTTCCAATGGAGCCATGTACACATCAAAATGATAGGTAAATTGATGTGTAAGCTTGAAATATATGCTTTGACATGCACCTGAATTTCAGAGACCAAATGCTTTGATTTTGATGATATCAAGCATAGTTGAAGAAGAGAGTGATGCTCCATATTATTGATTTTTTGGAACCAAACCTCAATATAACTTTGATGCCCTTGGTTTGCTTTCTTATCTGGATCATTCTTCATGTCTTCTTCTACCATGACATTCAAATCTTCCTCTTTTTGCTAATTATTCTCTTCAACTGATGGTAAACATGAAGGAACTTTCTCAATCTCTAATTTTGATTTCTCCTCTTCATCAAGTTCAGCCCATGATTCTTTGGTATTCTCATTTGAATCTTCTTTTTCTGAATGTTGTTCTTCAATTACATAAATAGAATCTCTTTTTTGCAATACTCTTCCTGAGCTAAGATGAATACCATTGAGATCAAGATGAGTTGTTAGGAAGTGTGGTACCTCAACATTGTAAGTGGGTTGAGCTACTTCCTTATGTGGGCTTGGAAATGGTGGTACAAGTAGTTGAGTGGGAGTCGATCTTTGAGGTGGATGTGGTTGGGGTTGTGGTTATGGTGGAGGTGGATGGTAGGGATAACATGGAGTTTGTTATGGAGGATATTGTGGAAAATATTGAGGATATTGTGGATTTCTCCCATAAGGTCCTTGCCAACCTTATTTCCAAGTTTGGTTTTGGGGTTGAGATGGCCAAGCTTGCCAAGGAAAGGGTGTGTTCAAATTACTTTGAGATGGATGTGCATAACCTTGAAATTGTGAATTAGACTCTTGCATCATACCAGGTTGACTAGCTTGCCATGGTCCTCTTGGAGCTACATAACATAGCTACTTTGGTGGTTGACTTGCTCCATTGTCCTCTTGGTAAACTTCCTTCAACCTTGGTAATGAAGGGAAATATTTAACAACATGTGATTTTTCATGGAAAACACAAATATCAGCATCTTCTTTTTCCTCATCTTACATTATTAACATTTCTACTTGTTTGTTTAGATTGTGAAGAATTTTTGTTTTAAAGTCATCAAAAAAATTTCCAAGTTTAGCTTGACTTATCGATCTTGATGTTGATTTACTTACTCTTTCCCTTCCTCTTGATATTTGTTTGCATGTTTCACAAATTTCTTCAAGTGATAATTGGTGTACATCACCTATACTCATGATATCAAGGAGAGCAATCCTCTCATCCCTAGTTGTTCTAAGTAAGAGGGTTTTTAGTGTGTCAGATCCTAAATGATGTAATGTTTCCCTCCTAACATTATACCAGAACCTCTCTATTAGATCCTCAAGGCTTTCATCCTCTTTTTGATTCATTCTAAATATTTATTCTTTAAGATCATATCTTTATATTTTTCTAGAAATATATTTTGCATATCATTCCATGATCTTATTAAATTAGTCTCTAAACTCATGAACCAATTAAGAGCTCTATCCTTCAATGTTTTCGGAAACAATCTCAACTTTTGAGCGTTTAGTAAGTAACCATAATATCTACAAATGATTTCAAATTCAAAGAGAAAGGTTTCTGGATCCACTGACCTTAGACCATGAAAGGTTGGAAGAAAATATGTAGGGATGTTCTTCATGTGCACACTAACATCATTATCTTGAATGGGAAATCCAAGAGGATCGTCCGCATTTTCACCATATCCATCCATTTCTCCTACCTTCTATATCACCTCATGTTCTTCTACCTAAAAAAATGAATGGTTATGTGGCTCTTACTGCACCACACAATCAAGTTGGGGGGCGGGGGGTTGAGGGGGTGTTGGAGATTTTTTTTTTTTAATAAGAATGCTAATGCAATGCAATTTTCTATTTTTTAAATGAAATATGCCTAATGGAATTTTTTTTTTTTGTGTTTTTGTAGAAAGTAAAAGAAATGAATTAACTAAGGAAGAAAAAAATGCATACTTTGACACCTCCCTGGAAACAACACCAAAAATTGATGAGCCTCAGTATTGCAACAAGAATGTTGCAACTCCCAAGGCTACCAACGTTAATTATCAACCTAGGGTTAGTACAAACTTAAGAGATATCAACACTATATATGCAGCATACACTGTGTCCTTATTTCGTTGTCATGATGTAATGGAGTGAATGTAATGAAATCAAATCATAAACTAATTGCATCAATGGAAATGTTACTTTGAAAAGAAATTAATCCTAGGCAAGAACAACAATTTGTAATTGAAATCCTAAGAGCATGAATTCAAATAAATAGGCCTAATCTACTTTTTAAAAAGTCATGTCCTAATTGGTATTTATTCTTCCTCAATCATGTATTTAGATCCTATGGGTTATGATTCAACCCTAAGAGACAAAAAAAATGAGAAAATTTGGTCAAATTTACATGTGTTAGAGGAGTGTCACAGGAAGTTACAATGTTTGCTACAGGAAGTTACAGGTTTGCTACAGGAATATATAATTCACTGAATGACCAAGTAAATAAAATGCAAATGGGATGGAAAAAAAATTGATTTAATAAGGTGTCTTAAGTTTCCATTCCCAGTGGAATCACTCAAAAATACCCCTGTTAACACGTGCTAAAATATAGCAGAAAATTACTAGTCTAAAATCTAGAATTTTGAGAACTAGTGAGCTAGTTAATCTATCAAATACCTAACCTAATCAAGTGAAAATTATATGGGGTAAATTTTGTTATTAACTTGAATGTTTTTATGATCTAATTCAAGTGGCATAAACTCAAATGAAGCTCATTATCATGTTATAAAAAATAGAAGAAAATTACTACTATTTCCTACAAGGGACTTCTAGAATATTTTAGATTTGTGAATAAACAAACTAATCCAAGTAGTTCAATGATTACTATGACCCTTAAAAGTGGTTCCAAGGATGAAATAATAATTATGATCCTGAAAAAGGAACTCACTTCAACCATTTAACCCAATCTTACAACAAGAAATCATGAATACCAAATGCCGAAATAGGAGAAACAAGAACAATATTGTACTCTCTGTGGCTGTGTTCTAGGGCTGCTTTGGTAAAAAGTGCAGTGGAATAAGACTACAATAAGGATTCTCTTCCGAAGATCTCTTCGGCAGTTCTCTTCTGTAGATCGGAAACTACCATCTGGCTATCTTCTCTCTGCGGCTGGGTTCTCTTTTGCAGATCTCTTAACATCCTCAGATATTCCGCAAATCTTTTCCAGCTTCCTCAGATCTCTTCCGCAGATCTCCTCTTCTCTCTATGGTTGGGTTCTAGGTCCGCTTTGGTTCATCGTCACCAGGACTGGTTGCCTCAGCTCCCTCTCTTCAGTAAAAAGTGCAGTGGAATAAGACTACAATAAAGAATGGGTTATTTTTGGACACACGGATCTTAGAGACAGTAAAAGATTCATAGCATAGGCATTATTTATTTAAACTTGTGTTAGCATGGATAGCACAGGCGTTATGTAAACTTGTGTTAGCATCGATGTTAAGGAAAGTACCAAGTTATAAAAGTCGTCAGGACTAGTGTTTAAAAGAATCACATGAGACAGTCACACTATTGATTCATTCCAGATCTCTTTCGGTTTTTTAACATTCGAGATCTCTTCCGCAGATCTTCTAACTCTTCGGCAAGGTTCTAGATCTAATCTTTTGCGGCTAGATTTAGATCTAATCTTCTGCCTTATTTCTCTGTGGCTGGGTTCTACGGGAAAGTAAAATATGGCTCCCAGCTTTGTGAAAATAGTTGTTGGCTCAGTTCCATCTGCTTCTGGAGGGCAAGCTCCTACCCATATCGTCAGTGAAGCCCCAGCTCCCACTGTCCAAGTGGTCCAGGCCTCACTCGATGAGGCTTTGAAGTTTTCTAAAAGTGCCCTAATCTATCGGTTCAATGGTTTTTGGCCGCGCCTAATAGCGCTCCACAATTGGATCTCGAAGGTATGGAAGCCTGTTACTTTTTATGAAATTAATATCTACCCCTGTGCTAGGGATTTCTTTATTGTAGATTTTGAAAATCCTGAAAGCAGACAATGTATTCTAGATTCCGGCCCTTGGTTTTGGGAAAACTCAGGATTATTCATGAAGCCATGGAACCCATCATTCAATCCCTCAACAACAGTCATAACCTCAACACCAGGTTGGGTGAGATTACCATGCCTACCCTTGAATCTCTGGAATCTCTCCTCACTAAAAGCCATTGGAAATGCAATTGTGAAATTTTACTGTAGGTTCCCAGAAATAGAGGAATATTCCAAAACCACCTATGCACGCATTTGTGTGGAAATGGACTTCAGCGCCAGATTCCCAATGGAAATAAAACTAACAAGTAAAGACTCTGTGTGGAACCAGAAACTCGATTATGAAAGTGTCCTCTTCTGATGTCGATCCTGCTTTGAGATAGGCCATCTAGCCAAAAATTGCCCAAAAGCCTCCCAGAAAAATTTTGCTAGAAAAAACCAACACAGATCTACATGGTGGGAAGGAGCACAAAAAGAACACTACACTGTCATCAAAGAAGAATACTCTAGAGAAAACTCCGAATCACAAGAAATCGGGAAAGAAAGAAACAACTCTCAAGACAAGCAGGGAGAAAGCCCCGCCCAACAACAAAAAAGTGAACTCGACAAATCCTCAAGCATCAACAGTGATGAGGATTCAAATACCACACAAAATAAATCTTCATTTAATAGCAAAGCAAATCTCCTAGACCAAACTTCTTCTCTGACTATCTTCAAAAGGATGAACACAATAGATCGTGAAGCTAAGACACCAATGTCCCAAGAACCAGATGAGATGAAGGAGATGCAAGATAAAGGAAGTTGGAAGACCGTAGAGAAAAAAAAAGAAAGCTACAACACCAATGTCTCCAAGAAAGATGAGGAGCCAAACAATTAAAAACTAAGAAAATTATAGGTCCGATAAACCAATTTGGTCTCAGTGGACGGTAACCACTATCATCATCATCATCAGGAAGTGAAAAGAAGAAAAGTAAATTATAAAAAAGGGCTATGAGACTCCTGGGATGGCCAAGTCCAAGGATACTTAGAGTCCTATGAAGGATACCAAGCTTTATAAGCTAAAAAATGGCACCAATCTTCATTATTTGAATCAATCTAGGTACATCCCTGCTAGAAATGACAGTGGAGAAGTAAAAATACAAGTTTTCTCCACAAAAAGACTAAGAAAAACCAAACCCTAGAGGAGAATTAGAATATTTACTTATAAAAAATTATTAGGAAGCATTATCCTTGAAAGGAGGAAGCTTTCCCCTCCAAAATCCCTTAAAAAGTGTATTTGGTTCCCAACACTAGGAATCTGCATTAAATGACAGGGAACACATTATTAGATTTTCTCAATCATTGAAGCTCCAAAACTTGTGCAATAATTTCATAATATCTTGTTGATTTATTATCCAATATTGATCCTCTTGTAGTAGGGATAAATTCCTAAATTATCTCCTCCTCCAAATCTTCATAATCTACCCAATATTTTCGCAATATTCTACAAAAATGAATAATATTAGGCACAAATATGAAATTATCCATAAACCTTCTTAATGAAAATATTAACGATAAAAAAATTATTAATTGTATAGGGGGAGGTTTAATATAGCCTTCATGTGCCTAAGAAAGTTTATATGGGCCTTAATTTGTGTCTAATTTGGAGGCCCATCACGACTTTGACCCTGCACCCATGTATGATCCCTAAAACATAGGCCACTATAGTCACCACCAACAATAACGTGTCCTGAGGAGATGTTTGGAAGACAAATCCACATGCAAGGGCAGGATACTTAGTCTAGAGAGCTAAGACCAAAACCCGCTTGAGATTTTCCTCCCAAGTGATCCCCAATTGCTACAGAAAAATGTTAATAGCACCATTTATATGCATGCAAATTACTTTATATCACGCCACCCAAAACTAAGAGAAATGGGTCATGTCACCTTGCGTAGCCCTAGTGTGACCTCGTGCTTAACCATCTTGTTATAAGGGCTTCCCATAAGGCACTATTTCAAGTGGATTTATCTCCCTAATGCAAGCTACTAAGTTTGTTTTGTAGTCTTGGAGTGGTTAACTCACACACCTATCTCCAAGACCCTAGCCTAAGCTAGTGTTGGTGTGCTACTAATAAAAGAAAAAAGACAAGTCTAGTTACTTTTATTATCACGTTAGTTTTAAGTGGTTGTTGTTTACATAGTTGGGATGCGGCGTGAAACTTAGATGGTGTGAATGACTCTTGTTAGTAATCCTAATGCATCTATATGAAATTTTTTCCTTTTCACTTCAATGAATGCCTACTAAAGGAGGGTAAGAGGTTTTTACAACACACCAATGCCTATTATAATGCACCTCTCAATAAATTATTAAATGAAAATACCCCAAATTTACAAAATTGTTGACCCAAGAATCAAACCAAAAAGGAAGAGATAACCAAAAAGAGGCCAAAGAAAATTCCCCAAGCGAGAATGCCAATCACTTCAAAACCGTCAAAGCTAGGAAAACAAATCCAAAGAATAAAACACAATCAAGAAATAAAAAAGAAATCCAAAAGTAAAAAAGGAAGGCAATATCAACAAGCTAGGGTTGTAACACAATGGCTCAACAATGGCAAATGTCCTACAAAGGTCAAAACCAGACTGAAGAGGCAAGAAGGCCTAAACAAGATTAGATGAGAGTGACAAAAGCAATGGAAACAAAATCACATGAAATTTATAGATCAAAACTGCACAACCAATCACAACACTGCCATTTGTGACAAAAACAAACAATATAAGAAAGAGATCACTCGAAAAAAAATGAAAAAATCACACAAAGCCCAAATGGATCTAAAAGTGAAATATTAAAACAATCTAAACAATCACTAAAAGAAGCCAAACAAGTCTTAAAATGAGATCTAGAAGCAAAAGCCAAGACTCAAAACAAAGCACCCAAAAAAATTTCAAGAACACCTTGAAAGACAAGAGTTATGGAAGACCCTAGATAACCTGATCAAAGATGGATCAAATCAAGCCTAAACAGTGGCTGATGAGAAACAGAAAACTATAGATGTAATAGATATCTAATTGACTGAAAAAATATCAAGGAATCAAGGCTCAAAAAAAGCCAAAAAATTATCTACAACAAAACAAATCCAACACAATGAAATGAGACATCAAAAAACAAATTTATGCCTGAACTAGTAAGCAGACAGAAGGCCAACTCAGATCCACAAAAAAGAAAAAACATTCAGAGGGTAAAACTCAAAATTTTAGGGCTAGAAGTCCAGTCACTCGGATGGAAGGGAGAGCCATCAATCAGTCGCATGAATGTAAGGGAAAGCCAATGAAAAAAAATATATAGTCACTCGGATGTAGCACTATGTCAATGACTGAGAAAAAACGTAAAAATTCCAAAACACGTGCGCTCAAATAGATAAAAATACTAAATATTCAGGCAATTAAGCCCTAAAAATAGCCACAAAGAGTCAAAAAGGTTCATAGAATCTTAGAAAATCAAAATAGGAGAGAAATCATCAAAAACCCAGGGCAAAGAAAACAAGAACAAGAATTCTCTCATTGAAAGAACAAATTTTGTTGCATTTAATTATATAAGGAGCTATTGCTTCACAATCCTCTATTTGAAAGGATTACCAGAAAAATAAAGGAAGATGGCTAGTGGATAGATAGAAAAGCCCCAACGCAATTCTCACACATGTTATGAGGAAAAAAGGGTGCACTTGGCCTCCTCGCAGATCAATGAAGGGTTTTGATCTCGATACAAAATCCCAACATTGTACCTGAATGATATACTTCATCCACACCTAATCTTAATACTTGCACACAATCACAAACATGCAAAGATGACAAGAGATCTTCCTCGGAATTTCATTAGCTCAAAACATCATAGATATAATAAGAAATATTACTACAAATATGTAAATACAGAGAAGGAATATGAATTTGTATTAATCCAAAAGAAAAGTACAAGTATATGTTTGCTCAAGGCCTCATCTCCAAAACTAGCAGAGTCTCCCCACTACGAAAGGAAAAATATGGACTCAAGCAACATAACACTCATAATCTTTGTCTCTCTCAGCAAGAATCTAAATCTGAAGCGTAAACTCAGTATACCCAAGACTCAAGCTCTTTATGTCTAGCCTAACCCTCTCAAGTGGTCCAGTATAAATAGGATGAAGAGAGCTCCTAAGTGGATGTATGTGGATGCTCAGGGTGACGATAAGTTATGGAAACTTCTTCATGATAATCATTGTCCAAGTCGAATAAGTGATGATTCAAATTGATCTCCTATGAACCATGAAACTCTAGAAGGTGTTCCTAGTCACATGAACATAACAAAAGGGAAAAGACTACAATCGACCCCATAAGGTGGTCCTTCAAGAGACTGAAAGGTTCTAGTCACTCTCAAAGAGTCATCATCCATGCGACTCGGTGTCATGACTAGAAAAGGAAGGTTTGAGGTCCATGTAAAAGGTAAATCAACATTATGTCTCAGAGGCAATAACCCAAGGGAGAAAAATAGGTTGAAAACATAGAGCATTCTTGGAGCATGCTTGGAACACTCTAGTATTCACTTAGATTTGGAGAAAGAAGGAAAACGAAAGCAAGAAAGTGCAAGGGAACAATTGGTTCAGTCGTTACAATTGGATTGATTTTGTAGGTAACAAGTTACATGTGTGTTTTCATTTTTTATTTATGGATGCATGGTGCATGCATGTGATTATTTGGTTATGTGTTGTCATTAGCAAGGAGGATTTCCTGGATTGATAGTGGTCTTAACCTTGCTTTTCCATTTCCTGGATATCCATGGTGTTTTGGGTTTTTACATTTCATTGTTTTTAGTTGGTGCTCATAATTCCTTATGGATATCGATTGGAACAAGCACTCTGAAAGCCCTGGAACAACTTGGGTTGAGTTACTAGTCTTGGAGCATATGTTGGGACAAACGCTCTCAACCCCTTGGTGGGTTGAGTTACTATTCCTTGGAGTGGGGTTGGAAAAATTCTCTGGAACCTTATAAGATTGTGGGATGAGCTACTAGTTCCTGGAGCCCTTGACATCCTGGGTAGAGACTAATCTAGTTGGTTTTAGTGATGTCCAACCATGAACTGGAATCACTAGTTGAGGGTTGAGGTGGTTTGGCCTCTAGGGGATATGATTTGGTTTTTTTCGGTTTATTCTATTAGATCCCATATTAATGCTTGGAATATGGCACGAGGGTGATTGGATGAAAGAGAGATTTGTTTAAGCTCAACCTATGGTTGGGTGGTATGTGGAAGTCCTTGACTTGGTGTGTATTTTCATATATTAAAAAGAGTTATTCTTCTATTGTGATTCATGCATATTTGTAGCGATTATGTTGGTGATATTATGGTTGAGTTTCCATGGTTCCTATGTCGGTTATTTAATGGTTATTTGTTGGTTACATGTTGCATGTTAATTATATGGCTCTTGTCATGAATTTTTAGATATTGATTAGTTGATGAATCTATGGACTAATAAGTGTTGTTGCAGCCATGTGGAGAAGGCATATGCATTTTCGGTGATTCTCATATGAATCTTATACTTTTATGATCAAATATGCATTCATGCCAAATAGCTTACATGTATGCCATGTGTTTAACGAATTGCCTACTATCTTCTGGTCAATATAGGTCAAGTTCTAAGTTAAGATTCAATGTTTAGATTTGTCATTATGTCAATTATGATTCTCTAGTGAGCTTATTGAATTGATGAACAAATATGTATTTATAACCTATAGGTAATGTGTACACAAAGTGTTTGTATAAATGAGTAATTCAAACCTCCAACTTCCCACGGTCATAACTTTGGTATACGATATTTGTTTGACTATCATAATACCTTGTTTCAAATATCTCCACGAGGAGGCTAAAAACAGACTAACAAATTTGTCTTGCAATTTTACAGTCTCCCCGTTTTCCCAAAAATTGTTGTTTAGGCCCTCAAATGGCCTTGGAAGTTTAGAACCCGAGAAAATTGCCAAAAATAGAATTTTTTGTTAAATTTAAGGAGATCAAACTAAAAATAAATAGTGTTGGGTCAAGTTGGGCTAATAATAGTGTGATCATTTGTCACTGGGTGGTTGCAATTAGTTCTAGACATATTGACCAAATTTTCCATAAGTGCATCTTGGGAATTGGGTCTCGCATAGTAACTCTCATCTTGATGTTTACCCTAGTGAGAAAGTTAAAGTGGGTAAATATGGGGTGACATGGTTACAGGGTGGTATCAAAGCTCCTAGGTTCAAACAATTGGACTAGATGGGATAGGTGTGATTGTTATGTTTGCATGTTAGTTGTCAATATGTTAGCTATGCATGCATTTTTATGGTCATTGTTGTGGTCTTGTGTTGCTATGATGTTGATATAGAGATAATTGATATGTTGATTTCATTATGTGTGTGTGTGTTGTGCTAATCTAGATTGATTTTGCAGACGAGATAACCTCCTTGAACTTCACTAAGGTATGTTTGATCATATTTTTATTTGGTTTATCTGACATGGTCTGTTTACAAGAAGAATATCATAGATGACAAGAAACATGGTGGATTACAGTTCACGTGAATCTCATTATAGTTATATCAGAAACAAAGAGATGAGTACTCTCCCAACATAGCAGATACCTTAAGAAGATTAAAGGAAGAAATCAGAAGTTGCAAAGAAGATAATGATAGGATTATTCAAACATGGGAAAGGGTTTCCAGAGCTCAAGAAAAGTAAGCAGAGGGCAATGTAGTGATCCTTCAAAGTTAATTATATTTGAAAAGACAGGGATAACCACGGATCAGTAATGGACATGAGGAAAGGACAAATGGGGCATATGGTAGCAGGTCTCATGGAGGACACAGGTCAGACAAGGATGACACAGTCAAAGGTGGAAGATGGATGGATACACCTGATATGAGAGGTAGTGGTTATGGGTTATATTCTAGTTCTAGATTAGAGAGACAACATGGTCATCGCCATTATCATCCTTACACGAAGAGTGAGAAGAAGTACTTGTCAGATAAGTTTAAGAAATCCAAGTCTTCTACCTTTGGTGGAGAATTGAAGAAACCAGAAGATGCAAAACCATGGTTGCTTTTGATGAAGAAGTTCTTCAAGTTGCATGATTATACAAAGAACATGAAGGCTAGGATATCTATTTTCAGTCTCAATAGGAAGGCAGACATCTAGTGGGAAGATGTGAAGTGTGTATGAGGTATCAAGACAAAGGGTTTGAGTTGACATGAATTCAAAAGACTTTTGAAAAAGAGGTACTTGTTAAAGACATGTTATGACTATAATGCTAAGGATTTCTACGAGCTGAAGATGGGGTCTATGACATATGAAGAATATACGACTAAGTTTCTGGAGTTGTTGAGGTATGTATCATATCTTAAGGGTGAGAAGACGAAGGTTCAAATATTCATTAGTGGATTTCCATTAACATTTAAATATTGAATTGAGTATGATGAATCTTGGTCATTAGAGGAAGTCATTGAGAAGTTGAAGCATTGTTGTGAGTATTCTAAGCGTAAGTCTAAAGCTAGGCACTATTGGAAAGGTAATTATAGGACCAAAGGAAAGTGGGATAAGAAGCAAGGAAGACATCAGGAAGCAGGTAACAAGGAGAATGCAACTTCATACAAGAAGTTCAATGCAATTGACATAGGACAACGATTCTTGTCTGAGGAGAAAAACAAGGGTGATGGTAGGAAGCCTTTGCAGTGTTGGACTTGTGTCAAGGATCATTGTAAGAGAGGTTATCCATAGCATCAGGGTGGCAAACCTCAGATTTACACTACTCAGGAGGCACACACAGTTGGGCATGTTGGACAGAGCATTCCTCAAATTTATGCAGCATTGGATAATAAGAAATTTGATCATCAGGAATCTATTATCGAGATGGAAGGTAAGCTTTGTGTTCAACTTGTTTCTATTTTGATTGATACTGGATCTAATTATAGTTATGTTAGTCTTGAATTGGTGGATAAGTTTTCCCTGAATAAATAAATGCATGCAAAATCTGTGTTGGTGCAATTTCCTACAAGGACAATGAGAAGAGTTCACCATTGGGTGAGATCTTGTGCATTTGAGTTGAATGGTATGTGTACATTAACACATCTGAATGTTCTTCCATTGGGATCATACAACATGCTTTTGGGCAATGGATTGGTTGTACCTTCATAGGACTAAGGTAGATTGCTATGATTAGGCTACTGAGTTCTTAGATGATAATGGAGAGATGAGAATCAGTGAGAATGGTTATAATTAAGTAGGCAAAGCACAGTAGTAGAAAAGGATGTGAATTGTTTGTAGTTCATCTTTATAGTGACAAAGAGAAGGATATTGAGGATGTTGAAGTCTTGAAAAGGTATCTAGTTTTTGCAGCAGTTTCAGGATGTGTTTCCAATATATATTTCAGAGTTAACAACTCATAGGGAAGTTGAATTTTCTATTGAGTTGATGTCAGAAGAAGCACCAACATCTAAGGCAATGTATAGGATGATAACCCCGAAATTAGTGGAACTGAATTTGCAACTTAAGAAACTACCTGATAAGGGTTATATTAGGTCAAGTGTATCACCTTGGAGTGCACCAGTATTGTTTGTGAAGAGGAAGGATGGTACACTCAGGATATGCATTAATTACAGGCAGTTGAACAAGGTGATGATCAATAACATGTATCCTTTGCCGTGGATTGATAATTTGTTTGATCAGCTAAAGGGAGTAGTAGTGTTCTCAAAGATTGACTTGAGATAGTGATATCATCATGTACGTGTTAGCCTTATCGGCATGTGGCCCAAAATGGATCCAAAACACTCCCGAAGTCTTCAAAATTTGCTTAAGGATCATTCAAAGATCACAACAATCGCATGCCAAGAGCCGTTAGAATGGCGGAAAAGCACTATCAGAAGGCAGAAAACCAGAGAAAACAGTGAAAAACCAAGTATTGAAGGCCTACATAGTCAAACGCACAGCAGCCGTCCGATCTGGCTGATCAACGGTCCAGATCTGATCAGCGGGTCGCAATCGGCGATCACAGTCAGCAGTCGCAATCAGTAGTCACAATCGGTGGAGGAAGCCAATGAATTAAGGGCACACTGTGTGGAACTTGTGATGGTGATTATCGATGCAATGTGGACCGTCGATCAAGCACGTAGATCGACGACCCACATCACATCACAGGATCGCTATCAGAGATTAATGAAGAGCGCTATCAATGGCCCGGGGCATGAGTGATGTGCGATTGTGATCATATCACATCATTATATCGCATTGGAGCAACACCATGGAGCGGGGCCTATGCACATGTATAGTGCTACCCGATGAACCAGACTCGACAGTATTCTAAATATTATTTCATAATATTTGAGGTCCGCAGAAAGGACATTTTCAATACATTTTCATAGTTTTTCGTTACTTAACAAAATACAAAGGGAACCTTGGAGTAGTGCCGATGTGATAAGACTTGGACCCGAAAGGGTTCGGGAATGAAAATATATAATATTTTCAGGTCTGCAAAAGCCATTTTTTAATGTATTTCCCGTGTTTTTTACGTATTCTAAAATACAAAGGGAAGCAAGGGAACAAGCCACTGGCAACTTGCGATAGCGATAAGGTCGGACACGATGGAGGAATAGACAAAGTTCAAGGAATTTTGAAGTCCAAAATAAATAGAGATGGGCCTTATTTGCGCAGTTGCAATGTTTTATGTGTAAAATAGAAAACAATCATGGTTATCATTTGAAAGGGGTTGTTGTGGAGATTTCATAGGCCCGATAACCATTCCATTGCAGGTACAGGTGGCCAACCATCCTTAGAGGCATTATGCAATAATATCTACATGCCAAAAGAGGGATTCACCTGGGAGACAGTGGTCGACGGACAAAGGCTGGAAGGGGAAAAAAGCCCAGCATGATGCAGCCACAACCAACAAATGATCATGGAGCATCACTTGCATGAGCAAGCTCCCAGACAGCGCAACAAACTACCAGAATGCAGTTACTCTGTTGTTAGAAGAAGAAACCTCCGAGCCCATGCGTGCCTGGTTAGGGCATCAAGTTGTTAAAGACAGAGAGGATAGATTAAGACACTCTGAGCCTTTGAGAGCTCAAGAGCATTGTAAAAGGCCTATAAATGGCTGAAAGTTAAATGTATGAAGGGTTCAACTTCTGGAGACTGTGGATACTCTGTTCCTTGCAGCGTCTCATCTTCATTCCAATAATACAAGCTTCTTTTGCTGTTACATGTTCAATTCCCATTTTCTCCTCTGTCCTAAGCTTGCACTTGGATAGTATATTCATGATTTCTTTTGTGTCTAATGCCAAATAACTGTCATCTTATCTCTACATTGATAAATTGGATTTGCAATTGAATAGGTTATTCATGTTTTCTTCTGTGTCTAATGCCAGATAATTGTCATCTTATCTCTGCATTGATAAATTAGATTTGCAAGCTTCATTTACTTCCTGTAGCTAGCCATTCATATATGTTTATTTATGCATCTGTCGGTACAATTAGTATTCTCCATCTATCCATTGAGTCTATAAACTATTGAGCATTAGTGGTCTAAAGCTTTGTCAAGCTAATGGTGTTCATGCATGTCTAGAGTGAAAACAAAGTTGAAACAGTTATCTAGCTTGATCCAAACCTTCATCCATTCCAACAGTTCTGAGAACAATATTGAAGATTATATGTTACCAGGCATCTCTGAGCTACAACCTAGGAGAGTTTCCTGGAGTGATAACAGTACGCATCAAAGAAGAGGAAATATACAAAACTACATTCCATACCGAGTATGGGCATTATGAGTTTGAATTACTTCATTTTGGTCTTAGTAATTCTCCAGCTAATTTCATGTGTTTGAGGAATAGTGTGTTTCATCCTTATATAAACAAGTTTGTCATAGTATTCATTGATGACATATTGATATGTTCTAAGAGTGAGGAAGAGCATGTAGAACACCTGGAAGTAGTGTTAAAATTGTTGAGAGAGCATCAATTGTATGCCAAACATAGTAAGTGTAGTTTCTTTGAAACATAAGTTCATTACTTGGGAAATGTTATTTCCAAGGAAGGTATAGAAGTGGACCCTAAAAGATTAGAGATATCATTGAGTGGGAAAATCCTAGAAATTTTGATGAGGTAAGATCATTCATGGGATTAGCAGGTTACTACTAGAGCTTCATTAGGAACTTATCATGAATGTCCTATCCTATTACATCTTTGTAGAGGAAACAAAAGAAGTTTGAATGGACTAAGGAGTGTGCATCTAGTTTTGAGCAGTTGAATTAGTTGCTTACAAATGCTCTCGTTTTGAAGATTGTATATCTTGACAAAGAGTTTGTGATATGTATAGGTGCTTGCAAGAGGGGACTTGGTGGATTCCTTATGAACGAAGGACAAGTGGTATGCTATGAGTCAAGGAAGTTGAATGAGCATGGGAAGAACTTTGTGACTCATGATATTGAGTTGGCAACTATAATTCATGCCTTGAATATGTGGAGATATTATATTCTTGGAAGGAGGTTTATTCTAATGAGTCGTCACAATGGAATGGGATACTTTTTTGACCAACATAATCTGAATTCCGAGCAATCTAGATGGTTAGATACTCTGAGTGAGTTTGATTTCGAGATCAAGTACATCAAGGGAAAGGAGAACATGGTTGCAAATTCTCTTAGTAAAAGAGTGCAGGTGAATCACATTGCAGCAGTGAGTTCTTATGGGACAAACTTACATGGGTAGATCTTGCAGGCAGGCCAACATGATGTCAGGTGCTGAGGCTCATCAATAGGTACACCATAAGGGTCATAATGCCATCTTCCATCTTTAGAACTATCTCTTTCTCACATTTATTTACAATTTTTTTATATTATGCTTAGTGAGAAGGGTAAAAGATGTTTTCTTATGTCATGTGGCCTAATATGGTTTAAATGAAGGAAATGGAGCATCTTTTAGATGATTTCAATGTAGGATCTCAGAGTAGACAGTAGGGAGAGATTATAGGATTTTTTCCACCTCCTTAACTCCCTCAATCATCCAATATCACCACACTCTCTCTCTCATCATATCGAGGTCATTAGCATCCAAGAAAAATGAGGTCATTGGCATCCAAGAAAGTGCAGTTAAACAAGATTAAGATCCACTTTTCTTGAGTTTTGGGAGACAAAAATTCCTAATTTCTAGGGAGCATCTAGTAGCTACCCTCTTGTATAAATAAACATGGAAAACCGCTCATTAGGATTTGAACTTTGTTTTCAGCTAGGAAGCTATCGATCTTAAGCACTTGATACTGTTTTTTTTACTAGTTATGTGATGTATTTGACATTGATGCAATGGTAATGAGAAGTTTCTTATTGGTTAATCATTGAGTTAGTTCCAGACGAATGAGGCTCTTTGGTTTGGGCCCAACCCTAGTGGCTTAGGTCCCTCTTATGTATTGGTATTTATTTTTAGCTTAGGATGCTTATTAGTTTTCTGCATTTCATTAGAACATAACCCATCAAAAATCTTGTGATTGCAACCTCTATCTCATCTCTCTCATGGGAGCATGAATGGAAGAATCTACAATCACTGTCCAGAAACACTATGTTTATGATTTCTTGGAAGAAGGTCTATGTTAGTAATTTTGTTTTGCATATGCTTTTTGTAGCTTAGGAGTTTATTTATTGACTATATGAAATTTTTTTGCATAGATTATATGGCATTTAAATTCAACTCATCTTTTCCACTATTAGTTGTTTCATTTTGTCAATGATGAAAGGGTATGTGCATGTGATTTTGTGGGGTTGTTTGAATCTGTAGGAAAGGGGCCTTTCACCATCTCCATCTTGGACTTCTTCACCCTCTTTGATGAATCCAAAATTTGATTCTTGCGATCATTCCCTTAGGTCATTGTGAGGAGTTCTGCTAGTTCAAAAATGGCCTCCCTAAGGTTTTGAACTTGGCTAGGGGTGTTGGTCACCTTTCATCCATCTACCTTACCATCGCTTTAACTCATCATTCCTAACTTCTAAACCTTCTTGGCAGCCTTCCTATAGCATTACAAGCCTTCCCGTCACAATACAAGGCACTTGTAGTAGTCTCCTATAGCATACCTGTAGCAGCCTATTTCACCATCTATTTTGCCTGTGATTTAATTTTGACTTAGTTTAGAAGTAGGTTGACCCCTAGTTGTGACTCCATGATCAAGGACAACACCTAAGCCATTCCAACCATCAATTTCTTTCACTGCAAAATAGAGTAGAATTAGTTTCTTTATCACAGGTTTAGCGCAAAGAGAAAAATGATTTATATGCAAGTGTGAGCTAGATAGATGATGCATGGAATATTGAGTTATGATTTGGTAGGTTAGTTTCCTATCTACAAGTGGATTTGGTAGCTAGATGGTTGATTGCAAGATAATGTAGTTCCCTTTCTGCAAGTAGTGTATATCTTGCCTTTTCATGAATTGATTCAATAGAATTTACAAGTTAATAGCATTTACAAGTTGAGGTTTAAAAATAATTTTACTTTTTTATCATTAGAGCTAGCTTCTGAATTTCACCTTCATTAGTTAGTTTCCTTCTAATTCAGTAGAAAGAATGGTCTTGGAGCATTATTGATAAAATTTCCTAGTTGAGGGTGGCATGAGTAGAATCCACCTACTATGTATATAGCATCGTCACCTCGAAGTTTGTACGAACCCCAGGTTGATCAATAGTGTTGAGGATCCCTTGGGAGTTGTAGTACTCTTGGTGCAATACCAGGGCTCACCACATTTTGGCACTATTTTCGGGGAGGTGTGTAAATAGATTTTATTTCTACTTAAGCATTATTTTCTATTTTGCATTTAGTTTTGAAAAAATCACATAAAAGAAGAAAAAAATTCTTTCATGCCTCGTAGGAATAGAGATACTCAAGGAAAATTCTTACCAAACACCCCCACACCCTCAAACAATCAACCTTCACTCTTCTTCAGTGACTTTCAGCTTCCCCCTCTGACTACAGGGGAGTTAGAAGACCCTTTAGGTGAGCAACTTGAGATCTTTGAAGAACCTATTGGGGAAGAAGAAGAACCCATTTCAACTACCCAAACCATGGCTAAAAATAGGAACAATGAGGTTTTCCCTATCAGAGAGACTAATGGAGAGGCTAGAATGAAGAATATAAGCCCCACTACCCCTCCAAACTTCCAAGGCTTAACCTCTAAGGATCCTGGTACTTTTATTTTTGAATTTTTCATTGTCTCTAGGACCTATGACTATGCCTCTTATGACCAAAAGCTGAATTTATTCCCATCTACCCTTAAGGATGCAGCCTTGCGCTAGTTTATGGGTCTGCCTAGGGATAACATGACTACTTGGGCTCAAATGCAACAAGCCTTCAATAAAAACTACAGGGAATATGTAGGTCCAAATAAACCAAGGAAGAAATATTTAGAATGACTCTTCGACTTGATGAATCCCTAGAATACTATGAGCATAGATTTCAACTCAGTTATAGGAGGGTCAGATTCACCCTTGATCCTGAATCACTCAAGCTAGTTCTTCTCTGAGGGATGAGGGACAACATGTTGGAAACCCTTAACATGTTTTCTACAGGAGACATCTATCAATTATCCTATGATGACATAAAAACAGTCTTCAAAAATCACTCTAGGGCTTCTACGAATAAGGGTAGGGCTAGTCAAGTATTGGTCAGTTCCTCTCCTTCCACAACATCCATCAAGAATGAGATTGGGAACATGTTGGAGGAATTTAAAAGTGAAATGATGCATACCTTTGCTTTTCAAATCGATACAATGCAGATCAAGAGGAGACAAGAGGAAGCAGAGAGCCCTAGCTATTGTTTCCCCAAATGCACTAGAAGGCACCCCAGAAATGAATGCCCATTAAATGTCAAAGAGGTATGCTCAGTCTGTGAGGAAAACCATGCCATAGATAAATATCCTTCTTTTCCTGGTTTAAAAGTTGTATAATAAGGGGCAGAAGATCAATCTAAGCAACTCTGCTTTATAAATCAAAGGAGGCCTCAAGGACCTCGACCATACCAGTAGGGCATGCAAGGTGCATCTTACTCTTATTACCATCCCAACTAGAATGCACCATTTCCACCTTGGTACTCTTCCACTCATCCATCATGGTCCATGCCTCTTCTTGGCCTTATGCTCCTCAATATCCTCCCCATCTTGTCAATCAACCATTTCAGCCATATGCTTCTCAACCTCCTCCATGGAATAACCCATCACAAGGGTCGAGGCCTCAGCTCAACCAACCTCCTGCTTTATTGCCTCCACCTCTACCTCAACCAAAACTCACTCATCCTGCTCCACCCAAGCAACCTCAAATGCCTTCTCAACCCAATCCAAACTCAAATAACAAGCAAGCATAACAGGTCTACAGTGGAGAGACATCTTATCCTGCCGATGTTGTGGAGATTCAAGAAATTAACCTTAGGTCTGGAAGAGTGCTTCCAGATAATCAACCTCCATCTCCACCTGAAGAACTTGAAGAGGAAAAGGAAGAAATTACCCCTCAAGTAAATCCATCTATGTGTTAAAATACCCCTCCTTTAATCTATTAAGGATGTTCCCATCTATAATAATCTTATTAAGGAAAAATGTTTCAAACACCCTGGGAGGAGAAAAAGAGGCACACCTGCCATCAATGTTATTGGTTAATTATCTAATTTGATGTTGGGGAGAGTGATTTGTCCAAAATATTTAGACCCTAGAAGTCCAGTGGTATATGTTCACATTGATGGCATCATTTCCCCTCATAGCCTAATTGATCTTGGGGATTCCATCAATGTGATGACTAAAGAAACCATGCTGAAACTAAACCTCTAAGGAGCCTTAAGAAAGACCACTATGGTGCTACAACTTGTAGATAGATCCACAGTGGCTCCTGAGGGAGTTTTTGAGGATGTAATGGTCTCCATTGACTCCTGGGAGTATCCTACTGACTTCTTGGTTCTCCAACCCAAAACCAAATTCAATGGTTATCCTCTCATCTTGGGAAGGCCATGGTTAGCCACTGTTGATGCTTACATTAGTTGCAATGCTGGGAACATGACCATTAAGATTGGGCATTTGTCCAAACAATTGGTATTGTACCCTCCTGCTCAACAATCCATTGAGCATGACTTACCCTTGTGGCTAGAAGAGGAGGAGAAAGATGAAGTGTATCATAGAACATCCCATCCAATATGTACCCTAGATGTTGTTATAGAAGGGGGGCAACCTGATGAAGATGACCTCATTGATCAGATCCTTCCAAACCAACCCCCCACTACCATGCATCTTGAAGAGCTTGTGAAAGAGTCTTAGAGTAGTCCTTGGACTCAATTATGCTTAGTTGACCCAAGTCTTTCCCATGTCAAAGTTGTAGAATTTGGTCCATCTAGAACTTTGAATATTAACCCCTCTCTCAACCAACCAAGAAGAGAAGTTGTGCAAGATGTTGAGAGAACACTTTGATGCCTTTACTTGGAAATATAAATAAATGAAGGGGGTGCATCCCTCAGTTTGTACTCATCACATCTACATCAAAGAGGGATGAAAACCTATGTGTGGACCTTAGAGGATAATGAACCCAAACTTCAAGAACATAGTAAAGGAAGAATTGATTTTTTTTTTAAATGTAGCGCTTATATACCCAATCTCATATATTGAGTTGGTTTCCCCTCTATTTTTGGTCCCAAAGAATAATGGGAAGTGAAGGATTTGTGTGGATTATAGAGAATTGAATAAAACCACTGAGAAGGACCATTTCCATTTTCCTTTCATTTACCAAGTTTTAGATGGTCTTGCATGGAAGAAGTTCTTCTCTTTCCTAAATGGATTCAGTGGTTACAACTAAATCTATATCATCCCTAAGGATTAGGACAAAACTACATTCACATTTCCTTGGGGTACCTTTCCTTTCGGTCTATGCAATTCCCCTGCCACTTTTCAAAGGGAAGTTCTAAGCATATTTGTTGAGCTTGTCCATGACTCTATGGAGACCTACATGGATGATTTCACTCCCTATGGGTGTGACTTCCAAGAGGCTCTCCCTAACCCGAGAAAAGTCCTAAGGAAATGCATTGAAATGAACCTCTCGCTTAGTCCTAATAAATGTGAATTCTTAATGAACTCAAGGATTGTCTTTGGACATTCAATATCTCATGAGGGAATACA
The DNA here is from genome assembly GCA_031772625.1 of Pinus tabuliformis. Taxonomy (NCBI): domain Eukaryota; kingdom Viridiplantae; phylum Streptophyta; class Pinopsida; order Pinales; family Pinaceae; genus Pinus; species Pinus tabuliformis. The sequence continues at coordinate 1,289,730,204 of CM062816.1, read as the reverse complement.
AGTGGACCCAAACAAGATTTCCATTATTAAAAGGGTCCCTACTCCTCAAAATTAGAGGAATGTTAGGAGTTTATTAGGCTTAGCTGGATATTATGGGAGATTTATCAAGGACTTTAGTAAAGTTGCTTCACCATTGTCTGGATTGTTGGCTAAGGAATCATAATTCTCTTGGACAAATAGCTGCCAAGACACCCTTGAGATTTTGAAAGATCAATTAACCATTACACCCATACTTAGGGGCCCAAATGTTGAGAAATGGAAACAAGAAATTCTAGTTTAATTTGTCCTTGAATTAAACTTTGAATTAAATTCGAATTATATTCTCATAGCAACTTAAAATCATTAAATTAAGTTTATTAAACTTAATTAACTTAGGAAATTCAAGTTGGAAGTCTTTTGGAAGTCATGTATATGTTCTCCCTACTTTGTAGGTGTCCAGTATCAGTTAATTGTGAGTTGTAAAATAGAAAACTTAGTTTCATGAGTCAGTTCAGTTAAATTAGTTCTCAAACTGGCTGAGAGAACTAATAGTGAGATAACAGTTAGTGGTGACACTAATGAACTCCATTAGTGCTACTCTAGTTGAATGAATATTTATTCATCAGAAACTCATGCATGTCGATTTTGAGAAAGACCCAATTGAGACTAGAGTGCAAGTGCAGTGTGCTATTTTTTTTAGATTTTTCTGAGTTGCACTGATAGTGCATGCAATCAAGAACTAATCCTTAAGGGATTGCATAGTTTTTAGAGGCTTTATTTCCCATTAAATACAAGCTATCCTTTATAGGAATTACACATTGGATTAGAGATTTGGAGAGCTTGTGAAGAGGCTAATATTTGACCCTCAGCTTGCTTATGAGTTGGAGATTGAATTTGCTGAGTGTTGGGATTGTTCTAGAGAGAACAAGCATTGTAATTTCATCTTGATTTTCTGATTAATACAAAATAAATAGTGGGGTTTTGAGTTGTGGCTTTCCCTAGATATTTATTGTGTTATGTGCCTTTGATTCTCTTCCTCTGTTGATTATTATTTTCTCGATGTTTATGGGCTTCCACTATAAAGAGTAGAAGTAGATTCTTGTCTCTTGCTTTAGCAAATTGCATTGGCTTGTGAATATACATGATTTTCTACATGGTATTAGAGTAAGATTGTTTTTTGGGCCGAGAGTTTGTAGATATGATCTGAGAATTTTTGTGCAAAATTTTCATAAAAAAATTACAGATTTCGATTCATTAGGAAAAGATCCCCAAATTCAAAAAAAAAATAATCTGAATCAGAGCTCGGATGAGGGATATTTTTCCGATTTAAAATTAGCTTTGTAGAGGAGATTTCGAAGTTTTGAGTTCTTAGGTTACAGGTGAAATTCGAATTTGCAATACATACTTTAGGATCGGTAGATGGTGTTTCGTGGGTTGAGGCTTGAGTATACCTTGGAAGGAAGCTCGAATTTTATAGCCTAGAGAGACAGGATGGAGGCTATGTTAGAGGACAATGGCTTGAAGGAATTTGTTGAACAAGAAATTCCTAAGAAACCAACCACTAATGCACAAAAATTGGCTGAGTGGAAGAAGTGTGTGGTGAAGGCAAGGCGGATAATCCTTGAGGGAGTTTGATATCATATTGTCTCGAGTCTCCATGGAAAGGAAACCTTGCAGGCTATGTCAAAAACATTGATGGACTTGTATCAGAATAGCAGTGACCAAAGGAAGTTGGCACTGATGGATAAACTTCATAAAATCAAGATGGAGAAAGGAGAGATGATTCCAAAGCACTTGACCAAGTTCACTCAATGTCAGGATGAACTTGGAAGTGTTGGAATAATGGTTACCGAGGAGGATATGGTGAGCCTTTCTCTTCTTGGACTCCCAAAGAGTTGGCATAATTATTAGAACTCTGTCAATGGTCACGAGAAGCTACCAGATTGGGAACGACTATAGTCAGATTTGATGCAGGAAGAGATCAGGAGGAACACCAGGGATGGCTCTTCATCAAAGACTAATGATGAATATAACTTAGCCTTAGCGATTTAGACGAGGAAGGGGAAAGGTAAAATTTTCCATTCCAAATCAGATTCTTATCATGGAGGCAAGAAGGACATGATGAAATTTAAATGCTTTCATTGTCACAAGATGGAACATTTTGCTACAAATTTTCCATTGAAGAAGTCTAAGGAGAAGCCCTCAGGAGGAGCAGCAGGTGAGGCTTTGGCCTCCCAATTTGAATTGGACCTTTCCCTCATTGCATGCACGGTGTCTTCAATGATGGGAAGTGTCTGGTACTTAGACAGTGGAGCTTCATTCACATGACTGGAAACAAAGAGTTATTCAGTGAACTGGAGGAGAAATATCTCAAGATGCATATCGATATGGGTGATGATGGTAAGTATAGTGTTACTAGTGTGGGAACTATTACCTCTCAGAGGGAACATGCATCTCCACTCACCTTGAATATTGTTATGCATGTACCAGGACTAACGAAGAACTTGGTATCTATTGTCATGCTTGATGATAGAGGCTATGATGTGATATTTTCTAAATGAAAGGTGTTCCTTTGAAACATAGCCATGGGTCAAGTAAGGAAGATAGGGATTTGAGTTTAGAATCTCTATAAGATAGAGGTAGAGGATTGTGATGCTTTCTATTCAAAATCAGAAAAGATGTTGAGTCGAGACGTCTGTGAGTTGTGGCACAGGTGATTGGGCCACTTGCATCATGGAGCTTTGAAGATATTGCATCAAATCTCTACCGGTCTTTCCAAAGGTACGCTTGAGCAAGTTGATACATGCAAAAGTTGTACTTTGGGAAAATACACCAAGACTTCCTTTGGAGACAGAGATAGTCGAGCAGAGTCTTTTCTAGAGAGAGTCCATTCAGATGTGAGTGGACCATTCTTGGAAACATCCATGGCAAAACATAGGTATTATGTTATATTTGTTGATGATTATTCTCATAAATGCTGGGTATTTTTTATGCAGAAAAAGGATCAAACTTTCAGAAAGTTTTGTGAGTTCAAAGCATTGGTATAGAAAGATTATGGCAAGAAGGTTAAATCTCTATGGAGTGATAACAATGGTGAGTATGTCTCCAATGAGTTTAAGAAATTATGTGCAGTGGAAGGGATTAAACGAGAGTTGACGACACCCCATAACCCTCAACAGAATGGGGTTGCCAAGAGCAAGAATAGGATCATAGTAGGGGCAGTAAGGGCGATGTTGCGTGATCAGGGCCTACCACTACACTTGTGGTTAAGGCATGCAGCACAACAGTTTATGTTTAGAACCATAGCCCACATCAGATACTTGAAATGAAGACACCACAGGAGGATTATTCCGGTAAGAGGCCAGATGTTGGTCACTTCAGGATTTTTGGGTCATTAGTTTATTGCCATGTGACCAAAGATGCACGGAAGAAGCTTGAACCAACATTAGAGTTAGGGATCTTTGTGGGGTACACTGATACACCCCACAACTATCAGAGGTACATGCCAACCAGTGGGATGAGAGTGGTTCGCAGGGATATCAGGTTTGATGAGGAGAAGGCCATGCGAGTATCCCTTGAGGGGGAGCTTAAGCTACATGTGGATGAGGAGATTTTAGCTCCTAAGGTTGAGAGGCATCATATTGATATGGACCAAACACATGAAGAGGGTCAGAGAGTGGAGACATCGACTTAGGAAAAGTCTTCTAGAGAGGGAAGAAAGTGCACTAGAAAGGCTAACAGATTATTGGATGATGCATGGGAGAATGTGGAAGCACCCTCTTCTTAACGTAGACAGAGGAGGTCATGAGAGAGGTACATTGGATACATGGAAATTATGGTGCATGGGTTGTGACAGAGCCATATTCCTTTCAGGAAGCAGTGCACCAATCGGTTTGGGTTGATGCGATGGTGGAGTATGACTCCATAGTTCAAAATAGTGTTTGGGATGTGGTCCCAAGACCAGAGGACAAGCTAGTTGTGAGCTCCCATTGGCTTTACAAGGTAAATCAAGCTACATATGGTAGTGTGGAGAAGCATAAGGTCAGATGTAGAAATTCCCACCTATAGATCACCTGATAATGCAATATACTAAAGTAGAATACTTGATCTACTTCTACAAACAATTATGCGGAAGCTTAATCAATTTGAGCACGATCAATGAGAACACATATAACTGAGAATGAGAAGAAATCACACATAACGCAGAAGAAATAATCATGGGAAAACCTCAGCCTAAAACCCCAGCTCTGTATTATCATACAAGTGGAAATATAGTCCAGATTACAAAAAGAATCAGCTCACAAGCTATCCTTCTCTCTCTGCAATCCCTCTGTTGCTCATAGACAGTCAAAGGCCTCTCACAAACCTTCTCCTCTACCCTCCAAGCCTCCTATTTCCTTGCGTAGTTTTTCCTGGGGTCCAGTGCTTCCACTTGTGTGAATTCCCACCTCACACAGCTCACTTGGCTCAGAAATAACTGCACAAACCTGAAGGAGATAAATCCTTCTCCATGGATGAGATTCCTTTATAGGAAAAATTCATCCAACTGATAGTACATTGTCCCTCCTCTGATCTCAACTGGGTCTCTGACTGAACTGACATGCATGAGTTATTTATGAGAGAATATTCAGTTATCTGAAGTGCAACAGTTACATGCATGCAAGCATTAGCTAATTGAACTCACAATTAATTCAACAAACAGTTTGAATTAATCTAACTAGACTTGACTCAGTTAACTAAGCCAACTAATTACAACTCAAATTACAACTCATCCTTATCTCTTTAACTAACGGATAAATTCCTCAATCAATGGAAAAACTGTTGCATGTCCTCACATAGACTTCATGTTTTATTTTTCACAACTAATTAACTCATGGTGAATTAATTTATTTATTTTCAAATAGTGATTAAGTTCAAATTCGAATTTTACTTCCTATTTTAGTCCAGAGACTGACTAAAATTAGGAATCCATCCCGAACTGCTAAAAATAACAATGCTATTTCTAGCACTTCCATTTTTCATTCCTTGTTTCTTACTCCAGCACTAGTACCTGAACTGCTATTTATAGCAGTGTTATTTTTAGCACTTCTATTTTTAGCATTTCTTGTTTCTATTTTCAACACTCCCTCTCAACAAGAAAGGAATTCAACTCGAACCCGATCTTGTACCTCTGGAATGTTCTGCACACAACACTTCTACCAAGTGTGGTTGCTCTAGCAACTCTCGGAATTAAAAAACTCCCCACTGACCTCTCTGTTGGGCTAGAACCATACTCTGATGCTGAAGCTCTACCTGTTGCTGACAAGTGCTCCCTCTCTGACCTCTGAGCTGCTGCAACACCCCATGCATCTCACACCATTGCACACCTCTCTGTGCCATCCTGCACTAGTGCAACACTCCTGTGCCTCCGCTCCATCCGCATTTGTCTCTACCCAATCAGCCAAACCTGCTACTCCTCATTGGGGCTCTCATAGCAAAGTCGAATCAAAGAGGTTGGGTACCTCAAGGATCCTGCCCCTCTTCCAGCCTTCTTGGGACAATCACTCCACATCACCCCACCTCCTACCTAGAGGTATGGCTGTATGTTATCCCTCTACCCACCTGGCTCGAAGTTTCCCCCTACTGGAGGTCTCTACATGAGTAGATGTCTCTACTGGATCTCCTCTCAGCTTCTCTAGTTGTTGCTGCTCCACAACCTCCTAAAGTTGCTTCACCAATCGTGGCTCCTCCATAATCATCTGAGACTTCTTCTAGTGCTGCTTGAGAGGTAATATACTCTCCCTCTCAACCACCAAGTCTCCATCAGTTTCCTTGATCCTCAAGGATTTGCATGCATCTTAAACCTCAAGAGCATACAGGTTCTTGACCCATGAGCCGATCTACTTCACCTGTCTAGTGGTGATATGTCGAAGGAAAACCATTCCCTTACTAAAGACTACATCATAGCCTCTATCTTCCAGCATCATGGTCGACACCAAATTTCTCTTCAGTCCTGGTACATACTTGACATCGGTCAAGGTAATGCAAGCTCCATGCTCCCTCTGAAAAACAACCATGCATACACCTGAGACACTATAATTTTCATCATTACCCATCGCTATGAGTATCTGGAGATCTTTCTCCTCCAAAATACTGAACAAACTCTTGTCGTCGGTCATGTGGAAAGAAGCTCCACTGTCAAGAAACCAACCACTTCCCACCATGGTTGAAATTATGCATGCGAACAGTGTGAAATCCAACTCGAACTGTGAGGCCAGTGCCTCACGTTCTGATCCTTCCACAAATCCCTTCTTGGATTTCCTCAATGGACAATTTGTAGCAAAATGGCCCACCTCATGACAACAAAAGCATCGCACTTTTGATTTGTCAAACTTCTTCCCACCATGGGAAGAACTGGATTGGGAAAGAGAATCCTTCTCATTCCCCTTCTTCGCCTTACTCACTAAGTCACAGTTTTCTCCATCCTCCATGGATGAAGAACCATCTCTGGTGCTTCTTCTTATCTCCTCCTGCATCAAATCCGACCAAATTTGTTCCCAATCTGGCAGTTTCTCTCTTCCATTAACCAAGTCCTAGTAGCTATGCCAGCTCTTAGGAAGACTGAGGAGTGCAAGACTCACCATGTCATCATCAGCTGTCATGATCCCTACACTTCCAAGCTCATCCATGCATGTGGTGAGTTTTGTTCAAAAACGTAGAGATCATGTCACCCTTTTCACACTTGATCTTCCAAAGCTTGTCTTTTAGTGCCAACTTCCTCTAATTACTGCTATTCTGATATAGATATTTCAATGTTTTCCACATTGAAAACAGTGTCTCCTTCCCATGGAGACGCGAGACTATGTGATCTCGAACTCCCTCCAGAAGGATTCTCCTTGCTCTAGCCACACATTTCTTCCATTCAGCTAATTCAGTAGCACCAGTCGACTTGGGGACTTCTTGATCAATGAATCCCTTTAGACTGCTATCCTCTAGTACTGCTTCCATGTGGTCCTTCTAGGCTATATAATTCAAACTGCCATCAAGGGAATATTCGAGTCTCAAACCATTGAACGTCGTAGGTGAAATAGAGATGTGATAAGAACTTGATTCCTATATTCAGGAATCACAAACTTCAACTTCTCCCTTCTTGTATATTGTTCTTCCTTGAACACCTTTGCTTTGATACCATGTAGAAATTCCCACCTGTAGATCACCTGATAATGCAATATACTAAAGTAGAATACTTGATCTACTTCTACAAACAATTATGTGGAAGCTTAATTAATTTGAGCACGATCAATGAGAACACATATAACTGAGAATGAGAAGAAATCACACATAACACAGAAGAAATAACCAGGGGAAAGCCTCAGTCTAAAACCCCGACTCTGTATTATCATACAAGTGGAAATATAGTCTAGATTACAAAAAGAATCAGCTCACAAGCTATCCTTCTCTCTCTGCAATCCCTCTGCTACTCATAGACAGTCAAAGGCCTCTCACAAACCTTCTCCTTTGCCCTCCAAGCTTCCTATTTCCTTGCATAGTTTTTCCTGGGGTCGAGTGCTTCCACTTGTGTGAATTCCCACCTCACACAGCTCACTTGGCTCAAAAATAACTGCACAAACCTGAAGGAGATAAATCCTTCTCCATGGATGAGCTTCCTTTATAGGAAAAATTTATCCAACTGATAGTACATTGTCCCTCCTCTGATCTCAACTGGGTCTCTGACTAAACTGGCATGCATGAGTTATTTATGAGAGAATATTCAGTTATCTAAAGTGCAGTAGTTACATGCATGCAACTATTAACTAATTGAACTCACAATTAATTCAACAAACTGTTTGAATTAATCTAACTGAACTTGACTTAGTGAATTGAGCCAACTAATTGCAACTCAAATTACAAGTCATCCTTATCTCTTTAACTGATGGATAAATTCCTCAATCAATGGAGAAACTGTTGCATGTCCTCACATAGACTTCATGTTTGATTTTTCACAACTAATTAACTCATGGTGAATTAATTTATTTATTTTCAAAAAGCTATTAAGTTCAAATTCGAATTTTACTTCCTATTTTAGTCCAGAGACTGACTAAAATTAGGAATCCATCCCAAACTGCTAAAAATAGCAATTTTATTTTTATCACTTCCATTTTTCATTCCTTGTTTCTCAGTCCAGCACTAGTACTTGAACTGCTATTTATAACGGTGCTATTTTTAGCACTTCTATTTTTAACATTTCTTGTTATTTTCAACATCAGATTTGTGACCTGTGGCTTTTCACGGGTAGAGGGGATTGACTATGATGATACCTTTGCTCCTATTGCAAGGTACTTGTCAATCAGATCTATTTTGGCACTACAAGCACAGATGGATGTGAAGACTACCTTCCTCAATGGCATGATTGATGAAGAGGTGTACATAGAGCAGCCCAAAGGTTTTGAAACCTTGGACTCTGAGCCACATGTGTGCCGACTCAAGAGAGCGTTGTATGGGCTTAAGCAAGCACACCGTGCTTGGTACACCAGGATAGATAGCTCTACTTCATTGGGTTGGGCTTCACGAAGAGTGGAGTAGATGTGAACCTATATCACATAGTGGTGGAAGTAAGCTGCTAATCATTGTACTTTATGTAGATGATCTCATACTGACAGGTGATGAGAATCTCATCAAATATTGCAAGTAGGACCTTAAAAGAGATTTTGAGATGAAGGACATGGGACTCATGCATTACTTTCTTGCCATGGAGGTATGGAAGGGAGATGGGAAGTTGTTTGTATATTAGGGAGTATGCCAATGAGATACTAAGGAGATTCTGCATGGAGAGAAATAAACCAATGGAGACTCCTCTAGCTGGTAATTGGAGGAAGGAGGATGCCACTTCAGGGGAAGTAGTGGAAGATATTGTTTACAAGCAGCTTGTGGGTTCACTCATCTACTTGGTGAACACACTACTGGATATGTGCTATGCATTTAACCAGATTAGTCAAGCGATGGTTAGGCCTACCAAGTTGTATTGGAAGGTGACAAAGCATATTGAGATACCTCAAGGGCACTTCTCAGTTTTAGTTATGGTACAGGTGAACATAGGGAGTGAATCTTCAAGACTTCACCGATGCAGATTAGGCAGGGAGTCCATCTAACAGGAAGAGAACATCAAGATGGATCTTTAGTATTGGGTCAATGATAGTTTCTTGCTACATCGGGAAACTGAGATTGGTTACACTCAATTCGACAGAGGTAGAGTACATGGCTGCAAGTCAGGAAGCATGTGAGGTTCTCTGGATGAGGAAGATCTTGGTTGGTTTGTTTGGTTAGAAGATGGATTCGACAGTTATTTATTGTGATAATCAGAGTTGTATCAAACTCTCTAAAAATCCAGTCTTTCATGATCAGTCCAAGAATATTGATATATGGTATCATCATCTCATAGATTGTGTATTGAGGCGGATCATGTTGTTAGATTACATTACCACAGAGGAGAAAGATAACATCTTGACAAAGGCATTGTCAAGATGTAAATTCGAGTTTAACAAAGACAAGATCGGGGTAGTTGATAATCCCTTTCTTGTTGAGAGGGAGTGTTGAGAAATGTAAACAAGAAATTCTATGTTAATTTATCCTTGAATTAAACTTTGAATTAAATTCGAATTATTCTCATAGCAACTTAAAATAGTTAAATTAAGTTTATTAAACTTACTTAACTTAGGAAATTCAATTTGGAAGTCTTTTGGAAGTCATGTATATGTTCTCCCTACTTTGTAGGAGTCCGGTGTGCGTTAATTGTGAGTTGTAAAATAGAAGACTCAGTTTCATGAGTCAATTCAGTTAAATTAGTTCTCAAACTGATTGAGATAACTAATAATGAGTTAACAGTTAGTGGTGACACTAATGAACTCCACCAGTGCTACTCTAGTTAACTGAATATTTACTCATCAAAGACTCATGCATGTTGATTTTGAGAAAGACTCAGTTGATACTAGAGCACAAGGACAATGTGCTATTTGTTTTATATTTTTCTGAGTTGCACTGATAATGTGTGTAATCAGGAACTGATCCTTAAGGGATTGTGCAATTTTTAGAGGCTTTATTTCTCTTTAAATACAAGCTATCCTTCATAGGAATTACACATTGGAATAGAGACTTGGAGAGCTTGTGAAGAAGCTAATATTTGGCCCTCAACTTGATTATGAGTTGGATATTGAATTTGTTGAGTGTTGGGATTGTTCTAGAGAGAAAAAGCATTGTAATTTCATCTTGATTTTTCGGATTAATAAAAAACAGATGGTGGGGTTTTGAGCTATGGCTTTCCCCAAGTATTTATTTTGTTATGTGACTTTGATTCTCTTCCTCTATTGATTATTGTTTTCTCAATGTTTATGGGCTTCTGCTGTAAAGAGTAGAAGTAGATTCTTGTCTCTTGCTTTAGCAAATTGCATTAGCTTGTGAATCTATAGGATTTTCTACACCAAATTGGGATCTTCCTGTCCATATCCATATTGACACATCTGAAAAAGTTGTGGGGGCATCCTCATGACAAATAAATGGTAAGTTACCCTATGCCATTTATTTCATTAGTAAAAATTTTTCTAAGGTTGAATCAAACTACATTGTAACTGAGAAAGAACTCTTAGTCTTTGTACACTCCTTAAGAAAATTTAGACACTACATCACTAGATACCAAAATTATGTGCATACTGACTATGAAACTATTAAATATTTGATGAATAAGCCTGATGTGAATGCTAGAATCATTATATGGTTTCTATTGTTACAACAGTTTGATTTAAGTATTATTGACAAGCCAAGAAAAGAAAATGTAGTTGCATATTTTTTGTCTAGACTTTCTTTGCCTATAGGTGATGAAGGGATGGTCAATGATCAACTTCCAGATGAGAACCTATTTTCTATCTCATTTCTCTCTCCATGGTTTGCTGACATAGCCAACTACCTAGTTGTTGCAAAATTTCCCTCAAATCTATCATCTAGGCAGAAGAGAATAATTGTAAGGAAAAGTGCCCCTTTAACTTGGATTGGGGGTAATCTATTCAAGTTGGAACCAGATCAGATCTTAAGGAGATGTTTCATGGAGGAGGAATTCTTTGATGTCCTCTCGACCTACCATGATGGGCCCTGCGGAGGTCATTTTGCTGCCAAGAAAACAACTTTCAAATCTCTACAAGTTGGCTATTACTGGCCCAATATTCACCAAGATACAAGAAGGTATACCAACATATGTGATTAGTGCTAGAAGATGGGAAGACCCACACCCAGGGATGAAATTCCTCTACAACCTCAGGTGGCCTTAGAGCCATTTAACAAGTGGGGCATGGATTTCATTAGAACAATTGACCCACCATTAGGGCAAAAAAAGTACATCGTTGTGTGCACTGATTACTTGACAAAGTGGGCTAAAACAAAGGTTGTCAAAGCAACAACCGAGAGGAAATTGGTTGAGTTCCTAAGGGAAAATATCTTCTACAAATTTGGGTACTGTAGGGAGATAGTCATCGATCATGGAGCTCAATTCACATCACATCTGATCAAGAATATTCGAAGAAAGCATCATATCAAACATAAAACATCTACTGCGTATCACCCTTAGGAAAATTTCCAAGTAGAGGTTACAAATAGGGCATTGGAGAGCATCCTCACCAAGGTTGTGAGGAGCAACAAGAGATATTTGGTAGACAAATTAGTGGAGGCCACTTAGGCCTATAATACCACTTAGAAGACAACTACTAGGTTCACTCCATATGATCTGGTTTATGTAAAGAAAGCTTTGCTTTCTGTTAGTGTCAGTCTTTGCAGCCTTCCTCCAGTGATCAAACATGCTCTTACAAAGTGATTTTAAGGTGTCAAGGTCAAATTTTGTCATTTCAGTGAGTCTTCAAGCAAAATTTGGTCACTAGGCATTGGGTCTAGGGTTTGATTTTACCCTTGTCAAATTTGTCCAAATGTAGGTCCATGTCACCGTTCAGCTGAGTGTACCATCATTCAGAGAGTTTTCATTATCATGTCAAGTCCCACTGGGTCATTTTACACCTTGTTCATGCTTCAGTTGTGCCTAGGTAAGGTCATTTCCCTCTCCTAGGGTTTTGAAGGAAATTTCTCTTGGATGGCCAAATCAAATGAAAAAATTGTATCCTGATGTTCATACACCTTCCCCTATCCTTAAAGTACCTTATCAAACACTTCCCATCACTGATATCCCCCAAATTCCTCATTTTCGCACAAACCCTAGTTTCTTGCTACAACCTGGCAATTTTCTAGGTTGTACCTGTGTTTTTCCTTTTTGTACCCCTTCCCCTCACTCAATCTATGAGATTACACTTTCCACTACTTCCTAACATCCCTCCCTACTTCCAAAAATTTCCTCAATAATTTAGAAACTCCCTATCCCCTTCATTTCGCTTCATTTCGACAAATCCCTTGTCCCACACATCGGGATAGGTTTCACTCAAACGCGATTCCTGAGAAATAAAAGATGAATTTGGGAAAACTAAGAGAGGTTTGTGTACACAACATGCCAAGGAAGAAAAACCTCTTTCCCTTTTACACAGGTGTCATGGTTTTGGAGAAATCTAAAAAATATAGTTGCCTCGGGGGAATTGATGCACCTCTGAAGTGACCTTGGGAAAATCAAATTTTCTCCTATCTCACTTGGCCAAATGACTTTATTGATGATTCAAATGATAACTAGACACAAAGATCTTTCCAATGAGCTATCATGAGCTCAATTTGGAGTTGATGAAGGCATTCAAAGGTTGACTGTAACAGCACTCTGCCTTTAGGCAGCCTCATTTGGTACATTTTGAACAGTCTTGGGAGATTTGATTTTTGATAGGGAAAATAAACTCCAAATTGCAAAATTATAGTTGGGTTATAAATTAGACTCAAATACCTTTCCAACGAGCTATCCTGTACCCAATTCGGAGACTGAAAAGGCCTCCAAAAGTCACCTGGAAAAGAGCACGGCGCAAATAGAGAGCGCGACGCACTGGGAGAGGTTTTCTAGTGTAAAATTTACACTAGCGCAGTGCACAGGGAAAAAGGGGCCTAAAATTGTTCCAAATTGCCTCAAATTTCTTGGTGAAAGCTATAAATTTGAGAGGTAGGCCTTATGATACCTATTTTCCATCAATTTTTTCAATGAAATGGTGTTTATAAGATGTTTAAATGGTACCCCGAATGCACGAGGTCAACCATGAAAAAATCATCAAGAAAAATGATAGATAGGGTTGCAAGATTGTGATGATGCCACCAAGGTTCCACTTCACTCCCCTTGGCCCCTCACCCCTCATATTTCTCATCTCCCCTTCAACATTTTCCTAAGAAACCCACCATAAATCCACCACTAAAACCCTCCCCCTATCCTTCCAAGAAAAACTGGGTGATTTTTGTAGCGCGCAGTGCACACATGAAGAGGCATGGTGCACTGGGAGCCCGATCTCAATGCAAAATTGCCACTGGCATGGCGCACTCAGAGCGCGTAGCGCACAGACCTATAAGCTCAAAAAAACCACTAAATCACCCAAAATGTTTGTGAATGCCTATCAAACTTGAAAGGTGGGGCAAATACCTTCACTCTTGGCATTAAAATTGATAAGAATATCATGATTTTGATGAGTATAAATCCAATGCCAAATTTTTTTTTATGAACAAAGGAATACACAAAGAAAATAAAAAAACTAGGGTTTTGCTACGGTGACATTGTTGCTGAAGTATTCTTTTACCCCACCCCTATCAACTAATTTCCCTGTAGCATTTTCCCCTTACCATCACCCTAGCACCACTGTAATCATATCCATTTGTTCCCTTTATTTCTATGGATCAAAATATCCAAACCCTACCTCAATAAAATTAAACCCTACCCCATCACATACTATACCCAAAAACACTCCCAAATCCCTGACAAATATCTCCCTTTAACCCCTATCCCCATTTCATCATTCCTCTCCTAATACTCCCTGTTTTATTGTCCCCTTGGTGACAGATTTTCAGAGCAACCACCAGTTCCATTGGATTCAGGGGCAGCATAAAACCCAGGGTACAAGCAGCATTAATTGCATCAAGAGTTTCATCAGATTATAAGGGGGAGACACACAGTGACACATCTTCAGGAGAGAGGGCCCATAGGAGACATCACCGAAGTGGCAGACAGCTCAGAGACAAGCCAAACACCCTCACGGAGCTGCAGGCATGCCCACTTGCCATGTCTTGTTTCCAGCACTTGGCATGTTATGAATTTTGCCAAAAGGTGGCAAATGTCAGAGTCCATCATGAGTTGGCCCGCCTTTTTGCACTTCATCTACAGGGAGGTCAATCTATCTTGGCTGGGGTCACCTTCACCTTGACACCGGAGACCATATCAGTGGCAACAGGGATACCAAACATTGGGGAACAGTGGCATAAGAAAAAGAAGGTGGAGAGGCATCACTATGAGCCCTACATCAAGAACAACTGCTTGAGCCAGCTCACCAGAGTTTTTCCATTGAGATTTTTGAGAGATGAGTATGCCCCACTCATGAGACTGATCATGAAGTATTTTAGTTGCGAGGGGAGGTTTTCATGCCTCTATGCATATCACATCAGGTTGCTCATGCACTTCACCAGGGTGCAGATGATGAGCCTCCCATTTTTCATCTGCAACAACATTGAGAAGATGAAAAACTTCATGCAGCGCAAAACCCCACGGCAGTAGCTAAACAGTGTCTATCATTTTGCTCTCATCCAGATTTTGGTGGACCATCAGTTGGGATTACAGGGTATTGCTTGGGAGGTCCTTCACATCAGTTTGAGCATGAGATGGGAGGTCCTTCACATCAGTTTGAGCATGAGGTGGAGAGTCCTTCACATCATTTTGAGAGCCATGAGACTGCCACCATGCCAGTATACATCACATACCAGAAGCGCAGTAGACCATTGTTTGCAGCAGCAAAGCGAGTGTTATCTCCACCCGGGGTGGAAGGGGCCTCGCTTCAGCCATCAGCATCACAGGAGCAGGGTAAGGGAAATGAGCCAATGCAGGAGGAAGGGCCATCAGGTGAGCGAGAAACCGAGTTTGTTCTCCTCTAGGATGATGAGATAGATGCAGAACCAACCAATGAGGAGCTTATAGAGATCATCAGGGAGCAACAATAAGAGATTGAAGACTTGACCATTGATTTAGAAAGGGCCAAGTGGAACATGAACTACCTGGAGTGGAGAAACAAACAGCTTGAGGACCAACAGACGATCATGGAGTTGCAGAACATCCGCGAGCATCACCAAGATGCTCAAAGAAGAAGGGTTCCGCTCACATCTTTGGAGAAAGCAATCAATGAAGACCGGGAGTCCAACCTTGAGAGGGTCAAAATGCATTTGGAGAGGCTGTTGGACAAAGCCGATCTGAACCTTGCTATATTGAGACACATGACTTTCCGTTACAGGGTGCGGAACATGAGTGCACAGGCCCGGATAAGGAGTTTAAAAGCAAAACTGAGGAAAGCAAAAAGAAGGGTAAAGCGAGCAAAAGAGAAAGATAGGCTTAGAATCTTGGCTGACGCTTCCTTGGCTCAGCATGGCACCCCATAGAGATCCTCCAACCCAAATTTCAAAAGATTAGGGCAAATTTTGGTCACAAGCAAAATTTTTGGACAGAAAACAGGAAATTCCTCCTTGTGCAATTCTATGGCTCTAATTGAGGAACAACTTGCATATTTGGATTTAGCATCGAAAATTATGTCTACTGGTGTCCGGGCAAGACATTTTGACAAGTTTTGGGTCTCCTAAAGGTCAAAAAACACCCAAAAATGGCCTCTCTGCCACTTTTTTGACACACAGAAAGCAGCCTTGAGAGAATGAAGATTTGGAGGGGCAAATGAGCACCAAATTGGGAAATTCTAGTGGGGTTAGAAAGTAGACAGGACAGGCTTTCCAATA
The DNA here is from genome assembly GCA_031772625.1 of Pinus tabuliformis. NCBI lineage: Eukaryota > Viridiplantae > Streptophyta > Pinopsida > Pinales > Pinaceae > Pinus > Pinus tabuliformis. Next base: position 1,289,714,316 of record CM062816.1, on the reverse strand, counting down.
AGCCCACTTGGGCACATTTGGGACACCTGCAAGTGCCCTAAAACAAGATCCAAAATGGAGTGACGCATAGAGAATTTGGCGCAGCGCACAAAGGAAAAAACTGCCAATTTGCTCCCGTTTCGCGAAATTTCAGGTCGCGACTTCTCCAAGTTGGCCTGGTCATCTACACTTCGGTTTTTTGGCACCAAAGGTGGTATTTAAAGAGTTTTATTTCCAGATGGTCACCCCAGCCAAATGTCATGCTTAAGAGCGCTGCACCTATAGCTGATGGTTGGCTCTCCATCTCCTTTTCGTAATGATTTGAGTAACTTACCAACCCATCGGTGTTCTATCTCTTCCTCTCACATTCTATATATTGTATGCAAGTTATTTGCAAAAGGTTGGTTGGCTTGTAACTTCTGGGAGACTATGGGAGAGAAACTCTGTTTCTTCACTATGTATTTTTGACAGAGAATTAATGAAAGGCAGCGGCTCTGTTTCATGAGATTCTTGTGGTTGTGAGTGTAGCAAATGTGTTCTTATGTTCCATATGTATCTTGTTATGTTTCATAATTTCATTCACGTTTCATTTCAGTGAAATTTTCTAAGTGAGATTAGGTAGAATTCAACTTATATTGCTCTGCCTGTGGGAAAATTTCATGTGCAGTGTCATTCTTCTGTTGAAAAGGATTCATGCGACTATGCCCTTTTCACTTTCTTCAGCAATCTTTCCATTCCACATTACCTTAAACCAAAATTGCTGCTCTTTCCATCTACCTTGCCTCACGGAATAATCTGTGCCTTCATTTTCAATTCTCTGTTCTTTATTGATCGCCAGTCCCATATAAATCCTAGAAGCTCGGTCACTTCATAAAATCTTTTCCGAAATCCCTATCCACTTACTAGCCTAAGGTAAACAGTGTATTGTGAGTCACCTCAGACCATTTTTGATCATATATTAAATGAGCGTGACTCGGAGAGAGCCCTCTCCTGCTCTAGTAGGGCTAGCTACCAGACTGAGCATGGTTTGTGGTTACCCTAATTTTTGCCTTCCTTCAGCCTAAGGCAGATTTAGGTGCTAACATAGTGGCAACCATACTGGGGAACGAAAATGGTTTTCTTGAAGATTGTTTTGCCCCAGTTCATATCTCAAGTTCAGATCTGATGGTTGATGGTGGACAATGATCAGACAAAATACGGCTGAAATCATTCACCTGGCAACTCCATTCACTGAAGAATCCAGCAATCAGTGCTTCATGGTGACTCCACTGCAGAGAGATCAGTAGCTTTGACATTTTCAAGATGGATCGGGTTGCCATGAGCTGAGATCACATCCCAGGTTTTCCAAATAAAATTCCCAAGGTAGATTGGTCAAAGAATTTTCCTGTGTTCAGAAATGTAGAGGGTAATGATGCTGCTCTTCATCTGGTGAAATTTCACATTCATGTGCATAGATTAAAGATCAATTTTCCTGAAGACTGTTTGATGAAAATTTTTATGGCTACCCTGGAAGATGAAGACCGATCTTGGTATGAAAGTTTGCCGCCTGCTTGCATTTACTATCTAAAGGATTTTCATGCCCTATTCATTGAGAAATATAAAGACTCTTATCCATCATTAAATCTAGTTCATGACTGTTGCAAACATGCTTCTCCTTTCATTGAAAGCCTTGAAAAATACTATGAGGATGATAATTTTATGGATGATGAGATCATGGAAGCCTTGTACGAGAATCCATTTCAGCAACATGAAGAGAAACTAGAGGAGTCCCATCAAGATGCTCAGGAAAATTTGCAGCAGAATCAAGATCTTTGTACGGTGGAAAATGAAGGAATTTTTCATCTTGATAGTCAACATGAATTACATGAAATAGATCAGCAGGTTGAAGATTTCCATATGGCTAAAAATGATGAAAGAAGGAGTTTTGAAGAGAGATTCCATACAGGCTAGAAGAGTATTTTTAATTAATGGAAAAACCTGTGAGCAATTTTTGAAACCGACGTTTCGGACTAGCTAGGTGAGTCCATCATCAGGGTAATGAGATCAGATCTCATTACCCTGATGATGGACTCACCTAGCTAGTCCGAAACGTCGGTTTCAAAAATTGCTCACAGGTTTTTCCATTAATTAAGAAGGAGTTTTATTTCAGATCCAGTTGAAATAAATGAGGATACGCAGGAAAATGATGTTCCAATCTCAGAAAATGATGATGATAAACTAGATCGAGAGACAGATTGTGACGAGGAAAAACATGTTGTTCCAGATCTCATAGAAGAGAATTGCATTGTTGAGGCCACCTCAAATGAAGAAGACAGAGTTACAGACCTAACTGCCCTCATCTCATTAGAACACAGCCTTCCTAACGAGGTAATTCGGTCAATTCATGAACAGCAAGAGGATATCTTCATTCAAGTAGGTGAAAAAGTTTCTCTGGATGAATTTATGATAGATGACAGAAAGGTCATGCTTGAGTTTCATGAAACATTTGAAGTTTATTTTCTTATGATTAATGAATGTAATGAGAATCTGGCAGTCATATCATATGAAGATAACCTACAAGATGTTCAGACTACCAAAGGTCCGACCATTCAGGATGCCATTTCAGATTCTTCCTCATATGTTTCATGTTTTGAAGTGTTCTTTGAAGAGGAAATCCGCTCATCTGCTTGTTCAAAAATTTTTGAGGACCAGGAACATACTTTTTTTGAAGTACATTATGAAGGAAGATCAGAATCAAAAGAAAAAGACTTCTTGTTTCCTCAGCAGGAGGTAAATCTTCATGTTTTTCATGATCCAATGGCAAATCTATTATAGTCAACAATGAAGGTCATTATTGCAGTATTCAGTGATGAAGGAGATCATGGTCAATTATGTTTTTGGAGGCCTAGTTACCAGTATCTGTTGTTGACCAGAAGATATGATCCGGAGAATCAATTAAGGAGACATCTACTTGATTGGTTACATTGGAAGACACATTATACATGATTGTACATATTGCATTAGTACACAGGTGGCTGTCATCATGATTTGAAACCCTCGAATGTTGATGGACTGTTGCCATTGAATAAGTTTTGTCAGTTCTTGTTTTAGTTAAGTCAGTCATGAGTCATTTCCTTTTGCATAGAGTCAAGTTTTTCAGTCATTCTAGTTCGCATTGAGTCAGTTTGAGTCAAGTTTCAATCAATAAATTGAGTCATGTTGGTTTGTCGGAATAATGGACTCCATAGCCCAATGGACGAAGGCACTGTCTACTCACCCAAAGTTCTGCAGTTCTTGGCACCTCCAAGGAGCTGCCATCCCTATTGGAGCCAATGTTAGTTTGAGTCTTTGCAACCTTCCTCCAGTGATCAAACATGCTCTTACAAAGTGATTTTAAGGTGTCAAGGTCAAATTTTGTCGTTTCAGTGAGTCTTCAAGCAAAATTTGGTCACTAGGCATTGGGTCTAGGGTTTGATTTTACCCTTGTCAAAGTTGTCCAAATGTCAGTCCATGTCACCGTTCAGCTGAGTGTACCATCATTCAGAGAGTTTTCATTATCATGTCAAGTCCCACTGGGTCATTTTACACCTTGTTCATGCTTCAGTTGTGCCTAGGTAAGGTCCTTTCCCTCTCCTAGGGTTTTGAAGGCAATTTCTCTTGAACGGCCAAATCATCGGAAAAAATTGTATCCTGATGTTCATACACATTCCCCTATCCTTAAATTACCTTATCAAACACTTCCCATCACTGAGATCCCCCAAATTCCTCATTTTCGCACAAACCCTAGTTTCTTGCTACAACCTGGCAATTTTCTAGGTTGGACCTGTGTTTTGCCTTTTTGGACCCCTTCCCCTCACTCAATATTTGAGATTACACTTTCCCCTACTTCCTAACATCCCTCCCTACTTCCCAAAATTTCCTCAATAATTTAGAAACTCCCTATCCCCTTCATTTCGCTTCATTTCGACAAATCCCTTGTCCCACACATTGGGATAGGTTTCACTCAAATGAGATTTCTGAGCAATAAAAGATGAATTTTGGAAACCTGAGAGAGGTTTTTGTCCACAACATGCCAAGGAAGAAAATATTCCTTCACTTTTTACACAGGTGTCATGGTTTTGGAGAAATTTCAAAAATATAGTTGCCTCGGGAGAATTGATGCACCTCTGAAGTGACCTTGGGAAACTCAAATTTTCTCCTATCTCAGTTGGCCAAATGACTTGCTTTATGAGTCAAATGATAACTAGACACAAATATATTTTCAATTAGCTATCATGAGCTCAATTTGGAGTTGAGTAAGGCATTCAAAGGTTGACTATAACAGCACTCTGCCTTTAGGCAGCCTCATTTGGCACATTTTGATCAGTCTTAGGAGATTTGATCTTTTACAAGCAAAATGAACTCAAAATTGAAAAATTCTGGTTGGGTTGGAAAGTAGACTCAAATACCTTTCCAACGAGCTATCCTGCACCCAATTTTGACACCGCGAAGGCCTCCAAAAGTCACCTGGAAAAGAGCATGACGCAAACAAAGAGCGCGGCACACTAGGAGAGGTTTTCCAGTGTAAAATTTACACTAGCGCGGCGCACAGGGAAAAACGGGCCTAAAATTGTTCCAAATTGCCTCAAATTTCTTGGTGAAAGCTATCAAGTTGAGAGGTAGGCCTTATGATACCTCTTGTCCATCAATTTTGTCAATGATATGGTGTTTATAAGATGTTTAAATGGTACCCCGAATGCACGAGGTCAACCATGAAAAAATCATCAAGAAAAACGATAGATGGGGTTGCAAGATTGTGATGATGCCACCAAGGTTCCACTTAACTCCCCTTGGCCCCTCACCCCTCATATTTCTCATCTCCCCTTCAACATTTTCCTAAGAAACCCACCCTAAATCCACCACTAAAACCCTCCCCCTATCCTTCCAAGCAAAACTGGGCGATTTTTGTAGCACGCAGCGCACACATGAAGAGGTGCGGTGCACTTAGGGCGTGCGGAGCACTGGGAGCCCGACCTTAGTGAAAAATTTCCACTGGCGCGGTGCACTCAGAGCACGCGGGGCACTGGGCAGAGCGCGCAACGCACAGACCTATAAGCTCAAAAAACCACTAAATCGCCCAAAATTTTTGTGAATGCCTATCAAACTTGAAAGGTGGGGCAAATACCTTCACTCTTGGCATTAAAATTGATAAGAATATCATGATTTTGATGAGTATAAATCCAATGCCAATTTTTTTTTTTATGAACAAAGGAATACACAAAGAAAATAAAAAAACTAGGGTTTTGCTACAGTGACATTGTTGCTAAAGTATTCTTTTACCCCACCCCTATCAACTAATTTCTCTGTAGCATTTTCCCCTTACCATCACCCTAGCACCACTGTAATCATATCCATTTGTTCCCTTTATTTCTATGGATCAAAATATCCAAACCCTACCTCAATAAAATTAAACCCTACCCCATCACATACTATACCCAAAAACACTCCCAAATCCCTGAAAAATATCTCCCTTTAACCCCTATCCCCATTTCATCATTCCTCTCCTAATACTCCCTATTTTATTGTCCCCTTGGTGACAGATTTTCATAGCAACCACCAGTTCCATTGGATTCAGGGGGCAGCATAAAACCCAGGGTACAAGCAGCATTAATGGCATCAGGAGTTTCATCAGATTATGAGGGGGAGACACACAGTGACACATCTTCAGGAGAGAGGACCCATAGGAGACATCACTGGAGTGGCAGACAACTCAGAGACGAGCCAAACACCCTCACGAAGTTGCAAGCATGCCCACTTGCCATGTCTTGTTTCCAGCACTTGGCATGTTATGAATTTTGCCAAAAGGTCGCTGGGGTCACCTTCACCTTGACACCGGAGACCATATCAGTGGCAACAGGGATACCAAACATTGGGGAATAGTGGAATAAGGAAAAGAAGGTGGAGAGGCATCACTATGAGTCCTACATCAAGAACAGTTGCTTGAGCCAGCTCACCAGAGTTTTTCCATTCAGATTTTTGAGAGATGAGTATGCCCCACTCATGAGATTGATCATGAAGTATTTCAGTAGCGAGGGGAGGTTTTCACGCCTCTATGCATATCACATCAGGTTGCTCATGCACTTCACCGGGTTGTAGATGATGAGCCTCCCATTTTTCATCTGCAACAACATTGAGAAGATGAAAAACTTCATGCAGTGCAAGACCCCACGATAGCAGCTAAACAGTGTCTATCATTTTGCTCTCATCCAGATTTTGGTGGACCATCAGTTGGGATTACAGGGTATTGCTTGGGAGGTCCTTCACATCAGTTTAAGCATGAGATGGGAGGTCCTTCACATCAGTTTGAGCATGAGGTGGAGAGTCCTTCACATCAGTTTAAGAGCCATGAGACTGCCACCATGCCAGTATACATCACATACCAGAAGGGCAGTAGACCATTGTTTGCAGCAGCAAAGTGAGTGTTATCTCCATCCGGGGTGGAAGGGGCCTCACTTCTGCCATCAGCATCACAGGAGAAGGGTAAGGGCAATGAGCCAGTGCAGGAGGAAGGGCCATCACGTGAGTGAGAAACCAAGTTTGTTCTCCTCCAGGATGATGAGACAGATGCAGAACCAACCAATGAGGAGCTTATAGAGATCATCAGGGAGCAGCAATCAGAGATTGAAGACTTGACCATTGATTTAGAAAGGGCCAAGTGGAACATGAACTACCTGGAGCAGAGAAACAAACAACTTGAGGACCAACAGACGATCATGGAGCTGCAGAACATCCGCGAGCATCGCCAAGCTACTCAAAGAAGAAGGGTTCCGCTCACATCTTTGGAGCAAGCAATCAATGAAGACCGGGAGTCCAACCTTGAGAGGGTCAACATGCATTTGGAGAGGCTGTTGGACAAAGCTGATCGGAACCTTGCTATATTGAGACACATGACTTTCCGTTACAGGGTGCGGAACATGAGTGCACAGGCCCGGATAAGGAGTTTAAAAGCAAAACTGAGGAAAGCAACAAGAAGGGTAAAGCGAGCAAAAGAGAAAGATAGGCTTAGAATCTTGGCTGACGCTTCCTTGGCTTAGCATGGCACCCCATAGAGATCCTCCAGCCAAAATTTCAAAAGATTTGGGCAAAGTTTGGTCACAAGCAAAATTTTTGGACACAAAACAGGAAATTCCTCCCTGTGCACCGCGCCACTGGCGCGACGCTAAAATTCTAGGGCTATAATCGAGGAACGACTTGCATATTTGGATTCAGCATCGAAAATTACGTCTACTGGTGTCCGGGCAAGAAATTTTGACAAGTTTTGGGTCTCCTAAAGGTCAAAAAACACCCACAAATGGCCTCTCTGCCACTTTTTTGACACATAGAAAGCAGCCTTGGGAGAATGAATATTTGGAGGGGCAAATTAACACCAAATTGGGAAATTCTAGTGGGGTTAGAAAGTAGACAGGACAGGCTTTCCAACAAGCCCACTTGGGCACATTTTTGACACCTGCAAGTGCCCCAAAACAGGCTCCAAAGTGGCATGATGCACAGAGAATTTGGTGCGGCGCACAGAGGAAAAACTGCCAATTTGCTCCCGTTTAGCGAAATTTCGGGTCGTGACTTCTACAAGTGGGCCCGGTCATCTACACTTTGGTTTTTTGGCACCAAAGGCAGCATTTAAAGAGTTTTCTCTCTAGATGGGCATCTATCCAAGTGGCAAAAGAATGCAAAGGGTCACCCCAGCCAAATGTCATGCTTGAGAGTGCTGCACCTGTAGCTGATGGTTGGCTCTCCATCTCCTTTTCGTAATGATTTGAGTAACTTACCAACCCCTGGGCGTTCTATCTCTTCCTCTCACATTCTATATATTGTATGCAAGTTATTTGCAAAAGGTTGGTTGGCTTGTAACTTCTGGGAGACTGTGGGAAAGAAACTTTGTTTCTTCACTGTGTATTTTTGACAGAGAATTAATGAAAGGCAGCGGCTCTGTTTCATGAGATTCTTGTGGTTGTGAGTGTAGAAAATGTGTTCTTATGTTCCATATGTATCTTGTTATGTTTCATAATTTCATTCACATTTCATTTCAGTGAAATTTTCTAAGTGAGATTAGGTAGAATTCAATTTATATTGCTCTGCCTGTGGGAAAATTTCATGTGCAGTGTCATTCTTCTGTTGAAAAGGATTCATGCGACTATGCCCTTTTCACTTTCTTCAGCAATCTTTCCATTCCATGTTACCTTAAACCAAAATTGCTGCTCTTTCCACCTACCTTGCCTCACGGAATAATCTGTGCCTTCATTTTCAATTCTCTGTTCTTTATTGAGCGCCAGTCCCATATACATCCCAGAAGCTCGGTCACTTCATAAAATCTTTTCCAAAATCCCTATCCACTTACTAGCCTAAGGTAAACAGTGTATTGTAAGTCACCTCAGACCGTTTTCGATCATATATTCACTGAGCGTGACTCGAAGAGAGCCCTCTCCTGCTCTGGTAGGGCTAGCTACCAGACTAAGCATGGTTTGTGGTTACCCTAATTTTTGCCTTCCTTTAGCCTAAGGAAAATTTAGGTGCTAACACTTTCTATTGAGTTTTAGTATAATACTTTGAGAATGGCATCCCAATTGGACTTAGATGTAACCAAAGCACAGCAAGAGAGACTGCTCCAATTGAATGGCTTGGATGAGTTCAAAATGCATGCCCTCCTACACACTCAAGTTATACAATTGCAAAGTAAGTTTTGGCATGATAGCCATATCAAGGAAATGGTTTTTCAATAAGGGGATTAGGCATTATTATATGATTCTAGGTTCAACAATTTCAAAGGAAAATTAATGACAAGATGGTTAGGCCCATACCTGATAGACAAATGTCATGGAAAAGGAGTTGTTCAAATCAGTACCATGATGAGGAAGGGATTCCCTTGCTTGTCAATGGCTACGGGATGATTGCATATAGAAAACATATGTCTAAAGAAGAATTCATCAGTGCAATCAATAGAGAAGTCAATGTGATTGGAAGTGTCATAACTTCAATCCATAGTGTTTCTAGATATTTAAAAAAAATAAAAAATAAAAGGCCTGGATGAAAACCTTTATGAGGCATCTGAGGCCAACTCCTGGGTTAAAAAGCTCTCTAAGGCGGTTCAGGAGAAAAAAAAGAGAAGAAAAATAATAAAGATCCCCAGGTGAAAACCTCTCTTAAGGCATATATGGCAGGAATACATGTTGAAAACATCCTCTAAGGTAGCCTATGTGTCTCAAAAAAAAATGGGGGGTGGGGGCGGGGGGGAAATAAACAAAAAACACAATAAATGGATCTACACCATGTCTGCTAATTTCTTTTGTCATTTTGCAAGATTAAAAACAGTAGTAGATTCCATAGCTACAGGGACAAAATTATCAAGATTCACTTCACTCCTCTATACATCTACTTCATATCCATCATCCACACTCATGTGATCACCCATCTCCACCATCCCATTAGCCCAAAAGTTAAGTTTCACCCCCTTTCTGGACTATTATAGGAAGGACCTGTAAGTGCTACGGGAAGGTCTTGTAGCACTATGGGAGGATTTTGAAAATATATAGGAGGGGGATCTGAGGAAAATGACAACCCAACATGACCTTGAAAAGGATTAATAAGGTTCCCCCATCCATCACTCATCCATCCCATTTCATAAAATAAAATAAAATAAAAATCACTAAAATTCCTCCACTTTGTCTTACGCTTGTTAAATTTTTTTGGAGAAACACACAGAGGACATCCTCTTCATTTCTACAAAAATAAACCACTCCCTGAAAGTCCTAGCATTTTGTTCAAGACCTTTTACATCCTCTCTCATCACACTCATATAGCTTGAAGACCCTAGACGAAAAGGACATGACTGCTACAGGAAGAAAACCTCCTCCTGCAGCAACAGGTGCACACATCACAAAAATAAATAATCTTGTTTTTTTCTCATCGGTAGGGGGTGATGAAAACTTATGAGGCCAATTTGCAGTAGTCATATCACTCCTAGTAGGACTCTTCACCAATAGTAGCAGTTTGGACATCAACAAGATACCTACACACACATCAAACACGACAGTCAAATATCATGAGGAGAAATGAAGAAATACATAGGAAAGAAACATGCCAAATCAACTCCCTTGATGCCAATGATGTGGTCCAGCTCTGGCATGCAAATCCCTACATCAACTTGATCATGAGGTAGTCATATGTATGGAAAACTCTCACCTCCTCCCTATGTGTGAATAACAAAAATGTGTAAATGTCAAGAGGAGATGTTTTAATAAGCTGAAGGTAGCCAATTAACTTGGTCACCCTTGGCTAGTAAAGTAAAAGTGACTGTAACCACTCATGCAACATGTAGGTGTCACATCATTCGAGTTGGGATCGCAAATAGTGCATGGAGATTATGAGGAAAAATGGAATAATTACTCTGAGTGGGGAAAATGGTCCAAAATAGGAAACCTCATGTGACTGCCAAGTCACCAAAGCACTCCAAGCCTAAATCAAAAATGGCATATTATGTACTAGGGCTCAAATTATTTTTCATAATCACTAATTTCAAAAACAGTTAAGGAGAGGACAAGCTTGGGGTGCCATCGAGGTGTTTTGAATCCTTTTCTTCCATTTCTAAAGAAGGGAGCTATAGGCAAGTCGACAACTACTACAGGAGGGCCAAGACACTGCTACAGGAAGACTGAACGGGTGAAGGAATGCTACAAAGGGTCGAATTGGTCTCCAAATTATTACCTTCTTCCTAGACCACTTAATAAAAAGTAAGTGCCACCATCTCATTCATCCATCTATAATATTGTATGAAAAGTGCACTTCATATTCTATAGGCAGTAGGAGTCTAAATGTGAAATTAAAAGATATTTTGATGTTGTAGAATAAAGGGAATGTAGGAAATTATCATAAAAAAGGAATCCTAATTCACTGCTGCCATTGAATTATACACTAAATATATTAAAAGAATTATATATCCTTCACTTAGCTGAAAACATAGAGAAGAGATGGGGGGAGGATTTAATAGAAGGGAGCCCTCAAATACCAAAAGAATCCATCTACACCCTCCTGTGATAGACATTTTTAGAAGACACCAGTGGCTAGGATTCTTTGAGTTTTTGAAAGGGTATGATGATGAAATTTCCTTTGAATGTGCCATGGCCCTAAACTCACAAATAGAAGATAGTTCCACCACTGTGGTGAGGGGGTTTTCTATCTCACTCATCCATGAACTAATTAGCAGAGTGATAACCCTACCTCTAAAGATCAAATGCGTAGAGAGGAAAAAGTCACCAGTGTCACTGCTAAAAAGAACTTCTTCACTGCCAATAAAAATCCTGTCGAGGAAAAGAATGGAGTTAGGAGGGAAATCCTACTTATCCCTAGGATGAGGTGGCCTACCATATCACGAAATACATCTATTGTGAGGGAAGGTTGAGTGTGGCCTATGTCTACTACTTTAGATTACTTCATGAACTTAAATTTTAGGAAAAACTGCCTCTGGCTCAAAGACTTAGTGTGCCATACTTCCTCCTACATTACATTAGGGACATGAGTCAAAAAGTGATAGGGAAAACACCAAAACCTATGCCACCATGGCCTCATTAAAAGGATAGTGGTGGATGCCTTGAAAAAATTAAGAATCCTTGTCCTATGGTCCAAATTCATAGACATGGATAGAGAAGCCTTCATTGACACACAAACCCTCACACCAGGTGAGACCCTGGTCTCTAATGTTGGAGGAAGAGAGGGAAAAGCAGAGGAGGAAGAAGAAGGGGCAAGGACAGGAGAGGAAGAAGCAATAGGGTTATAAGAAGAGAAAAGAGAAACGTATGGAGAGAGGAGAGTGGAAGAACTAGAGGTAGAGGTAGGAAAAGAATAAGAGGAAGAGGAAGAGGGGGAGAAATAGGAAAAATCAAGTTTTGAGAAGACTACTGAGCTTAGAGAAATAGAGATATCCCCAAAGAAAGAAATTTTGTCTCCAGCACCCACTAAAAAAGAGGTAGTTGCAACTTTAGCTACCTTGATGACTGCAGTCAAACCTAAAAGGAAGAAATAAATTCAAGACCCCCTATACTTTAAGACTAGGAAAATCACCAGGATCAAGCAAGGGAGGCCACAAACTCCCACAAAGGTCCCAATCACAATTGAAGAGTCCCCAAGCAAGAAAGAGGAGGTGGGGCCCACTGAATGAAAGATTGAAGAGGTCACCTCTCCAAAACCCATAACAAAGATTCCTTTAACATATGTAAGGAGTCCCACCACCAGATCAACCTCCATCAAACAACCTAAGACACCTACCACCCTCCAACAAGAATAAAAGGGGAAGCTATGGGAGGGGTAGAGTATGCTACAAGAAACCAAAGTGTGCTACAAGAGGAGTAGAGGATGTTGCAAGAGGGGCATAATGTGACACAACACCTACAGGAGGTAGCATCCTCCCCGAAAACATTTGAGGAGGACTTCCTGGAGCTCCAGGAGCCTAGTATCTGGTAAATTTAACGTCTTAAATTGCTCTACATAAATTATCATTCCGGGTATCGTAAACTGATGAAGTGTGGTACACTATATGTGTTTAGTTAATCTTTTTCTTACTTCGTTGTTTTATAGTTTATGTTGTTTTTGGGGTTTTGTTCTTGTTGGTTTCCTAAAGTGTTTAACGTAAATAGAAATCCTATTTTAAGGTCTTAAGAATACTTTTAAAGGTCAAGTATGGATGTAGATTTCAAGACAAGTTTTACGTCCCTTATAGTAACTTCCAAAACTTAGCACTTCAAAAGATCTCAAAACATGCTATTAATACTTGAACAAGAATGTAAATATGTAGCTACTTAAATCAAATAAAAGATGAAATACTGATCATGAAATCACTGTCTCTGCTACCCATCTAATTACAGAAATAAAATATAAACTATTGCACTCAAACAAACCAAAAATTTTAGACTAACGAAAGCAAGATCAATTTACTTCACTTATAATCTGATAGCTCGCCAAGTAGCTTTTCCAGGTTAAGCCATGGCTCTAGAGATAACGTCAATAACATGAAAAATTGATATCTAAATAACCTACTTGCAAATGAAAGTAAAATCAAGTCACTTCACTTATAATCCGATAGCTCGCTAAGTAGCTTTTCGGGGTTAAGCCATGGCTCTGGAGATAACGTCAATAACATGAAGAACTTGATATCTAAATTACCTACTTGCAAATGAAAGTAAAATCAAGTCACTTCACTTATAATCCGATAGCTCGCCAAGTATCTTTTCGGGGTTCAGCCATGGCTCTGGAGATAACGTCAATAACATGAAGAACCTGATATCTAATTGCAAAGATGAAAGTAAAATCAAATCAGTTCACTCATAATCTGATAGCTCACCAAGTAGATTTTCGGGGTTAAGCCATGGCTCTGGAGATAACGTCAAATGACATGAAGAATTTGATATCTAAACTAACTAACAACAGCAAATAAATAAGACTGAAATCAAAGCATAACTGAAATTGAAAAGCCTAAGAAAAAGTTCAGTAGGGAGGCAAATCTCATGTCACTATTTGATGCAAAAACATGTAAAGAAAAACTAATCTACAATCAATCAGTTGAACACACTTGCATGAATTAAAATTGCATCAATGGAAACTCTAATCTATCAAACTTGAAAGCAATCAAATGACATAATGAAATCGAAGCAAAATTAAAAAATAAAATCTACTCTACCTTACATTCTAATGTGCTCCATGACATCTACTTCACATCTCCTTTCATGTTGAGAACATCAAAGCTTTATTCAAATTCTTTAAAATTACAAAGTACAACAAAGCTCTCCAAATTTTTCCAAATCCATCAAGGAAAAACAACAAACTCCAAGCTAAAGAACTAAAAAGCCATGCTAAGTTAAGACTAACAAATGAAGGAGATAGATCTCCTATTTATACAAAAAAATGAGAAGCCATCTCATTAATGAGTCCATGAATCTATCCCTCTATCTCTAGAGTCCTAATCAAAATAGGAACTGATAAGACACGTCTTCTTAGAGTTTCAATACAATTAGAAGATGTGACACATATCCTCATGATCCCATGATTCTTTCCACTCAAATTCGAATTTGGCTTTAGAGTGCCACATAAGGGTCTTCTAGAAGCCTCCTTTTGACCTACGCATGTCAACAATCTCAACCCACTTGTTAGGTATAAGCATATGCACATTATTTTCTAATTTTTAACCACAAATTCACTTAAAAGGCTTAGAATTAATAAAGTTTGGAAAAACATAAATGTGGTCCAATGATAATGAAAGTGGGATGAATGTGGTGACATAGTAGTGAAATGGAGGTGAAATGGAGGTGATATAATGAACATAATAGTGAAAGTGTAATGGAAATGAATGACATTTTCAAGACCCAACATACCCCCCAACTGAAGCTATTGCATGTCCTCATGCAATATATATTACATTAACTCTTTTGATCCTTGAGTTTTGGCTTAACTTTGCATGATATCATTTGATAACTTCATATTTTTGTAAAGTGTTTTACTTGAATTGCAACATGGTTGGTTCTTGTGTTACAACCATTTTTTTTTTGTTGCATTCTATTTTGATCTTTGAACTCTTCATAATGATATTTTTATTATTGTTGCAAAGTATATCTTTATTGGATTGCATGATGGTTGGTTCTTATGTGGCAACCATAATTTTGTTTGTATCCAATTTATCCTTTAAGCACTTTTTTGAAAAGCCATTGTATGCTCATAATAATAATGTAATATTTAATATATGTTGGAAGTATGTGGGCTCCTGAATATGATATGGACATGGCAAGATATGAATATGAATGTATCCCCCCCCCCCCCCCCCCCCCCCCCGCGCCCAACTGATGGTATTGGCAATTTTATGAAATGAGGAAGAGAAATGTTTTTCCAACAATTATCATTCTATCTTTTTATGGAATTCTATGGTCAAAAAGTTAGAAAATGATGTACCTTAACTTACCCTTTCGAATGGATGAGTTGTATGTGTGGTGGCTGCAAATTCTTCTTCAAGTGGCTGAATAAGAAGAGTCATGGATAAAGAGTTAAGATGACCTTTTATTGCTCTACTAAAACTTGCTGAATCTACTCCAAAATGATAAAAATAATAGTCTTCATGTCGTCAAAACTCATTGGCACAATTCCTACTACGTGAAAAGATGTTTTGATGTCGAACATAGTAGGAAATTATTGAATTAGTGGCCATTTATGGATGCCACTAGTCAACACGAGAACTCTCACCATTGATGAGAATGAGAGTCAAGATGCCCAAACACATCTTGCTAGGTACGAATGAATTTGTCAATGTTGAGTCATCTAAAAGATCTAATGAACAAGGGACATTAATGTATTCCCATTGTTTGTCAGCATGAGAACCTGCCATTAAGGCATGCAAGCCTCAAGGTGTCTTTACAAAGAACTTAGACTCAAAGGACTATGGACTCAATAATTTGCATTGAAGCAGGGCTTATTTGCGGAATGAAAATGACAAGAAATGGAAGATGAAAATGGAAGATGGCAATGGAGAGCAGAAATGGCAATGGGAAATAAGCATGTGAATGAGCCTATTGCTTTTATTTGTGGATTATGAATGGAAAAAAAGTGATGGAAAGTGTATGTAAATGTAAATGGAAAATATGAAGTGAAATGAGGGGAATGGTTTATTATGAGGTATGGATGTGATGGAGACAATAGTATCTGAAAGTTTTTCAAGAGTTTGGATCTGATTTTGCATCAACATATTTCCTCTTTGTTGTTGATCATCCTCTTGTGAAACAAATTGGTCTCTCAGAGAGACACCATTCTCTTGTAGTCATTTGTCCTTCCTCCTAGAGCCTACAAAAAACTAATACTTATTCTGCAATGGAATGTAAGATTATCAAAGGAGAGAGGTGATCAATCTCTCTAGTTATGATATTTACACACAAAACTAAGAATTTGTATTAATGAAACAAGTTCTCAAAGGAAAAATCAAAAGAATTTATACTTGCTTTGGAATTGGTGCCCCAAGTTGAATGTTGCTTCTTTTCAGCAATTTATTTCATTATTTGCCATTTCAAACTCTAATGATGGATTTCTCATTGTGTAGATCTTGTTGAGATCTTTCCAACGGTACTTGAATCATCAAAATTTGATTTTGTATGAGAAAGTTAGGCTGATTTGAACAATGAGGTTTTTTAGCTGCGGAACTGGACTTTAGCTGCGGAATGTGAACAGTTTCTGTAGCTAGAAATCTTGAATAAAAAGTTAGCCATTCATCTTTTATCATCAGTCCAAAATTAATCAATAACTTCATAAAAGTGAGCAAATAACTTATTCATTTCATTGATTCAAAATTATTAATTTTTTTCTTGACATGCGATGACTTAGTGTGGCGACTTAGTG
This sequence comes from Pinus tabuliformis, assembly GCA_031772625.1. Taxonomy (NCBI): domain Eukaryota; kingdom Viridiplantae; phylum Streptophyta; class Pinopsida; order Pinales; family Pinaceae; genus Pinus; species Pinus tabuliformis. Next base: position 1,289,697,963 of record CM062816.1, on the reverse strand, counting down.
ATAACACACAACTTGACTTCCCTTTGACCAGGCTCTTTTTTATCGACTTGGATCAAATGAATAGGACATCATCCACGTACTGACATTTCCCCAGCTACCCATGTGGTTTGTTTCGTCTCTTGACACCTATAACCTATAGAAGTAATAAAATGGTTGCGGAATTGCCAGTTAGCTGTGGAATCAGGCTACATTCCACAGCTAAAAGACAACCAACCATCAATTTTGATTTTTTTTTCTTTTTTTTTTTTGGTATGTACAGAGGATTATTCTGCAGACCAACTACTACAACACTCAAACTTGTTTTGGATTTGACAATTCTCAAGAAACCATTTCCCAAAATTTCATAGTTGCTGAATGAGATAGCCATGGTCTTCTACATTTCCTTTAATAGAGTTTAGCTGTTTTTGGTTTAGGCATGCATATACTGAGCCATAGCTCATGTTTAAGACAACTCCCAGGAATATTAAGATGATGATTCTGAAAAATAACACCAACTACCTGCATGGGATTCATTCCACTTCGTGGCATACGTAAAATAGCCAACTCCCATAAGATCACACAAAAACTCTGGAACGTGGAAATAAAGAGAAGAGTCGTGTGATTTTTGGATACATATAATCAGCCGTGACTGAAGTACGAGTCAGGAGAGAAACCGTTATACATTAAAGTCAAGATTGAATGCCAAGAAGCTCCATGCCACGTCTATCAATCAGCTGTGAAGAGTCGTATCCAACCGGTTCACGTAATGGAGTTAATCACTAAACAGAGCCGTATTCAATTGGGATTGTTGTTAACAAGTGTTAATGAGTTACAGATGGGTGGCATTAAAAGGCGGGAGACATGGTGGAGTAAATGCCAGCACATAATCAAATTAGAATTCCCCTTTCCAAGCAGCCGAATTAAATCAATCAGCCTGTTCATTAATTAAAATCCGTTTTTCTTCACGCGGCAAGCAAAAAGAGGCTTCAGAGAACAAGAAATTCTCTCAAACCACCACGAATTTCTTAAAACCATTTCGGTTATCTAATTGACCCTACTGCCGAAAAAACCCATGTTTTATTTTTCCCTAATTCGTCTTCGTTTGGCTGGATCGTGCAGTTGAAGTTTGACGTTTTTCTTTGTTTTGTGTTTTCCTAAATTGCTACATTCGGCTGTGAAATTTCGAATCAGAGGTAAGACAATACACCTTTGTTTGATAGTGGTAGTGTGCACACTATTGATCCTTATTGGAAATCTATGTGGGAGACAAGAAATTTCCAATCCAACCACAGGAAAGGCACACTAATGAAGAACGCACTATTTGAAGAGTTGTGAAGCCATTTCATAAAGAAGAGTGGGGAATCGCTGAACAAAACCACGACCGAGAGACTACACATGGGGTTTGTAATGTTGAATTGAAGTCGTTGGATTGGTTCAACTTATTGGCAACGTGAGGGATCCATACAAAGTGGACGTGAAACTATTGTGGAATGTATTACAGGGCAAAGATATCCTCAATAAAGACCACAGGAGTCGTGCCATTGAGTTGTTTTTTCTTTTTTTCTCTGAAATTTTAAAATTTATAAAAATGATTAATGGTTTTCAATTTTAGGCAGCAAAGACTTCAAGGTAAATATGCTAAAAACAAGACTTTGACTGAGGTTTTAGGCTGGTTTTTTATCAATCTGGGCTGGGTGACTAGGATAGGATCCATGTCGGGACAATTCCGGAGATGCCCATGTGGTCAGTTTCTTCATTGGATGCCTGTAACCTATTAAACCTTGAAATTAGCTGCGGAATCAGGCTACATTCCGCAGCTAAGTTGAAAAATCTTATTAAAATAGGATACAGTGTTTTAAGGACCACTACAAACCATAACCAGTCAATTTTGGATAGCTGAACCTATCAAAGCAATTGGATTTTTTTTTTCCCTTTTTTTCATTTTTTTTTTTAATGAATCAAATGAAATGATGAAGTTTATTTTGTCCCTTTTTTTTTTTTTAATATAACAATCATTTTTCTGATCCTCCAGATCACACGAAGTGCAGGAGGAGAGCATACTCAAGAATTATTAATTTTTTTTTTTTTTACATAACAATCCTTTTTCTGATCCTCCAGATCACATAAAGTGCAGGAGAAGAGCATACTCAAGAATTATTAAATTTTTTTTTAGATGTAAGAAATAAGGTCTCCTAATTACACTTCCCCAGCAATGGTGCCAAAATGTCTAGTCAATTTAACGTCTTAAATTGCTCTACATAAATTATTAATCCGGGTATCGTAAACCGATGAAGTGTGGTGCACCATATGTGCCTACTAAACCTTTTTCTTACTTCGTTGTTTTATAGTTTATGTTGTTTTTGGGGTTTTTTTCTTGTTGGTTTCCTAAAGCGTTTAACGCAAATGGAAATCCTATTCTAAGGTCTTAAGAATACTTTTAAAGGTCAAGTATGGATGTAGATTTCAAGACAAGGTTTATGTCCCTTATGGTAACTTCCGAAACTTAGCACTTCAAAAGATCTCAAAACATGCTATTAATATTTGAACAGGAATGTAAATATGCAGCTACTTAAATCAAACAAAAGATGAAATATTGATCATGAAATCACTATCTCTGCTACCCATCTAATTACAAAAATAAAATCTAAACTATTGCACTCAAACAAACCAAAAATTGCAGACTAATGAAAGCAAGATCAATTTACTTCACTTATAATCCGATAGCTCGCCAAGTAGCTTTTTCGAGTTAAGCCATGGCTCTGGAGATAACGTCAATAACATGAAGAATTGATATCTAAATTACCTACTTGCAAATGAAAGTAAAATCAAGTCACTTCACTTATAATCCTATAGCTCGCCAAGTAGCTTTTCGGGGTTAAGCAATGGCTCTGGAGATAACGTCAATAACATGAAGAACCTGATATCCAAATTAGCTACTTGCAAATGAAAGTAAAATCAAGTCACTTCACTTATAATCCGATAGCTCGCCAAGTAGCTTTTCGGGGTTAAGCCATGGCTCTAGAGATAACGTAAATAACATGAAGAACCTGATATCTAATTGCAGAGATGAAAGTAAAATCAAATCAGTTCACTCATAATCTGATAGCTCGCCAAGTAGCTTTTCGGGGTTAAGCCATGGCTATGGAGATAACGTCAAATGACATGAAGAATTTGATATCTAAACTAACTAACAACAACAAATAAATAAGACTGAAATCAACGCATAACTGAAATTGAAAAGCTTAAGAAAAAGTTCAGCAAAGAGGCAAATCTCATGTCATTATTTGATGCAAAAACATGTAAAGAAAATCTAATCTATAATCAACCGGTTGAACACACTTGCATGAATTAAAATTGCATCAATGGAAACTCTAATCTATCAAACTTGAAAGCAATCAAATGACATAATGAAATCAGAGCAAAATTACAAAATAAAATCTACTCTACCTTACATTCTAATGTGCTCCATGACATCTACTTCACATCTCCTTCCATGTTGAGAACATCAAAGTTTTATTCAAATTATTCAAAATTACAAAGTACAACAAAGCTCTCCAAAGCTTTCCAAAGCCATCAAGGAAGAACTACAAACTCCAAGCTAAAGAACTAAAAAGCCAAGCTAAGCTAAGACTAACAAATGAAGGAGAGAGATCTCCTATTTATACAAAAATATGAGAAGCCATCTCATTAATGAGAGTCCATGAATCTCTCCCTCTACCTCTAGAGTCCTAATCAAAATAGGAACTGATAAGACACATGTCTTCTTAGAGTTTCAATACAATTAGGAGATGTGACACATATCCTCATGATCCCATGATTCTTTCCACTCAAATTCGAATTTGGCCTTAGAGTGCCACATAAGGGTCTTCTAGAAGCCTCCTTTTGACCTACACATGTCAACAATCTCAACCCACTTGTTAGGTATAAGAATATGCACATTATTTTCTAATTTTTAACCACAAATTCACTTAAAAGGCTTAGAATTAATAAAGTTTGGAAAAACATAAATGTGGTCCAATGATAATGAAAGCGGGATGAATGTGGTGACATAGTAGTGAACTGGAAGTGAAATGGAGGTGATATAATGAACATAATAGTGAAAGTGTAATGGAAATGAATGACATTTTCAAGACCCAACACCTAGTCTACAACCTAGCCTAAGCTCTTATTATAAATTCATTGAAGGGGGGAGAATTATTCCCTAAAAATTTGTAGTCCCACTTTTATTTGAGCTAGAAGCAGAAATAAGAAGAACCCACAAATGGATGAAAATTTGTAAGTCTAAGAAGGTGGAATATGAGGGCCTCATGGAAGAAAATTTCCTTAAAATGGGCAAGGAACTAAGTGAGCTAAGAGAGGGGGAGTCCACAATGAAAGAGAAGTTATAAGCAAAAAATAGGTGGTTGAGTGAGAAGCTGCAGGAGAAGGAAACCCAACTTGCCATAATGGAAAGCCTCTCCATGGAGGCATTACAGTGCAGACATCCATCCAAGTCTTATGCACTCTTTCTCAAAGAGCAGTGGTTGTAATTCCAAATCAAAACCTTAGCACAACATGGGTCTATGCCATTTCAAGATTACAAACAGTTCATTGAATTTTGAAACCAAGTTAGCATAGAAGACAAAGTGAAATTGGTTGAGTTTTACATTCATAACCTCACCTTGACTTATATGAATATTTGGGATCCTAATGAAAAATTGGGGAATACACAGCGGATGGCCCTAACATCTTGGATGACTCATGAGGAGGCAAGAGATGAGAAATTAAAGAGAGGCATCACAAAGGAAGAAAAGGAACCATTATATATCAAGGAAAATCTAATGAGCCCAATGGATGTCATTAAAAATCATAGCATCATCTCTAATGATGTTTACCTAGCACCCAAATACCTTGCCACCTAGGAACAACCATCTCAGATTTTGAAGACACACTTAGGTTGTTGCGAATAGAAAGCTAGCAAGCCTACGAGAGGAGATGGAATGCCTTACCCCATGGTATCCATATCAGAGAATATCACTCTCTGTTGGGAGTGAGATCCCTCAAGGGTAGTTTTGGGGCTAAAAGCCCATGTTTAAGTCATTTTTTGTTATATAATTGTAAAGACTCCGCATTTTGTGGTTGCGGAGCGTGAAGGTGTTATGTGTCAAAAAGGGTAGTCTGCCTTTAGTTTTGTAAAGTAAATTCGGCTGTAAGAGACCTACCCATGGTTCACGTACCCTGGGATTGTATAAAAAGAGCTAAACTCTTAGTAGTTTAAAAAAGAGGAGACAATGGAAGATCATGTAATAGAGTAATAGCTCTGAAGTAAGAATTCTAAGTTTTAGGTCATAGCATAGGTAGAGGCTCTATAGCTGATTGTGAAGAGGCCTAGGGTGGAAGTCCACAACTGAGTGCGCGGACACCTGCAGCTATGCACGTAGGGTAGATAGAGTCTGTAATCACTTAAAGATATCAATAAAGAGAAGTATTCTGCAAATTCTGTGTCTTTGCTCCAATTAATGCATCTTGTCATACTATGTATGAATTTCCTTTATAATGCTTATGTGATGCGTGAATGTGTATAATTATGTTGGATAACTGAACACAAATAAGAATATTTGTTTACGTGGTGCTAACTGTGATTATCTAATAAGATAAGTAATACACTTAGACTAGTTTGGGAATCTGCATGGTACGTTGCACTAGCAACGTGAAAGTACTTGAACTGCAAGTTAGTGTTGCACAAAGGTCGTTCGTACCTTTCTGCAGAGGTGCTGAAGGTCGGAGTATAGGGCTAGTCTGGCAGGCCCTAGAACTGAGTGACCTGCATGAAAGCATGAATAGAAGGAACAAAATGACATCACGACCATCTCAGGGTGCAGAAACTTGGTTCTAGCATCCCCCCATACTGCTTTGGGTGAGACTTCGGTCCGCGCTCCGCGGGCTGATGTCAAAAGGGCTAGTAGTGTAGGGATTTGTTTGGCTAATTAACAATGAACTTGGGTCAAGCCCCAACAAGCCAACAAGTGGTTCCATTGTCGGGACCGGAATCTTCATAAGAGATGTGTGATGTCATATCACTGGAATCCAACTAAGAAAGAGATCGGAGACTGGTTGGATAGAAAGATCCATGAATTCGCGGCACAGGAAAATAGAAGTCCGTGACTGATAAAGGAACAGTGGCTGGACAGGTACCTATATACAGAGATCCATGAGATCTTTTTCTGTTCCTTTTCGGTTGAGCTATATGAGTGGATCACGAAGCTAGCAGATAGCCAAGGAAGGTGGAAACTTGACGGTCCTATTGTTTGGACCCCGGAACTAGTGCGGAGATTGGAAGCATCTGAGGATAAGATCACCCGCGCTGTCGATCATTGGCTCGATTGCATCATAGGAGGATTTGTAACTGAATTAGTAGTTGACACCTCAGTCAGCTACAATGAGGCTGAGCGACGCTTTTTCAAAGGTCTGCGAGGTAAGTACATAAAATATTTGAATACCTGGATTAAAATGCTATTGTGTGAAAAATGGGTTATGCCGCTACCTTGGTGTTCGGGACTACACAAAGTGGAAAAACTTACAGGAATGACGAAAAAAAGGGTTTGGAGTATAGTCCCTTGATTTCACCTCTGCAAGGTGACGAAGAAGGGATAACGAAGGTTTCTTTGTGAAGTTCTATTCAGTTAATAAGACAAGGATTCCTGTGAACACCACCTCCACCCACACCACCTCCAACTTCACCACCATCACCTCTAACTTCACCTGTACCACCTCCATCTCCACCGCAGTTCAGTATGGCAAATACAGTGATGTTTCCTTTGTTCAAAGGCTTGGGAAATGAAGACCTAGACTAATTCTAGTTCATTGTGAGGGTTGTATGGGAAGCTCAAGGTGTTACAGATGATCAAATAAAGAAGGTGACGCTAGTTAGTGCTCTACAAGATCACGCGCTAACCTGGTATATTAAGTACTCTAATGATAACCCAAATATTGGAGCGGTAGACATCTAGGCAGCACTGAATAGAGAATTTAGTAGGCCTAAATCTGAGGCGCAGTCGATTGTGGGATTCAAAGAAATCATGATGCAACTAGGTGAGACTCTTTGGGAACTAGATTAGAGGTTGAAGTGTACAATCTGCGAAGCCAACATGAATTTTACAGATGGACAACATTGCAAATGGTTTGTAGCTTCACTACTACCACACTTAAGAAGTGCGTTGTCACAGCAGAAGATAACAACTCAAGCAGAGGCCTTAGAGATTGCCATGAGACTACATGAAACTCCTATGCAAGATCCAAATCTACAATTTCAGTAGATCCATGCATAGTTGAAGAATCTGTGCCTTGAGATGCAAAGTCTGAAGCAGAATAGGACAGTTTGACCAGAGGTGCGCGAGAAGGTATGGTGCTTGAAATGCAAGAGTCAGGGTCATGACAAAGACCATTTCCTAGTCTTTGCAAACTACATTGCAAGAGGACGATTGATGCCTTTAAGGTTAGAAGCTCAAGTAGGACCTAGCGCGGTGCCTACATTATGGTGCGCTATCTGCCAAGCAGCCAAAAAACATGCCACAAATAACTGTCACTTGCTACAAAAGTATGTACAAGCACCGCAACAGTTGTTTTGCAACTTTTATAGGTTGGTAAGACATGATGAGCATACTTGTAGGAGCTATGAATTGATGATGGATAGAACTCTCGCCTATAGGGTTCAGGCCAAAACAAGACCCCTTGACCAGAGCGCGGGGATGGTGCAGACAAGATTTCAAGGGCACGGATAGGATTTCAGGGGCGCGGATGAGGCCGAGGTGGAGGAGGACCTAGCAGAGGTCAAGGACAATTGATTTGCTACAATTGCGGAGGACCAAGACACTATGCCTGCGATTGCACTAATCCAATGCATCCATCATGCAAGTATTGCACGATGTTTTATCATGAAATGGAAGATTGTCCTACGGTGATAGCTAGAATACATGACAAAAGGGTGCTACAACCTCCACCAACTCAGAACCTGTAGATGACAAGGTCTGAGCCGCGCGAGGAAGATCCAAACGTAAATATAGTGCTAAGAAGTGGAATCACAATAGGAGATGACAAGGGGAAATAGCCAGAAGACAGTACATGGGTTCACAAAGCTCCATTGAAGGAGGTTGAGTTCGATTTGGAGCGTGCATGCGAAACCTTCATGGAAGCTAAAAGAGCTTCGCTGAGGCCTCCACCTCAGGAAGTAAGGATAAACCTGAGTAGGAGATGGACCCCTCTATGCTCACAACTTTCCTGGAGTCCTGTATGAAGATATTGTGCGATAGTAAGGCTGTAGAAGGGTTACAAGAGCTCATCAATAGATGTGCTGGAATTGCACCAGGTGAGCTGTGCGTAGTACAAAAGATTGGCAAGCATAAAACAAGGACAGAATAGGAGATGAGACTGATCACACAGATAGGGGAGTATGAAATGGATCAGGTTATTTTGGACCTAGGGTCAGACACGAACTTCTTGCCGAAGTCGACTTGGGAACGAATGGGGAGACCTATGCTACAATGGTCTCCGATTCAACTAAGGATGGTGAATCAACAGAATATCATCCCCATGGGGTGATTGTAGGGAGTAACCGTGGATATTGAGGGAGTGAGGGTGCTGGCTAATTTTGAAGTAATAAAGATAGTGGATGACAACAATCCCTATCCTACGCTCCTGTGAATTGATAGGGCTACTGATATGAATGGGGTAATCAATCCGAAGAAGCAAAAAATGATCTTTGAGAAGAAACCGCTACATGTAATAGTACCCCTTGATATTGCTGAAGGATCGCGCTATACTGAACCATTCTGTGATTATGAGAATGATGACAGCCTGTACTGTATCTATAAGATAACAGTGCAAGACCAAGATTGGGTGAATCCCACCGCATATGGATGGATTACATGGGATAGCGAGAGTTCCTGCACTTCGGACTCGGATGAATAAATAGAATGCTAGCAGAATCAGTTACATGAAGTAACTATGCTGAATTGCAACATGATAACCCGATCATTGCACTGTGTGTCATCAGAGGTAAGAAATCTGCCTAGTTATGATGGTTTGAATGAGGTAGATATCTTTTTGGATGCATTTGAAAGGGAGGTACTAGAAAAGAAACACTTCCAGAAATTGGACTGGGCACTGTGTGCTATGCCCACAAGATGGTGAAGTACGTATAAAGGAAGCTTTGATGTTTGGCACAAATGTAGGAGGATGATGAGAACACAATTTGGGTAGCCTAAGATGCGACTGACAAAAACGTATGGTGGATAGGATGATCCGCGTGCACATTTAGCCAAATGGACCCAGGCTTATGGAGAAAAGCCCCAACCTGAGTGGGTGCACTTGTTCTTTCATACCCTGGATGTGGTCCTGATGAATTGGTACATAGAAATAGAGCTCCACCATGGGACAGGTGAATGGGATATCTTGCGCGAAGGATTCATGATGACATTTAGTTTTGAGGATGAATATGACAACATTAATGAAGCGTTACAAGAGGTGAAAGCAACGATCTTTAGGATACCACAGGATCCTTTCGACTTGATTCAGCCTGAATGGGATCATCAGCTGAGGCACGCGCTAGAATGTTATGATGTAACTACTGAAGAAGAGGACAAGGATCTGTGGAAGATTAACATTCCAGAAACAGAGGTTCATCACACGGTTCAAGAACAGCAGATTGAGAACTCTGATATAACTGCACCGTTGAAAATGAAACAAATAAACATTGCTACTAAGGTAGAACCCAAATTCGCGAAAATTGGAGATTACTGGGATGACACGATGATGTATAAGGTCACCGAATTTCTCCGCGAATACCAGGATTTATTCCCTACCAAGTTTACGGACCTAAAAGGGATAATCAGGGACCTAGGTATGATGAAGATTACATTGAAACCCGACACAAAGTCAGTTAAGCAAAGACCTTACTGTCTAAATCCGAAATATAAGGAAAAGATCTGCTTAGAACTGGAAAAGATGCTCGCAGAAAGCATCATTGAGCTTGTGGAAGAATCTAACTAGGTAATTCTAATGCTGGTATAGGAAAATAAGCAGAAGGATGAAATAAGGATATGCGTGGATCTCAGGAAGCTGAATGACACTTGTGTACATGATCCTTTCCCGACTCTGTTCACTGATGAAGTGTTGGACAATGTAGGTGGCCAGGAAGCATATGCCTTCACTGATGGGTTCTTTGGGTACCACCAAATCAAAATCATGCCGAAGGATAGGAGTAAGACAACCTTCGCGACTAAGTGGGGTTGCTTTCAGTACACTGTAATGCCGTTTGGATTGAATAATGTGCTTGTGATCTTCTCACGCATAGTTGTTCCTGCATTCAATGAATTTATTCATAAGTTCCTGGAGGTATATTTTGATGACTGGACTGTATTTGGGTTGGTTAAACACCATGTAGCAAGCTTGTGTCTGATGCTGGATACCTGTCAGAGATACCAGATCGCACTCAATCTCAAGAAGTGTCTGTTTTGTGTTCCTTTTGGGAACCTTTTGGAGCATGTGGTTTGAAGACAGACTGATGGTAGACCCCGTGAAGATTGTGGTGATACTAAAATTTGAAGCGCCGAGGAGTGTGAAGCAATTGCGTACTACCCTGGGACATATGGGATATTACAGAAATTTTATCAAAGGCTATTCCCAGATCATTGCACCTGTGGAGAAACTGCTGAAGAAGGATGTCACATTCTGTTGGGACAATGACTGCATGAAGAGCTTAGAGCAGTACTAACACTGGGAGCAGTACTAACACAGGCTGGTGGAGAAGGTGTGGACCATCGTATCATGTTCGCAAGTCGAAGATTATCCAAAGCGGAAAATAATTATTCCAACACTAAGCGCAAATGGCTAGCTATGGTGTATACGCTCTAGAAGTATAGGCACTACTTGCTGGGAGGCCATTTCAAGATGTATATGGATCACTCCATGCTGAAGTACCTGGTCAATAAGCCTGTGTTGGGGGGGGAGAATCTGTAGGTGGCTCTTACTATTCTACGAGTATGATTTTGAAGTGGTTGTGAAGCCTGGACACTTGAACGTGGGACCATACCATCTGTTGCACATCGAAATAGGGGAAGAACCTACTAACTTCGAATAAGGATTGCCTGACACGCAACTATTTGCAGTGCATGTCGCAGATGGTCATTTTGAGGATATAATACACTTCCTAACAACAGGAATTGCACTTAATGATACACTCTCCGGCAAAAGAAGGAATTAGTGGTGTGCATGGCAGCTTTCTCTGCCATTGCTGGGCATCTGTATAAGATGGGGACTGTTGAGATATTGCAATGGTATGTACCTGAGTTCGAAAGAAGCAGCATCCTTGTGAACACTCATGGGGGCGCCACGGGATGCCATTATGCATGGAGAGAAATTGTGTAGAAGATTTTACGCACCGAGTTGTGGTGGCCAACCCTTCATCAGGACTCAAAAGCATAGTGCAAGGCATACAATGTGTGTCAAAGAACTGGCAGGCCATTACAGAGGGATGACGTGCTTTTGAATCCACAAATGATGTTGCAACCCTTTGGGAAGTGGGTGATATATTTTGTGGGACCTATTCAGCCACAAGGAAAGATGAGAACAAGGTGTATTATCACCCTAGCAGAGTATTTGACTCGTTGGGCAAAGGCACAGCCTATGAAGGATTGCACAAGCATGAACTTTGCAAAGTTCCTCTTTGAGCATGTACTGAAGCGATTTGGCTGCCCAAAGATCTTGATGAGTGTTCGTGGTACACACTTCTTCAATGAGACAATCAGTGCACTGACAGAGGAATTTCAGGTATACCACCAGAAGAGTACACCTTATCACCCGCAGGCTAATGGGATGGTCGAATCATTCAACAAAGTGCTCAAAAACACGCTAGCCAAGGTTCATAATGCTCAGGGAAGTGATTGGGACCTATGCATACCTGCAGTATTGTGGGTTTATCGAGCGACATGCAAGAAGTTGACTAGACAAACCCCTTTCCGACTGGTCTATGGTGTTGAAGCGGTAATGCCTATGGAATACATCATGCCTAGTCTGCGCATAGCAGTGCTTATAGGTATGACTGATCGCAGAGCCTTAGAGGAGAGGCTCGCACAGTTGGATGAACTGGAGGAAGAAATATTTTTGGCTGGATCCCACCAGCAGGTCCAAAAGCAGTGCAAAAAGGCATGGCATGATCAACACATCAAGATGCATAAATTTAAGGTAAATGACTTTGTTTTGGTATATGATAGTAAGTTTGATAAATTTCCAGGGAAATTCAAGATGCACTAGTTAGGTCCTTATGTTATTAAGGAGATTACCAACGGAGGAGTGGTACAGCTTGTCAAATTGAATGGCAAACCCTTCCCAGGAAAGGTGAATGGAAGTCACTTGAAGCCATACACTAGCAGTCTGGCCATGTGACTAAATGAAGGTAGCACAGTCTTAGTGCTCCAGGCAGCTAGAAGGAGGCGTGGGACTATAAACTACATTGCCCAAGTTGGGGAGCCATGCAATTGGAGGATTAGGCAAAGCAAGGAAGTGTCACAGGGTTCGTGACAGCGTGAAGGGAGCTACACCACCGAGGGGGAAATCCTGCAGGTTGGTCAGAAAGTGACCGTTAAAGTCACTGTTCATGATTTGACAGTAGAAATACAGCCAAATGGAGCGGGCGGCCGACATTTAAGACAAAATTTATGGCGCATATCCTTGAAGATCTGCCACCAATCCGGCATTAATGAACCAATTGGGGGGAATGGTCGAATTCGAATTCGAAATGCCCTATAAATTACAAGTGGCTATCCAACGAAAAACACTTGCAATTTTGAGAATTGGGTTGTTGCGTTCTCAGGTGCACATGAACTATGAATTCTTTCAAGATCTAGTAGCGATTCCAGTGTTTGAACAATTGTCAAAAGAGACACAAGAACTAGTGAATAGCATCATGTCGACATGCACAGAAGTTATGAACATCGAAGAAATGGCAGCTGAGGAGAATGTGTAGGAAATCAATATGGAGGCCGAAATAACTGCTCTAGAAGTAGCTGCTCTGGAAGTGGCCGAAGTATTGACAGAGGTCCCTAAATTGCCGAGAACACCGAGACTGAAACCAACCCCAACCAAGGAAACCACAAAGGACAAGAAGGGCAAGAACCTGCCATACTAGTGTGCGAGTCGCCAAGGAGAAACCCACCAAAGCTCACTGCATAAGAGAAGGGCAAGGCCATAAACCTAGAGATAGAGGAAGAGGACATTGAAGACATCACGATGGATGATGAGGATGTCGGAGTTGAAGTAGAGGAGTTTGAAACCCAGGGTGCGGACCCTATTACATGGTTTCTAGAGTATGTCCCTCTGTGCAAGCCTAAGTCCAAGGTCCAAAAGGACATTGATGAGAGTAAGACTCCCCTGCAAACCCCTCTATTATTAGATGAAATTACTTTCGATGGTCCGCACTTGGCCCGAGTGCTGATATTGAAGCTTGAAGACTCGGAATTGGCGGACCATGAGAAGTTCCTGTGGGAACCGAGCAACTGATGTGCTGCATCATAGACACAAATATGGGAATGACTGTGTTGGAGCTGCGGAGGTGGCTCAAGGCGGTAGAGAAGGCAGGATTGCTGAACGTGCTCTGGGCGCCGCACTATAACCGCACCCCAGTGAAAGTTTTGGTCATCAAGCAATTGTTGCGCTTGGTGCATGATGGGTGTCTGCAGCTGGAGGATCCGATACCCATCATAGATATGTTAATCCATCGAATAATGCACCTGTCATATACAGGCAAAAATCCAGCTATGATCTTTAGCAGTAGGGATGGCGAGCAGGCGCTCACAAAATCAATGAAGGAGAAATTCAAGCTGGTAAAGAAGCCACACGAGTACACTATATCCAGCATCTGCGACCCCGCTGTGAAGGTAGTTACGTAGATCCTTGCGGGGAAGGTGATGCAAAAGTGGCGTACTGACGAGACGTCAACACCTGTCGTCGTGCTCGCACATCAGTGCACGGAAGGATTCCAAATCAACTGGTGGGACTACCTTCGCGGATAGTTCCTGGCGAACTACCACGAAGCACAAGAGAAAAGCAAGACCTTCCACTACACGTGGCTCTTGCTGTCAATTGTGCTGGTAGCATGGGAGCTACTAGAGGAGAGCCAGTTCCCTTTGGTCAAGCTAGACCTTCCTGAAGAACTAAAGTATGCTTCGTTGTGGGCGACCAAGGACACAGAGCAAGTTTGGGACAGCAAGATCTTCTGGATCTTGATGGAAATGAATATTAGGATGGCCATCAATCATAAGCCACGATTGTCGCCCACAGTATACACTAACCTACAGAGCTATGCCGAGTTCAAATATGTTTTTCATCGCGTATCTATCAGGGCATGAAAGGACCCTACACAGAAGTGGTAGGACTTGCCGTACCTAGCCAAAGATAACGCCATCGATGCATTGCTTGATAAATGGCTAGCAGAGTGGCACACCTCCACGGACTTGGCGGTGGGTGGAAGCAAGTCCGTTGCACAGAAGAAGAAGGAGGAGGCCAAGCCGAAGATGGTGTAGCTGGTCCAAAATAGGAAAAAGGCGGCCGCTAACATGGCCCAGGTGGAACAGACAAGAAAAGGGGCAGGAAAACAGACAGGTGGCGTAGAGCAGGGCTCTGACAAAGGTGTGCGGTCCTCTTCACCTGAGACCAAAGAGGAGGACACAAAGTAGCACGACGCTAACCCTTAGGAGATGTCCGCCTGCGTTAAGCGCCTGAGAGAGGTGGAGAAGGGAGGGTCCAGAAAGAAATCCAAAGCAACCAAGACCTCACTGGACCCTATCACATTGACAGAGGGTGACTTATATGACGTCGGTGACACAGTCTGAGATATCACCATGGAGGCCTTGTAGAAATTTGAAAATAAGCAGTAGATCATACTAAGGGCTATCCAGACCGAGTTGCAAGAGTTGCATACCCGTGCATCGCAATATGGTACAGTGTCTACCTGCTTGACTATCGGCATGTCAGAGGCTTCCAATATGCTATGCATGATGGCTTCCAGTGCACTAGTGCTGCCAGATGGAGCAGTGACAATAGAAAATGAGGCTGACAGACCCACTGTCAGTGCCTTGAAGGGAGTTGGGTTGAACCTGTTAGTGCTTCCACATGAAGCACTCCACCTCTTGTAGGATAGAGTAATCGTAGAGCTACGGGCCCATGAGCATCATGCCCTCTAGGTGATTAGCGAAAAAAGGATAAACAATGAACAGATGGCCCTACAGAGAAATTTTTCCATCACCGCTAAGGCTGAGGTGACCAACCAGAGAAAGAAGATCATGAAGGTCATGGAGGAGGCATGCAGAATGGTCCCAGAGTTGGCTAGTTCGGAGGAGGAGCCAGTCGAGGTCCGCATTCGCAAATTGGCCACAGGGGTGCATGACACTCGGACGAAGATGGCATGGGTTCAGTTGGAGCTAAACATACAAATTACAAAGCTCTAGTTGAGGGCCTAGCCTTCAACACTACCAGAGGTAAAGGCACAATGGATGGTTGTTGTCATAGAAGTAGTCGCGGCGGTGGAGAGTGCAGTAGCAGACTACACACAATTGTTCGAGCAATCATTTGAGGTCCTGACGAACTTGCAGGAGGACCAAAACATCAATAGGCTAGAGATGGAAGCGCAAGAACTCCAACAACACTATGATGATGTTAAGGGCACAGGGTGAACCATCACACTGACATAGAGGTTAGCCAAGTTGCAGGAATCCAAGTAGATGAAGGAACAGGTGGACGCAGAACTGCACAAGGAAGCAGTGCTGAAGGCGCAACTAAAGCCTTGGATGCAAGAAGCTTACACAGTCATAGGAAACATTGAAGGTAAGCTTGTGACTCTCCAAGCAATGCAACAAAACCTTCAGGCTGACAGCACAAGAGCAGTAACTGAGAAGACATTTGGGGATGTGAAGCAGGAAGCAGCTCAGTGCACGGTTGAGGTTGCAGTCATCCGAGTCGAGCTAGACGGGATTCACGCAAAGATCTTTGTGCCTATCGAGTGATTCGAGGGCAAGTCACAATGTTTGTGTTGGGGGTCTGTTGGGAGAGGGATCCCCCAAGGGTAGTTTTGGGGCTAAAAGCCCATGTTTAAGTCAATTTTTGTAATATAATTGTAAAGACTCCACATTTTGTGGTCATGGAGCGCGAAGGTGTTATATGTCAAAAAGGGTATTCCACCCTTAGTTTTGTAAAGTAAAGTCAGCTATAAGAGACCTACCCATGGTCCACAGACCATGGGATTGTATAAAAAGAGCTAAGCTCTAAGTAGTTTAAAAAAGACGAGACAATGGTAGATCATGTAATAGAGTAATAGCTCTGAAGTAAGAAGTCTAAGTTTCGGGTCGTAGTGTAGGTAGAGGCTTTGCAGCTGAGTGCGCAGAGGATTAGGGTGGAATTTCGCAACTGAGTGCATGGACCCCTACAATGGTGTGCGCAAGGTAGATAGAGTCTGTAATCACTTAAAGATATCAATAAAGAGAAGTATTCTGCAAATTTTGTGTCTTTGTTCCAATTAATGCATCTTGTCATATTATGTATGAATTTCCTTTATAATGCTTATGTGATGCGCGAATGTGTATAATTATGTTGGATAACTAAATGCAAATAAGAATATTTGTTTATGTGGTGCTAACTGTGATTATCTAATAAGATAAGTAAGACACTTAGACTAGTTTGGGAATCTGCACGGTACATTGCACTAGCAGCGCGAAAGTACCTGAACCACAGGTTAGGGCTGCGCGAAGGTCGTTCATACCTTTTCGCATAGGTAATAAAGACCGAAGTATAGGGCTAGTCTGGCGGGCCCTAGAACTGAGTGACCTATGCAAAAGCAAGAATAGAAGGAATAAAATGACATCACAACCATCTTAGGGTGCAGAAAATTGGTTCCAACATCCCCCCATATTGCTTTGGATGAGATTTCGGTCTGCGCTCCATGGGCATATACCGAAAGGGCTAGTAGTGTAGGGATTTGTTTGGCTAATTAACGTTGATTTCTGGGTCAGGCCCCAACAAGCCAACACTCTCCTGAAAGGTTCAGGAATGCATTGGAGAGGACACCCCTGTACAAAGAATCATGCAAAGATTAAAATTCAATTGGATTGGACTCAAGCTTAGTCCACCCTTGTTTCTAGGCCTACATGAAGGAATAAATGAAGTAGAAGAGCAGAAGGAGTGGAAAGAGATAGAAAAGTGGTGGGCTCTAGTATTGTAGCAATAATGCTACAACTCCTGGGGCTTCCTTCTCTAATTTTATCAACCCGGTAGTTCGTAACAAACTTGGAAGTGACGGTGCTGTATGCACAAGTACTAGCTCTTATCGCAGCTGTCACTTGGTCAGCTGGCACAAGTCCGCTAGGGCTCAAGCCAACTTCTATATGCTCTCAGAAGAAGCTTTCTAAATGATGAACGAGGACTATCTCAAAGGAAATTAACCTACTTTGCAAGAATGAACTGAAAGCCAACCAAAAATGGAAACCCTAGTAAACCCTAATCTAACTAGCTTAATCCTTACAATGCAACGATGGGAATGTAACTCCTAAAAATGATGCCATTACTTCTAGTGATATGAGATGCATTAATTTAAACTACTTCTATTGAAGAGAACATTGTTTTTATATTTTTGCTTAGGTGGTTGGAGTTATTATGATTTTCTTTCTTATTGGGTTTTGACTGTGCAGGGGTAGTTCGAAGGGAAGGAAGGCTTCGAAAAGGTCAGGAGGGCTAGGAGAGGTTCCAGGGGATTCCTAACATCATTCCACAGAAGTCCACAACGTTCAGGTACTTGGCAACCGAGTTTGCAGGCTTCTACAAGATGTCTGCAGGGGATCCTACAGGAAGCTCAGGATTTCTACAGGAAGTCTCCTAACTTCTACAGGATGTTCTACAGTTGGAGTTTTGGGTGATGGAGGAGTCGAGGAGCTGTATGGGTGGATAGGTAGGATGAAAAGGGAGCTTGTGATGGCTCAGGGACAGAGAGATAAGATGGAGAAAGAGTGGGTAAAGTTGGTTGGTGGATAGAAGGGTGGAAGCAATGAAAAGTCAAAAAGATGGAGCTACGTGAGAAGTAGAAGGGTTGGAAGGCAAACGAGCTGAACAGAGGATGAGTAGGTGACTTTAGGCGTGGTTGAGAAGAAGAAGAAGATAATAGAACAATGTTGTGCAGTGTAAATGGAACAAATCCTCTATGTCTTGCACAAAACCGAGAATTCCATCAACCTATTCTAACTGTGTTATTTAACCAACGAACAGCACTGTAAATTGTGGAGAGAAATCGTGCATGGTGTTGGAACGAATAAGTATTGCTCAAGATCAGAATGCATGGACGGTTCTATGACGGAAATGACTATGTTGCAGCTTGCATGAACATATAAGACTGCGTTTTTTGGTGGTTGGTACGGTCTACACCCCCAATCTCTAAACAGAGATGGCAGTGAGTGCACTATCAACCTTTTCTTGGAGCTCTAATGAATTCTAATCCTCCTACTCTAATCTAAAACTGCTGACAGCACTTTAACCATAAACTAATCCTACTCAATCACATTAAAGAAATTAAATCAGCAGACTGTGTTTTCCAAATGCATGTCAAAACAAAGAAACAAAGTGCTGAAAGGAAAGGCAAGTAACAATACAAAGAAAAGGAGGTCTATTGCTCTCAGGTTGGGCCCTAACCTGAGAGCTATAGCCCCTCTTAAGAACTCAGGATTGAATCCAAATCTACCTGCCTTTATTAAAAGATCATAATCATGAGTCTAACATCATACCAAAACTGGCTTACAAAAAGCAAAAACCGAGCTGTAGCTCGTACTCAGAAATTGCAACAGTAGTTCAAAAGTTCAAAAAGCTTCTATCAAAGGCTACGGCCTCAATATTTATACATGATGAGGATCAAGCTGGCTTCCTCAATTAGTGGAGCTTGGTTGTCCAACTAAAAGTAAACTGTTGTTCCTGTAGAATCCGTTGGCTGCCTTTCAGCTTGGTGGGGATAGCTGTTGGAGCTCGGAGTTGGGGTGGAGATCATGAGGGAGGTCATTCAAGACTGTGGACAACCTCCCTATAAACCCGCAATGCCACCTTTGTTGTCTCCTTGTCTCCATTTGCGTGGTCTTTGCTCCATTTAATGTCAAAAAACCTGAAATCATCATGTATTAGTCACATAGGAATAATGCCTGCCCTTCTTCCTACAAATAACACAAATATACTAAGAAATGATGCATAAGTGATAAAAGATGAAGGGTTGAGCAAGGTAAGTAGGCCAAATGAGCCCAAATTGTTACCAAAAATTGGGGCTCATCATCACCCCCCAACTAAAATATTTTCTCATCCTTGAGCAACTTAGTCCAACTCTTCATCCTTCATTGCTTTTACTGCTACCCTTATATCCCAAGCCTCTGTGGTAGTGTCCTCCTTGCTGATATGAAACCAAGCTTTCCTATTCACCTCTTCCCATTGTTCACTGTCATCCTTCTCTGTGTTGCCTTCAATCAATCCTAGCAGCAGTGGTGGGATGAGTTTAAGGCCAATCTAGCTGGCCTGGAGGTTTTGCATGGATTTCTTGTAAAGGGCTACCCTTACCAGAGCTTCCCTCATCCGAGTTGGGGTATGGTACTCTCGGATTTTCAAACTATGTGCCAATGTATTCCATCTACGTGTGCATGCTTGGACAACATTTTCTCCTAACAGTCTCTCCATGTCTTCAAAATGAGCTATGGCTTGGGCCTGTTGATCCATATATCTTAGTGAAGCTGTAGGATCAGTAGACAAGTGTTGGTGTGCTGAGATGAGTGCAACTAGATCCTCTGGTTCTGCCTGAATGAGCAATGGCTAGTTCAATTCTCGGTTCATGACCAATTTTGCTTCTGCTGCTCTTTGATCCTCATGGTTCAACCATGAAGTGAACGCCATTAATTGCATATCTCCCAAGGCAGTATTGGGATCCCAGGAAACTACATTAGGCAAGGCCAAATTATCGAGGTAAAACTCCGCTAATTTGGCTTTATCCTCTGACGAACTAGTACTGCACAACTCAGAAAATTGCTGTGGGTCTTGGATCTGAGAAATACCTCTGTGTGCCAAGGTATTTATTTGGAACTATAGCCATTGGTCTTTCAAGTACAAACCATAGGACTTGGCAGGTTGTCTGCACTGTATTGCCTCCATGGCCCAACTGGCCATGCAGGCCAATTGTGCCTCTTTTTGCTGCAGCTGTTCTTTTAGAGCTTGCACTTCAATTTGTGCTTGTTGTTCTGCTTCCTGTAGAAGTGTCATTGGCTTCCCAAGACCGGTGGTCAGTTCCTTTTTGCCTTGCTGTTCTTCTGTGGTGTCCTTGGAGGATGTACCTGTCCCTGCCCTCAGCTCCTGTAGCTGCAATCTTAGCTTCTGGTTTTCTTCCTGTAGGTACACTCTTTGACAATTGGCCACATGTTTAGCCATGGCTAATTCACTCATGGCCTCCTTGAGTTGCTCTTGTAAAGGACCTATGTCCGCCACACCCTTTGACTTTTCTATCTTCATCCACGTGTGTGTACGGACTCTCTCTTCCTCCAATGCAAAAAACAGTGGCACAGTAAATTTTTGAGGTATAATTTTGCCAGCCTCTAAAAAGGTGTAGTATGAACTCAGACTTGGCTGAGGGCTGGGCTCTAGAATGTGCTCCTTTTCTACCTCTTTGGGTGGCTCTACCTCGCCCTCCCTTGGTGGTGATGAGGGTCCTTCTCCTTCCATCTTCTCTGTTTCCTGTAGCCGGGCCAGAGTTTCCTGTAGAACATTTTCAGCATCCTGTAGCTGAGCTTTTTCAGTCAACATGTCTAAATTTTCTTGCCACGTAGTTTTCTTTGGGCTCCCCCTCTCATAGGTGACTGATATCCTCGAGGGGGAATTTTCCTTGGGTGAAGTAGGGGCATCTTCAATAACAATCGGGCTGCTGGACGAAGGCTGTGGCTTGCCCGTCTTTATTCTAACACTTCTTCGAGCTTTAAAGTATAGAGGGGTCTCCCTCTTTCTCTTCTCCTTTGGCTTAGGTGGCGTGCTGAGGGTGGCCAGCACAGCTGCTGCCTCCCTTGCTAGAATGTCCACCTTCTTCTCCTTAGGTTTCACTTTTTCAGGGCTTCCTGTAGAAGACCCTGTTTTAGTCAATTTCGGGCTTCCTGTAGAAGACCCTTTTTCTGTTAATTTTGGGCTTCCTGTAGAAGCTGGTTTCGGATTTCCTGTAGAAACAGGTGTTTCCACCTTGGTTTGCTTTGCTGCATGGGTTTTTCTTTTTGACTTAGTTGCAGTCGCTGTCGAGGCACTCTTGCTGATGTGGACCTTCTCAGCCTTGTCCACTCTGCCTTGCAACCTTTTCTCTCTTGCTGTCAAGATGGGTGTGTCATATTTTTCTTTGTCATCCTTTTTCTCATGCTTCTTCTTTTTCTCTTTCTTCTGCACTGTGGTTGGGGTCTTCTGGCCTGTTTCTTTCTTTTCCACGGCCACTGATTCTTTCTCCTCACTGCTGGAGGAACCACTTTCTTCGGTCAACATCCTTATGTCTCCATCTCTTGTCAAATTTCTGAATGCTTCCCATGAGAGGGGAACCTTGTATGAATGAAGCGCATCCTCCATGAGAAGTTTGATCAATCCATGGTGGGCTACCTGGTCTGGTATGCCTTCTTTTAACTTTGTAGCACACTCAATTAGAGACTGTAGCAGGAAATAGGGGATGCTCAGTTTATTTTCTACAGGAAGATCAATCTGGTGCCTCAATTCAGTGAGCAACCTAAAGTGATACCCGTACACAATGCTAAAACGGCCTTCGCAGGTTATATACTTCATGATCTGCAGGCTAACTTCATTCCATGGTGGCAGTAAACTGGTTCTACGCACCCCATTCTTGTCTTCCGAGAATTCCTCCTCTCGGGGAAAGAATTCTTTCTTGGCCTGTTGGCTCAACTTCCTTTCTTCCTTATCCCATGGCAAACCCATTGGAAGTTCAGTAATTCGACTGATATATTGCGGGGTGAGCTTGAGGCTTAGGCCCCTGAAGTTCACGGTGGCCAATGTTTTGGATTTTGCCCTCAGAGCCTGCAAAAACTCTTCTACCACTTCGTCGTCATAACCCTGCAATTTGTCACAGAAGGATATCCATTATGCTCGTGTGAAGAGCTCCACCACCTCAAGATTTTCCCTTAACTTTGTTGGATCAGTGGGTTCCCTTCTAATGAACCCACCCGGCATGATAAAAACTGTTGCTTTAGCTAGAGGTGGCGAACGCGGAAGAAATTTGGTCTACTGAGACAGAGCGTAGAATTACGCTTCTGTCATGCATATAATCCACGAAGCTTATCTCTGAGCACCTTAACACAGCTTAATTACATTGACATCCTGTAGAATGACAGTTTATGCACAGCAGACAACAATTGCAACAATTTTCTATGACCAGACTGTAGACGATGATTCTGCCACCTTCAAAAGCCAATTGCATGGAGAGTTCAGGTTTACCTTTTTAATCCGCCACCTTTTGACGTGAGGAACCCACCTTCCTGTAGAAACAGCGTTCCTGTAGGAGCAACGCGTGATTTCTGGGAAAGACTGCAGTTGGTCTGCACTCTTGGTGTTGCTTCACAGGTGTTCTGATGGCCAAAGGCTCGAAGTATCGAACTGCAGAGGGATCCGGATGATCACTCGAGCTTCAAACGGTGAATGATAAATGCATGGAGTGCAATCTAGCCAATTAGATTTGAATCGGCGTAATCTGTGGCGCGGGGGTGAGCTGTCCCTGCCGGACCGTTGGATGACGTCGTCCCATCATTTGCCTGCGAGTTCCCTTACTGCCGCATCATCCCCCCGTAGATCCGCTGCCGTCTCTTCTGCTAAATACATTTTTCTCGACAGGATTGCTCTCACGTGTGTGCTGCCCATTCCTTTTTTCATGGCCGCCACCCAAACATCCGACTAGACCATTAACTAGTCGATGTGGCCAGTCAAATGGCCATACAGCCGCTCAACCCATTCACCTCACACTTTGCAAACAATTTCAAAGTAAAATTCATGCAATCTGACGGAAGAAAGGGTCGAGACACTTACCTGTGCGGCTGCAACACGATTTTTCAGCTTTCGGACGATGATGAGTGGATTCGTTTGCCGCTGATGAATTTGCCCAGGCCCGGAGGTTCATGTTTACAGGCTGCCGAAGATGGATTTGATGCTTGGCTGCATGCGCTCGCGTTTTCATTGCATATGGCCAGTGCTGTGAATGGTGTACACTCTAGCGGGCTTAACTATTACAGGACTCCCACGGGATGTCTTGTAACAGTTCTTCCTCCTCGGGTGCATGTTGCACGACGAAGGATTTCGCCTCACGATCACACTCCCTGAGCTCATGGATGGCTGGGATGGATATGGTATGACATCTCAGCATTTTTTTATCTTAAAAATTGCTTTCTCTTTGATAACTCAACGATCTGCTTTGTTGGTGCAAGTAACTTCATTGCATGTCGACAAGGATGGTAGAACGAGGTGACAACAGTGTGCAAGGGTGACAACAGTAGCTTGCATGCGTCCAAACCAATCCTTAGTCGTTAGATATCCTCATAAAATGAATTCTGGGCCGTCCCAAACTTCTACAGGAAGTTTCCTGTAGAAATACAGAGCTTCCTGTAGAAAGTTTGCGTTTCCTGTAGAAAGTCTACATCTTCCTGTAGAAAATCTGCATCTTCCTGTAGAAGACTCAAGCTGTGATGAAATTGTGCAGATACCTTGGAGAAAAGGAGTATTCTTGGAGGAGGTGCTGGTGAGGTCTCCTGGCAGCATGATAAGGAGCCTTGGCTTTGAGTTGAGAGGCTTCCTCTCCTCCATAGAACACCTGCAACTTGCATGCAATTTTACATTATGAACTTGCTGTCCTTGTCTTTTTTTGCTTATTGTTTTTTTCTTTTTTCCTTTTTCCTTTTTTTCTCTTTTTTTTTTTTTTTTTGAAAGATAACAGGGGCGCCTCAATGAGGTTTTCACCCTTGCCATCTACCTCAAGCGCCTCAGAGAGGTTTTCACTCAAGGATCTTTTTCAAATCTCTTTCCTTTTTTTCTTGAAAGACAATAGGGGCGCCTCAATGAGGTTTTCACCCCTACCACCTGCCTTGGGCGCCTCAGAGAGGTTTTCAACCAAGGATCTTTATTATTTATTTATTTTTTTTATTTTTTATTTTTTTATTTTATTTTAGATCTTTCAGGGTATGCCCAAAGCAGAGGCAGAACCCTTCTCTATGACCAACACTGATTTCTCCATAGTTTTGATGAACTCTTGTCTTGAGAGAGGCTTCCTGTAGATCTTCAATCGATGCCCATTGACAAGCATGGGGATGGCTTCCTCATCAATGGTCCGAATAAGAACAGATCCATTGTCATGACATTTTTCCACTGCATATGGCCCCAACCATCTGGTTCTCAGCTTCCCCTTGAAATCTTTGTACCTGGAGTCATACAACAGTGCCCAATCTCCTGGCTGGAATTGCTTGTCATTGAGGTGTTGGTCATGCCACACCTTTCTCTGAAGTTGAACCACTTCCGAGTGAAGGAGGGCTTGCATTCGGTGCTCGTCCAGTCCATTCAGCTGCAACAACCTTTCTTGCTGTGCATGGCTGAGATCTAGGTCCAGCTGAGCTGCCATCCTCAAAGTGTTGTACTCAAATTCAATGGAAAGCAAAGCTTTATTCCCATAGACCAGCTCATAAGGTGTGAAGCCGGTGGTGGTCTTCCAGGTTGTGTTGTAAGCCCATGTGGCCTCAACCAGGCGATCTGCCCAGTCCTTTCTGCTGCTGCTCACCACCTTAGTCAAGATCCCTTCTAATGCTCTATTGGTGACTTTCACTTGCCCATTTGCTTGAGGGTGATAGGGGGTGGAAGTCCTATGCTTGATCTTGTGATGAGCTAGTAGGTCTTCAACTAGGTTGGATGTGAACTAGCTCCCTTGATCGGTGACCAGCTCTCTTGGGTAGCCAAACTTGTAGAAGATGTTTTCTCTTAAGAACTCGGCCACCTTCTCTTCTGTTGCTGCTTTGATTGCTTTAGTCTCTGCCCACTTTGTCAGGTAGTCAGTACACACAATGATGTAAGACCTTTGCCTCGAAGGAGGGTTGATTGGACCCACAAAGTCCATACCCCACTTCTCAAATGGCTCAAGAGTCACTTGAGGTTGGAGAGGCATCTCATCCCTTTGAGTCGGTTTCCCCATTCTTTGGCATTGGTCACATTGGCTGATATATCTTCTGACATCTTGATGAAGTGTGGGCCAATAGTAGCCTACCTGCAGGATTTTGAAGGCAGTCCTCTTTGCTGCAAAATGTCCTCCACAAGGCCCACCATGACAGGTGAGGAGGATATCAAAGACTTCCTCCTCCCTTACACAACGCCTTAAGATCTGATCGGGGCCAAGCTTGAACATATTGCCCCCGATCCAAGTAAATGAGGCACTTTTTCTGATGATTCTGCTCTTCTCTCTTGAAGATAGGTGAGGAGGGAACTGTGCTGAAACAAGTTAGTTTGCTATATCAGCAAACCATGGAGAGAGTGATGAGATAGCAAACAGATGTTCATCGGGGATCTGGTCATCCACTGTCCCATCCTCATCTGCAGACAAATCCAATCTAGATAAAAAGTCAGCAACAACATTTTCTTTACCTGGTTTGTCAACAATGGTCAAATCAAACTGCTGCAACAAAAGTAACCATCTAATAATCCGAGCATTCACATCTGGTTTATTCATTAAATATCTAATTGCAGCATGGTCTGTATGTACAAATGTTTGGTAGCCAGTGATATAATGTCGGAACTTGTTCAGTGCATGGACCACAGCCAAAAACTCTTTCTCAGTTACAGTGTAATTCAGTTCAGCTTTGGACAAGTTTTTGCTAACAAAGTAAATGGCATATGGAAGTTTTTGTTCAACTTGTCCTAAAGCTGCACCTATGGCTTTGTTCAAGGCATCAGTGTGGATGTGGAAAGGTAGGGCCCAGTTTGGACCTCTCAAGATTGGGGCTGACACCAACTTGTCCTTCAATTCATTCAAAGCCCTCTGACAATCGTCAGTCCACTTAAACTCCACATCTTTTGCCAACAGGCCAAACAATGGCGAGGCTAGCTTGCTGAAGTCTTTAATGAATCTCCTGTAATACCCTGCTAATCCTAAGAAACTCCGAACATCCCTTACCTTTTGAGGAGGTGGAACCTTCTTGATGAGAGAAATTTTGTTAGGATCCACCTATAACCCTTGGCAAGAAATGGTATGGCCTAGCACGGTCCCTTCAGTCATCAGGAATTCACATTTTTCAGGACTAAGGGACAGGTTCATCTCAATGCATTTGGTTAGGACTTTTCCCAGATTGGACAATGCTTCCTGGAAGTTGGCCCCATAAGGAGTGAAGTCATCCATATAGATTTCCACTGCATCATGGACCAGCTCCGAGAAGATGCTCAAGACAGCTCTCTGGAAGGTAGCAGGAGCATTGCATAGCCCAAAGGGAAGAACTCGGTAGGCAAAGGTACCCCAAGGACAAGTGAAGGTGGTCTTATCTTGGTCTTCCGGGCTGATTTGGATCTGGTTGTACCCGCTAAACCCGTCCAGGAAAGAGAAGAACTTCTTTCCTGCCAGTCCATCCAACACTTGATCTATGAAAGGTAGAGGGAAATGGTGTTTCTTGGTAGCTTTGTTCAGTTCTCGGTAGTCCACATAGATTCTCCACTTCCCATTCTTCTTGGGAACCAACACTAGAGGGGACACCCATTCACTATCTGAGATGGGGTAAATGAATCCGGCGTCCAGCAGTTTTTGCAATTCTTCCTTGACAATATCCTTAAGGGCTGGATTCATTCTCCTCTGAGGTTTCCTAACTGGCTTACAATCCTCTTTGATGTATATGTGATGGGTACAGACCGAAGGATGGACTCCTTTCATCTCCTTATAGCTCCAAGCAAAAGCATCTAGATGGCTGGCCAACAGGCTACACAGCTCCTTTTCCTGGGAAGGAGATAGGGAGGAGCTGATCTTTAACGTTCTCTCAGGGCCGAACTCCACATTCTTGACTCTGGGAGTGACAGGGTTGGTTGTACAAAGATCCACTAAGGTGATGGCTTGGGCATCCTCCACCAATTTCTCTAAGGATAGTGCACTAGAAGGTGGATTCTGGATCAAGGTCTCAATCAATTCATCCTCGGTTGGGGGGTCTCTTCTAGTGGTATCTAGGGTGCACAAAGGTGTTGAGTACACTTCATCCTCTTCTCCTTCATCCAACCAAAGTGGTAAGTCATGCTCTAAGGAAGGTTGGGCAGGAGGGTATAGGACTAGCTGCTTGGACATAGGACCATTTTTGATGGTCATATTTCTTGCACGACAACTTATGTAAGCATCTGCAGTGGCTAACCAAGGCCTTCCCAAAATAAGAGGATATCCAGTAAGCTTTGCCTTGGGTTGCAGAACCAAGAAATCTGCAGGGTATTCCCAAGAGTCAACAGAGACCAAGACATCCTCCACAATCCCTTCGGGAGTCACAGTGGAGCGATCTGCTAATTGCAGTACTGTCGAGGTCTTCCTCAAGGAACCCTAAAGATTGAGTTTGAGCATGGTATCCCTGGTCATCACATTAATGGCAGCCCCCAAATCAATCAAGGTGTGAGGTATGATGGTGCCATTGATGTGGACATCTACTACAGGACTCCCAGGATCTAGATACTTTGGGCAGATGACTTGTCCTAACATAAGGTCAGACAGTTGTCCTAAGACATTGATGGTTGAAGCATCTCTCTTTCGCCTGCCTGGGTGTTTGAAACACTTTTCCTTAACCAGTTTGTTGTATATTGGCACATCCTTGATGGCTTGGAGAAGTGGTATTTTCACACACAACTGCTTGAGCTCACCCAGGAGCTCATCCTCCTCTGGGTTGGGTTGTGTGGTGGCTATTAGTCTCTCAGGAAAGGGTGGAATAGCCTTTGGTTCACTTTCCTGTTTATCTTCCTCATCCCCTGGGGGAGGAGGTTGGCGATCCGGAAGAGTCTTTCCAGATCGAAGATTGATCTACTGGATCTCCACAGCATAAGTAGGGCATGATGTTTCCCTAGTTTATACCTGCTGGGCCTGTCTATTGTTGGGGTTCGGGTTCGGTTGAGCAGGTATTTGAGGTTACCTTGGAGGAGCAGGAGGTAATGGTTGAGGTTGAACTGGTGGTGGAGGAAAAATGGCGGGAGGAGTGTTGTATTGGGGCCTCCACCCCGACTGAGGTGCATTCCACTGAGGATGTGGCTGGGCATGTGAGTGATAGGAATGGGTAGTGAGTTGAGTAGGGTATTGAGGTGGGTAAGACCATGGAGGAGGCATAGACCAAGAAGGATGAACAGGGGGACCCTAGGAAGGCATAGGAGTCGATTGGTTGGGGCTGTAATAAGCTTGGGGTGCCCCTTACATCCCCTGCTGGTAAGGTCTGGGTCCTTGTGGCCTCCTTTGGTTGAGGAAATAGAGAGGTTCAGTGGGAGCTTCTGTCCCTTGGTACATGGCTTTCAGTCCAGGTAAGGTTGGACATTGGTTTGTGGGATGGTCCTCCTCACAAACGAAACACACTTCAACCGAATGCAATGGGCATTCGTTCTTAGGGTGTCTCCTTGTACATCTAGGGCAAAAGATATCCAAGGCTCTCTCAGCTTCTTCCTTCTTCTACTGGATCCTGAATGTGTCCAGTTGCATGGCAATGGTCTGTCTCACCTCACTCTTAAGATCTTCTAATTGATTTGCAAACTCATGTTTGGAGAAAGGGACACCAGCTGAGAGGAGGTTTCCTCTACCTCGTTTCCGAGCTACCCTGGAGTGGTTTCTAAACACAGTCTTGATGTCCTCATAAGGCAGTTGGTAAATATCCCCCCCAGCTAACATGTGAAGGGTATCTAAGAGGTCTTCAGGGACTCCTCGGAGCAGAACCAACTTGAGGGATTCAGAGTCAAGTGTGCACCTGGCCCGCTTATAGCTAAGTTGGAACCTCTCCTCATAATCCTCTAAGGACTCATCATTTCCCATAGTCATCCGAAAGATTTCTCCCTTGGTTTCCTTGGACCTACAGTAGTCTCGGTACTTGGTATTGAAAGCTTGCTGCATTTGAGCCCAAGTAGTGATACTATTCCCAGGTAAGCCCATGAACCAGCGTAATGCTGCATCCTTAAGAGTTGAAGGGAAGAGTTTCAGCTTCTGCTCATCTTCAGTATAATCATAGGTTCTACAAAGGACGACAAACTCAAACAGGAAGGTATCAGGATCTTCAGTAGTCAGTCCATGGAAGTGAGGTAAAGCGGAGGGGCTAATGTTCTTCATTTTCAGCTCTCCATTGGTCTCTCGGATGGGGAAGGCACCTTCTATTCTCTCATCTTCTCCTCTATTGTCAGCCATAGCTTCAGATGGGATGGTCTCTAATTCTTCTTCTGCTATAGGATCTTCGTATATCTCAGGAGGTTCACCTATAGGTTCTTCTGGATCACTGTCACCGAAGAAGAGAGAAGGGTGACTCAGTGATGTGGTGGGGGTGTTGGGTAAGAATTTGCCTGTTTTATCTCGATTCCTACGAGGCATGAAATGGAAAGACTTTTTTTTTATTGCTTTTGTTTTTCTTTGGTACCTGCAAAAATGAAACAGATTGACCTACAACTAACTATCTTACTGAAATAAAGATGCAGAATTAAATTGAAAGCAGGAAAGAACTAATCTAATTTGCTCAAATGAAATTGCAGGAATGGAAATGCTAGTCTACGCTTGCAGAATTGAAATACTAATCTACGCTTGCAAAATTGAAATTGCGGAATTGAAATGCTAATCTATGAAAGCAGGAAATGTCTATGCTACTTTTGCAGAATGGAAATGAAATAAACTACTTAGCAGAAGGCGAGAGTAAGAAAATAGAAGAAAAACAACAATTACTAATACTCTGACGCTTCCCCGGCAACGGCGCCAAAAAGATGGTGGGCTCCAGTATTGTAGCAATAATGCTACAACTCTTGGGGCTTCCTTCTCTAATTTTATCAACCCGGTAGTTCGTAACAAACTTGGAAGCGACGGTGCTGTATGCACAAGTACTAGCTCTTGTCGCAGCTGTCACTTGGTCAGCTGGCACAAGTCCGCTAGGGCTCAAGCCAACTTCTATATGTTCTCAGAAGAAGCTTTCTAAATGATGAACGAGGACTATCTCAAAGGAAATTAACCTACTTTGCAAGAATGAACTGAAAGCCAACCAAACATGGAAACCCTAGTAAACCCTAATCTGACTAGGTTAATCCTTACAATGCAACGATGGGAATGTAACTCCTAAAAATGATGCCATTACTTCTAGTGATATGAGATGCATGAATTTAAACTACTTCTATTGAAGAGAACATTTTTTTTATGTTTTTGCTTAGGTGGTTGGAGTTATTATGATTTTGTTTCTTATTGGGTTTTGACTGTGTAGGGGTAGTTCGAAGGGAAGGAAGGCTTGGAAAAGGTCAGGAGGGCTAGGAGAGGTTCCAGGGGATTCCTAACATCATTCCACAAAAGTCCACAACGTTCAGGTGCTTGGCAACCGAGTTTGCAGGCTTCTACAGGATGTCTGCAGGGGATCCTACAGGAAGCTCGGGATTTCTACAGGAAGTCTGCTAACTTCTACAGGATGTTCTACAGTTGAAGTTTTGGGTGATGGAGGAGTCGAGGAGCTGTATGGGTGGATAGGTAGGATGAAAAGGGAGCTTGTGATGGCTCAGGGACAGAGAGATAAGATGGAGAAAGAGTGGGTAAAGTTGGTTGGTGGATAGAAGGGTGGAAGCAATGAAAAGTCAAAAAGGTGGAGCTACGTGAGAAGTAGAAGGGTTGGAAGGAAAACGAGCTGAACAGAGGATGAGTAGGTGACTTTAGGTGTGGTTGAGAAGAAGAAGAAGATAATAGAACAATGTTGTGCAGTGTAAATGGAACAAATCCTCTATGTCTTGCACAAAACCGAGAATTCCATCAACCTATTCTAACTGTGTTATTTAACCAACGAACAACAATGTAAATTGTGGAGAGAAATCGTGCATGGTGTTGGAACGAAGAAGTATTGCTCAAGATCAGAATGCATGGACGGTTCTATGACGGAAATGATTGTGTTGCAGCTTGCATGAACATATAAGACTGCGTTTTTTGGTGGTTGGTACGGTCTACACCCCCAATCTCTAAACAGAGATGGCAGTGAGTGCACTATCAACCTTTTCTTGGAGCTCTAATGAATTCTAATCCTCCTACTCTAATCTAAAATTGCTGATAGCACTTTAACCATAAACTAATCCTACTCAATCACATTAAAGAAATTAAATCAGCAGACTGTGTTTTCCAAATGCATGTCAAAACAAAGAAACAAAGTGCTGAAAGGAAAGACAAGTAACAATACAAAGAAAAGGAGGTCTATTGCTCTCAGGTTGGGCCCTAACCTGAGAGCTATAGCCCCTCTTAAGAACTCAGGATTGAATCCAAATCTGCCTGCCTTTATTAAAAGATCATAATCATGAGTCTAACATCATGCCAAAACTGGCTTACAAAAAGCAAAAACCGAGCTGTAGCTCGTACTCAGAAATTGCAACAGTAGTTCAAAAGTTCAAAAAGCTTCTATCAAAGGCTACGGCCTCAATATTTATACATGATGAGGATCAAGCTGGCTTCCTCAATTAGTGGAGCTTGGCTGTCCAACTAAAAGTAAACTGTTGTTCCTGTAGAATCCGTTGGCTGCCTTTCAGCTCGGTGGGGATAGCTGTTGGAGCTCGGAGTTGGGGTGGAGATCACGAGGGAGGTCATTCAAGACTGTGGACAACCTCCCTATAAACCCGCAATGCCACCTTTGTTGTCTCCATTTGCGTGGTCTTTGCTCCATTTAATGTCAAAAAACCTGAAATCATCATGTATTAGTCACATAGGAATAATGCCTGCCCTTCTTCCTACAAATAACACGAATATACTAAGAAATGATGCATAAGTGATAAAAGATGAAGGGTTGAGCAAGGTAAGTAGGCCAAATGAGCCCAAATTGTTACCAAAAATTGGGGCTCATAAAAAAGAATGCAAGATTTTATCCCCAAGAATTCACACCATCTGAGGAACCTTAGGATGTCAGGGATGCCACTAGGGCCATGAAATACATGGTAATAGATGATTGAGTTGCTCAGAGGATGAGCAAAAATTTCAGTAGGGGGTTGATGATGAGGCTCATCAATAGGTACTTCATAAGGGCCATAATTCCATACTCTAGCTTTAGAACTATCTCTTTCTCACATTTATTTACAATTTTGTTATATTACGCTTAGTGATTGGCTTAAAAGATGTTTTGCTATGTCATGTGCCCTAATATGGTTTAAATTCAGGAAATGGGTCATTTTTTAGATGATTTAAATGCAGGAGCTCAGAGTAGATAGAAGGGAGAGATTCTAGGAGGTTGTCCACCCCCTTAACTACCTCAATCAGCCAAGATCACCACACTCCCTCTCATCAGCTCGAGGTCATTGGCAGCCAAGAAAGACAAGGTCATTGGAAGCCAAGAAAGAGCAATTAAGGAAGATCAAGATCCACCCTTCTCGAGTTTTGGGAGACAAACATTCCTATCTTATAGGGAGCTGCTGGTAGCTACCCTCTTGTATAAATAAACATGCAAAAGAGTTCATTAGGATTCGAACTTTGTTTTCAGCTAGGAATCTGTCAAGCTTAAGCACTTGATACTATTATTTTTTAGTAGTAATGTGAAGTATTTGACATTGATGCAATGATAATGAGAAGTTTCTTATTGGTTAATCACTGAGTTAGTTCCATATGGCTGAGGCTCCTAGGTTTCGGCCCAACCCTAGTGGATTAGGTGCCTCTTATGTATTGGTATTTATTTTTATCTTAGCATGCTTATTATTTTTCTACATTTCATTATAACATAACCCCTCAAAAATCTTGTGATTCCAACCTCTATCTCATCTCTCTCATGGGAGAATGAATGGAAGATTCTACAATCTCAAACCAAAAAAACTATGTTTAGGATTTCTTGGAAGAAGTTCTATGTTAGCCATTTTTTTTGCATATGCTTGTTGTAGCTTAGGAGTCAATTTGTTGGCTAGATCAAAATTTTTGGCATAAATTAGATGGAATTTAAATTCAACTCATCTTTTCCACTATTAGTTGTTTCATTTTGTCAATTATAAGAGGGTATGTGCATGTGATGTTGCATGGATGTTTGGATTGGTAGGCAAGGGGCATTTCACCATATCCATCTTGTAATTCTTCACCCTCTTTGATGAATCCAAAATTCTATTCTTGAGATCATTCCCTTAGGTCACCGTGAGAAACTCTCTTAGTTCAAAATAGGCCTTCCTAAGGTTCTGATCTTGGCTAGGGGTGTTGGCCACCTTTCATCCATATACCACAACCTCCATCCACATTATCATCCCTTGAAATCATCATTCCTACCTCCTAAACCTTCTCAATGGTCTTCTTATAGCATTATAGGCCTTCCTATAGCAATACATGGCACTTGTAGCAACCTCCTGTAGCATACCTGTAGTAGCCTGTTTCACCATTTGTTTTGACCTGTGATGCAATTTTGACTTAGTTTAGAATTAGGTTGACCCCGAGATGTGACTCCATGACCAAGGACAATACCTAGGCCATTCCAACCATCCCTTTCCTTCACTACAAAATAAAGTATCATTAGTTTCTTTATCACAGATTTAGTCCAAATAGAACATTGATTTATATGCAAGTGTGAGCTAGATAGATGATGAATGGAATCCTAAGTTATGATTTGGTATATTAGTTTCTTGTCTGCAAGTATATTTGGTAGCTAGATGGTTGATTACAAGATAATGTAGTTCCCTTTCTGCAAGTAGTGTACCTCTTGTCTTTTCATGAATTGATTCAATAGCATTTACAAGTTGAGGTTTAAAAAGAACTTTCCTTTTTTCTATCAATAGAGTTAGCTTCTGAATTGTACCTTCATTAGTTAGTTTCCTTTTAATTCGGTAGAAAGAATGGTCTTGGAGAACTATTGATCAAATTTCATAGTGGAGGGTGGGATGAGTAGAATCCATCTACTTTTTATATAGCACTATCACCTCAAATTTTGTACGAAACCTGGGTTGATAAATAGAGTTGAGGATCCCTTTGGAGTTGTAGCACTCTTGGTGCAATATTAGGGCTTAGCAATAGGTATCAGTAATTAAGGCACAAGCTAAAACAATAGGGTGAAAGTAATAGGGATGAGGAGTATCATCTCATGGTAGATGGCTTGGTCAGATTCAAGAATAGGATTTATGTACTAGATGAAAGTGAGCTCAAGAAGCTTATCATGAGGGAGTTTCATGTCAAGTTGTATTTAGGTCACCCAGGATATCAGAAGACTCTGAAAGAAGTTAATAAGTTCTATCATTGGCCAAACTTGAAGAAAGAGGTGGTTGAGTTTGTTGCGAAATGTTTGGACTGTTAGTAGGTAAAGCTAGAGTATAAGCATCTCGGTGGTTTATTGTAGTCGATTCTAATTCCATAGTGGAAATGGGAGGTCATATCCATGGACTTCATTACGATTTTTCCGATGACATCAAGACAACATAATTCCATCATGGTTGTGGTTGACAGGTTAAGTAAGGTAGCTCATTTCATTGCGGTTAAGTTTACTAACTCAACTAGTGACGTAGCTCAGATATTCATCAAAGAGATAGTGAGGTTGCAGCGTGTTCCTATTAATATTTTATCAAAAAGAGATGCCAAGTTCACTTCCAGGATTTGAAAGGATTTGTTTGTAGGTTTTGGGACAAAGTTGGATTTTAGTACATCTTATCATCCACAAACAAATGGATAGAGAGAGAGGGTTAAAAGGATTCTTGAGGACATGTTGAGGATGTACGTCATGCATCAGCACCAGAAGTGGGAAGAGTATCTTCCACTAGTAGAGTTTTCATACAATAATGTGTATCAAGGGTCACTGAGAATAAGTTTGTTTGAGGCACAGGAGAGGTGAAGGAGTTATGCATATCAACATAGATCATTTAAGGATTTTTAGGTTGGGGAACATGTGTACTTGTGCATCAAGCCCAAGAGGAGCTCATTAAGGATTGGATCACGTGTATATCTGAGACCTCGGTATTGTGGGCCTTTCAATATCCTTGAGAGGATTGGACCAGTGGCCTAGCAACTTGCACTGCCTCCGATAGTGAAATTCCGTGATGTTTTCCATGCTTCATTACTTAATAAGTATGTCTAGGATGATGATCATGTGACTGACTAGTATGTATTACAGGTGGAACTAGAGAGAAAATTACATCTAGAACCACAATGAATATTGCAGCAAAAATATCCCATGCTCCATAATAGAGAAATCGAGCAGGTTAAAGTGCAATGGAATCACTAGGAGCAAATTAAGCTACATGGGAGATGGCTGATTAGGTGAGGTTATGCATCCTTCTCTATTTGCTGGTTGATCAAATGTATTTTGATATATGTTTTTATTTTGTATTTTGGCTATGTCTATCTATATGCATATGTATGTAAATACCTCATCGAGCTATGTTATAAAGATCCAATAAGCAGTATGGTGTTCATGATAAAATTGGTTATGTCTTCAACAATATGATATGATGTAAATGGTGCATTGAGCTATGTTATAAATCTCAATGGGATTCATGTGTTTTGTTGGTTTATAAATGTCACTAAACACAAAGGATGGTGTTCCCCCAAGGGGGAGGGGTTTGTAACAGGCCTTGGTTGTTTTCCTATGTAAATAAAAATAAAACCAA
The DNA here is from genome assembly GCA_031772625.1 of Pinus tabuliformis. Classification (NCBI taxonomy): domain Eukaryota; kingdom Viridiplantae; phylum Streptophyta; class Pinopsida; order Pinales; family Pinaceae; genus Pinus; species Pinus tabuliformis. The sequence continues at coordinate 1,289,662,188 of CM062816.1, read as the reverse complement.
GGTCATGGAACACATATTCCAAGTTGAATGTCAGGAAAAACATAGTGATGGGGATCACTAGTGATTAATAAATGACTATGGAAACTGGAAAAGGCATTGGCAAAGGAAAAGTGGCATTAGTTGGCATTTTATTTATGAAAATAATGGAAAATAGGAGAAAAGGGAGATGAAAGGTCACAAAATTACATGAGGAGGAAATTGAAGGAAAATTAAGGGAAAAAATGAAGAAAATGGAGGCCTCAATAATAAAAAGGCTTCTAAGGATTAGTTCACAACCATTTGTTAGTTCATTTTTGGAGCTCTCTTCTATTCTCTAATTCTATAATACTCTTGCACACTTAGAGAATTTTTGGAGAATTCTTGGTCCTTGGAGCACTATAGTATTCACTCGGATTTGGATAAATAAGGGAAATGAAAGCAGGAAAGTGCAAGGGAACAGTCAGAACAACCGCTACATCTGGATTTCTTTTGTAGGTAACAGGTTGCATGTGTGTTTTCCATGTTGATTTATGGATGTATCGTGTATGCATGTGAGTATTTGTTATGTGATGTCATTGACATGGAGGATTGCCTGGATTGAAAGTGGTTTTATCCTTGCCTTGCAATTTCTTAGATATCCATGGTGTTGTGGGTTTTCCCATTTGATTGTCTTATGGTTGATGCTCATAATTCCTTATGGTTGTGGGTTGAAATAAATGCTCTAGAGGCCTTGGAACAACTTGGGTTGAGTTACTAGTCCTAGAGACAAGGTTGGGACAAACACTCTGGAGCCCTTGGTGGGTTGAGTTACTTGTCCCTAGAGCTAGATCAAAAAAAAAATTGTAGCCCTGCAAGGTTGTGGGTTGAGTTACTAGTTCCTGGATCCTTAGATAGCTTGGGTAGAGACCCATCTATTTGGTCTTAGCAATGTCTAACCGTGAGGTGGAATCAATGGTTGAGGGTTGAGTTGGTTTGGCCTATGGAAGCCCTAGTTTGGTTTTGTTTGGTTTATTCCATGAGATCCCACATTCATGCTTGGAATATGGTGTGGGGGTGATTGGTTGAAATAATGACTTGGTTCAACTCAATCTATGGTCCGGTGGTACATGGAATTCCCTGACTTGGTTTGTATTTTGATATATTAATAAGAGTTATTCTTCTATTTTGATTCATGCAAATTTTTAGTGATTGTGCTGGTGATATTATGGTTCATTTTTCATGGTTTCTATTCTGGTTATTGATTGGTTATTTGTTGGTTACATGATGTATGTTATTTATGGCTCATGTCATGAATGGTTTAGCTATTGATTGGTTGATGAATGTATGGACTAATATGTGTTGTTGCAGCTATGTGGAGAGGGAATAGGTCCTTTTCGATGATTCTTAGATGAATCTCATACTTTTATGATCAGATATGCATTCATGACTTGTAGCTTACATGTATGCCATGTGTTTGATGAAACGCCTAGAATGTTCTCGTTAGTCTAGGTCAAGTTCTGAGTTTAGATTGAATGTTTAGCATTGTCATTATATCAATTATGATTCTCTAGTGAGCTTATTGAATTAATGAACATATATGTATTTATAACCTACAGGTACTATGTACACAAAGTGTTTGTATAAATGAGTAAATCAGACCTCCAACTTCTCGGGGTCAAAACTTTGGCATACGATCATCATTTGACTATCATAATAACTCATGTCAAGTATCTCCACGAGGAGGCTAAAAATAGATGGGTAATCTTCTCTTGCATTTTTTTGGATTATCTATTTTCCCTAAAAATATCATTTAGCCCCTCAAAATGGCCTTAGAAGTTTAAAACCCGAGAAAACTGCCAAAAATAGAAGGTTTTGTTAAATTTAAGAAAACCAAACTGAAAAGAAAGTGTTGGGTCAAGTTGGGTTGATAATATTGTGATCATGTATCACTAGGTGGTTGCAGGTAGTTCTAGACATATGGACCCAATTTTCCACAAGTGCATCTTGGAAATCAGGGCTCACATAGTAACTCTCAGCTTCATGTTTACCCTAGTGAGTAGGTTAAAGTGGGTAAATATGGGGTGAGGTGGTTAAATTTCTCTTCGTAGTGTTTTTATTTTCTTGCAGATTCAGCTGGATTTCCTGGATCATCCCCCCTTGGATTTTTCCTCTATTCTATGGTTTGGGGGCACCTTTTCCTTGCTTTGGATTTGCAGATCCAAAGTCTCGCTTCTTCTGTTTAAATTTTTTCTCGATCCTGATAGAATATCGATAGGTAGAACAAAGCGAGGAGATTTCTAGGAACTCCATATAATCTTGAATATATTTGTGTAGAAATTTACAGTAAATGGATAGAATATGCTGCGTAGAATCCTTGATACCCAACTTTGTGCGAATGGTATGAATTATATTTGTGAACTCTGACACATCTTGGTCCCTTCCCTACAACAGTGTGGTCCACTTTATGTACTTATCTTCATATCTCCCGATAGGGTAATATTTTTCCTTAATGGTGTCTCAAATATAATTCCAAGTGTAAGGGTTCTCTCTCGTCCCTCTACACATAGTAGGTTTCCCACCAGTCCTGACATGGGGGGCGGATTTTAGGAGTTAAAAAGTAATCTTTTCCCTATTATAGAAATCACCAATCGAAAAATATCCTTCCAACATATTTAACCAACTATCTATAGCATTTGCATCTATTTGGCCTTCAAATATGGGAATTTCAAAGTTGACTTGTACCTTAAAGGGAATTGTGCCTCCAGAGTGGCTACTGAATGAAGATGCATCCCATGTGGGCATCCACTGAAGGATATAGGAAAATTTGTCAATCATCGTGTTCCTTTGTCACTCAAGGGATTCTTTGAGAAATATTTTGAAAGGATATCCTAAACCCTCGTCTTTCTTTTCTTCTGCCATGGGAGGTCGTCGGGGTCAGTAAGGCTAGTCTTGCAAAGGTTCAACCAATTCAAGCCCTAACTCCTTATACCCTTACCTCATTAAGGACATGCACAAAAACAAAGAGAAAGAGAAGATTGCTCTGATACCACTGATCCATATTTATGCAGGAATGAAATGAAATAAATATTTAAATAGAAATACAAAGCTTCAACAAAAATTGAACTTCAATTCATTGATAACAAGATGCTGAAAATTTGTTTACATACAGAATGGAAATAAACTAGCTTGACGATGGTTGCTTATCTCTGAGAAGAGATGTGATGGCTACATGCCTCTGAACTATGTTACAATGAGGCTCAAAGGCATTTTTATTATTGAGAAACAAAGGAAAATTCCAAACACCCAAAAACCTAACCCTAGGAGATGAAGTGCTAAACGTTTGTGGACCCCGTTGGGGTTAGTTGGTACACCAACTTCCGAGGGTTGTAACTTTGGCATATGATATTCGTTTGACACATTCTATACCTCATATTGTAGTAGGTATTTTTGACTACAACATTTGACCAAAAATACCTACTACAATCCACATGTTTTCTCATTAAAATAAAAAATATTTTGTGCCTCAAAATGGCGTCGGAAGTTCAGGACCCGAAAAACTACCAAAAATGGTAAAATTGTGCTACAATTAAGGAAACTAAAAGAAACTATCTGAAAGAAACAATACTGGGGGTCTAAGTAGAATAGGTGGGTGGCCACCAATATCCACTTGAATTATTCCTCCCCTCTTAGGAAGCAGTGGTCCCCATTGCATTGAGTGCCTCCATGAGAAGGGAAAATTTCTGCTAAACTTGGTCCCTAGTGAGCCACATCCCCTGGTGCAAGAGTTGGCCATATTTGACAATTCAATACAGTTGGATCCTCTATTTTTTAGTGTTATTGATCTAGTGTCCATGATTCGATCAGTTGTATCCTTTCTAGTGCAATCGGGGTTGAACTATGTTGGTTTCAACTGCTCAGCAATGTCTTATGTGTCCATCAAGGTGGAAAATATGGTTGAATGTGGTCCACATTAATACGGGTTGAAAGCCACGGAATGGGAGGATGTTGAATTCGAAAGAGTTGTCTCCCAAAGCCTTGGTGAGGTTGAAGGTTATGATGGGCTCCAGTGAGGCTCTCTTTCTACAAATGTAACCAAAGTTTGTCACCTTCCTAAAACTTATGGAGCACCTGATGCTAATCATTTTCTTTTTTTTTTAGCATTAGCTTTCTCTAGGATGTCATGAACTCGTTGGAAGATGTGCTTGATGTGCTAAATAAACTCAGTGACTTTATCACCTTCAAACTAAACATGGGAATACTCTTCCTGTGTAGTTGTAAAAAGCAGTGCAACATCAAGGGGACATAATGGCTGAAATCTCAGGCCCACTTCAAAGGGGTTATGGCCATTCGAGCTATGGAGAGCTCTGTTATAGCTATGATGCACATAGGAAGAATCACATCCCATGTTTTTCGATTCTTAGGGTTGTACATACGTAGTATGTGCATAATCATCCTATTGACGACCTTTGTCTAGTCATCGGTCTAGGGGTGGAATGCAATCGACTTGGTGAGCTTGTCAGCCAACAATGACCAAAGGATCGACTAGAAAATTCTTAATAAATTATTATCCTGATCTAATAAAATGGTTTGTGAGACCCCAAAATGTACCAACACCCATTTAAAGAAGAGTTTGGTAGTGGCCTCTTCTATGATATTCTTCTTGTAGGCAATCAATATGGCCATCTTAAAACATTTGTCGATGACCACAAATACATAGTCATTTCCATGCTTGGTAGAAATAATACCAGACATATAGTCCATGGATATGGATTCCCAGGGCCAAATAGGAGTAGGCAGAGAAGTATACAAGCCTTGCTTCTTAATAGTTAGCTTGGAAATGGCATAGGAAGTGCAAGATCTGATGTATTTTCCAACATCTTGTTAGAGATTTGGCCAGTGAAAATACTTATGTAGTATAGCCACAATCTTCTTCACACCAAAGTGTCCTACGACATGACTTTATTACAACTCCTAGGTAAGCTTGGCACAGTCGCTGGAAGGAACATAGAGGTGGCCTAGGTAGCATAATAATGCATCCTAGAGGTGGAAGTGTGGAACGTGATTTCCATCCACTAGCATCTGGTATGTGGTGGTGAAATTTAAATCATTTTTATATAGTTACACACATCCATAGGTCACATGGCCATACGAGTTGAGAATAGTGGTCATTTTTGCAACCGGTAGCCTACTAAGACAATCTGGAACATGATTGGTTCTACCCTTCTTATATTTGATCTTCAAATGGAATTGTTTCAAATATGTGGACCACTTCTGATGGTGATCAATCTTTGACTTCCCTTGGGTCTGTATAAACTACAAAGGTTGGTGATATTGTAGGTTTTAACCTCGTACATAAATTACCTGCATACGAATTCTAAGAACAAAAAATAAACAATGTGAGAACATAACACATAAAACACATATACATAGAGACTTTCCCCTAGATCCCAAAACCGGGACTACCATCTTGATTTTTCATTATTTTCCTTTCAATGTTACAATACATATATATACATGTCAAAGCATCCAATACCATGGACCGAAAAACCATCGCATCCAAAACCATGTGCGAAAACCATGCAAAAACCATAGGTAGGTCTACCCAACCTAATATAGGGTCCAAAGAATATAACACAACCCAACATTCTCCCACTTGTTGTTTTCCTTCGATAGAGGACCATAGGAGAGCTTAGTCATTTATCCAGCCCTGCAATGCCCATTGTTTCTCTACACCAAGAGAACTTCTCAAAGCTCACAGATTTTGTCAATGCATCTGCAGTATTCTTCAAAGTGTCCACCTTTACCAACAACACCTTTTTGTCTTCTATCATATCCCTCACAAAGTGATACTAAACATCAATGTGCTTTTTCTTTGAATGGTAAGTAGGGTTCTTTGCCAAGAAAATTGCACTTTGGCTATCACAGTCTATCCTTATAGCTCCTTGTACTAATCCCATACTTGAACACAATATTTGCAACCAAACTACTTCCTTGCTTGCGTGCATGGTTGTCAGCTATTATGCCTCTGTAGTTGATAGTGCCACTACAGATTGTTTCTTACTCATCCCACTGACTGCACCTCCAATTAGGTGAAACACATACCCACTTGTAGATCTTCTCTAATCCAAATCTCCAGCCCAGTCTGCATCAACAAAGCCATGAATATCTAAAACTCTGTCCAATCCTGGTCTTCCTTGGTAGCACAAACCATAATCACTAGTGCCATGCAAATACCTGAAGACCTGCTTCACTGTTGTCCAATGCTCCTTCCCTGGATTTGACATAAACCTGCTCAATACTCCCACTGCATGTGTAATGTCTGGTCTAGTACAGACCATTGCATACATCAGGCTATTGACTGCACTTGCATATGGAACACGGGACATGTCCTCTTCCTCTTCTTGTGTCTTGGGACACTGTTCAGCAGATAAATTCACACCTACAGGAATATGAACTTTCACTGATTTACTATCTTGCATATTAAACCTCTGTAGTATTTTCTCGACATACTTCCTGTCGTTTAACCAGAGCTTCCTCTTTGCCCAATCTCTTTTAATTTCCATGCCAAAAATATAGTTTGCAATACTGAGATCTTTCATGTCAAATTTGGAGGACAATTGGCTCTTCAAATCTTGGATAATTTCTTTGTCATTTCCAACCAACAACATATCATCCACATACAAGACCAGATAAATAACATGGTCACCAATTAATTTAAAATACACACAGTGGTCTGCATTGCTTCTGGTGAAGCCAACTCCCTGTATAAATGTATCAAATTTCTGATACCACATCCTTGGTGATTGTTTTAACCCATACAGAGACTTCTTTAACTTGCATACCAGTTCTTTCTTACCCTTCACCACAAAGCCTTCAGATTGTTTCACATATATCTCTTCTTCCAGATCCCCATGAAGAAATGTTGTCTTCACATACATCTGTTCTACCTCAAAATCAGAAGCAGCAACAATAGATAAAAGTAATCTAATAGAAGCTACCTTGGAAATAGGAGAGAAAATATCACAAAAATAAATTCCTAGCACCTGGGAATAACCTTTTTCTACCAACCGAGTTTTGTATTTCTCCACCTTTCCTTCTGCATTTGTATTCTTCTTAAACACCCATTTGCTGCCAATGGGTTTCCTTCCAGCCGGCAACTCCACCAGATCCCAAGCCTCATTTTTGTGCAAATATGTCATTTCATCGACCATGGCCTCTTTCCATAGTTTTCCATCCTCTTAATCTACTGCTTCCTTCACAATTCTAGGATCATCATCAATAATAGATAAAGCAAAATTTGAACAGAAAGCAGGTGGACTATACCTTTCTAGATGCCTTATTTCTTGAACTAATCTTCTCACACCCGAAGTTTGTGGCTCTTCATCTTCTAATTCCTCTTCTGTTGTAGAGTTTGATTCTTCCTCCTTTAGCTCAAACTCTTATCTTTTCAGGTTCCTTTGATGGGACTTCATGTTTAATAACATATTTCACCTCTCTAAACACCACATCTCTACTGTATACAACCTTCCTTGTTACTGGGTTCCAGAGCTTATAACCCTTTAAACCATCCTTATACCCAATAAAGATGCACTTTTCAAATTTACTATCCAACTTTTTTCTTTTCTCCGTTGGAACATGTACATATGCATCACATCCAAATACCCTCAGATGTGATAGAGAGGGTTTCTTACCATTACATACCTCTCATGGAGTATTATCCTCCAATGCTGATGAAGGTGATCTGTTGACCAGGTAACATGTTGTCTCCACTGCCTCTGACCAAAATTCTTTTCCTAACCCAGCACCACTGAGCATGCTTCTTGCCCTTTCCATCAACTTCTTTTTCATTCTTTCTGCAACTCATTTTTACTCAAGTGTCTATGGAGTAGTCTTCTTTCGTGCTATACCACACTTCTTACAGAATTCTTCAAATTCCTTGATGCAAAACTCTCCACCGTTATTTATCCTTGGCACCTTTATCTCCTTCTCTATTTGGTTTTCCACTAGAACCTTAAATTCTTTAAACCTGTCAAAGACTTCAGATTTATTCTTAAGGAAATATATCCATGTATTCCTTGATAAGTCATCTATAAATGATACATAGTACACAGACTTACCCAGTGATCGAACTTTCATAGGTCCAAACACATCACTGTGCACAAGCTCTAATATTTGTTTCGCCCTCTTACCACTAGAAGGGAAGCTCGCCTGATTCTGCTTCCCCTATACATAAAGTTATTAGTCATACCTTCTACCATATCTTTACCATGAAGTATTTGAAGGCCCTTCTCTCCAATATGTCCAAGCCTTTAGTGCCATAGCATGGTCTTTTCTCCAGAGACCACTAGATTTTCTCCTCCACTTTAAGGAACCACAAAACTATTGCACCCATCAATAACAGTGCTAGCTTGCAGCTTGTACAGAGTTGCAATCCGAACTCCCCACATCAAAACCAGTGTTTCCCGAACCATCTTGTAGGTATCTTCTCGAACATTGTTTCTACACCTGCATCATCCAGCTTGCTTACAGAAATCATATTTATGGCCAATGCAGGAATATGCAAAACACCCAGAAGTGTTCTAACCATTCCACCTTGCAAATTCAACTTTACTTTTCCACGAACAAAAATTATATCCTTCCTGTCATCCCCCAAGAAGACATCACCACCATCATATTTCTCATACTCGGAGAAACACTCTCTATGGGGAGTGAAGTGAAAGGATGCACCTGAGTCAATCAACCATGCCTCAGATCTACATGTGTACTTGAAGAAGCCAAGTACACATACCCACCTTCATCTGAGGTGGTTTTCGCCTCTGTAGAAGGAGCATCATTAGATCCCTTTCCTTTGTTAGGAGCTTTAGATTTACAGTCCCTTTTGTAGTGCCCTTCCTTTCCGCATTTCCAACACACCTTTACAAATTTTCCTAGATATTTAGATCTCCCTATTGATTTAGGTCTCCCACTCGATGACTTATTTTTGTTTCTGTTCTGGGACCGTCCTTGTATAGACAAGGCATCACCATTATGGCTCTCCATTTTTTTCCATCTCATTTCCTCTGTCAGTGAGGATGTGACTATTTCATCAAACTGCAAGGTAGTTGTATTGCTACCTGTTGCAATAACCAAACTATCCCATGATTCTGGTAGAGAACACAAAAAACTGATGCACTTATCTTCATTTGAAATTTTAATATCCACAGATAATAATTGACTTACCACAGTATTAAATGCGTTCAGATGCTCTGTCACCGAGTCTCCATCTTTCATCCTCGGGTTATACAACGTTTTCCGTAGGAACAGTTTATTCACCAAAGACTTAGATTGGTACAAAGTCCTTAAGTTGTCCCACAAATCCTTCGTCGTAGCTTCCCATGATACATTCAACAATACTGAATCTAAGACACATAATCGTATTATGCTCTTTGCCTTCCAATCCAACTTCTTCCACTCTTCATCGGGCAGTCTCGTTAGTTTAGTACCCGTATCTACCGTGATCCACTGATCCTTATCCACCAACAGATCCTCCATCTTGAGTTTCCCCAACTCAAAACTCTGACCATTAAATTTCTCGATCTCTATCTTTCCACTACTCGCCATCTTCTTTCACCACCAAAATCGATCTCGTAGATCTCCCACTGAAGAGAGTCTACCACAGGCCTGAGCGAAACTCCTCAGCAACAAAGGTGTCCCCTTGAAGCCAAAACATCTCTAATACCAAATGTAGGTTTTAACCGCATACAGAAATTACCTGCATACGAATTCTAAGAACAGAAAATAAACAATGCAAGAGCATAACACATAAAACAAATATACACAAAGATTTTCCCCTGGATCCCGAAACTGGGACTACCAGCTCGATTTTTCATTATTTTCCTTTTTTGTTACAATACATATATATACATGCTGAAGTGTCCAATACCATGGATCGAAAAACCATCGCGTCCAAAACCATGTGCGAAAACCATGCACAAAACCATAGCTAGTCGTGGAAAGAATATAACACAACCCAACAGATATGTGTGGATGATCGTCTCCTTCCCAAGAATGTAATGTGTCCATTTTTGTCAAGCTTGCACGATGGAATACATCTCCTGATCGTAGGTGGGGTATTTCTGAATTGTGTCAGAGAGTTTCTCACTATGATAGGCCATTAAATGCCCTTGTTGGGTGAGAAATGCACCATTAGCATAGTTAGAGGCATCTGTCTCTATTTCAAATGGTTGTTGTAGGTCTAGAAATGTGAGTGTTGGTGTAGAGAAGAGGCGGTGCTTTAGCTCAAGAAATGCCTTTTGTTGGGCCTCAAACCATAAAAAAATTGCTTTCACTCTGCCCTTGGTAACTTAACTCAAAGCCCAAATGATATGAGAGAATCCCAACATGAACCTCCAATAAAAATTGGCAAGGCCCAAAAAGTTGTGAAGCTCTATTAGATTGGTCGAGGTTGGCCAATCTTGAATGACTTGGATCTTAGTTGGATCCGCATGTGTGCCATTCTCATCAATGGTGTAACCGAGATATTGGACCTATCTCATGCCAAAGGTGCATTTGTCCAAGTTGGCACATAGTTTGTGCTATGACAAGGTTTGAAGGAACTATTGAATGTGTTACAAGTGCTCTTTCCAACTCTTGTTGAAGATGAGGACGTCTTCTAGATATAAAAACATGAATGAGTTGGTAAAGGGGTGCAAGATTTCTTCCATCAGCCTCATAAAAGTTGCAAGGGAATTTGTCAACCCAAAAGGCATGACCAACCACTCAAAAATGCCCTCCTTTGATTTGAATATGGTCTTCCATACATCCATGGGTTCTATTGGAACCTAGTGATAACTAGACTTTAAATTGATCTTGTTGAAATACTTGGCCCCTTTGAGATGGTCAAGAAGGTCATCAATCCATGGGATTGGATACCTTTTCCTGACAGTGATTTTATTTAGTGCTTGATAATCAATGTAGACTCTCCATGTCCCATCCTTCTTCTATATAAGTACAATCAGACTCTCACAAGGTCAAGAACTTGGTCAAATGTGCCCTTTTTGTAGAAACTCTTGGAACTACTGCTTGATTTCTTCATTTTCAGGAATATAGTGGCAGTATATCAACCCATTGAGTAGTGGTTCCTTGGGAGTCATATTGATTGAATGCTTGACCTGATAATGTGAATATACCCCTATGTGTGTGGAGAAGATGTCTGTGTATTATTCCACTAACTTATCTACCTACTTTTGCTGCCTAGTGGAACCCTTCACAAAGGGCATGGATGTGACCATGATCTTCCCCTTACCTTGAGAACGAATAAAAAAGAAAACAAATTTCCCAGTCTAGGAGATGATCTTACTACATTGCTTAGCAAAGATCAAAGACATGGCAGTAGGCAGGTCTACCTCTGGTATTCTGCATAAACTACTTCCCAAAGTAATGATAACAGTGTGAAGCCTCAACTCATACATAACATGACACTTCCACAAGTATGGTTGCTTAATAATACATCACAAACTTCAAGAGGAGCAACGTCACACAATACCTCATCCATGAAGGGTTTGATGTTGTAGGGAAGATGGCACTGTTGGCTGGCAAGAAGATCTCGTCCTTGGTGGAGCCACCCGATGGTGTATGGTTGTGGGCGTGGTGTGGTCATTAGGCCCAACCGCTTAACAACATCTATTGAGATGAGGTTATTTTGGCTCCCATTGTCAATAATGAACTACAACGAAGAACCCTTCACCCACATATGTGACTGGAAGAGACGCTTCACCCACATCTTTGATACCCAACTTCATGCGAATGGTATGAAAAATATTAGTGAACTTTGGCACATCTTGGTCCCTTCCTTGTCATAGTGTTGTGCACTTTATGTACTTATCTTCATAGCTCTCGACAGGGTAATATTGTTCCTTAATGGTATCTTGGAAAGAACTCCAAGTGTGTTGGATTGTTAGGGCCTAACCCAGGTTTGGAGTTAATTAGCCAAACAAATCCCTATACTACTGGCCCTTTCGGCAATAGTCTGGGGAGCGCGGACTGAGGTCACACCCAAAGTAGTATGGGAGGGTGCTGGATCCAAGTTTCTACACCCTTGAGATGTCTCAGAGGTTCAACTGGTCCAACTGTTCGTCCTTGAGTGCAGGTTTCTTTGCACACTTCCCAGGCCTTCGCGCCCTGATATACTTGCCTCTGCGTAGCCCTAACCAGGGGCTATGGGGCTTCCGCGCTGCTGGAGAAACATTCTACGCTATTCGCCTAAGTCGCACCTGAGATCTTACTTATCTTCCTATGCATAGTCAATTATCTTCGTGCAACTGGATGTCTTACATTGGATTTATTTATACAACACATTCATAAGAGTTCGTGCAGCAAATAAATAATACACTTGTAATTTATACCTAATCATACATTAAAATAGGAAAAGACACACAGAAATATGGTAAACTTCTCTTTATTAATTCTTCCAATGGTTACAGACTTGACCTTCCCTGTGCACTCAGCTGCATGGGTCTGCGCACTCAGCTGCGGACTACTAGGCCTCTTCGCACTCAGCTACAGAGCCTTCTCCTACTCTATGACCCAAAGGCCCACTTTACACCTCAACTCAAGCACTTAGACTCATCATACTTCCGTGCTATTCGCTATCCTATACACTTAGAGCCTTGCTCTATTTATACAATCCCATGGTCCGCAAACCATGGGTATGTCTATCAAGCCGACATTACATTACAAAACCAAGGGCAGACAACCCTGTGACTCTATTATAACTTCGCGCTCTGCGCCCATAATTCATGGAGATTTTACAAAAGACTTGGTCAAAACTTGGGCTTTAAGCCCCAAAACATGCCTTGGGGGGATTCCATGCCCAACAGGCCCCCAACACAAACATCATGACTCGCCCTTGAGTCACTCTGTTGGCGTGGAGATCTTCGCGTGGAGTCCCTCCAACTCTGTTCAAACTACTGCAAGGTTGGCAGTGCACTGAGCGGCTGCCTGCTAGATCTCCTATACACTTTGTTCCAAGACGCGATGTCAGAACTGCTTCCTTGCATCTGTGCCTATGTCCCCTACATTTGAGCGAGCTTGCCTTCAATTGCTGCTATGATGGTGAAGGCTTCATCGATCCAAGGCTGAGTGTGCACCTTCAGGACTGCTTCCTTGTGTCGTGCCACTTCCACCTGTTCTTTTAGTGCTTTGGCCTATTGCATTTGTGCAAGCTTCTGAGTGAGGGCCACCATCTACGCAATTTCTTTCACGTTGTCATACTGCTGCTAGAGTTCTCGCGCCTCTGTCTCTAAGCATTGGATGTTGGGGTCCTCCTGCAAATTTGTGAGGACCTCAAAGGACTCCTCCAACATTCTGGTGCAGTGTCGCACTGCACTGCCGATCTCATCCAGTCTCGCTATAATAGCATTGGCGCATTGTTCTTTGACTGCCACAGAGGTGGATAGCTGCGCCTTTAACCGAAGCTTGGTGATTTGAAGGTTTAGCTCTAGCTAAATCTTTATCATTTCCACTCGCGCCTCGCACACCCCTCCTACTAGCCTATGGATGTGCGCCTCTGTTGGCGTGTCTGCTGGGATGACCAGCTCCGGGACGCTTTGACAAGCTTCGTCCAGTACCTGTACCAGCTGTCGATTCTACGACACCACTTTGTCGCGCTGCAAGCTATACTGTTCCATGTTGATTTTATGCTCACTGAGGACTTGTAGTGCGTGGCTCTCCCTAGCCCTCAATTCTACAGTTATCCCATCCTGTAGAACATATAATGTCTCCTGCGGGAGTGCAGTCATGTTGATGTTGAGACCCTTCAACGCACTAACTGTAGGCCTGTCGGCCTCATTTGTTGTCAGTAGTGCCCCTTCCGGAAGCATTATGGTATTCATCACCCGAGCCCACAACATCTGTTCTGCTACTGTTGTTCCGACTGTGAGGCTGATCAAAAGGGTACCAACCTGAGGAGTGCACACTTGCAACTCCTGAAGCTGCACTCTGAGGGCCCCCAACACAATCTAGTTCTCCTGCATAAAATTTTGGAGGGCCTCGGAGGTGACATCGTGCACTGTCTCACTGATGTCGTGCAGATCACCCTCGGTTAGGGTGATTGGGTCAATAGACAACTTCGATGCCTTGATCTTCTTGCGCGGCCCCGTTCGCTCGGTCAGGTGCTCATGCTTCAGTTGTGTTGATGTGGTTTGTGGGTCCGTGCCTCCCTCCTCTTCTTCTGCTTCCTCCCCATGCGAAGGCAAATTTTGGCCCTCACGTGCCTTCACGGCTACCTCCTACACTTCTGTTGTGGCCTTTTTCTATTCAGCTATTGTTTGTGCAGTGCCCCACACCTCCTATGCTTCTGCTGCCGCTGCCTCCTTCCTTCTCTTCTCTGCCAACTGTGCCATGCGCAGTTTGGCCTTCTCTTTATTCCTTTGCGTCGCAGACTTCTCCATTGTCGCGATGTCTCGAGCGCACCACTCCGATGACCATGTCTCCAGTACATTAAAGATTACGTCGTCCGTGACCACAAAGGGTAGCTCCGTCCATTTCTTGGCCGAGTCATTGCGTGCTCTAATGTATATGTTGTGGAGGTCTGCCTTAAACTCTGCAAAACTTTGCAGGTTGTTGTAGACAGTGGGTGACAACCACGGCTTGCAGTTGATCCCCATTTTGAGGTTCATCTCCATGAAAACCCAGAATATCTTACTATCGTGGATCCTATTTCCATCCTTTGTGGCCTAGAGCAAAGCGTACTTCACGGCCTCTGGCTGATCCCTCTCAATTGTGGGGAATTGACTATCTTCCGGCAATTCCCCTACCACGAGCACTATGGATAGTAGAAGCCATGCATAGTGGAACGTTTTTCCCTGTTCCTAAGCTTCACGCCAATTCTCCAAGAATTCCTTGTAGAGGAACTCAGAACAATTAAACTGGACCCCCTCCGTGCACTCCTTAGCAAGTGCTACCACCGGTGTGGGTACTTCGTCTGTGTGGCACTTGTGCATAACCTTCTGCTAGAATTTGGGTCGCCACCCATACTGCTTTGTCATTGATGCTGGATATGGCGTAGCCCCTCTTCTTATTTTCCAGTTTATACTTCTTCTTCATGGCCTCCGCGATGGCCAAGTCACTGCTTTTCCCCTCCAAGATATTCGCGGGGTCCTCTCCTTTGCATGGCAGCCGAGTGATGCAGTGAATTAAATGCTCCGTGATGGGGATGGGCTCTTCCAGCCACAAAGACCCACCATGCACCAGGCATAGTAGCTGCCTGATGACGAAAATTGTTATTGGGGCACGGTGGAAATGCAGCACCCAAAGAAGGTTTAGTAGCCCTGCCTTTTCCACTCCACACAACCACTTCCACGGCTCTAATTCAGTAACCCCCACTGCGGTGTTCTGTTTAGGCTTCATAAGCTACACAGTCTCTAAGTGAGGGAACTTCTCGTGGTCAGTGAGGTCCCAATCTTCAAATTTTAAACTAGGCACCTGTCCCAGGTGCGTGCCCTCAAAAATGATGTTGTCTGGGAGGAGCGGGGTCTGGAGAGAGCTCTTGCTCTCATCAAGATCCTTGGGCACTTTAGCCTTCCCCTTCCGTGAGGAGATATAGGCGGGCATCTTTGTTGGAGGGTGCGTAGGCTCAGTTTCCTCCTCCATGTCTTCGTCCTCGTCTTTTTCGATGATTAGGTCCTCCAGGGCTTCCTCCTCCTCGTCATTTTCTATTTTAATCGCTTTCCCCTTTTCTTCCATCGTCATCCTGGTGTGCAACGGGTTTCGTGGGGACACACATATGGGAACCATCACCTATTTTTCCTTCTTTGGTCTTGGTGTGCGTGGTGATTTCGAGATTTCTACCACAATCCCGACGCCTTCAGAGGCATCCCCCACAATTAGGGCCTACGCGGCCTCTTCGGCAGTCATCTCTATGATATCCATAACTTCCTCGGATGCTTCCATCGTGTCTGACCAGAAATCTATCGTTCACGTATTTAGGGTCTCAATGAACACTCTGCATAGGTCAAACAAGGCTCTGCTTAGGCTACGCGTGGTATACAACTGTTATAGACATTTTTGGGCACTGCAACCCCAATCATATATTTCCATAAACCAAGGGCTTCTGAGTCCCTAAAAGTGTTGTTTCGTGCCCTAAAGGAACAAGGTTAGCTGATTACATGATCTCCCAGAAGTTCTCCATAGGAAACTGGTCAAAACTGGTCAAAACTGGACCATACAAGTTGCTCAGTGACAAGGGTGCGATGCATCTCACCTGCCTAGTGTAAAGGGTGTGATGCATATTGGAAAGCCCTTATGTAGGGTGCGATGGGCGAGAATGGACAAATGGCAGAGACAATTTGCAAGGTGGATGATCATGGAATCTTCCAGAAACTTCTCCTGTGACACTTGCCTCTCTGAATTCACCCAGGGATGAGTAAGAGATCATCAATCTCCAAGTGGAATCAAGAACTATCAGAGAGAAGACACTAATCAAAATCCCAGAAGCTATCTCACCTTCCTGCAATCATCTATATATGGATCCCTCATCCCAGAGATCAAGAGGCTGGAATTTTGTATCTTATAAGGAAGTGCTGTTGGTTTCCTCGTGGAATATCATAGTGTTGGGTGATCTAAGCTTTTCATAAGGTGAAGAAGGGCTTCCATGCTGGGAGGATGACGCTAGGTCAGATCAATGGGTTGTAATCCTCTCTTCTAATCTTTATATCAATAAATCTATTCAAGTTTTCCTCCACATTCTTGTATGTTTGATAGTATATGCATTTGTGTGGTCAATATATATCTGGTCCTATATTGCTTATGATTGTAGATCTCTACACTTTGAAGGTATTATGCTGCTTTGACTTTACAGGTACCCTTTGAAGCGGAGTGGTCAAGGGAGGAGCGGCAAAGACCTGTCAGTGGGGAGAAGGAACAAGCAAAGAACCGAGTGAAAGATCGAGGTTGGTATTCTTTGATCCTCTCCTATCTACTTCTCATAAAGGAAAACGAAAGTAACTTTAATCTGTTTGTTCTAAGATAGCTACCCGTCTTAGTGGGACTAGCAGCTCTACATAGACACTAGATTTCCTGATAACACAACTGCTTAATTCGCAAATGACCAAGTGTTGTTTGTTGGGTAGCCCTTTGTAATTTATAGTACCTTTTGAATTTAAATTTGACTATTCCCCCCAAATCCAGATCATTAATGCTCCCTCGACAGCAAATTTTCCCAAATCTTGCCCATAAATCGCGTCTTAAATGCCTGCCGCCCGCTCTATTTGGCCTCAAGTCGAGCATCCCTTCGTGAATAATGACTTCAACGGTCACTTTTTTACCAACCCACGCGATAGCGCAGCCCCCCTTGCGCAATCGTGGACCTTCTGACTCCTTGCTTCTATGCACAGCTTCCTGACATAGTAGTTTATAGTCCCGTGCCTCCTTTCAACTACCCAAAGTGCTAAGACTGTACTTCCCTCAGCTAGTTAGGTGGTCATGCCACCTGTATAGGGTTTCATCCTGCCATCCATCACTTTTCCTGAAAAATTCCCACCTTTTATTCCTACGGGCAGCGTTGCGCACTTTATCATCTGCAACGCACCACCCTGGTTGATTTGGTTAGTAATGTGCGGTCCAAGCCAAGGCATCAGACTGATCAATTCGCGGTGATAGTCCTCAAACTTGTCAGTGTGATCATGCACATCCTGTCTTATCACCCTGGTCTTCTTATTGAGAAAATACTCCTTTATCTCGTCCTCCAGCTTCTTGACTTCTACTTCTACCAAAGCGGTTTTCCTCCTTAATCGCACCCTTTCCTTCTCAAGTTCTTGGAGCCTAAAATTTCCCTATTGGATTTCTTCTTCCAAGGTTCTATGAACTGTCGTATCTACCGGTGTTATCATGCGCAGACTAGGATTTTCATGTACTATAGGGCTTACAACATTCACTTTATACTCCAACCTTGGTGGTGCCTGTGCGGTCAGGTTCTTGCACGTGGTCCTATAAGCCCATAGAACTGGTGGTACGCATAAGTCCCAGTCAGTCTGCTTTGCATTGTGGACCTTGTTCAGTGCTTCGCACACTTTGTTAAAGGCTTTTGTGTGGATAACGTTCTACGCACTTGGTCTTTCCATACTTCGTGGCTCCAATCGAAGGGGTTGTTTGTGCCATTGCCTTGCCCATACCTGCTTACTTATCGTATCTAACGTGAATATTGTGTGCTTCCACACAAGTTTCGCACCATATGCTTGCATCCATCATTGCACGGACTGTTTCATCCGGCAATTTTATCTGTTGATCTCATCTGAGGCTGCCCAAACTGCATGCACATCATCCTTCTGCATTCGCGCCAGTCCTCAAAACTTCTTTGGTGCGTACCCCACCACCTCATAGGTATAGCGCGCAGTACCCATTTCAAAGCTGCGAACCATTGTTGTTCCGGTACTTCTCTTTCAATTTTTCTCAGGAAGTCATCCACCTCACTTAACCCATCATATGTAGGCAGGTCCCTCACCTCTATCGATACGCAGTGCATCGATCTTGTCATCATGTTATAGTTTAGTGTGGTTACCTCATGTAACCGATTCTGCCACCGTTCTATTTCCTCGTCCGAATCCGATGTGCAGGATCTTTTGCATTCCCATGAGATTCGTCCATCCACGGTCAGATCCACCCAGTCTTTCTCTCGTGTGGTTATCTTGTAGATGCAGTCCAAGTCATCATCGTTATCGTATTCACGCACCAGCTCTGTGTAACACAATCCCTCTACAAGGTCCAAAGGTACAACTACGCGCAGAGAATTTTTCTCAAAAATCATCCTGCGCTTCTTCAGATTTATTACTCCATTCATGTCAGTGGCCCAATCTATTCCTAATAGCATGGGGTAGGGATTGCTATCATCGACAATCTCTATCACTTCGAAATCTGCTAGTGTGCTTGCTCCTTCAATATCTACTGTGATTCCTTGTAATTGCCCCATAGGTAGGATCTTTTGTTGGTTCACTATTCATAGTTGGATAGGAAGCCATTGCAATGTAGGCCTCCCCATGCGCTCCCATGTTTGCTTCAGCAGGACGTTCACATATGATCCTAGATCTAAAATCACTTGGTTCATTTCATATTCTCCAATCTGCGCAGTCAATCTCATTTCCCTTCCCATTCGCGTTGTACGCTTTCCGAGCTTCCGGACTACATGTGGTTCTCCTTGCGCGGTCCCAGCACATGTATTTATGAGTTCCTGTAGCCCCTTTACAGCCTTGATGTCGCGCAGTAGCTTCATGCATGTTTCCAAGAACATAGTGAGCATCGATGGGTCCATTTCAGGCTCCAGTCTGTCTTTACTTCCTGAAGTGGAGGCATTAGCGAAGCTCCTCTTAGCTTCCATGAAGGTCTCCTTAGCATGCTCCAAATCAAATTCTAGTTCCTTCGTTGGAGCCTTGCGAACCCAAGTACTTTCTTCAGGTTGCTTACCTTTGTCATCCCCTATTGTAATTCCACTCTGGAGCACGATATTTACATTAGGGTCTTCCTCGCGTGGCTCAAACCTCATCATTTGCAGGTTCTAGGTCGAGGGAGGTTGGAGTGCTCCTTTATCGTGCAACCTTGCTATCAGTGTGGGAAAATCCTCCGTCTCATGATCAAACAACGTACAATACAAGCATGATGGTCACATTGGATTCGTACAATCGCGGGCATAATGCCCTAGCCCTCCGCAATTGTAACATATCAGTTGTCCACGACCTCTTCCTGGTCCCCCTTCACCTCGGCCTCGTCTACGCCCCTGAAATCCGGTGCGCACCATTCCTATGTTCTGATCAAGGTGCCGCATTTCAGCCTGAGCTCTGTAGGTAGGATTTCGATCCATCATCAGCTCATAACTTCTATAGGTGCGCTCATCATGTCCCACTAACCTACAAAAATTACAAAACAATTTCTATGAATTTTGTGTATAATTCTATAATAAATGGCAGTTATCTGTAGCATGATTTCCTCCTATCTGAAAAATCGCGCACCATAGCACAAGCACCGCACTCAGTCTTGCTTGTTCCTCTGGCCTCAATGGCATTAGCCCTCCTCTCGCAGGGTAATTCACGAATATCGGGTAATGGTCCTTGTCGTGTCCCTGGCCCTTACATTTTATGCACCATACCTCATCGCGCATCTCTGGGCAGGCTGTCCTGTCTTGTTTCAAACTCTGCATCTCAAGGCACAAGTTTTTCAATTGCACGTGAATCTGCTGAACTCCTAGGTTGGGATCTTGTATCGGGGTCCCGTGCAATCTCATCGCGACCTCCAAGGCCTCGGCCTGAGTGGTTAGCCTATGTTGTGATAGCATGTTCCATAGATGTTGCGTTAACGATGCTACAAACCATTCACCATGTTGCCCATCTGTTAATGTCATGTTAGCTTCGCGAGTTGTGCACTTCAGTCTTTGATCCAACTCCCAAGGGGTCTCGCTTGGTAACATTGTGATTTCCTTGAACCCAATGACCAACTGTGCCTTTGATATTTCCTGCTAAATTCTTTGTTTAGTGTAGCTTGGATATCTACGATCCCCGCATTCAAATTGTCATTGGAATGCTTAATGTACCAGGTTAGCGTGTGATCCTGCAGAGCACTGACCAACGTTTCCTTGTTTATATTGTCATTCATGACTCCCTGCACTTCCCATACATCTTTTATCATGAACCAAAACTGGCCTAGATATTCATTCCCTACTCCCTTGAACACTGGTAGCTTTATCGCACTCACCATACTGCTTCGCGGTGGTGGCGAAGGTGGTATGGGTGAAGAAGGGGGTGAAGACAATGAAATTGGTGGTGGTGTGGGTGGGGGAGGTATGCGTGGAATTCTCCGCCTTATTAGATTGATCACACATTTTGGTGAGACCTTCGCGAGCTCTTCTTCACCCCCTCACAGAGGTGAAATCAAGGGACTAGTTTCTAGTTCTGTGCTACCTTTGGCTCTGTAGATTCTCCCACTTCGCGTAGCCCCAAACCTCAATTTATTCGCATAACCCATTTTTCACACAATAGCATTTTAATCCAAGTGTTCAAAGATTTAAAGTACTTACCTCGTGGTCCTTTGAGGAAGCATCGTTTTGCCTCGCTATAACTGACTGAAGTATCTACCACGAATTCGACTATGAATCCTCCTATGATTTGATCGAGCCAGTGATCGACAGCATGTGTGATCTTATCCTATGATGCTCCCAATCTGCGCACCAATTTTGGAGTCCACACAATAGGTCTGTCGAGTTTACACCTTCCTTGGCTATCTACTAGCTTAGCGATCCACTCGTATAGCTCAGTAGGAAAAGACACGAACAAAATTTCATGGATCTCTATGTATAAGTAGCAATCTAACCACTCTTTCTTTGATATTCGCAGATTCCTATTTTCCTACACCGTGAACTCATGAATCTTTCTGTCCAACAAATCTTCAATTCCCTTTTTTGTCAGATTCCAGTGATACGACATCAGACATCTCTATGCAGATCCCGGTCCTGGAAATGGAACCATTTGTTGGCTTGTTGGGGCCTAACCCAGGTTCAGAGTTAATTAGCCAAACAAATCCCTGTACTACTAGCCCTTTAGGCAACAGTCCATGGAGCGCATAATGAGGTCTCACCTGAGGTAGTATGGGAGGGTGTTGGAACCGGGGTTCTGTACCCTTTATATGTCTAAGAGGTTCGACTGGTCCAACTGTTCATCCTTGCACACAAGTTTCTTCATGCACTTCCCAAGCCTTTGCACCCTGATATACTTGTCTATGCGCAGCACTAACCAAGGGCTATGGGGCTTCCATGTTGCTGGAGCAACATTCTGTGCTATTTGCTGAAGTTGCACCTGAGATCTTACTTATCTTCCTACGCCTAGTCAATTATCTTCACCCAACTGGATGTCTTACGTTAGATTTATTTATACAACACATTCATAAGAGTTCGCGCAGAAAGTAAACAATACACTTGTAATTTATACCCAATCATACATTAAAACAAGAAAAGATATACAGAAATATGGTAAACTTCTCTTTATTAATTCTTCCAATGGTTACAGACTCGACCTTCCCTGCACACTCAGCTGCAGGGGTCTGCGTACTCAACTGCGGACTACTAGGCCTCTGTGCACTCAGCTGCAGAGCCTTCTCTTACTCTACGACCCAAAGACTCACTTTACACCTTGACTCAAGAACTTAGACTCATCATACTTCCATGCTATTCGCTATCCTATACACTTAGAGCCTTGCTCTATTTATACAATCCCATGGTCTGCGGACCATGGGTAGGTCTATCAAGCTGACATTACATTACAAAACCGAGGGTGGACAACCCTGTGACTCTATTATAACTTCACGCTTCATGCCAATAATTCGCAGAGCTTTTACAAAAGAAATGGTCAAAACTTGGTCTTTAAGCCCCAAAACATGCCTTGGGGGGATTCCATGCCCAACAGGCCCCAAACACAATGGAACCATTTGTTGGCTTGTTGGGGCTTGACCCAGGTTCGGAGTTAATTAGCCAAACAAATCCCTGTGCTACTGGCCCTTTTGGTAACAGTCTGTGGAGCGCGGATTGGAGTTTCACCCGAAGTAGTATGGGAGGGTGTTGGAGCCAGGTTTCCGCACCCTGGAGATGTCTGAGAGGTTCGATTGGTCCAACTATTTGTCCCTATGCATAGGTTGCTTCGCGCACTTCCCAGGCCTTCACGCCCTGATATACTTGCCTTTGTGTAGCCCTAACCAGGGGCTATGGGGCTTTCGCGCTGCTAGAGCAGCATTCTGCGCTATCTGCCTAAGTGGCACCTAAGATCTTACTTATCTTTTGACTTAGTTACTAGAGAACCCACACTAAAAACAATTTTTCGTCGACGTTTCAAATCCCAACAGGGATCCATCATCAAGACTTCTTGAATGTTGATAGTATAAGAGCTTAACTGAGAGATTTAAATAGTTATGAGGTGAGTTGATTTAAGGATGAAATGAAGGTTGGCTTGATTAATAATATTTATTATTATCTTTCTTTAGTTTTTATTATTAATTATTAATAATAGTTAATGTTTAATTATTAATAGATCTTAAATAATAATTAATAATGATTAATAATAATTAATAGTTAATAATAATTAATAATAGTTAATAGTTATTAATTATTAACTATTAATAACTATTAATAATTATTAATAATTATTAATAGTTATTAATAACTTATCTTCCTACGCCTAGTCAATTATCTTCGCGCAACTGGATGTCTTATGTTAAATTTATTTATACAACACATTTATAAGAATTCACACAACAAATAAACAATACACTTGCAATTTATACCCAATCGTACATTAAAACAAGAAAAGATACACAGAAATATGGTAAACTTCTCTTTATTAATTCTTCCAATGGTTACAGACTCAACCTTCCCTGCGCACTCAGCTGCAGGGGTCCGCGCACTCAACTGCGGACTACTAGGCCTCTGTGCACTCAGCTGTAGAGCCTTCTCCTACTCTACGACCCAAAGACCCACTTTACACCTCGACTCAAGCACTTAGACTCATCATACTTCCATGTTCTTCGCTATCCTATACACTTAGAGCCTCACTCTATTTATACAATCCCATGGTCCACGGACCATGGGTAGGTCTATCAAGCCGACATTACATTACAAAACCGAGGGCGGACAACCCTGTGACTCTATTATAACTTCGTGCTCTGTGCCCATAATTTGCGGAGCTTTTACAAAAGACGTGGTCAAAACTTGGGCTTTAAGCCCCAAAACATGCCTTGGGGGGATTCCATGCCCAACAAAGTGGGTGCAGCTGAAACCAATGACATTTCTCTCTTGTCCCTCTACTCACAATAGGTTTCTCACCAGTCCTTGACATTAGGGGTGGCTTTGAGGAGTGAAAAAGTAATATTTTCCCTATTAGAGAAATTATGAATAGAAAAATATCCTTCCAACAAATTTAATCATCTATATATAACATCTACATCTATCTAGCCTTCAAATATGGTAACTTCAAATTTAACTTGTACCTTAAGGTGAGTGGTGCCTCCAGAGTGGCTACTGGATGAAGATGTGTCACATGTGGTCATCTGTCGAAGGATCTGGGAAAAGTTATCCATCATCACATTCATTTGCTAGTTGAGGGATTATTCGAGCAATATTTTGAAAGGATCTCCTACTCCCTCTTCTTTCTTTTCTTCTGCCATGGGAGGTTGTCGGGGTTGATGAGTCTGTCTTGAAAAGGTTCAACCAATTCAAACCCTAACTCCTTATACCCCGACCTCATTAGGGACATGCATAGAAAAACAAAGAAAGAGAAAACCGCTCTGATACCATTGATCTAGATTTATGTGAGAACGAAATAAAATACAAATTTAAACAAAAATGCATAGCTATAACAAAAACTTAACTTCAATTTGTTGATAACAAGATATTGAAAAATTGTTTACATGCAAAATGGAAATAAACTAGCCTGAACGATGGTCGCTTATCTCTAAGAGGAGATGTGGCTGCTACATCCCTCTGAATCGTGTTACAATAAGGCTCATAGGCCTTTTTATTATTGAGAAACAAGGGAAAACCCCAAACATCAAAAAACCTACACCTATAAGATGAAGCGCAAAAATTTTGTGGGTACCATTTGGGTTAGTTGCTACACCAACTTCCCGAGGCTGTAACTTTCTCATATGATCTATGTTTGATGCGTGCAATACCTTGTTAGAAATATTTATCGGAGGACTACAAATTTCGACTACAATCTCCTATTTAAGATTATGAGTTTGCCCATTTTCCATAAAAGCATCATTTAGGGCCTCAAAATGGCTCTGAAAGTTTAGGGCCTGAAAAAACTACCAAAAATAGTAAACTATGCTACAATTAAGGAAATTGAAAGAAACAATGTTGTGGGTCCAAGTCAAATAGGTGGGTGGACACCAATATCCACATGGATCACACCCCATAGATTTAAGAAAGAGATCAACCTCCTTAATCGAGTAAAATCATATATTATTGATATTAAAAAGATATTGAAAGCTATTGAAGATGCATGGGAAGCATATTTCCATCTGAGGTATTTAGCACAGAGAATTAGTTTGTTTATTGACTAGATTAGAAATTATTTTTAGTTGGACAGAAATTTCATAGATAATGATTTATCTACTTTTATTTGAAAGGTTGATTCACTCTTTGATATAGAGAGAAAATAACAATACCTCCCAACAACTAGCCAAATAAAGAAGATCAAAGTTGCAAGGTGTGAGAAAATCAATATACTACAAGAAAACAATTACGAATGTTACAAGATAGATGATAGAAGAGGTGATGCTTTTTTCAAGGCACTAAAAATTGTTGAATATTTTCACGATCAACACATCATAAATGACTCTAGATTAATTTCAAAACATATGCTAATAGTTGAACTAGACAATCTAAAATAGTCAATGGGAGAAAATTTTGACAATACAAATGATTTTATTGAAGAGGAAATTAGAAAATGGCTAGTTACTTTTGTTGATGTTGATGAATATAAGTTTGTCTTGGTTGCGCAATTGCAAGAAGAGGCTCAAGATATTGAGGAGGACATATTCAATCAACATGTCAAAATGGACATTACATCCACTACGATGAAATATTACATTCAAAATTGGCTACATAAATTCTTCCATGAAATCATGAAATCATGAATCCAAAAGACATTTGACACTTCAACAATCACAGTCCATGTTTTCACATGTTGTGAATATTCTTAAATCTTGGAACATTTTATTTTCTTGTTTCCAATGTTTGATCATTCAAGTTTCTTGAATTTGTTATCATGGCTTAAGCCAATTTTCGGATGCAATTTCTTGTTTTTGTTGCAGGTACCTTCTTCACATTTTGGTTCATGAGAGCCCAATCCTAGTCCCTGTTGGGATGAATGAATTTACTTTTGTGATTAAGTATCATAATTTTGATGAGTTCTTTAGGCACCAAACATTATTGTTTTCATCAAAAACTTTGGACATCATTTAATATCTAAATGTAATTTTAGTCAAATTATGTCTTCCATCTACACATGCCTTTCTTTCATAAATAAATAATCATTTGTTATGTGTACTTAATTTATTAACCACAACTTTATTATTTATCATTTTCATGTAATTTTATCATTTACTTTAACCTTGAGCATAATGGAATATTTGAAAATACATCTTATGACTTTCAGTTTACAACTATTTTCCAAAATGTCACAGCAGATAGTTAAGGAAGGAATGTGTGAGAATGGAATAGTGGGTGAGCTACCAGGCTCAAGTGGAAAAATATTCTCATTACCGATCTAAGAAAACTTTTGGACTAAAAATGTTAATCTCCATAAATCAGGGGCTTCGAAGTTTGTCTTCAACTCTAGTTCTAGTGCTTTGGTGGAAATCTTGTTCTTTTCCTTTATTATCTTACTACTTTGTTCCAATTTTGAGTTTGTTGACCAACATTTTCAATAATTCTGATATAATGCTTTGAATAAGATCTTGTATATGTATAAATTTTATGACTTTGACCAAAAAAACTATATTAGCATGAGCTTTCTAGGGTGTGCTTTCAAGTTTTATATTATATCTAACGTTTTGTTATTGATCAACATGGAAATGAAGATTCGACGGGACTTTTGGGTCTCAAATATTTGTTCCATTTATAGTATGTATTTTAATCATGGTTATGATGATTGTCATTTAAATTTGTATACATTTCTTTCTATTACAGTTGTGTTGGTTACTATCTAATATTTTTCAAGTAGGAAGACTTATAACAAAGATCTATATACATTACCAAATGAGGGAGACTATGATTGTTGACTTTACTCTTCACTTTAATTATTAAATTCTTACAATTAAATAATTAATTTTAATTTTAATCGAATTTAATGCTTCCGGGTCTATGTTTGTGTTGCATGCATCACCTAAATGTAAGACCAAATTTCTTCATGCTTATGAAATAATGTGGAAGGAGTTAAATGATAGTTAATCCTTTACCTCAACACATGCTTTACCTATTCACATGGTTTACTTTTGCATAGACTTTAGATTTCCACATGCCTTGCTTCAACACATTGTTTGACTTGGCACATTATTTTGTGGCACAAAACGTCCCCCTCAGCACACAACCTCACTTCCACATATATGTCTGCATTCTTACCTCTGCACACTTCTTTGGTGCATCTACATTTTGTACAACACTTGTTCTAAATTACTATGAATTTAAACCAAATTTATTTCGCTTTAAAATAAATTACATGGACTATAAATTTATGACACCTGTAAAAAGACAAGTAGAATCAAAATCATGATGAATTAATGAAACAAAATGCAAGGTAAACGATTCACATCACTTGTCATTAAAATTCCTATCATAGTCATGATTCTAGTTCTAGAAGGCTCCAAATCCATTTGTGTCCAAAAATATGATATAGCCTTCCATCCTAACTTTCAAAACTAGGTATCGGTCCATTCAAAAGGTGGTTTTGGCACAACTCCTTTGGAACCTTATATCAAATAATGCAATGTTGAATTAACATAGTTTTAGGGACCAACCCACTCATTGGTTCTCTCTGTGCAATTAATTGCCTCCCTATTTCACATATGATATACATTGTACACCGTTGATTTAGAAATTTGTCCATGCACCAAACATTTCAAGTAAGATGCATTTTGTTGGAATGTAGACCCCCATAGTGATGCTATGTATGTACCACTAACACCCTGTCCCTACCCCCCCCCCCCCCCCCCCCCCCTCGCTTATGTAACATAAATTCCACTGTGAACTTTTGGTGATGTATAAATAGCCCAGTGTCTTTTCCAACATGATTATAAATTAATTATTTCTATTTTGGTCCAAATTTTTGCAAAGTGATGGAACTTACCTATTTACATTTTCACATGCAATATGTGTTGCTTGCGTATGGAGTTTATCTCTAAATATATCTTGCTTTGACAATATTTAACTTATACATGCCTTACCTCCACACATATCTTACTTTCACCAATGTTAGTGTTAATAGGATTTTTTAAGTGGGGAAACTTGTAACATAGGCCTATAGACATTACCAAATGAGCGAGACTATCATTGTTGAATTGGTTTATATATAAATAGGATTGGAAATATTTTATGAGTGGAATTTTTCAAATCTAATAAGTTATTCCAATTAGTGTAAATTTAAAGCAACTTTATTTTGTGTTGCATGCATCAAAGTCATAATATGCATTAACTTATTCCAATATATAAAAATTTTTGAAGTTTTTATGCTTTTGCAATATTGTGGAAATATTCGATTGATACTTACCCTTTTACTTCCACACATGTTTTACCCTCGCACATAGTTTATTTATATGTATATTTTTCATTGATATATGCATTGCTTCCACATAGCCTTTAACTCCATACATCCTTATGCCACACAATACTTCTCATTTTGCAATCATTCCCACTTCTACACATCCACAGGCATTCTTTCCTCTATACACATGTTCCATACATATCTACACTACCCATTGCTTCTTTTGCATAGCCACTACTCCACATAATTGCTTTCTCACATTTGTCCTTTCTCGCACACTTTGGTACTCAATGCTATCAATTGTTTTTGTGCCAGTTATTTTCAATAAAAGTATTTCATGGCATATTATTTATCATTTTCAGATAGTTTTTTAATGCTTTAAAATTATATTTATTACTCCATGATTTTCATCGATATTCTATGTTTCTTTTTACATTTTTTTAAATGCATGGAGTCTATAAAAACAAAAATTGTAGCTAGTTTTTCAAACCATATAATTTGTAGAACAAATTAAAAATCACTTTACCTCTTCACGTAGTTTATTTCTGCATAGATTTTACCTTTTCACATGTCTTTATCCTTCTGTCACACAAATAATAAGTTCTTCCAATTAGATAATTAGTGTGAAGTTAAACTGAATTTGTCGTTTATGGCTCTGTGTTGCATGAATGCAAGTCATAATATGCATTAATTTTTTCCAATATATAAAATATTAATAGTTCTTAATGTTGTAGAAGTAATCAAATGATACTTACTCTTTTACTTCCACACATGCTTTACCTCCACATATAGTTTATTTTTTCATAGAATTTTCCTTAGCACATGCCTTACTTCTACATTGTCTTTAATTCCATATAATATCCTTCAACCACACAAAGATTCCCCTTCTGCACACATTCTCGCTTCCACACATTGACATGCATTTCCACCTCTACACACTTCCTTCACACACCTCCACCTTATACAACACTTCTTCCACACATGCACTACCTCACACAATTTCTTTTATGCCAACTGCTATCATTACAAAGACTTCCTAGTATAATTTTTTCCATTGTTTGATGGTTTTTTACACCTTAAAAATTATGTTTAGTACTTCATACTTTTCATCTATATACGATGTTTCTTTCTATGTGTGCAATATAATTTAAATCATGTTATAAAGGTAGGGACTAGTTTCTTTCCAACTATTTGTGAAACATAATATTTTTTGCATAATATCAGCCTAGGGTAAATTTTTGTCAGTTAAGTCAATTTTCATAATAGTTTTTGTTAAAGAATGTAAAGTCTCCATGAAATGTGGAAGCAGAGCGCGAAGCTAAGTAAGAGTCAAAGGGTTGTTACTTCCTTGTATGGGTAGGTGATAGGATAGTTTTGAGACTCACCCATGGTCCGCGGGCCATGGTATTGTAATGAAAGGCTATATATAGTTGAGTCATAGCGAGTCTAAGAAAGTAACTTTTGGTGAAGAATCATTGTAGCGGCAAGGTGCTAAGGCAAGAAAGATTTGTTTCTTGTACTTAGGTGAAAGGGGAAGGCTCCTACAGCTGAGTGCATAGAGACCTTGGTAAGTCCGCAACTGAGTGCGTGGGCCCCTATAGCTGGGTGTGCAGGGATAATAAGTCTTTAGCTGAACGTTTACATCTTAATAAAGATAGTTGTTTGGCCAAATTTGTGCATTTGTGCCTTGTTTATTGTTTCAGTTAAGTTTGTATATCTCTGCAATCTGTTATGACTTATGTGAATTAATGCTTGTTTATTGCACGAAAGTAGTGGATCTATATCTTCTATGCATGTTAATAACAATTTAAGACCTTTGCGGAGAATTGCAAGTAGTTAGAATAGATTTATAGTAGTTTCCTGTAGGAAGAAGTAGATTTCCGCGAACGTAGATATGAGCTATAAGATCCTTAGGAAGACCATCACACAAGCCTCTGGATGCAGAAACCTAGTTCTAGCATCGCCCAATACTGCTTCGAGTGAGATTGCAGCCTGCGCTACACAAGTTGTTGCCAAAAGGGCCAGTAGTTAGGATTTTGTTGGTTGGCATGAATAACTCTGAACCTGGTTCAGGCCCCCATAAGCCAAAAAATGGTTCCATTAATGGGATCAGGATCAATATGAGGAATTTGTGATGTTGAATAAGTGGTTTCCTACTAAGAAAGAAATTGAGAAGTGACTCGATCGAAAGGAACACACATTTGCAGCCCAGGAGAACAGAAACCCGTGGTTTTCCAAGGAACAGTGGTTGAGTAGATACCTATACTCAAACAAAACCGAGAGCTTTTTTTGTTTCTTCCCTTGCAAACTCCATGAGTGGCTATCTAGATTCGCAAATGGTCAAGGTACGTGGAGACTTGATCACCCTATTGTGTGGACTCCAAAGCTGGTGAGGCACCTAGAAGCTTCAGAAAACAAGATCGTGTGGGTCATTGATCATTGGATTGATCACATACTCGAATAATTTGTTACTGAGCTCGCGATCAATGCAACTGTTAGTTATAGCAAAGTAGAGTGCAAGATCTTGAAAGGACTGTGAGGTAAGTACTTAAACTCTTTGAAAACTTTGATTAAGATGTTGTTGTGTGAAAAATGGGTTATGCCATTACCTTTATGTTTAGGACTACGTGAAACGGAAAACCCTTTAGAAGGAACGGAGAATCAGGCTCTAAATATAGTTAACTATTGGGATCCTCGTCAAGAAATGATGAAGGAACTATTATGAATACACCGCGAAGTGTGTTGCAATTGGTAAGTCAGGGTATCCCGCAGATACCTTATCCATCTACTCCACCTCCACCTCCACCTCCACCTCATACACCTACACATTCACCTCCACCTCCACCTCCATCATTCAACATGGCAAAGGTAATGAAGATGTTGATATTTAAAGGGATAGGAAGCGAAGACCCCAAATAGTTCTGGTTTGTTGCAAATGTTGTGTGGACAACATAGAAGATCACTAATGATAGTCTAAAGAAAGTGCAACTGGTCACAGTGTTGCAGGATAGGGCATTGACTTGGTATATCAAGTATTGTCAAGACAAACCTGGCATGACGTTGGCAGAGACTTAGAAAGTGTTGAATAATGAGTTTAAGAAGCCTAAATCTCCATTACACTCTGTTACAGAGTTTAAGGAGATAAAGCAAGTGGTGAATGAATCCTCATGGGATTTCAATCAGAGGCTAAAATGCTTGATCCGACAGGCTAACATGAACATCACAGATGAAAAACACAAAGAGTGGTACATTAATTCATTGTTGCCCCACCTAAGATTATCGTTATCATAGCAGAAGATAGCAACACAAGCAGAAGTTGTGGAGATCATGATGAGGTTAGAAGCCTTGCTAATACAAGATACAAACATTGGAGTACAATAGATCCACTCATAGCTGGAAATTCTGCACTTGGAGTTGCAGAGCATAAAGAAGGGAAAGGAAGCCTAGCCTGAAGTTCACATAAGTTTGGTGCTTGAAATGTAAGGGCTAGTTTATCAGAATTATCTTATTGGGGAGGGGGGGTTGTCCCCCTAAATCCAGAAAATACCACTACATCGAGCGCAGGAGCAGTGCTATGGTGCACTATTTATCAAGTCACAGGAAAGCATGCAACAGACAATTGTAATCTACTACAGAAGTTTGTACAGACCCCCCAATAGTTGTTTTGCAATTTTTGCAAATCTGTAGGTCATGATGAGCATCATTGTCGAAGTTATGAATTAATGATGGATACGACCCCTACCTATCGAATGTAGGCAGAAAATCAGCCTCAGGATCAGGGTGCGGGTGCGGCGCATGGATGATTCCAAGGTCATGGAAGAGGAAGAGGAGGAGGGGCTGGCAAAGGTAGTGGACAAGTTATTTTTTATAACTGTGGTGAATTTGGATATTTTGCGCACAAATGTCAACCTAACACTTCTTTCTTTTCAATATTGTAGACAATTCAACCATGTGATAGAAGATTGCTCGATCCTTATAGCAAAGATGCAAGAAAAGAAGACATGGGCCCAACAACCTATGCAGAATATCCAGATGATGAGGGCATAGCCTTATGAAGAAGATCGTAGTGTCAATATCATAATGTGTAGTGGTATGGCCATAGGTGAAGATAAGGGAAAGCGGCCATAGACTAAAGGATGGGTGCATAAGGCCACTGAAAAGGAAGTCGAGTTTGAACTCAACTAGGCCAAAGAAACTTTTATGGAGGCTAAAAAGAATTTTGTTGAAGCTTCTACGTTCGAGAGTTAAGAGAAATTAGCTGGGAATAGTGAAGTGCAAGATGTGGATCCTTCGTTGTTGGCCACTTTCCTGAAGACCTGTATGAAGTTGTTGCGTGATAAGAAGGTAGTAGAAGGGCTCCAAGAACTAATAGGAAACTATACAGGTAAGATTAAGGTTCCTTCAAAATAACGCGCTATGAGGAAACTAGGTAAGCATAAGAAGTGGATAGGGCGCGAGATGAGGCTGACTATGAAAATAGGAGAATATGAAATGGACCAAGTCATCCTGGACTTGGGTTCTGATGCAAACATGCTTCCCAAGTATACATGGCAAATGTTGGGCAGACCTGCACTACAATCGTCTCCTATACAGCTACGCATGGCCAATTAACAGAATATTATTCCAATGGGGTGCCTATATGGTGTAACGGTAGACATTGAGGGCGCAACGCGCTGGCTAAATTTGAAATAATTGAAATAGTGGATAACAACAATCTTTAGCCTAAGCTACTAGGAATTTATTGGGCCTTCAACATGACTGCGATGATTAATCTGAAGAAGCAGAAGATTACATTTGAAAGGAAATCACTCAGGGTTATTGTGCCACTAGACCCTGCTGAAGGAGGGTGCTATACTGAACTTGTTCGCAAATTTGTGGAGGATGATGATGTTCTTTACCAAATATACAAGATCACAACGCAAGATGAAGATTGGATCAATCCTACAGCCGATGGAAAAATTACGTGGGATAGGGATATTTCATGTACCTAAGACTCGGATGAAGAACTCGAGCATTGGCAGAATTGGTTGCATGAAGTATCTACGTTGTGCTACAATATGATGACCAAATCGTTGCGGTGCATGTCTATGGAGGTAAGAAATATTCCACATTATGATGGCATAAATGATGTTAATCTCTTTTTAGATGAGTTTGAAAGGGAGGTGCTTGAGGAATATTGATTCTAGGCACTTGAATTATCACTACGCGCTACGCCTACTAGATAGTGGGGTACGCATAAAGAAAACTTCGCTGACTGGAAGGAATACAAGTGGATGATGAAGTTGAGGTTTGGATATGCTAAGACCTAGATGACTAAGAAATATAATGGGAAGGATGATTCACATGAACACTTGGTGCAGTGGACTAAAGCCTAGGGAGAAGAGCCGCAGCTAGAGTGGGTGCATATCTTTTGTCACACCTTAGATACTATTCCAATGAATTGATATTTGGAAACAGAGATACGCGATGGGACGGTTGAATGGGATATCTTGAGGGAAAGCTTCTTATTAACCTTCAGCTTTTAGGATGGATTTGAATGCATTGATGAAGCGCTATAAGAAATTAAGGCCACCATCTTTAGAACGCCTAAAGAATTGGTGGAATGGGTACAACCAGATTGGAGTACATAGTTGCGCCACATGCTAGAATGCTACAATGTGACTGCTGAAGAAGAAGAAGAAGATGATCCAAGAAAAATTAACATTCCTGTAATTGAAGATCAGTGCAAGGTTGAAGGACCTAAGATAGAGAACCCTAATGTAACAGAGCCACTGAAAATCCACAAGTAAATATTGGATCTGATGCAGAGCCTAAGTTCGTGAAGATAGGAGACTATTGGGACAAAGACACAGTCAATAAGGTGGCTGAACTATTGCATGAATACCAGGATCTATTCCCAACAAAGTTCTTGGATATGAAGGGTATTGTAGGAGATCTGGGCATAATGAAAATTACTCTGAAACCTGATGTGAAGCCCATAAAGAAGAGACCTTATCAGCTCAATCTGAAGTATAAAGAAAAGGTGCGCAAAGAATTGGAAAAAATGCTAGAGGCCAGAATTATTGAGCCAGTCGAACAATCTAATTGGGTGAGACCAATGGTTGTCCATGAAAAGAAATAGCAAGGTGATATTAGAATGTGCATAGATCTAAGAAAGCTGAACAATGCATGTGTGCATGATCCGTTTCCAACACCATCCACAGATGAAGTTTTAGAAAATGTTGGAGGACGGGAAGTTTATTCATTCACTGATGGGTTCTCAAGTTACCATCAAATTAAGATCGTGCCAGAGGATTACAGTAAGATGACCTTCACGAAAGAGTGGGGATGCTTTCAGTATACAGTAATTCCATTCAGGCTGAAGAATGCGCCCGTGATATTCTCCAGGGTAGTAATCATGGTGTTTAAGGAGTTTATTCATAAATTCTTGGAGGTATATTTTTATGACTGGACTATGTTCGGATTGGTGAAGCACCATGTTGCAAGTCTGTGCCTCATGCTGGATACATGTCGCAGATACCAGATCGCCTTGAAATTAAAGAAATGTATATTCTGTGTGCCTTTTGGAATTTTTCTAGGCCATGTAGTATGTAAGCACGGAATAATGGTGGACCCTACGAAGATAGTGGTGATTGTGAATTTAGAAGCTCCCAAGAATCTTAAGTAGTTGCACACAACACTAGGCCACATAGGCTACTATAGGAAGTTTGTCAATTCTTATGCCCAGATAACATTGCCTATGGAGAAACTATTAAAGAAGGATGTCACTTTTTGTTGGGATGAAGAGTGTCAACATAATCTTAATGTGTTAAAGGACAAGATGGTGATTGTGCCCATCTTAGTATTTCCATATTAGAAGAAAGAATTCCATGTGCATGTAGATGCCTCATGTATTGTGCTAGGTGTAGTATTGACCCAGCCTAGCGAAGGTGATATTGATCATCCAATAGCCTTTGCAAGTAGGAAACTATCAAAAGCCAAAAATAACTATTCCACTACAGAGCATGAAGGGCTAGTGATGGTCTACCTGCTGCAAAAGTTTCGACATTATTTGTTGGGCACACATTTCAAAATGCACACAGATCACTCCACTCTCAAGTAAATGGTCAACAAGCCTGTGTTGGGGGCGGGGAATCTATAGGTGGTTACTATTATTTTAGGAATATGATTTTGAAGTGATTGTGAAGCCTAGATGATTGAATGGATGACCATATCATCTATCCAGGATTGAGACAGGCAAAGAGCCAACTAATTTAGATGAAGGATTACTGGCAAGTGCAAAAGGAATGTGAGAAGGCCTACCATGATAGGCATATTAAGTTGCGCACTTTCAAGGTGAATGATTTGGTTCTACTCTATGGTAGTAAGTTCACAAAGTTTCTGAGCAAATTCCAAATGCATTGGTTAGGCCCGTATGTTGTTAAGGAAATCACGGATGGTGGCACAATTGAACTCGTAAAGCTGAATGGCGAATTTTTTCCTGGAAGGGTGAATGGAAGTCGGTTAAAGTTTTATATAGGGGATCCTACCCTACACAATGTCTACATGATAGCAGGACAATCTTAGTGCTCTAAGCAATTGCAAGGGAGAGTAGGAGTATAAACTACACTGCCCTAAGATGAGGAAAATGTAGTAAGGGGGTTGCTCGAGGAAAGAAAGCAGCACACCAGGAGGAGGTACGTGAGGAGGTATGCACCATGGAGGATGGTATAGTGCAGATGGGTCCAAAAGTAGTTGTTTACGACATTTTTCATGAGTGGATAGCGAAAATCCCATTAGGAGGAGTGGGTAGGTGACATTTATGGTGAAAATATTTTGAGATCTGCTGCCAAAGATGCCTTTATGATCAGAAAATGGAGGGAATGGTTGGATTTGAATTTGAAATCACTTATAAATCTGGCATGTTGGTATGCTATATAACACTTTGCCTTCTGAAAATCGCGTATGATCCCTCTTGTTTTCACTCTATGAATCATTAAACTTGGGAGGATTTGGTTTCAATCCCAGCATTTGCGACACTGCCTGAGTGGAATCAAAAGACTATCCTTGAACAGATGTCCACCGAACCTGTAAGTTCTGAAGCCACTGTCTCTCAAGCAGAAGCCCCTGAAGTCGTCTCAATCGAAGCTACGTCATCTATGCCTACGGTGTCGAGGTTGCCTAGGCCTAAATAATTTGCTGCTAAGGAGAAGCAGAAGAAACCTTAAGTTCTACTAGTGAGGCAGTCACCGAGGAAGAACCCTGCAGAGGTTCGACAGAAAGTGAAGATGGATAAGGAAAAAAACCATATAAACTTGTAAATTTGGACGAAGAAGAACTCCGTGATGGAGTTTAATAATTAGGTGCTGAGTGTGAGCCTATCACTAGGCTCCCAACATATATCCCTCTGCGAAAAGGGAAAGCGAAGGTACCCAAAGACCCGGATTCGTGCAATTTCATGATCTCTATGCCACTATTACCAGAAGGAGTGGTATTTGAAGGTGTGCTCTTAACGCGTATCCCTATGCTAAAACTTGAATATTGGGATCTAGCCGAACATGAGAAATTTCCGCATTTGGCCACCAATAAGTACATGACCAAGATTTACTACGAAGAGACTTGGGTCACAAAGTTGGCACCAATGTAATGGGTAAAAGGGGTCGAGCAGGCTAGATTTATATATATGTTGTGTGTGCCACACTTTCATAGGTCGATTATAAATACTGTCTATGTGTACCAATTGCTCACGCTAGTGCATGATGGGTGTTTTTTGTTAGGCGAACTGATCCCCATAATAGACATGTTGATCCACAGAGTTACGAAATTTCCCTATAAAGGGGTGGATCCATCCAAGGAGTTTGGAGGCAAAAGCAAGGAGAATGAACTTGTAGATAAAATGAAAACTAAGTTTGGACTAGTCAATAAGTCGGGTGGATAATCTATCCACTCTATTACAGACCAAGCGGTGCAATTTGCAGCTCAGGTTTCTGTCGGGAAGGTCATGCTAAAATTTTTCATGGACAAGGTTCTAGCACCAGTACTTTCATTGGCTGCATAGTGTGCAAAGAGGGTGCAGTACAAATGGATGCAGTACCTTTGCAAGCAATTCTTAACAAATTACCGTGAAGCGTAGGATGATAGCAAGGCATTTCACTATGCCTGGTTCATGTTTTTGATTGTATTCGTTGCATGGTGACTTCCAGAGGATATTCAATTCCCTCTGGAGGATGAGGATTTACTGGAGGAAACGAAGTTCTCTTCATTGTGGGTGATGAAGGACCTAGAGACAGTCACAGAATCAAAATTATTCTGGATACTAGTTGAGATGGACCTCCGCACGATGATCAGTCAGAGGCCAAGGTTGTCTCCAACCTTGTTTGAGGCCAATTTTCATAATGTATGCATCCGCGCGAGGAGAGACCCTAAGAAGATATGGCACAAGTTTCCATACCTAGTTATGGAGGCCGATATATAGGAGATTGTGGGGACATGGCCAGTGGAATTTGACAACCCACAGATCTTGGTGCAGGTACCAACAACGGTGGAGAAAGCTCCTCCACGTAGACGACAGTTATGCATAAGTGGAAAGACACAACACAAGAAACAACATGGGAATTGGCCAATCAGAAGAAGAAATAAGTTGTTGCTAAGGCAACTGCCGAAATCTAGTGTGCTACAAAACAAGCCATGGTAGAAGTCGAAGTGTTGGCTTCCCCACATACTGAAGAGCGGGAATAGTCTGAGCAGGAAGGAGGCGGGGGTGACGTGTAGATCACTCCCTTTAGGGTGTCAAAGCACCAAAAGGAGATAGCTTCAAGACCCATGAAGAAGAAAAAATCGGACAAGCAAGTGCGCCTTGACCTAATGGTCCTCATAGAGGGGGACCTTGATGAAATTGGGGATAAGGTCAGAGATACAACAACAGAAATATGGTAACAGTTTGAGCATCAATTCCAGTAATCACTCAAAAGCATGCAGAAAGATCTGCACGAGATACAAATATAGACAAGTGGGCTGCAAGCAAGTGTGGGCCAAGCGGACGGTG
This sequence comes from Pinus tabuliformis, assembly GCA_031772625.1. Classification (NCBI taxonomy): domain Eukaryota; kingdom Viridiplantae; phylum Streptophyta; class Pinopsida; order Pinales; family Pinaceae; genus Pinus; species Pinus tabuliformis. The sequence continues at coordinate 1,289,623,938 of CM062816.1, read as the reverse complement.
TTCAAGTGAGCCTATAGCAAGCGAGTGAGAGTGTAATGGAAACAGAATGAACTCTGGACCTCAAAGTCATTCCCTTTCCAGAAGGAACATTACGTGTAGAGTCAAAGGAAGATAATGCCCATCTTGGAAAGATCAAAGGCGTGGGTATGAATTTAGTCATGCTACCACTTGAGATCCTCCACGCACTCCATCAAGGGGTCTCAGATGAGCTTCAGATCAGAGAGCAGTGCGTGCTATTGGTAATTAATGAAGTCAAAATGAAAAATGAGTAGATCTTTGCCAAAAAGGATTAGGTTTTTAAGGAGAAAGAAGAGCTAGTAGTGTGAAGCCAAAGCCTTGAAGCAGCAATTACACATGTGTGTAAATCAGTACCAGAACTACACATTCCATAGGATGCGGCAACATCAGCAAAGATTCAGAAATTGGTTGTTGTAGCATGAAAATATAAGGATGAGGTACACCTAGTTACTTTTCACTTTTAGATGAAGATCTCAGAACTACAATTGAAACTGCAGCCGACTACTCCACTAGAGGTCAGGGAGCTATGCGGCCCAGCCATCAGAGAACACATGTCTACTTTGGATAATGTGGTATCGGGATGCAATGGTCTCTTTGAAAATGCAATGGAGCTATGGACCACTTTGTAGAAGGACTCAAACCTGAAATGACTGGGTACATAAATCAGAGAGGCACAACAGCAATTTGATGAGATCAGGGCCACTGCACGCACTTTGGCACCAGTCTAGTGCTTTGCGCACTTACAAGAAATGAAGCTGATGCAGGCAAAGGTTGAGGAGTTGCATCACAAAGAAGCAGTTTTGAAGGCTCAAATTAAACCATGGACAGAGGAAGTGAGTCAGATTACTATGACTATCTAAGAGAAGCTGAAGACTTTCCAGTAGACACAAAGGACCATGTGCCTCGCGATGCAGGGGCCAACTACAAAAAAGTTGGTCGAAGAAGTGAAACAGGCCGCAGTACAAAGCACAACAGACCTTGAGGTATTGAATATGGAGTTCAGTGACCTCTGCAATAAATTGGAGAAGATAGTTGAGTGACTCAAGGGCAAGTCACCATATTTGTGTTGGGAGCCTATTGGGATGAGGTCCCTAGGGTAAATTTTTGTCAGTTAAGTCAATTTTTGTAATATTTTTTGTTAAAGAATGTAAAGTCTCCATGAAATGTGGAAGCAGAGCATGAAGCTAAGTAAGAGTCAAAGGGGCATTAGTCCCTTGTATGGGTAGGTGATAGGATGGTTTTGAGACTCACCCATGGTCTGCAGACTGTGGTATTGTAATGAAAAGGCTATATATAGTTGAGTCATAGTAAGTCTAAGAAAGTAACTTTTGGTGAAGAATCATTGTAAGGGAAAGGTGCTAAGGCAGGAAAGGTTTGTTTTTTGTACTTAGGTGAAAGGGGAAGGCTCCTGTAGCTGAGTGCACAGAGACCTTGGTAAGTCCGCAGTTGAGTGTGCGGGCCCCTGCAGCTAGGTGCACAGGGATAAGAAGTTTGTATTTGAACATTTACATCTTAATAAAGATAGTTTTTGAGCCGAATCTGTGCATCTGTGCCTTGTTTATTGTTTCAATTAAGTTTTTATATCTCTACAATATGTTATGAATTATGTGAATTAATGCTTGTTTATTGCGTGAAAGTAGTGGATTTGTATCTTCTATGTGTGTTAATAACAATTTAAGACCTTCGCGAAGAATTGGAAGCGGTTAGATCCTTAGGAAGACCATCACACAAGCCTCTGGATGCAAAAACCTAGTTCTAGCATTCCCCAATACTGCTTTGGGTGAGACTTTAGCCTACGCTACGCATGTTGTTTCCAAAAGGGCCAACAATTAGGGTTTTGTTGGTTGGCGGCAATAACTATTAACCTAGGTAAGGCGCCCTTAATCCAACACCATATAATATCCTTCTACCACACAAAAATTCCCCTTCCACACACATTCTCGATTCCACACATTGACATGCATTTCCACCTCTAAACACTTCCTTCATACACCTCCACCTTGTACAACTCTTCTTCCACACATGCACTACTCCACACAATTTCTTCTATGCCAACTACTATCATTACAAAGACTTCCTAGTATAATATTAGCCATTGTTTGATAGTTTTTTACACCTTGAAAATTATGTTTATTACTTCATACTTTTCATCTATATACTATGTTTCTTTCTACGTGTGCAATATAATTTAAATCATGCTATAAAGGTAGGGACTAGTTGCTTTCCAACTATTTGTGAAACATGATATTTTTTTTCATAATATCACCCCCCACCCACATCCTGATATAAAGTTATATTTTCCTAATATAATTTTGGACCATTGTGGTTTGACATCTTAAGAAATTACGATACTCTTACTTCAATTAGCTTACTCATTTTCATCAAAACCAAAATATTTATTCTTTATTGTTTTGATAGTGGGGAGAGTTAATATGCAAACCATATATTTCAATTTGAACATATCAAATTGTCTTCGTGGAATACATGCATACGGAGAAAACATAGAAATCATATGAACCAAGAAGATTTGCTAACATAATTGAACTTGTTTTATTAGCAATGTATTTCCAAGACCAAATATGCATGATAAACCTATATGTTGTGCTACTTGCATCTCTTTCGATAGTTATTGGAACAATTGCAATGGAAAAAGAACAATTAATTCATAATTATTGCAAATTTTAGTATTGACATTAATTTACATAGCGAAAAGAGTAAATAGTAACTAGATTACATGCAATTAGGACAATTACAAGAAATAACAAATAACTTTGTTCCAAAAACCAAGAGCCATAATTGATTAAATTTTTACAAATTTTGTTATTGAACAATGTCATGTCAATATTTCAGATTCATATTGGAGTGATCATGATGCAGTTGATGCTTTACTACATTTCATGTGATTCTATGTAAATAGGCAGTGTATGAAATAGATAATTTGATCGTTAACTCCCATGGTACATATGATTTGATGAATCCCCAAATTCCTGCCAGAATTTCTCTTTACAACAACGCAAAGTCTTCTTCTAAAAAAATTGGAATCCTTTAAATAGTTCCACATAATGAAAGTAAAATAAAAAAAATTGGCATCATCTTATTAGCTAAGCAATTTTTTGTGTCTATATGGAAGGCTTGTGTTCGGCGACACTTTTTGAACACTGGCTTCCATTGAGTGTTTAATTTTCAACATAATACTTTGCAATTTAACTAAGCATTTTCAAGTAGCGTTTAAGGCGATGTTCCTGAGGTGACCACCTTGATTCCCTTTCTTCTAAAATGTTTTCTCATATGGAGGTTAGTTCCCTTATTTCTCTCAAAAAATTAACTTATTATATGTACGAGCTAAGTAAACAAAAATAAGATATTAACTCTTTTACGTTAGACATACATACATATTCCTTGAAAGAAATTATGGAGTTGTTTTCACCCCATTGTACAATTTTCTACCTTTTATGATTGCTAGCTTTGAGCATTGGATAAGCTATAATTCCAGTCACATACCTCTTTTCCTTTTTCATTACAGAGGTATCTTATCTTCTTCGTCATCCTCATTCACAGCAACTTGATGACTGAGAAAATAAGACGAAGATTACTTTAAATGCTCTTACCATAAAGAATATATCTATAAGCTATGAGTTTCTCAAGGATTTCAATTGAAATTTATGTTTCATACCCTTATGTTGTCGAACTTGGGCCTTTGGTGTCATGGATATTCTAGGTTTATTTAATGTTATAGGTTGTCCAATACTTATTCCTGCAACACCAAAACAAGAATAATTAGGCTTCGTCTTCAAATTTCACTTTTGGATTCTGAAGGAGAGTCCATATTTACTTTTCTTGTGTTCTCTCACTCATTTTGACCTAGAGAGCATTTAGATGAGAGGAATCTGCTACAATTTCTTCTTACTATAAGTTGTTGCTTTCAATACAACATTAATAGTAAAACAACTTTCATTGGAATTCATGCTCCCTGTATCTTCTGCAACTTTGAGCTTATTTATCATGACTTTCTTTGACTTTGGCCTAAACAACGTAACAATGTGATAACTTTTCAACATGAAAAAACAAGAACTATTAACAAAATTTAATAGATTTTCATTCTCTTAAGCTATAAATATAGGATCATGTCACTGTTAATCTAGTACAAACACATGATTTCGATAGTACTTTCCATTAAGTTATGAAAAGATGTCTTAGACCTGACTCTTCATTGAACAAATGTGGCAGTTAGTTTCATTTAAAAGTGAAATGATCTACAACATATGTGTTAACCAAAATAAAGTTGATTACCCTTAATTATCTGTGTTAACACTTAAAGTACATGGATTAATGCTTTAATTACAAGGATTAACACTAATTTTTTTTTTAAGAAACGGGTAGAATTTTCATTATAAAAACTAGAAAAGGGTCAGGTCCCATACAAAATTAAAGAGCATGCTCTCTGTAAAATTCATCGTTTTACACTGAAGAAGGACCTTCTTTCTACCAGCTTTATTTACATATAAGCTTTGTACATAATTAAAATTGTAAACTCTCCCAAAAACTCCACAGTGTTCTATAATTTGACATAGCATAATTATAACATTAAACTTAACAACTATCTGTTGCTACCAGGGTCATTTTCTTCTCCCAAAGGTTCATCCATTTTCTTTATCAATTCTTTGATGCCAACTGCTTCAGTTTCTAGGTCTCGACCAGTAACAACATCCACAACATCAACTACATTGGGGACCATACCTTCCCCGAATATGAAGACTTCCTTTACCACCCCGATCATAGTAGTTTCCACTTTAATTTCAATGTTTTCCACCTTCTACTACACACTCAACATGTCAATGCATAGACCTTCTGTTGTCTTCTGCAGAAGCTGCATATCTTTGCCAAGTCCTAATAAATGGGCGTAAATAACCACCATGTTTTCATTTATTTCCTTCATTATTTCCTTAATCACCTGCTTACACGAACTGTCAACCAAACTCTCGATGTTCCCAGAGCTACCCAACCCTATGCCGCCACCACTACCATTACTTGCAAAGGTCATATTCGATGCTATTATGCTCTGAATTGTCAAAATCCTTTGGTTTACCATTTGCAACCAACTATAATATATAATGGCTTGGTGAAACCCGACATTCTTCCCCATCTTGTCCTTTATAAATGTTAATCAATTTAGAATCATTTCAAAGTAGCTACCCTCCATTTCCTCCACCACAAAAATTAACCAGGAATGATTTGTGATGGTACCAGCCTCCCCTATGAATGAAACTAGATTGCAATTATCGGTGAGTAACCAAGACTGCGATGCCCACCTGTCCTCGCACATGATCTTCAAACTAATGCTACCACGCATGTACCATAAGTCCTTACCTACCACTCTAGCTCCCAACACACTGCAAGGGACCATCAGGGAATTAACCTTTTTCACTGTCAACTTGATAGTCTAAAATCCTGTACCCAAATAGTATAGCGTCGGCCTAGACCAATTAGTGCAGATTAGGGAATGTGAAATTTATTAACCGCTTGGTTGATACTTAATACAACTTGCTCCAGGGCTACCCCAGTGTTGGCTTGTCCATTCTCCAGCTATTTGTTGGCCTATAACACATGGTACATATCCACCTTTTCAAAAAAATTTAATAAATAATCCTAATCATGATTGAGGAGGTTTCATCTTCAAGGAGGTGCTCATTCTTGAAGATCTTCAAACATTTTTTAATAAGAATCATAGAGTCACCAACTATAGTCAAGTTTTTGATACCGTTAGTCACACTAATATTTAGACCCTTCCAGAGAGACAGAGCTTTTGCTTGATTATTCATCGAGGTGACTAGTCCCCATGTAAACTTAATTTATTTATTTTCTTCGAGGTTAACAATTACCTCTCCTACTCCAGCCTCCTCTGGGTTGCCTTTAGAAGCTCTGTCAAAATAAAATTGGATATTCATGATTTTCCTTTTCCATTCAACAAATTCTTCTCCTTTCAGTCCGATACATAAGGACAAGACAACATAAGGCTTCGATAATGGAGCTTTAAGATTAGAAGAACAGATCCTAAGCCACTCTTTTCCGGTGATATTTAAGTTCTTCATATCAGAATCATTGAAACCCCTGGAAGATATAACCTCAAAGAGTAGCATCATTCCTTTGATTGCTCTGGTTTCAGAATTATGGTGTTTATTATGAAAAATAGCATGGTTACAGCATAGCCATATCAACAAACACAAATATTTGGGAATTACCATCCAACAATGTCTTAGCAAAGAGTTTGGGGAATCGGGAAATTTATGTTTTCATTGAATGAACCTCAGACTCCAGTCCTCAGCTAAATGGGGGGTAGAAGCCAAGGGCGCCAAAGCATAGTCCTAGGTATCGACGGTAAAGGGACAAAGGAAAAATAAATGCAAGATAGTTTCCTCCGCGTTAACACATAGCACAAATCAAGAAGGGCCGCTAATTTTCCTTTTCTTTAAATTATCTACCATAAGGATTTTCTCATGAACCAATTCCCAACAAAATATATTTATCTTAGGGATCCCATCACTGTTCCAAAATTTTCCCCATAATTTCGATGGGAGGGAGGAGGAGTTCTTGATTAAGAGAGCATAGCCATATTTAACATAATATTTCTTGGTTTTACCTCCCATCTAGGAGCGACTTTCTAGTTTTCTTGTGATAATCAGAGAAAACCGTTTTAGAATTCCAATCAAAAGGTGCCAATGATTGAGAAGGTGATTGGGCAAGTCCATAGGCAACCACCCACACCACAGACCTTTTTCATCCAAAAGGAAATATCCGCTAGGTAAAAGAACCCATGCGCCATCATCTAATCTGAAAGAGACGAATCAAGGCTCGTCGAGCAATCAGATCCAAGAAGAATGTGTTTCCCATTCCCAGGTTGCCAGCCAAGGTGATTCAATATGAGAGATGACGAAGCTTTGCACAGTCTCCAAATTTCTTATCCTTTACCTTCCCATAATTCTTCTTCTGTCCTAGTGAGACAGTTTTTGTGGAAGTATTTCCTTATAAAGCCCTTTTTCCACCACTTAATGGAATCTGAGAGGAGGCTCCAAACGAGTTTAGTCCCCAGTGTCAAGTTCATTAGTTCAGGATCCTTAATTTCTAATCCGCCCATTTCCTTTGATTGCTTTACCAAATTTCAGTTGAAAAGATGGAATTTGTGATCATTTCCCTTGCTTCCTTGCCATAACAATTTTCAAATGAGCCTCTTGTTGACAGTGTTGGACCCACCAACATTTAGGGGATCACCCCGGTATGAAGTCCCAACTAGTCCTCACACCATTTGGTGTGGGAGTCCCATCCAGTATGATGGCCCAGTTTCCATTATCTTAAACGTTTTCCTTAGCTCTTGCTTTTTAGCACACGAGAGTGGTCTTCTTTATCTTCAAGTAGTGAGGTTCGCATGCCTGGTGATTGATAGTGTTACTTGTGTCAAGGTTCTTTCACCGGAGAGAGAAAGGGTGGGAGTGAGTCCCAAGTCAGATGGGAGGAAACCCAACTCTGTTAGGAACACATAACACAATAGGACATGCGCAGCTTCCGGAGGAGGAATCCACATAGATGTGACAATCACAACACACAAGGTAAATCCACACGAGTGCGATGATCGTTATAGCAAGTTTACATGAAAGGTTTTGTATGATGTCAAGGAGGTAACCAACATGGGCATGACAACGTTAACAACTTATACAACACATTTTCATTAGTATATATGTATTAGAACAATTGAATGAATCCAAGTGTTAAACATAGGTTAAAGAAACATGCATTACAAGTGTTCAAGATGAATCTTACAAATAGTTAAAACACGTGTGAAAACATGCTAGCCTATTAGCAAGCTTCTGAATTAAGAGAAACTTCCAAGACACATCAATACACCATACATCACTAACCCCGTGGGCGGGGCATTGGAGCCACTACTTAGTCATCAAAGAAAAGATTATATACTCTCAAGGCTATGTGGGAGGAGGTAACGTGAAAAGTCCTTTGCATGTAAAAATGAGGGGGTATTTATAGCCAAGGGTGAAACTAACCCTTGTGACAGTTCGACTTCCCTCATGAATATTTGACTTCCATGACCTTTCAACTTTATATGACTCTTCATATGACAAGTGTGTCTCTTGGTCTTCCACATTACATTACATTGATCAACAATATGGCCCATAGTAGAGTTGTGGATGACATGACTCATGACAAGACTCGACATGACAGTGTTGGTACATTTGTGTTGCTGCTGGTGTGCATGTCGAGTTGCAGTGTTGCTGGGTGATGTATGTCCTCATGGTGTGTCATAGCTTCACCTTCACATGTCAAGATGCACAAATTCTTCGATGGTTCTTGGGTTCACTTGATGTTGCATTCACACATTTCTCCTTGCTTGTATGTTGGCATCCTTGACAGGTTCGTCTGTTCGCAAAAAGTGTATGTTTGTCTATTCGTCTTTCCGTGAACACATCTTCACGTGTTTGTCTATCCTTTCGTTCATGAACACATACTTGCCTAATCGTTCATTTTTTAACGCCTCTTTGCATGCATCATTTTTTCATCCGTTCACAAACATGTCCTTTTGCATGTACTCCCCTTGCTCATCCCATCCATTGTCACGCCATATTTTTTTCATGTACTTGTATCTACAGTCACTCATGATGAGACAAAATAAAATCCATAAACCTCCTAGTCTACCATGATGCATGATCATTTCAGATGTAGGTGACTAGAAGAGAAGACAAGGTTACGAAACCGCGCAAGGTAAGTTTCGAGCTGGGATGGAAGCTCCGGCCACTACTGGTGAAAACTACACCGAAGTCACTGGGAGATGGTGACGGGAAATCTAGATTGATAGTGACTGTCTGCGGGGTTTGGCTCAGTTGTAGGACAAATATACACAACTTTTGGGAGGAGCAGTCTAGGTTGCACGAAGGCTGGGCAAACCAAATCCACGCAATTTTTGGAGGGAGTGGGAAGCAGGAGCTTGGCAACAAAAATTGCGCAGTTCCTAGAGGTAACTGGTAGTGGGTTGTAGGAAGCTTGGGAGAAAAAGTTGTGTAATTCCTAGAGGGAACTGGCAGCAGGCTGCTAGAAGCTTGATAGCAAAAATTGCGCAATTCATGGAGGGATCTAGTAGTGGGTTGCTGGGAGCTTGGCAGAAAAAACTGTGCAATTCCTGGAGGGAGCTGGCAGTGGCCTGCTGGCAGGGAAAACTACACTGATGCTGGGAGGATGGCCTACCAACCACCTATGCATAGTTTCTGAGCTAAGCGAACTACTAGGTAGCGGAGGGCTTGCTCATGAAATTTGCATAGTTTTCCAAGTGAGCAGACGGTCAGATGACTAGTGGGCTAGCTGGGAAAACTACGCAATTTTCTGAGGGAGATAAGGACGGGCACTGGGTGTCTGTCTGGCTTGTCTTCACAATTTTCTTAGCCAGTGGAGCGGGCATGCTCTATAGCATCTATGTAATTTTTGAGGGGAGCCAGTCTCAGGGTGACTGCCAGGTCAAACTCTCTGGTTGACCAGCAAGAGGGTTGATTGATCAGCTTGTAGGAAGCACAGCTTGAAATGGCTTGTTGGGTATTTTTGCGCTATTCTCGGTGGCAATCGATCAAGTCAATGGCAGGGTGAAGATTCAGCTGTTAGTGGGTAATCTGGTTGTCAGAACTTCAGTGAAATTACTAAGTGTGTGAGTGAGTGAAAAGGTGCACACGTGATCTTGCAAACACACACTTATATGACATGATGACTCAAAACATCCAGACACACATGCTCAACATGACTGACCGAGGATGCAAGTTGAAAAGCGTGACGTTTGTGATTAATTGTTGGATGACTGTGGTGACGCTTGCGCGATAGTGTATATGACTCCATGTGTAAGTGCGACAGATGTTTACATAGCAAACACATGTACACATGAAGTGGAGACTTTGTGTACGATCAGAACATGGTCGCAAGCGTGACATTGTTACCAACATGCAAAATCTGCTCGTTGAAAGGTTAATCAAGGTGGGTGAAGAGACTCACATGAGCCCATAGGGTGAGCCCAAGTGCATGCAAACATCAAGTAAAACTTCAAGGGAGGCTCTAAAATTGAATGCAGGCCAAAATTTTGGAGGTTGTTACAGCTGCTACAACACTTGGTAACACACTGGTAGAACTCCAGCTTCTCTGTTTTGGTTCATTGATAGCACAAGGCCTTGATCTTTTGGCGAGTATTGAATTGTTGAGCGGGTTACTTTGGCTTCCCCACTTACCCCATGGACAGATATGGTCCACCTTTTTCCAACTCAGTCAAACACAACAAAGTTCAACTTGATCACAGTGTTTCGAAATCGGGGAGGGTAGTTTGGCTCTCAAGTTGAATATTTTCAGAGTATAAGTTTTCATCTCTGGTGTTGCTCCGCTGCCAGCAGGCCTGGACAGTAACTTGGTGAAGTCACACAGGAGCACATGCATTTCTCCACTTCCAACTAGCCTGGTCAGTACCCCGGTGAAGTTGCATGCTTCACCTATTTGCGTAGGAATACTTTCTCTTCTTTCACCTTTGTATTTTTTTTAAAAGGACTATGCATAGGAACTTATTTATTTTCGGGGTGCAAGAGGGATCCTGACTTATTGAGAGCATAAGAGGTTGTTCATTCAGAGAAGCATGTAAGACCTCTAACATAGGTCTTCTCATTTAGATTTCCCCTTCTCCATTTCTACTAGTTGGATGAGCTTGAACACACAGAGAAAAAGGTTGAGTATAGGCATGGAGCTTCCCAGTGTGGACACAGGTTCATGATTGGACCAAAGCTCCCCTTGTAGACGGCTCATATTTTCCATCAAGACCTCATCGGTTGAATTTTATAACCAAGCACAAAGAAGTAACCAAGCACAGAGAAGACCGACTCAAGACTGGCCAAAACTACAGTGTCACAAGTCTCTTCATATCTCAGCCACATACTCATTCAAAAGCTAGAACTGAGTAGATGCCAGCACTTATTTTCAGAAAACAAAAATAGTAAGGTATTAAGCAAACCAAACAAAACAAAAAACAAAAATAGAAAGCAAGGAAAAACAAAGTGAAAATAATAAGCAGCAAGCAGACTATGTACATGGTGTGAGGCGCGGCCCAGCCTACTGGAAATAGTGTTTGAGATATTGGTCGTTGACAAGAAGGTTGTCAATCTTCCCATCAGGTGATTGCAGATGTTACGTGTGTGGGCCAAGCTTCTCATGGACTGTGTATGGATCAATCCATAGTGATTTGAACTTCATATGCTTTCCTTTGCCTTCATGGGATTTATCACATTTCAATACCAAGTCACCAACACCAAAGTTAGCTTTCCTTGCAGACTTCTTATCGAATCATCTCTTGATATGGTTCTGGTGGAGTGTAAGTTTTTATTTTTCTTTCATCCTTTCTTCTTGAAGCTTGTAGAGTGTGTCCATCATACGTTGAACTAGTTGGCAAGGCTTGCCTTGGGATCCTCGAGATAGTTGAAGTGCAGGCAAGTAGATATTGGGTGGTAGGATGGCCTCTTTACCATAGAACAGGAAGTACGGTGAGGTATTCAGAGAGGGTTTGGTGTTACATAGTCAACCCATAATGCATTCGTTAGGGCAGAATGCCGATTGCACTGCTTAGAGTAAACGGTATTTTTTATTATGCGGATAAGGTTTTTGTTCGTGGATTCTGCGAGACCGTTTCCCTGAGGGTAGTAGTTAGATGAGTGTTTCGGAAAAATACCATTTTGTAATGCAAAACCATAAAGTTTCAAAGATGAAAAGTACGTCGCATTATAAAAAACAAGTAATACCAGAATGCCAAAGCATGAGATGATGTTCTATTGGAGGAAGTTGATGACCTCCTTGTCATTCACTTGCTTAAGCATAACTGCTTTTGTCCACCACATGAAGTAATCAGTTGATGTCAGAATGTAGCGGTGTTTTTTTGATGAATGTGGGAATATTTCCCCAATGATGTCCAGGCCCCATTGTTGGAATGGTTCGGTCACTACAACAAGATGCAGTGGGGCTGCTGACCTTTGTGTTCTGTCGGCGCATCGCTAACAGACCATGCACTTGTAGGCATAAGCATGTGCATCCTTGAATAATGTGGTCTAGTAGAAATCAGTTCGCATAACTTTGTGTGCAGTGGTGTTTCCCGCAAAGTGACCCCCGACAGGTCCATCATGCAGATCTTGTAGTACCTTCTCTAATTCATGTACCTCCAGGCACCTGAGCAAAACTCTGTTGCGGTGCTTCCTATAAAGCACCCCACTCACCACTTGATATCCTAAATCTTTGAGGCGAAAAGCCCTCTTCTATCTTATGGAAAAGTGAGAGGGTACGCTGACGTGCTCAAGGTACTGCCGCACATCTACGTACCAAGATTTTCTGTCTTTAGTGGGTGTTGATCATACTACATCATACATTTCCTTCCTGCTCCCAGCTAGCGAGCTCTTCCTCCTCCTACACGTGTACTGCTTCAGATGCTAGTCTACAAAGCCAATGGCCTTTGACCATGTGAGTTGGATTGATCTCAAGATCATATTCTTGCAAACCTATTATCCAGTTCGCACGTCATTCACCCAGTTCTTGTTGTACAAGCAGTGTGCAGACTGCTGGGTAAGGGATGTAGACTATGCAGTGGTTCTTCAACAAGTAGTGTCTGAAGTTTTTCACCTCCTTGTAAACTGTATATGCTTGTTTTTCAATGGTGAGGTAGTTTATTTTGGGTCCCTACATGCTTGCGCTCATGAAGGAGATGGGACATTCGTCGTTCATCTCATCCTTCTGAGTGAAACTGTAGTGAGAAAATTATCGGAGGGAAAGGTGTATAGCAGGAAATCTTTTTTGAAGTCTGGGATGTAGAGTGCATGCACTTCTATAATAGCCTACTTGATATAGGTGAATGCATACGTTTCCCTCTTACCCTAGTTGTAGATTGCATCCTTCTTGATCATGTCCTGCATGGGTTTGACTATATGCGCATAATACGAGATGAACTTTCGGAGGAAGTTTATCTTACCCAAGAAGGACTGCATGGCTTTCTTGTTGGCTGGGTGAGGGATTTGTGTAATAGTCCAGACCCGGTCCGGATCAACCTTGCTCCCACTTTTGGAAACGATGTATCCAAGAAGGTTCCCCTCAAACACTATGAATATGCTCATTTTGGGATTCAAGGAAATCCCGTATTTCCGGCATCACTCAAATATTTTCTTCAGATGGCGTATGTGGTCCTTATGTTTCCTTTAGAACACAGTCACATCATCGAGGTATACCACTATGCTTTTTCTGATGAGTCCACGAAAGGCGATGTCCATGGTGCACTGAAACGTTGCACCTACATTCACAAGCCCAAATGGCATTCATCTGTATGTGAACGTACCCCACTTGGTATGGAAGGTAGTTTTGAGTCTGTCAGGTTTTGCTACTAGAACCTGATTGTATCCTGAAAAACCGTCGAGTAAAGAAAACATCTATGACCTAGATACTATTTGCAGAATGTGGTCCATAAATGGCGCAAGGTAGTCTTCGTTGTCTGAGGCATGGTTCACATTCCGTAAATCAACACACAAGCGGATTTCCCCAGACTTCTTGCATATAGGAACAAGGTTTGAAACCCAGGTAGAATGATCAACTTTGTATATGATCTGTGCATCCAAAATCTTGGTGAGCTCTTTCTATATGATGGGTTCAAGTGATGGATGTACTTTTCTCAGCTTCTGCTGATATGGCTTGACCCCTTCTTTGATCGGAATGATGTGTTGGATTATCTACATGTCATAAGTTTTCAGATCATCGTACGTCCACATGAACACATCTCGGTATTGTTTGAACAAGAGGAGAAAGGCTTTCCACTTTTGTTGTGTGCAACACGTACTGATATTGATGAACTTCGGATCTTGTTCTATTCCTAAGTTGATCATCTCATGCATCATGGTGGAACTATGGGTTTTGTTGTTCGTAGGCCCCTGAAAGCATTCTTGCAAGTCATAAATTTTTTCCAATGATGCCACTCCCTTCGGGATGAGGTGGCCTTTCTTGCTACCAGCTTCTACTTGCAAAGATTGCTTGTGCTCGTCTTCATCTATCGCTGCATCCTTGAAGGTGTCAGTGTTGGCCATGAAATGCATTATCTGTTGATCATCATCAAACACATGTAAGTTAGTTATGTTATCCAAGATAGATGGTCTATATAAAATTTCAATATTAAATCTATCCCTAATCGGTGACATCCTAGAGGCTGCGTTTGCTAGAGCATTGGCAGTTACATTACACATACATGGTACAACAGTGATGTTAAATGCTTGGAAGTTAAACATCACTCGCCATACCTCTTGCTGGTAACTTTTGAGAAGCGGTGATAAACAGTGAATGGTGTTACGTACCTGTCGTACCACTATATCCGAATCACCTACCACTTTGAGTGCGACCACGTTGAGGCTGATGGCTTTCTGCAAGCCCAATACAAGTGATCCATATTCAATGACATTGTTCATGCACTCGAACTCCAAGTGACTTGAAATTAGATGTTTCCTATAGTTTGGGTCAATCAAGACATACCCGGCTCCTAAGATGTCTTGTGTCTTTGATCCGTCGAAATACATGGTCCACAACTCATCTGTACATGGACCATTCAACATGCTTGCACTACTACTACTGTTGTTTCTAATACTACTACTACTATTGGTACAATGTACTATACATGCTTCATTCCCATCAATTGGGCAAGGAAGGAGACCCAACTGTGTGTCTGATGGGGTTGGAGCTAGCTGTGTAGGATAACACCCAAGCATCGTTTCCAGGAGGCAGTTGCCAAACATGAGTTCTGCAAAGGCCAACAGTTCATTTTCACCATTAATGGGAGTGCTATTGTGCCTCATACACCTCTCGGATAACACCCAGATTTGATTGTTTTTACCCCTGTATGGAAGCCACATGTGCGACCAGTCCATAGTGAAATATCCCTTCTGCTTGCTGGACCAGTCTCTGCTGAGTAGTAAGCCATATGATTCCGGTATGTCCACAACAATAAAGTTGATCCATTGGTGGACTTGACCGTTGTGAGACAGTCAGATGACCACATATCAAAGTTCACCAATGGTTGGTACAAATGTTCGATCAAGTTGGATGATTTGTGTGGATGTCTTGCTCCATTGTGCATTGATCTTTCTGGCAATGGAGAGTGGCATAATGTTGGCTACTGCACCGGAATCAACCAAGCAGTTGTCAACATTATAGTTGAATATTTTGAATGAGAGTAGGAATGGAGGGAAACCTAAGTTTGCTTCTTCCATCTGGAGTGTGTTTAGCACAATTGAAAGTGATCCGAGAGGTTTCACTGCTCCCTTGCTGGTATAGGTTGCACTGTCCATTGTTGTTTTTCCCAGTGCATGTAGCAGGATGTCCCGTTGACTCTAGATCTTAGCTAACTTAATGTTGATAGTGTTGGACCCACCAACATTCAGGGGATCACCCTGGTATGAAGTCCCAACTAGACCTCACACCATTTGGTGTGGGAGTCCCATCCGGTATGCTGGTTTGGTTTCCATTGTCTTAAGGATTTGCCTCAACTCTTGCTTGTCAGCACAATAGAGTGGTCTGTTTTACCTTCAAGAAGTGAGGTTCGTGTGCTTGGTGAATGCTAGTGTACTTGTGTTAATGGTTATTTCGTTGTAAGGGGAGAGGGTGAGAGTGAGTCCTAAGTTGGTTGGGATGAAGTCCTGACTCGGCTAGGAACACACAACACAATAGGACATAAACAGCTTCCGGAGAAGTAGTCCACATGGATGTGGCAGTAAAAACACGCAAGGTAAGATAACACATACATCACTCAATCGATGAGTCTAAACGAGTGCAACGGTTATTACAGCAAGATTTATGCGAAAGGTTTGTCTGATGTCCGAGGAGATAGCCAACACGGGCAAGGCAACGTTAACAACATATACAACAGATTGCCATTAACAGATTATGTATTACAACAAGTGAAATAGTTCAAGTGTTCTACATAGGTTAAAGCAACATGCATTACAAGTGTTCAAGATTAGTCTTACAACAGTTACAATACATTTGTGAAAACATATTGGCCTGTTAGTAGGCTTTTGAATTAAGCGAAAGTTCCAACACACATCGTTACACCATACATCACTAACCCCATGACCGGGGCATTAGAGCCACTACTTACTCCTCAAAGAAAATATTATAGACTCTCTTGGCTATGTGGGAGGAGATGAGGTGAAAATTCCTTTGCATGTACAAATGAGGGGGTATTTATAGCCAAGGGTGAAACTAACCCTTGTGGCTGTTTGATTACCCTCATGACTATTTGACTTCCATGACTTTTTGACTTTTACATGACTCTTAGTACAACAAGTGGGTCTCTTGGACTTCCACGTTACATTACATTCATTGGCAACATAGCCCATAGTAGAGATGTGGGCGACATGACTCGACATGACAGTGTTGGTACATTTGTGCTGTTGCTGGAGTGCATGTCAAGCTACAGTGCTGCTAGGTGATGGATATCTTCATGGTGTAGCATAGCTTCACCTCCGCATGGAAAAGTGCGTGGAGTCTACAATGGTCTTTGGTTCGCTTGATGATGCTTTGGCACGTTGTTCCTTTCTTGCATGTTGGAAGGCTTAACAGGATAATTTGTTCGCGAAAGGTGCGTGTTCGTATGTTCATCCATCCATAAGCACATGTTGCATGTTTGCTCATCCTTCCATCCATGAACACATCTTTGCATGATTATCCGTTCGCGATCACATCTCTTCGCATGCATCATTCGTTCGTCCGTTGGTGAACCTATCCTTCTACATGTGCTCCTTTCGTTCATCCCTTTCATTATCAAGACATGTTTGTTAGTGTACCTATCCCTACAGTCACTCATGATGAGATGACATCAATCCAAAAACCTCCTAGTCTACCATGACACATGATCATTTCGGATGCAGGTGACTGGGAGAGGCAACAAGGTTGCGAAGCGGGATGATGGCCCCAGGCACTACTGATGAAAACTGCGCAAGGGTCCCTGAGTGATGAATATGGTCAATCCAAGTTGATAGTGACTGTCCGCGAGGTCCCACTGAGCTGGAAGGAAAAATTGCGCAAATTTTGAGAGGGACAGTCCAGGCTGCAGGAAGGAAAGGTAGGAAAAATCTGCATAGTTTCCAGAGCGAGCGGGTAGCAGGAGATGCAAGGAAAAATTTGTGCAATTTTCTAGAGGAACAGGTCGAGCTGCAAGGAGGATCAACAGCCAGAAATTGCGTAGTTTTTTGGAGGAACTGGTCGGGAGCCTTGCAGTCAAAACTGCGTAATTCCCATAGGGAACTGGAAGTTCACTGCTGGGTCACTAGCAACAGAAACTGTGTAATTCTAAATGGGAACTAACAGCCAGCTGCTAGGAGCTACTGGTGAGGAAAACTACACTGAGGCTGATAGGCTAGCCTGTTGATCATCTCTGTGTAGTTTCTAAGCTAAGCAGACTATTGTTTAGCACAAGGCCTGCTCATGAAAACTGTGAAGTTTCCTGGATGAGTAGATGGTTAGCTGTCGGGAAGACTAACTGGGAAAACAATGTAATTTTCTGGGGAGAGAGGGATGGGAACTTGGTGTCTATCTATCCTGTGTGCATAATTTCCTTAGTTAGAAGAGCAGGCAAGGTCAGTAGCCTCTGTGCAATTTTTTAGGGGAGTGAGTTCCGGGGTGGCTGTCGAGTCCGACTATCTAGGTGGTCAGCATGAAATTTGATTGGATTTCTTGTGATCAGTGTAGCTTGGAAAGACTTTCTTGGTGCTTCTGTGATGTTCTGGGTGATATTCGATTGAATCTATGATGGGGTGATGGTCCAGTGTCAGAGGGGAGTCAGGTCATCAAAACTTCAGCAAAATGACTGTGTATGAACGATCGAAAGATGCATAGGTGATCATGCAAACACACACTCATATGACTCGACGACGAAGTGACTCAAAACATCCAGACACACATGTTCAACATGACTGACCGACGGTGCAAGCAACAAGTGTGACACTCATGACTGATCGTTGATCGACTGTGACGATGCTTGCATGACAGTGAATGTGACTCTGTGTGTGAGTGCGACAAATGCTTTCATAGCGAACACAACAAGTACACACGAAGCGAAGACTTTGAGCATAACCAGAACATGGTCGCAAGCATGACTTAGACACCAACATGCAAAAACTTGGGTGAAATGAACAAGCAAGGCGGATGCAAAGACTCCCAAGGGCTCACGGAGTGAACCTGAGGGTGTGCAGTCATCAAGCAAAACTCCCAAGGGAGGCTTCGAAATTAGGTGCAGGCCAAAATTTTGGAGGGTGGTTGTAGCCGCTACAACACTTGGTGACACACTGGTAGAACTCCAGCTTCTCTATTTTGGTTCATTGCTAGCACAATACCTTGGTCTTTTGGGGAGTATTCAATCATTGCGCAGGTTATTTCAACTTCCCCACTTACCCCATGGACATACATGGTTCACCCTTTGCCAACTCAGTCAAACACAATCAAAAGTTCAACTTAGATCTTAGTGTTTCAAATCTGGGAAGGGTAGTTTAGCTCGCGAGTTGAATATTTTTAGAGTATAAGTTTTCATCTCTAGTGTTGTTCCACTACCAGCAGGCCTGGACAGTACCCCAGCAAAGTCACGCAGGAACACACACATTGATCCACTGCCAGCAAGCCTAGTCAGTACCCCGGTGGAGTTGTATGCTTCACCTCTCTGCACAGGAAGCCTTTATCTTCTTTGGCCTTTGTATTTTTCAAGAGGACTGTGAATAGGCACTTATTTATTTTTGGGGCAGAAGAGGGATCCCAACTTATTGAGAGCAAAATACGTTGTTCCTTCAGATTATCATGTAAGACCTCTAACATAGGTTTGCTCGTTTGGATTTTCCCCTTCCCGTTTCTACTAGTTGGATGAGCTTGAACACACAGGGAAGAAGGCTAAGTACAGGCATGGGGCTTCCCAGTGTGGACACAGGTTCATGGTAGGACCAAAACTTCCCTTGCGGACGGCTCGTATTTTATGTCAAGACTTCATCAGCCGAAGGTTATAACCAAGCAAAGATAAAACAAACACAAAACTGTCCAAGTGTTACAGTGTCACAAGTCTCTTCCAATTTCAGTCACATACTCTATTCAAAAGCCAAAACATAGTAGTTGGCAACACTTATTTCCATAAACAAAAATAGTAATATACCAATTAAACAAAACAAACATAAGCAAAATTAGTAAGCAGAATAAAAAAAAATGAAAACAAAGATAATAAACAAAGTAAACAAGATGAAAACAACAAGCATTAAGCAAACTATGTACAAGGCACAGGCACAGCTCGGCCTACTGAAAGTAATGCTTGAGATCTTGGCTACTGACAGGAAGGTTATCAACCCTCCCATCAAGTGATTACAGATGATACATGTGTGGGCCAAGGCTCTTGTGGACCAGTGTAAGTCCACCAGGCTGTGTTACTAGAACCTAGTGCCATTATGTTGGCTTGTTGGGGCTTGACCTGGGTTCGGAGATGATTTAGCCAAACAAATCGCGGTACTACTGGCACTTCGGCAATAGTCCGCGGAGTGCAAACTGAGGTCTCACCCAAAGTAGTATGGGAGGGTGCTAGAACCAGGTTTCCACACCCTAGAGATGTTTGAGGGTTCAAGTGGTCTGCAATTCGACCTTGCGCACACGTTTCTACGTGCACTTACCCGTTCCTCACAGCCTGAGGTGCTGCCTTCGTGCAACCCTACTCAAGGGCCGAACAATGTTATTACCCA
This sequence comes from Pinus tabuliformis, assembly GCA_031772625.1. NCBI lineage: Eukaryota > Viridiplantae > Streptophyta > Pinopsida > Pinales > Pinaceae > Pinus > Pinus tabuliformis. The sequence goes on along the minus strand of CM062816.1, from coordinate 1,289,604,124 downwards.
AGTCCTTACTAGTAACCTGATATTACTTGATTAAATTATCTTATTTGTATGCTTTCAGTTATACTTAACAATATTCACAATTCATACAAGTGCGCATAGTAAAGAAACAGTATATTTGAAAATGATATAAAACATGTAATATCTTAGAAAATATACACAGAATTGGTAACAAAACCTTTCTCTATTAATCTCTTCTCCGATTATAGACTCGAATCTACCATGTGCACTCAGGTGCAAGGGTCTGCGCACTCAGTTGTGGACAACTAGGCCTCTGCGCACTCAGCTACAGAGCCTTCTCCTACTCTATGACTCTAGACACACTTCGCACTTCAACTTAATCTCTAAGACCTTTCATGCCCATCCTCTATTCAATGTCTTTACAACTTAGAGCCTCTCTCTATTTATACAATCCCATGGTCCACGAACCATGGGTAGGCCGACATTACATTCAAAACTACGGTAGACAGCCCTATGACTCTAACATACATTTCATGCCCGCAATTCACGGAGCTTTACAACAATATCAACTCAAAACTTGGGCTTTGAGCCCCAAAACATGTCATGGGGGGATTCCATGCCCAATAGGCCCCCAACACAAACATCGTGACTTGCCCTCGAGTCACTCTATCGGTGCAGTAATCATGGCGCAGAGTCTCTCCAACTGCTCTCGAATGGTACTAATGTCCGTAGAACCCTGAGCTGTTGCTTGCTGAACCTGCTGCATCCGTTCCTCTGAGACCTCTGTGTCTACATTGTTTCCTTACATCTGTATCAACATCTGTTGCATATGTTTATAGTGCCGCGCCTTTGTCCTAATCCTTGGAGCGTGCAGACTGTGCTTCGACCGGCTAGTCAGATAGCCGGCCCACCCGTGTAGGGCTTCAAGCAGCTGCCATTTACTTTGCCTGGGAAGGGTTCTCCATTTAGTTTAACTAGATTGACTGCGCCTTCGTCTGTGACATCCTGAACCACGTATGGTCCCAACCAATGCATTTTGAATTTTCCCAAAAAAAATTCAAACTTACTGTCTTACAGCAGCACTAAGTCATTTACCTTGAAGGTGCACAACTTGATATGGTGGTCGTGCTAGACTTTTTCATGATACTTTTGTACCTACTAATGAAATCCAGCCAAGAACCATTCTTCCTTAAGTTCTTCCAATTGCACGAGCCTTTCCTCCGTATCTTCGCGGTCTGTCATCCCTGTGAGCGCTACTATGCGCAAACTAGGTACGATATATTCCATCGGCATGATAGCTTCCACACCATAAACTAACCGGAAAGGTGTTTGTCTCGTCAGTTTCTTGCACATTGTCATGTAAGCCCATAGCACTGCAGGTACGCGCAGGTCCCAATCGCTTCGCTGCACATTGCACACTTTGGTCAGCGCAGTCTCCAATATTTTGTTGAAGGCTTCTATAGTCCCATTGGCTTGTGGGTGGTACAGTGTACTTTTCTGATGATACACCTGGAATTCTTCTATGAGCGAGCTAATGGTTTTGTTCAGGAAATGTGTTACGCGATCACTCATTAAGATTTTTAGACAGCCAAATCAGGTCAACACGTTTTTGAACAAAAACTTCGTAGCCGTAGCGGCCATGTAGTCTTTGACCAGCTACGCTTCCACCCATCGTGTCAAGTACTCTGTCGCGGTGATGATATAACACGCCCATCTTTCCCTGAGGTTTGATAAGTCCCACAAAGTCAATTGCCCATTTCTCAAAAATTTGTAGTGTCATTTTTGGATTCAATGGCATCTCATCCCATCGCGATGGTTTTCGGTCCTTTGACATATATTGCAGACCTTACAGTATGCTTTTGAATCCTGCTGAAGGGTTGGCCACCATAACCCTATGCAAAGAATCTTTTGCGTGGTTGCGTGTCCTGCATAGTTTCCTCCTGCAACGCCCCCATGTGCTTCTGTTGGATAGAATATTCCTTCAGTGCAGTCCCTTTTATCAGAAAGTGGATTATATCTTCGAAGTGCTCGTCCGCGACACGCACCGCAAAGAGTTGTGCATAAGGTAATCCTTCCTCCAAACTAGTAGGTTCCTTGCCCATCTCAATACACGACAAGTGATCCAGTCCTGCGTTTAGGCGTCCAAGTTTGACCATGACCTCAAAGTCATATTCTTGAAATAATAAGAGCCACCTGCATATGCGCCCCCCCAACACAGGCTTATTGACCAAGTATTTCAGTGCGGAATCGTCTGTATACATCTTGAAATGTACCCCTAGCAAATAATGTCAGTATTTTTGGAGCGCATACACCATCACTAACCCCTCACGCTCAGTTGTGGAATAGTTCTTCTCGGTTTTTGATAATCTACAACTTGAAAATGTGATAGGGTGGTCCAATCCCTCGCCGCCCTCTTGCGTGAGCACTGCTCCCAGCATGATACATGACGCATCAACATGGACATGAAACTCCACATCCCATTTTGGGAAGACCAGGATGGGAGCGGAGGCCAATTTCCCCTTTAGGACATCCACACTCTTCATGAAATCATCATCCCAGTAGAATGTGACATATTTTTTCAATAGTTTCTTCATCAGCGCAGTGATTTGAGCATATCTTTTGATGAACTTCTTGTAGTCTCCTGTGTGTCCCAAGGTAGCACGCAGCTGTTTAACACTTCGCAGTGCTTCCAAATTTAGAATTACTACAATCTTTGTAGCATCCACCATCAACCCCTATTTGCAGACCACATGTCCCAACAGGTTTCCAAAGGGAATGAGGAATGTGCACTTCTTAAGGTTTAGCACAATTTGGTGTCGTCGGCATGTATCCAGCATCAAGCATAAACTTGCTACATGGTGTTTAACTAATCCAAAGCTCGTCCAATCATCCAGATAGACCTCAAGGAACTTGTGGATGTATTCTTAATGCGGCAACAGATGCGCGAAAAGATGGCTAGCACATTCTTTAATCCAAATGCATAACGATGTATTGAAAGCAGTCTTGCTCCTGTCTTCCGACGTGATTTTGATCTAGTGGTACCCTGAGAACCCATCCGTGAACGAATATGCTTCTTGTCTGCCAACGTTTTCCAATACTTCATCTGTGAATGGTGTCAGGAATGGGTCATGTACACAAGCGTCATTCAGCTTCCTGAGGTCCACGCATATTCTTATCTCACCCTTCTACTTTTTCTCCTGTACTACCATAGGGCTTACCCAGTCGGATTCTTCCATCGGCTTAATAATTCCAGCTGTGAGCATTTTGTCTAATTCTACGTGGACCTTTTCCTTGTGTTTCCTATTTAAGCAGTAAGGCCTCTGCTTGACCAGCCTCACGTCGGGTTTTAGGGTGATCTTCATCATCCCTTGTTGCACTCACAAGAGACTGCCAGGTCTGTGTTCCTTGCCTTCGCTCAGGTCGCATGCACTATGAAATAAGCATTGGTGCACTATAATTAATAACCCTCATGTTCCTCCACAATAATCTAGTTGGGGCCATCGCTTCGCAACTAGAATTAATACAAGCCTCCCTCCCTCACTTCGTTCTTCAACTCTTCTGTTCTTTCGCACGACTATTTAGAACTTTGAGAAGAGAAGCTAAGAAGCCTTATCTTTCATACCCATACTTCATTAAGGTTGAAATAAATCATTCAGAAGGTTTGTTTACCTCAACCTCTCACTCATTCAGACTCTAATAGAAAGGTAAGGGAAGCTTAGAAAGGCTACTCATCTAAGAAGGCTTTTAATTCCATAATTTTGGTTGGGAATAAGTCTTGGTATTCGCGGAGTAACTCAGCGACCTTATCCACCGTGGCATCATCCCAATAGTCACTGAGCATTGCATACTTTGGTTCCACCTCCTTCCCAATGTTTACCTACTTCATTTTTATCAGCGTGGTGATGTCGGGATCCTCAATCAAGGGTCCTCGAGCCTCGCAATAGCCTTCAATTTCTGGAATGTTAATATTATATGGGTCCTCATCATCCTCCTCAATATTTACATTGTAACACTCTAGCACGTAGCTCAGTTGTGTCGCCCATTCTGGCTGAAGCACTTCCATTGGCTCCTGGGGTATTTTGAAGATAGCTGCTTTTACTACTTGTAGCGCATCATCAACAGTATCCCACCAACAATATTCAAACGTGAAGGTTAACAAGAATCCTTCACGCAAGATGTCCCATTCACTCGTGCCATGGTGGAGCTCCGTCTTAGTATACCAATTCATGGGTATGACATCCAGAGTATGACAGAACAAATGCACCCATTCAGGTTGTGGCTCTTCCCCATAGACCTTGGTCCATTTCGCGAGGTGTGTACGTGGATCATCCCATCCATCATACTTGTTTGCTAGCCGCATTTGTAGTTTCCCAAATCATAGGCACATCATCCTTCTACATCCGTTCCACTCCTCAAAGCTTCTCTGGTGCATACCTCACTACCCTGCGAGCATAGCACCCAGTGCCTATTTCGTAGCATCAAAATGTTGTTGTTCTGGCACTTCTCATTCAATTTTTTTCAGGAATTCATCCACCGCTGTCAACCCATCATACATAGACAGATCCCTTACCTCTGTTGTTACGCAGCACAATGATCTATCATCATGTTGCAATTGAGTGTGGTTACCTCGTGTAACTAGTTCTGTCATCGTTCTATTTCCTCATCTGAATATGATGTGCAAGAGCTTTCACGCTCCCACGAAATCCTGCCATCCGTTGTTGGATTCACCCAATCCTGTTCCCGAGCAGTTATCTTGTAGATACAATCTAGCTCATCATCATGCACTGGCTCTGTGTAGCGTGATCCTTCCGCAGGGTATAAAGGTACCACTATGCATAGTGACTTTTTCTCAAAAATAATCTTGCGCTTCTTGAGATTTATCACCCCATTCATATCAGTGCCCCAATCTATTCTGAGTAGCATGGGATAGGGATTCTTGTCATCAACAATCTCTATCACTTCGAAATCTACAAGCATGCTCACACTTAAAATATCCACCGTTACTCCCTGCAATCTTCCCATGGGTAGGATCTTTTGTTGGTTCTCCATTCGCAATTGAATAGGAGACCACTGCAACACGGGCCTGCCCATGCGCTCCCATGTCTGCTTTGGCAATACATTCACGTCTGATCCTAGATCCAGAATTACTTGGTCCATTTCATACTTCTTGATTTGCGCAGTCAATCTCATTTCCCTTCCTGTTCACGATGTGTGCTTTCTGAGCTTCTGGACTACGCGAGGTCCTCCTGACCCAGCACACCTAGTGATAAGTTCCTGCAGTCCCTTCACCGCTTTGCTGTCACGTAGCAGCTTCATGCATGTCTCCAGAAAGGTAGTGAGCATTGAAGGATCCATCTCCGGTTCTATTTGATCCTTACTACCTAAAGTGGAGGCCTTTGTGAAGCTCTTCTTAGCTTCCATGAATGTCTCCTTCACGTGCTCCAAATCAAATTCAGGTTCCTTTGTAGGAGCCTTGCGAACCCATGCACTTTCTTCAGGTTGCTTGCCCTTGTCATCTCCTGTCATGATACCGCTTTAGAGCACGATGTTTACATTCGGGTCCTCTTCGCGCGGCTCAGACCTCATCATTTGCCAATTATGAGTCGAGGGAGGCTAGAGTATCCCTTCATCGTGCAACCTCGCTATCAGTGTAGGGTAGTCCTCCATCTCATGATCAAACTGAGTACAATATAAACATGATGCTCTCATCGGATTTGTACAATCATGGGCATAATGCCCTAGCCCTCTGCCATCATAACAAATTAGTTGTTCGCGACCCCTTCCTGGTCCCATTCCACCTCGCCCTCGTCTGCGCCCCTGAAATCCAGTGCGCGCAATCTCTGTATTTTGATCGAGGGCTCACATTTTAGTCTGCACTCTGTAGGTAAAAGTCTGATCCATCATCAGTTCATAACTTCTGCAGGTGCACTCATCATGGCATACCGACCTGCAGAAATTACAGAACAATTGTTAGGATGTCTGTGTATACTTCTGTAATATATGACAATTATCTGTAGCATGTTTTCCTCCTATCTGACAAATCACACACCATAATGCAGGTGCCGCGCTCGGTTCGGCTTGTGCCTCTGGTCTTAATGGCATCGGCCCTCCTGTCGCCAAGTAGTTCATGAAGACTGGACAATGATCCTTATCGTGTCCCTGTGCCTTGCACTTTATGCACTATACCCCCTCACGCGCCTCTGGCTGAGTTGTCCTGTCCTATTTCAAACTCTGCATTTCTAGACACAAATTATTCAGTTACGCATGGATTTGTTGGACTCCCAGGATAGGATCTTGTATTGGGGTCTCGTGTAGTCTCATTGCAATCTCCAAAGCTTCAGCCTGGCTAGATAACTTCTGTTGTGACAACGTCATCCTTAAATGTGGCATTAGTGATGCTACAAACCATGCACGGTGTTGTCCATCCGTTAAGGTCATGTTGGCTTTGGGAATCATACTCTCCAGTCTCTAATCTAGATCCCATGGGGTTTCGCCTGGAAGCATCGCGATTTCCTTAAACTCGATAATCAATTGTGTCTCCGATTTTGACCTCCTAAATTCCCTATTCAGCACAACCTGGATATCTGTGATCCCCTCGTTTGGATGGTCAATAGAATGCTTAATGTACCATGTTAGTGCACAATCCTGCAACACGCTTACCATCATTATCTTCTTATATTGTCATCCACGACTCCTTGTGCTTCCCATACAGCTTTTACCACAAACAAAAATTGGTCCAGATCTTCATTCCCTACTCCTTTGAATACCATCAATTTTATCGCTTTCACCATATTGAACTGTTGTGGTGGTGGAGGTGGTGTGGGAAGAGATGGAGGTGAAGATGGTGAGACTAGTGGTGGTGTAGGTGGAGGTGGTATGCGTGGAATTCGTTGCCTTATCAGACTGATCGCACTTCTTGGTGAAACTTTCGTGAGATCTTCCTCACTTTCTCGCCGAGGTGAAATCAAGGGGCTATTTTATATTTTTGCGCTACCTTTGTTTCTATATATCCTCGCACTTCCCGTAGCCCCAAACATCAATTTATTCGCATAACTCGCTTTTCACACAATAGCATTTTAATCCAAGTGTTCAAAGATTTAATGTACTTACCTCGTGGTCCTTTGAGGAAGCGTCGTTCTACCTCGTTGTAGCTAACTGAAGTATCTACTGTGAATTTGGTGATAAACCCTCCTATAATTCAATCGACCCAATGGTCCACAGTGTGTGTGATCTTATCTTCTGATGCTTCTACTCTGTGCACCAATTCTAGAGTCCACAGAAATGGTTTGTCGAGCCTACACCTTCCCTGACTGTCTTCTAGCTTCGTGATCCACTCATACAACTCAGAGGAGAAGGATGCAAAGAAAATTTTGTTGATTTCCGTATATAAGTAGCTCTCTAACCATTGTTCCTTTGATACTCGTGGATTCCTATTTTCCTGCACCACGAACTTGTCAATTTTTCTGTCCAACCACCCTTCAATTTCTTTCTTCATCGGGCTCCAGTGACATGACATCAGGCATCCCTTATGTAGATCCCTGTCCCAGCAACAGAACCATTTGTTGGCTTGTTGGGGCCTGACCCAAGTTCGGAGGTGATTTAGCCAAACAAATCCCGATACTACTGGCCCTTTTGGCAACAGTGCGAAGAGCGCGAACTGAGGTCTCACTTGAAGTAGTATGGGAGGGTGCTAGAACTAGGTTTCCACACCCTAGATAAGTCTGATGGGTTCAAGTGGTCCGCGGTTTGACCTTGCGCACACGTCGCTACACGCACTTACCTATTCCTCGCAGCCTGAGGTGCTACCTTCGCGTAGCCCTACTCGAGGGCCATACTATGTTATTACCCAAGTCCTTACTAGTAACCTGATATTAGTTGATTAACTTAGCTTATTTGTATGCTTTCAATTATACTTAAAATATTCATAATTCATACAAGGGTGCATAGTAAAGAAAAAATATATTCGCAAATGATATCAAACATGTAGTAACTCAGAACAGATACACAGAATTAGTGAAAAAACCTTTCTTTATTAATCTCTTCTCTGATTACAGACTCAACTCTACCCTACGCACTCAGCTACAGGGGTCTGCGCACTCAGCTGCGGACAACTAGGCCTCTGCGCACTCAGCTGTAGAGCCTTCTCCTACTCTACGACTTTAGACACACTTCGCACTTCGACTTAATCTCTAAGACCTTTCATGCCCATCATCTATTCGATGTCTTTACAACTTAGAGCCTCTCTCTATTTATACAATCCCATGGTCCGCGGACCAAGGGTAGGCTGACATTACATTCAAAACTAGGGCAGACAACCCTTTGACTCTAACATACATTTCGCGCCCGTAATTCGTGGAGCTTTACAACAATATCAACTCAAAAATTGGGCTTTGAGCCCCAAAACATACCGTGGGTGGGTTCCATGCCCAACACATTCAAAAACACATTTAAGTGAAGACAACACCACTACTTCAAGTATTACGTGCAACAAAAGCTCAGATGATGGCACGAGGTAGTTGTTTTTATTCCGGTAATGGTTCAAGTTCCTTAAATCAATGCATAAGATGATTTTCCCGGATTTCTTATGTGCGAAATTTAAATTAGAAACCCACGTATGACCATGAAATTTGCAAGTAACCTAAACATCCAACAATTTAGTCAATTCTTTCTGTATAAGGAGTTCAAACGATATATGTGTTTTACCTGACTTTTGCTGCAATGGTTTGGCTCCTCCTTTACTTGGAATCCCATGTTGGGTTATTCGTGTGTCGTATGTACTCAGGTCACCATCTACCCTCGTGGACACATCCTGGTACTATTTGATCAGGTGGTCAAAATCTGACCACTGCTGCGGCGCACAGTTTGTACCAAGACTGACCATCTTCGGATTGTGATTGGTCCCCACGTTGCTTTGTTTGTTCGTAGTGGTGGGCTTGTGGGTTCTTTTGTTTCTTGGTCCTTGACCAAATTTCTACAAATCATAGAGCTTGTTGATAGAACCCAAACCCTCAAGGATGGGGTCGCCTTTCTTGCCCTCAGCTGCAGTTTTTAGATATTGCTCATGCTTCTTGAAAGTATCAACATTGTTTGCAGAGTGTAGTACTACTTTTAGTGCAACCATGTTGAGGCTGGGGGTTCTTGGTTATCCCAACACTAATGCTTCATGCTCAGCAATGTTGTTTGTGAATTTGAACTTCAAGTAGCTTGAAATCATGCATTTTCTGTTGTTTTTGGTGAATGAGCTATACTCGGTGTTATCGAGAAATCTAGTGTCCACTCGGAGCTGCTAGTCCCACTAAGACTGGTAGCTATCTTAGAAACAAACAAACTAAAACTACTTTCACTTTCCTTTATGAGAAGTAGATAGGAGGGGAACAAATGACACCAACCTCAGCCTTGCACTTAGTTCCTTACTTGGTTCCTCTCCCTTCTGATAGGTCCTTGCCGCTTTGCCTTCGTCTACCCAGCTTCAAAGAGCACCTATGGAATCAAAGCAGCATAACACTATCAAAGAACAGAGATCTACAATCATAAAAAATATAGGAACATATATATATTGACCACACAAATGCATATATCATCAAACATACAAGAATGTGGAGGAAAACTTGAATAGCTTTATTAATATCAAGAATAGCAAAGAGGATTACAACCAATTGTTCTGACCCAATGTCATCCTCTCAGCATGAAAGCCCTTCTTCACCTCATGAAAAGTTTAGATCACCCAACACTATGATATTCCACCAAGAAACCAACAGCACTTCCTTACAAGATACAAAATTCCAGCCTCTGGATCTCTGGGATGAGGGATCCATATATAGATGATTGCAAGGGGGTGAGTCAACTTCTAGGATTTTGGTTAGTGTCCTCTCTCTGATAGTTCTTGATTCCACTTGGAGATTGATGATCTCTTACTCATCCCTGGGTGAATTTAGAAAGGCAAGTGTCACAGGAGAAGTTTCTAGAAGATTCCATGACGATCCACCTTGCAAACTGTCTCTGCCATTTATCTACTCTCGCCCATCGCACCCTACAGAAGGGATTTCTAGTATGCATCGCACCCTTTTCACTGAGCAGGTGAGATGCATCGTACCCTCTGCACTGGGCAGTCTGTATGGTCCAGCTTTGACCAGTTCTGAGCAGTTTTCTATGGAGAACCTCTGGGGGATGATATAATCAGTTGATCTTGTTCCTTTAGGGTGTGAAGCAACACTTTTAGGGACTTAGGAGCCCTTGGTTTATGGACATGTATGATTGGGGTTGCAGTGCCCAAAAATGTCTATAACAGTTTCCCCCTAAAGCATGAGGTCGTTAATCTTTTGATGTCGGGTGAAATGCTTTATCATGAGGATCCGAAGTTTTTTCGAGCTGGAAGGCGACCTGTAATAATATACAATACAATACATTATCTTCATAATATTTTTCATGATCTAGCTGAGGCGGGCATTCCCATGCTTAGCTTTATAAATTCATTTTCATGTACATAAGATAGACAACCGTCTGTGTGGTAGACTAATGATTCAGATAGAGTCATCATCCTTTGATTCGGATGATCATCTGTGCAGCAATGATGTACATTTGATGTCTTTATTTTCCTTAATATATCACAACCCGGATGGATGAAACTAGATCCGGGGTCTTCAAACTCGTCCAATCTTCACTCGGAGTACAAGTCGATCCATGTGAGAGATGTTCTGGAGTCGAACATGGAAAGACATCGCCTAATTACAAGCCAATGATGTAAGCTGTTAACAAGCGCAAGAGGAATCACCGATAATGATGATGACCCTCAAGGTACTATAGTACAATTTGCATGGTGTGAAAAGGGACTTGACGTCGAACACCACGCAAAATCTTTCGGTCGAAGGCCATTGATGTAAACCTGTCACCAGAAGTGAGAAACTTGCCATTGAGGCATGCAAGCTTCAAAGTACTGAAAGGGTTGTTCCTAAGTCGACTTCTTGGATAATGAGATGATGTCGACAAGAAGCAACCTGTCGTAGGAGGGCCTTAATGAATCCCACATCTACGACATGGAATGGAGTAAATTATTTTGGAGGTGAAAACGATCTGATGATACAGGGTTCAGGGTGGCGGTCATGAAAGAATGGAGCGTGAATGTATTGCAGCGGATGAGACATAGGTGAATTCTTTGAGTGACTTCTCTTGAACATACCAGCGACACTGACATGGATTGGTAGCGTTAACCCCAAATATGGATGGTGTGATGGACCAATGGTGATATGAATGGTGAACGGAATAACCCAACCCGACTCGGATGTGGAGTGAAAGTGTCATGTTCAAGAGCGACTTGCTACCAATAAAGTTTCTTCAAGTTTTCTTCCCAATTTTTCCCCAGTCATTGCTGACCAGTACCTCTTTATTTTTATCAAGCTTGAGGAGGATAACATATGCTTGTTCTATAATTTTCCCTTCTGCAAACCTGTCGCTATGTTTTAACGAGCCTAGTGACAGTGAAACTCGTTCTTGTCTATATGGACAAGTTTGTCACTATTTGGTTTTAACGAGTTTAACGACAAATATAACTCGATCCTTTTCAATTTTAGAGAGTCTGAAAGGGACGTAAAGGAAACTCCAATAATCCTTTTTCGTCATATAATCCCTTAAGTCCGAAAAAGTATAAAATAATATGAAAGGGATGAATTTTCGGTAATTTTAATGAGCCGAACAAAACAAGCGCTCGATATTTTGTGTAATAATCCCTCAGGTCCAAAAAGATTAAAATCTAGAGGAGGGATAGCACTCCCAGTAGCTTTAACGAGCTGGAGAGGCCAATTGCTCGGCAATATTTTCATATTTTACGAGTCAGATGAAAAGAGCTTAAAGGAGACTCGTTTTTTAGGAACGAGTGATATTCTCGGGTAACTGCTAATTCCAGGTAAGGCTCGGAATTTTCCAATCACGACAGTGTCACAAGGATGGCTAATAGGATCATTCTTCGCAACTGTTCCTCAAAAGGGGTAAACAATCAAATGGAGGTGAATGATCGGCTAAAACAGAGTGGAGGTGATGATGAGAACATGACCAGGGCTCAAAAGTTGATGATAATTCATTCACAATGGTTATTTACCGGAGGTTGGTTCATTTTTTAATGAGCTTAAACTCTGGGGGAACGTTTACTCATTGCTAAGGTTTAATTTTTAACGAGCTTGAACTTCGCATGAAAACTGCTCGTGCTAGTGGTATAATAAGGATGTCTCATTGATAGGTTCAATTTTTAGGGAGCTTGCACCATTCGAAACTTTGCTCCGGATCCTTTCATTATGCAAGCTAGGATCGACCAATCCTACGAGTTTAAAGGGTTGAGAAACTACAAACTAAGAAAATAAATGGTCACTCTTTACTTTTAGGCAAAAAGGTTTGCATGCCCCCAGGCATAGCGAAGTAGAGTTTCCAGGTTACCATATGAAATCTCTCACATATGCAAGATTGCTCCATCTGCGTCGTAGACAAAACACTTCCTTGGCGATGTCTACCGAAATAGACAAAGGTGAGTGGCGCAGTCGCCTCCACTCACATAACTTTGACGAGGGAATCTTATTCTAGTCTAATCCCATTTTCCTAAACGGACGGGTGTGTCAGAATAGTCATATATCCTCCGCAGAAACCTACCCTATACCCAAGGTTTTCCTGTCGAAACAGACCAGGGTGCATGCCCCCTGGGTTTCAGTCATGTCCTCCCGAATCACTCGTGCTCTTCAGGTGGACGGAATAGAGATTGATGAGACATTCCTTGCGTGAAAATACCATTTAGGGATGGCATTTGACTATTAGCTATGTGTGAGTCGGGGAACGAAAGCTGGTTTACGAGCTAGACCACTCAGCCTTCATGCGGAAAACACATTACTCTAAAGAGTGAGGAGACAATGGCCCCCATGCTATAAATATAGTCGCACCCAAGGAGTAGATTATAATATAGAGGTCCTTGGACTACCATTACGTTCATATAAATGGTTTTCCTTCTCAATGTTATGGGAACATTGGGAAGGATCCCTAACGGTTGACTGGTTCCTTTGTTGAAGCCTGTTAGATTTCTCATCTCAGGCAGAAGCGATGGCGAACCAAGCGCTTCCCAAGCAGTCGAGGAAAGGATACTCACAAAAGCCCCTTCATCTATGATGGTACCGACCATGATCATTTTGTAAGCTTGCACAATGATTCGGAATGGTGCATTGGCCGGTAAACGAGGTCTGCCTAGTAGATTCCAATTGAAGGAAATGACTAGGTTGCTTGGAGGTGGGACGGAACAGAAGATCGGATATGACTCTGATGAACTTCCTTCCTGCAGTAAAGGAACAACTAGATTGCCCCCATGTTCATTGGAGTCTGTGTTCACGAAAAGAATTTGAACGGTGTCGTTCTCATTCTCTTCCGTGATTGTATCATCTAAAGATGGACCTTCCAAATACAAGACCGGGTCGACTGCCGCCTCAACCTTTTGAATTTCGTCTGGTATGGATTCAGCGGGTTTATCTTCAATGATAGATGCTTCGACCGACCAAAATGGCATGTCAGTCAGATTTTCAACTAGTGATGGACTCGGAAGGAGCTTCTTGTATCCATGAGGAAGCTGTAGCGGTGAAGTAGGACGGTTATCCAAGACTCTTTTAGCTTCATCTAGGAAGGGACAATGGTGGACGATGTGATCACCTTCACACAGTTTACAAGGAAATTTACATTTCCTTTTCTGTCCAAATGCTTCGCTTTCACTAGTTGATGGTGTACTTTCAACATGATCTTCAGAGGTTGATGACACTAGATTGTGCAAACGAGGAGACCAGTCCCTTAAGATCCGAGGGATGCAAGGAAAATCTCGATGATAGTGGTCTCCTTTGCAAATGACACATGGAGATTTAGGCTTGGACGGTGTAGTGTGCAGATTTTCACTAGATGATGCCCAGTTACCCCTTTTCGCCTTTAGCTCCTTCTTCTTCTTCTCTTTCTTCTCCTTCCCCTTCTTCTCCTTCTTAGTTACTTGACTTTTGGCTTTACCAGCTTTATCAAGTGAAGAGGAAGGAGGAGAGGGAGAATCAGACGAAGTAGAAGGTTGGGGGGTAACTTTAGTATCATCCAGTTGCTGACTCGATTGTTCAAGAATCACAGTGTTCTAAATGACGGAGCTCGAGAAGAGCCATATTGGCAAGCTAATCGTCAATCCTGGAAGTGACAATGTGGCCATATGAGGTGCACCAACATCTCCCCAAGAGGAGAAAGGACTAGGATTTCCTCCAAGGGGAAATCCTTGGTTGGTGGACTCCATTTTTCTCAACCTAAGACCAATGCAGGAATGGTGATATTATTCCAATTAAAATAAATTTTAGACGCTTTGAAACAACTTGTTTTTTCAATTTTTAAGAGTCGAGAAAAAACAAAAGATGACTCTAGTCGCCTTCGATTTTTAATGAGCCTAAAGTGACAAGTGCTCAGATGGACCTTTTCCTTTAAGGAGTCTAAAAATGAATGAAAGAGACTACTCTGGAAATCTATATAGACGGATTACCAAATGAATCGCAAAACTGTAGAATACTTTTTATGGTACAGTAGTCAATCTTCCCGAATGCTGTGTTCAGTGCATTGCGATCAATAGGGCGGCAGACATGGCTTCCTATGGATAAAGGATATAGCCTATTGTGGTCTCCCAATATATACTCGACGGTACATGGGAGCACAAGTCTGTACTGGCACTTGTCGTCTCAAAGAGGAGGAATCACCCAACCAACAGTGAAAGCGACAGTTACCAGGCTTTACGATGCCGAAATACATCTCTAGCCTAGACTTCTAGATGTTGTGCATTGGGTTCCAAAGCGTTTTTATGTTCATTAAATTTATTTTACAGTTGATATTTCTTAAGAAAATTGCCTTTCAAGTTCACCGCGTAATGTAGATATACAATTCCTAAACTGCAATCTAAGATGATAAACAATCGTTTAATCTTCTTTTTGCAATGAAAATCCTAGCTACTAAAGAAAGAGAGATGATATTCTTTCAACATAGAGCAGAGAGCACACACTAGATGCACTGTCCTAAATCAAACCAACAAGCAATCTAAATGAAAATGCACATGCATGTATTTGTTTTCAACTTTCTTAACGTGTGAATGACAAGAAGAATGCTAAGTACAAATCTGAATTATCTTTTCAAAGCGACAGTACTAACAAATTTCTTTTCAAAAACGAAAGGAAGATACGATTTGCTATTTTGAATTGAAAACTACTTTCGACACTTGAAAAACTACTAATTCAAATCAAATACAAGAGTAACTGTATAATCAACCATCAAGAATAATAGAATTCTTTTCTTTGACTGAAAACAACGCTTGCGACACTTTCAAATCAAAAGACGACAGTTTGATTATGCTACTTTTTGTAAAAGAGAACTGTAAATGGCACACAATACATAAAAACATTCACAATTCATTGTACTATGGAGGTAGAATCATGCAAAAGAAGGGAGTTTCTACAGTGGTATATTGATCACAGACAGCAAAACTCATGAATAAAGCTGAAGAGAGTGAACATAGAAACCAAAATCTGAGAGTAGAAGAGGTCTTGTCTGATCAGCGCACCTACAACACAGGGAAAGTGCGATGCAACGCACCTACTGCACATGGGAGGTGCGATGCATCCAGATTCCCAAGAGGAGAAAGTGCGATGGTCCAGGGACGAGACTTCAACTTGGTTCCGGGTCACAGTTTGCAGCTTAGTTTAGGGATTTAGGCCGAGCAAGTGATGTTCAGTAAATATAAATCACAGGGGTTGATCTAATGAGGTTACTAGAGCCACCACTAGGGAAATTAGAATATTTGCAAATCGATTGTTCAGTTTATAAACAAAACCCAGAGATAGACTAAAGTAGCATTGATCTACTTTGCACTTGCATAGCAAATGTAGTTCGAAGGCTAGCTGGCTTGACTTTAGGCTTCGTCTGTAAGTTTACAAAACAAACAAATATAGACAAGAAAACAATCTATTTGCTCCCCAGTGGAGTCACCATTTTGTTATCGGGAAATCTAGTGTCCACTCGGAGCTGCTAGTCCCACTAAGACTGGTAGCTATCTTAGAAACAAACAAACTAAAACTACTTTCGCTTTCCTTTATGAGAAGTAGATAGGAGGGGAAAAAAGGACACCAACTCAGTCTTGTGCTTAGTTCCTTGCTTGGTTCCTCTCCCTTCTGATAGGTCCTTGCCGCTTTGCCTTCGTCTACCCAGCTTCAAAGAGAACCTGTGGAATCAAAGCATCATAACACTATCAAAGAACAGAGATCTACAATCATAAACAATATAGGACCAGATATATGTTGACCACACAAATGCATATATCATCAAACATACAAGAATGTGGAGGAAAACTTGAATAGCTTTATTAATATCAAGAATAGCAAAGAGGATTACAGCCAATTGTTCTGACCCAGTGTCATCCTCCCAGCATGAAAGTCCTTCTTCACCTCATGAAAAGTTTAGATCACCCAACACTATGATATTCCACCAAGAAACCAACAACACTTCCTTACAAGATACAAAATTCCAGCCTCTGGATCTCTGGGATGAGGGATCCATATATAGATGATTGCAGGGGGTGAGTCAGCTTCTGGGATTTTGATTAGTGTCCTCTCTCTGATAGTTCTTGATTCCACTTGGAGATTAATGATCTCTTACTCATCCCTGGGTGAATTCAAAGAGGCAAGTGTCACAGGAGAAGTTTCTAGAAGATTCCATGACGATCCACCTTGCAAATTGTCTCTGCCATTTGTCTACTCTCGCCCATCACACCCTACAGAAGGGATTTCCAGTATGCATCGCACCCTTTTCACTGAGCAGGTGAGATGCATCGCACCCTCTGCACTGGGCAGTCTGTATGGTCCAGCTTTGACCAGTTCTGAGCAATTTTCTGTGGAGAACCTTTGGGGGATGATATAATCAGCTGACCTTGTTCCTTTAGGGTGTGAAGCAACACTTTTAGGGACTTAGGAGCCCTTGGTTTATGGACATGTATGATTGGGGTTGCAGTGCCCAAAAATGTCTACAACACTCGGTCCTTAAGCCATCAGTTGTCTTTGATTCGTCAAAATCCATGGCCCACAGCTTGTTTATAGATGGGCCATTTAGCATGCTTGTACTTATGCTACTACTGCTAATATTGGTGCAATGAACTGTACAGGTTTCATTATCATGATTTGTGCAAGGAAGGATTCTCAACTATGTGTCTGATGAGATTGGAGCTGGCTGTGCAGGATAACACTCCAATGTTGTTTCAAGGAGGCAGTTTCCAAACATGAGTTCTGTGAAGGCCAACAGTTCATTCTCGTCATTAAGGGGAGTGACATTGTGTTTCATATACCTCTCGGATAACACCCATATTTGGTTTCATTTTCCCTTGTACAAAAGCCACATGTGAGACCAGTCTATAGCAAAATATCCATCTAGCTTGTTGGACTAGTCTTTGCTGAGTAATAGACCATATGCTTCTAGTATGTTCACAATGACTATGTTGATGCATTGGTGTACTCGACTGTCATGAGATAGTCAGATGATCACATCTCACATTTCACCAATGGCTGGTACTAATGTTCGATCAAGTTGGATGATTCATGCAGATGTCTCACTCCATTGCACATTGATCTTCTTAGCAATGGAGAGTGGCATGATGTTGGCTACCACGCCAGAATCAACCAAGCAGTTGTGAACATTGTAGTTAAAAACTTCAAAAGAAAGTAGGAATGGAGGGAAACCTGAGTTTTCTTCTTCCATTCGGAGTGTGTTGAGCACAGTGGAAAGTGATCCGGGAGGTTTTCTTGCCCCTTTTTTGGTGGAGGTTGCATTGTCCATTATTGTCTTTCCCATTACGCACAACAGGATATCTCACTAACTCTGGACCTTAGCTAACTCGAACAAACTGATGTTCACTCGAGTTTTCTTCATGTCTTCAACAATGTTGTAGTCCAGAGGTGGTAGACTTACCGAGGTGTCTGGGGTGGAATGGATGTTCGTGTTGTCCGGCAGAGTGTTTTGCAACTTACTGCTCATGGATGTACTCTTATCCACCGTTGTCTTCCTAGACTTGCTTTGTGTTTTCTTCTTTGGGGTGGCCGATGGATTGACCTTCTTCATCAACAGTCTCACCTTCTCTTGCATTTCCCCAAGTGTAGGGGGATCCCCTTTACTCCTAATATTGTAACGATCATTTTGTTTTTGGGGCTGCTTCTCAGTATTCGTCTTTGAAATTACCTGCGAGCATTGATATGCATTCACCACATGCCCAGAACTTGATGTTTCATCAGGTGCAACCTCTTCGTCATCATCAGTGTCTTCCAATTGCTCCTACATATTGCTTTCTGCATCGAGTGTGTGACTGCAGACAGATCTAATGACTTGCTTCCAATCCGAAAAATCTCAGGGTGATGTCGTTCATGGAAGGAACAGAGCTTAGGATCTGTGCACTGTTCGAGTTGGAACATAGGCTTCTGCGTAGTTTTTGAAGTGAACTAGTTGTTGCTTCATGAGCCACTCAATGAGTTGTTTTCCTGTCTCTATCTGGGCAGATGGTTGCTTGCAAATGTGTCTATTTTCCGTTGCTTGAGCTTGGACACTTCTGTGGTCAAGTTCTTGACAAGGCGAATGAGGGTCTCAATATCGGTTGCTTCCTTATCTCTGCCCTTGTTTTCCATTGCTTGGGGCTTCCTGCTCGCATCCTTGGAGTCCTTCATTGATTCATCATCCTTGATGACTATGATTGTGCGCAGGTTCTTCTCAACAGCAATAACCTCTTTGCAACTTTCCAAGAGTGTTGGTTTCATAGCTTGCTTGATGAACTATGCAATGTTGGTTGGCAGTGCGGATGTGTAGTAATCGATAGTGATGGAGTCATGAGGTTTAGTGTCCACTACAAAATTGTTTAGAATACGTGTAAACCTCTAATTGATGTCTTTTAATTTTTATTTTCCCTCCATCTTGAGGCTTCCCAACTCTTTAAGTAGCATGGCTGGGGTTTTTTCATCAGCGAACTTCTCAACGAACATGCATTTGAATGCACCCTAATTCTATATAGAGTTCGGTGGAAGGCTGTGATACCATGCAGCTGCATGACCATCCAAGGTACATGGGAACAATCTACATGCTACATCATCAAACCATACCTCAAGGGTCTGCAACTGTAGGTATAAGTTTTCTAGGTGGTCTTCCGCCTTCACCGTACTGTCAGGGTTGAACTTGATGTTCATTCTCTCCACTCACTTTGGCATCTTGTGCAGAATAGACAGGAGAGCCAGTGGTCCCCGAGTCATCCATTCAAGATTTGGGTCAGCCATCTCTTCTTCTTCTTCTTCCTCTTCCTCTCTTTCAGAGTCTAATGGTTCCCGCTCTGAGTCTATTGGTTCGTCTCTGCCTCTGTCTCCTCTGCTTCCTTCCCCTCCAAATCCTATACCGGAGTTCGATCCCAAGATCACAACAGTGTCTTGTTCACCTTGTCGGAAGACCGGAGGATCCTCTCTGTCTTCAATACCTTCTGCCAAACCTTCATGTGTGGCAAGGACTACTTCTTCCACTAATGATACAACAACTCCTGTGGGAGTGGCTTTTGGCTTCCTTGATGCATATGGAAGATATTGTATGCCTGGGATCAGTCCAATTGCTTTTTCAAACTGGCGAGTGATGGGATGAATGGAGTGAACTTGATGATACGGAATCTCTTGTTCAATCCTTAGAGGTGAGGAGTAACCAACTGCAGAGTCGCTCATAGGTGAGAGGGAGTGTGAGTTACTACCTTGACCAGATAGTTGATGAATGAGTGTGAGGGGATGTTCAGCCATATACAACTAACTACCCTCCTTCTAGCACCTGAAATGTTGACAATGCTGGACCCGCCAACATTCAGGGGATCACCCCAGTATGAAGTCCCAACTAGACCTCACACCGTTTGGTATGGGAGTCCCATCTGGTATGATGGCCTGATTGCCATTGTCTTAAGGATTTGCCTCAACTCTTGCTTGTCAGCAGAGGAGAGTGGTCTTCTTTGCCTTATAGAAGTGAGGTTCATGTGCCTAGTGAATGCTAGTGTACTTGTGTCAATGGTTCTTTCACTATAAGGGGAGAGGGTGAGAGTGAGTCCCAAGTTGGTTGGGATGAAGTCCCAACTCGGCTAGGAACAAACAACATAATAGGACGTGCACAGTTTCTAGAGGAGCATTGCACACAGATGTGGCAGTACCAAAACACAAGGTAATATAACACGTACAACACTCAACGTATGAGTCCGAACGAGTGCAATAGTTTTTACAACAAGCTTTATGCGAAAGGTCTATCTGATGTCTAGGGAGATAGCCACCACGGGTGAGACAACATTAACAACATATACAACACATTTCCATTAACAAATTATGTATTAAAACATGTGAAATAGTTCAAGTGTTCAACATAGGTTAAAGCAACATGCATTACAAGTGTTCAAGATTCGTCCTACAATAGTTACAATACATTTGTGAAAACGTGATGACCTCTTAGAAGGCTTCTGAATTAAGAAAGTTCCAAGACACATCATTACACCATACATCACTAACCCCATGAGCGGGGCATTGGAGCCACTACTTACTCCTCAAAGAAAAGACAACAGACTCTTTTGGCTATGTGGGAGGAGCTGAGATGAAAAGTCCTCTGCATGTACAAATGAGGGGGTATTTATAGCCAAGGGTGAAACTGACCCTTTTGGTTGTTTGATTACCCTCATGACTGTTTGACTTCCATGACTTTTCAACTTTTACATGACTCTTAGTACAACAAGTGGGTCTCTTGGACTTCCACGTTACATTACATTTATTGACAACATAGCCCATAGTAGAGATGTGGGTGACATGACTCATGACATGACTCGACATGACAGTGCTAGTACATTCGTGTTGTTGTTGGAGTGCATGTTGAGCTACAGTGCTGCTAGGTGATGGATATCTTCATGGTGTAGCATAGCTTCACCTCCGCATGGCAAAATTATATGGAATATTCAATGGTCTTTGGTTCACTTGATGATGCTTTGGCACGTTGTTCCTTGCTTGCATGTTGGAAGGCTTGACAGGCTCATCTATTTGCAAAAGGTGCATGTTCGCCCGTTCATCCGTTCGTGAGCACATGTTTCTTATTTTCTCGTCCTCCACCCGCAAACACATCTTTGCATGATTATCCATTCGCAATCACATCCCTTCGTATGCATCATTAATTCGTCCATTGGTGAACCTGTCCTTCTGCATGTGCTCCTTTCATTCATCCCTTTCATTGTCACACAATGTTTTTTAGTGTACCTGTGCCTATAGTCACTCATGACGAGACGACATCAAATCCAAAAATCTCCTAGTCTACCATGACACATGATCATTTCGGATGCAGATGACCGGGAGAGGTAGCAAGGTTGTGAAGCAGGATGATGGCCCTAGGCACTACTGATAAAAACTGTGCAAGAGTCACTGAGTGATGAAGATGGTCAATCCAATTTGACAGTGAATTTTCATGAGGTCTGGCTTGGTTGAAAGGAAAAATTGTGCAAATTTTGAGAGGGATAGTTCAGGCTCCAGGAAGGCAAGGTACGTAGAATCTATGTAGTTTCTGAAACGAGCGGGCAGCAGGGGCTAGAAGGAAAAATTTGTGTAATTTTTTGGAGGAACAGTTCGGGCTGCAAGGAGGATCAGCAGGAAGAAATTGCGCATTTTTTGGGAGGAACTGGCCAGCAGCCTGGCAGTCAAAACTGCACAATTTCTAGAGGGAACTAGTAGTTGGCTGCTAGGTCATTGGCAACAGAAATTGCGCAATTCCGAATGGGAACTAGCAGTCAGCTGCTGGGAGTTGCTCATGAGGAAAACTACACTAAGATTGACAGGCTGGCCTATTGATCATCTCTATGCAGGTTTTGAGTTGAGTGGATTTCTGTGTAGCAGAAGGCCTACTCATGAGAACTGCGCACTTTACTGGATGAGCAGTCGACCAGCTGTCGGGAGGACTGACTGGGAAAACTGTGCAATTTTCTCGGGAGATAGGGATGAGCACTTGGTGTCTGTCTATCCTATCTGTGAAATTTCCTCAGTCATCAGAGCGAGCAAGGTCAGTAGCCTCTACACAATTTTTGAGGGGAGTCAGTCCCAGGGTGGCTGTCGGGTCCGACTTTCCAAGTGATCAGCATGAAAGTTGGTTGGATTTCTTGTGATCAGCACAGCTTGAAAGGACTTTCTTGGTGCTTATGCGTTGTTTTGGGTGACAACCGATCAAGTCAATGACGGGGTGATGGTCCGGCTATGAGAGGGGAGTCCAGTTGTCAGAACTTCATCAAAATGACTAAGTGTATGAACGATCAAAAGATGCATAGGTGATCATGCAAAAACACACTCATATGACTCAACGATGAAGCGACTCAAAACATCCAGACACACGTGTTCAACATGACTGACCAATGGTGCAAGTGACAAGTGCGACACTCGTGACTAATCGTTGATCGACCATGACAACGCTTGCACGACAGTGAATGTGACTCCATGTGTGAGTGCGACAGATGCTTTCATAGCGAACACAACAAGTACACACGAAGCAAAGACTTTGAGCATAACCAGAACATGGTCGCAAGCATGACTTAGACACCAACATGCAGAAACTTGGGTGAAATGAACAATCAAGGTGGATGCAAAGACTCCCAAGGGCTCACGGAGTGAACCTAAGGGTGTGCAGTCATCAAGAAAAACTCCCAAGGGAGGCTCCGAAATTAGGTGCAGGCCAAAATTTTGGAGGGTGGTTGTAGCCGCTACAACACTTGAACAAATTGATGTTCACACTAGTTTTCTTCATGTCATCCACAATGTTGTAATCCAGATGGGGTAGATTCACCGAGGTGTCTGAGGTAAGACTAATTTTCATGTTGTCCGACGGAGTATTCTGCAGTTTGCTGCTCATGGACATACCCTTGTCCACCGTTGTCTTCCTGGGCTTGCTTTACATTTTCTACTTTGGGACGGCTGGTGGATCAACCTTCCTTATCAATAGTCTCATCTTTTCTTGCATTTCCACAACTATGGGGGGAGCCCCCTTACTCTTGAGATTGTAACGATCATTTTTCTTTTGGCGTTGCTTCTCGATGTTCATCTTTAGCGCTACTTCCAAGCACTAATACATGTTTACCACATGCCCAGAACTTGATGCCTCATCAGGTGCAACATCTTTGTCATTATCCGTATCTCCCAGTTGTTCCTACATACTATTGTCCATGTCAAATGTGTGACTGTATACTGAGTCTGCAACTCACTTCCAGTCTGAACAAGAATTCTCTAAGTGACCATCTTCATGAAAAGAACAAAATTCATGGTTTGCGCACCATTCGAGATGGAACACAGAGCTCTACGCAGTTTTCGTCGGGAGACAATTGCTACCTGATGACATGCTTCCTTGTCTCTGTCTAGGTAGATAGTTGCTTGCAGATGTGTCTGTTTATCACTATTTAAGCTCAGACACTTATGATATCAAGTTTTTGACAAGGCGAGTGAGGGTTTCAATACCGCTTGTTTCCTTGTCTTTACCTTTTCTCACCACCACCTGGGATTTCCTGCTCGCGTCTCTAGAGTCCTTTGTTGGTTCATCATACTTAATGACTCCAATCATGCGCAGGTCTTTCTCAATAGCAATAGCCACTTTGCAATCTTCTAGTAATGTTGGTTTTGCAGCTCGCTTGACAAATTGCGCAATGGTGGTCAACAAGTGCGGACATGTAGTAATCAACAGTGATGGAGTCATGAGGTTTCGTGTCTACTACAAAATTTTTCAATATGCGCATAAACCTCTGATTGAATTCTTTTACCTTTTCTTTCCCCTCCATCTTCAATCTTCCCAATTATTTGAGTAACATGGTTGGGGTCTTGTCATCAGTGATTTTTTCAAGAAACATGCATTTGAACACACCCCAATTCTGTATGGAGTTGGATGGAAGGTTGTGATACCATGCAGCTACCCGACCATGCAAGCTACATGGAAACAACCTACATGTTACATCATCATACCGTACCTCAAGGGTCTGCAGTTGCAGGTAGAAGTTGTCCAAGTGGTCTTCTACCTTCACTGTACTGTCAGGGTTAAACTTGATGCTCATTCTCTCCAACTACTATGGCATCTTGTGTAATGCACCCAGGAGAGCTAATGGTCCCTAAGTCATCCATTATAGATTTTGGTCAGCAATCTCTTCTTCTTCTTTGTCCTCCTCCTCTTCTTCAGAATCTAACGGTTTCGGCTCTAAGTTTGTTGGTTCGTCTCCTTCTCCACATTCTCCATTGCCTTCACCAACACTTCCTATACCGGATTTTGAGCCCAAGATTACGAGAGTTTCTCTTTCTCCTTGTCGGAAGATCATAGGATCCTCTCCGTCTTCAATAGCTTCTGTCAGACCTTCAATTGTGGCAAGAACTTCTCCTTCCACTGATGATACAACAACCCCTATGGGAGTGGTTTTGGCTTCCTTGATGTGTATGGAAGATGTTGTATTCCTGGGATCAATTCGACTGCTTTAGCGAATTGGCGAGTGATGGGACGGATAGAGCGAAGGTGGTGATATGGAATTTTGTGCTCAACCCTGGGAGGTGAGGAGTAACCAACTACAGAGTCGTGGATAGGTGAGAGGGAATGTGAGTTACTACCTTGACCAGATGGTTAGTGAGTGAGTATGAGAGGACGTTCAACCATAAACAAATGGTGACCCCCCTTCTAGCACTAGAAATGTTGACGGTGTTGGACCTGCCAACATTCAGGGGATCACCTCAGTATGAAGTCCCAACTAGACCTCACATCGTTTGGTGTGGGAGTCCCATCCGGTATGATGGCCTGGTTTCCATTATCTTAAATGTTTTCCTTAGCTCTTTCTTGTCAACATAGGAGAGTGGTTTTCTTTGTCTTTGAGTAGTGAGTTTCGCGTGCCTGGTGATTGATAGTGTTACTTGTGTCAAGGTTCTTTCACCAGAGAGAGAAAGAGTGGGATTGAGTCCCAAGTCGGATTGGAGGAAACCCAACTCTGTTAGGAACACACAACACAACAGGATGTGTGTAACTTCCAGAGGAGGAATCCACATGGATGTGGAAGTCACAACACATAAGGTAAGCTAGCACCTAAAACACTCAACAGGAAATTTGTGCGAGTTTGATGGTCATTATAGAAACTTTACGTGAAAGTTTACGTTAAAGTTTCTTTCTGATGTTCGAGAGGTAACCAACAAGGGTAGGATAGTGTTAACAACTTATACAACACATTTTCATTAGTATATATGTATTAGAACAGTTGAATGAATCCAAGTGTTAAACACAGGTTAAAGAAACATGCATTACAAGTGTTCAAGATGAATCTTACAAACAGTTACAACACGTGTGAAAACGTGTTGGCCTGTTAGCAGGCTTCTGAATTAAGCGAAAGTTCCAAGACACATCGATACACCATACATCACTAACCCCATGGGCGGGGCATTGGAGCCACTACTTACTCCTCAAAGAAAATATTATAGACTCTCAAGGCTATGTGGGAGGAGCCAAGGTGAAAATTCCTTTGCATGTACAAATGAGGGGGTATTTATAGCCAAGGGTGAAACTAACCCTTGTGACTGTTTGACTTCCCTCATGACTGTTTGACTTCCATGACCTTTCAACTTTACATGACTCTTCATATGACAAGTGGGTCTCTTGGACTTCCATGTTACATTACATTGATCAACAATATGGCCCATAATAGAGATGTGGACGACATGACTCATGACAAGACTCGACATGACAGTGTTGGTACATTTGTGTTGCTGTTAGTGTGCATGTCGAGTTGCAGTGCTACTGGGTGATGGATGTCCTCATGGTGTGTCATAGCTTCACCTCTACATGGCAAGATGTGTGGAGTCTTCGATGGTCATTGGGTTCGTTTGATGTTGCATTCACACATTGCTCCTTGCTTGTATGTTGGCATGCTTGACAGGTTCGTCCATTCGCAAAAAGTATATGTTCGTCTGTCTGTCTGGCCATGAACACATCTTCGCATGTTCGTCTGTCCTTCCATATACGAACACATATTTGTATGATCGTTCATTTCTAAACACATCTCTTTGCATGCATCGTTTGTTCATTCGTTAATGAACACGTCCTTTTACATGTACTCCCCTTGTTCATCCCATCCGTCATCGCGCCATGTTTGTTCGTGTACCTATATCTGCAATCACTCATGACGAGACGACATCAAATCCATAAACCTCCTAGTCTACCATGATGCATGATCATTTCAGATGCAGGTGACTGGAAGAGAAGACAAGGTTATGAAATTGCGCGAGGCAAGTTTTGGGTTGGGATGGAGGCTTCGGGCACTGCTGGAGAAAACTGTGCAGAAATCACTCAAAGATGGTGATAGGAAATCTGGATCGACGGTGACTGTTCACGGGATCTGGCTCGGCTAGAGGACAAATCTGCGCAATTTTTGGGAGGATCAATCTGGGCTGCAAAAAGGCTGGGCAGACAAAATCTGTACAATTTCTGGAGGGAGCGGGCAACAAGATCTTGGAAGAAAAATCTCTATTGTTCCTGGAGGGAACTAGCAACGCGCTGCGTGAACCTTGGCATAAAAAACTACACAATTCCTCGAGGGAACTAGCAGTGGGCTATTGGGAGCTTAGGAGCAAAAACTAGGCAATTCCTGGAGGGAGCTGGTAGTGGGCTGTTAGGAGTTGCTGGCGGGAAAAACTACACTGATGCTGGGAAGCTGGCCTGCTCACCACCTCTACGCAGTTTCTAAGCTGAGCATACTGTTAGACAGCAGAGGGCTTGCTCATGAAATCTGCATAGTTTTCCAGGTGAGCAGTCGGCCGGTTGACTGGTGGGATGGCTAGGAAAACTGCGTAATTTTCTGAGGGAGATAGGGACGGGTACTGGGTGTTTGTTTGTCCTGTCTATGCAATTTTCTCAGTCAGCAGAGCAGGCATGGTCTACAACCTTTATGATATTTTTTAGGGGAGTTAGTCCCGAGGTGACTGTCAGGTCAAACTCTCTGTTTGACCAGCAGGAGGTTTGATTGATCAGCTTGCGGGCAGTGCAACTTCAAATGGCTTGTTGGGTATTTCTGCGCTGCTCTAGGTTGCAATCGATCGAGTCGATGGCGGGGTGAAGGTCTAGCTGTTAGAGGGTGATATGGTCATCAGAACTTCAACAAAACGACTAAGTGTGTGAGCGAGTGAAAAGGTGCATACATGATCTTGCAAACACACACTTACATGACTTGATGACCAGACGACTCAAACCATCCAGACACACATTCTCAACATGATTGACCAGTGGTGCAAGTCGACAAGCATGATGTTTGTGATTGATCGTTGGATGACTGTGACGACGCTTGCGTGAAAATGAATACGACTCTATGTGTGAGCACGACAAATGTTTACATAGCGAACACAACATGTACACACGAAGTGGAGACTTTTTGTACGACTGAAACATGGTCGCAAGTGTGACATTGTTACCAACATGCAAAAGCTTCCCATTGAATGGTTAAGCAAGGTGGGTGCAAAGACTCACACGAGCCCACGGGGTGAGCTCGAGTGCATGTAAACATCAAGTAAAACTTCAAGGGAGGCTCCAAAATTGAATGCAGACCAAAATTTTGGAGGGTGTTGTAGCCACTACAACACTTGCTTATTTGTTGGTTAATGAAAACTGGAGCTAAGAGGCTAGCACCCAGATACACTGAAAGAGAGGAAAGAACTGATTTGACGAGGGTAACTCTCCCGACCAAGTTGAGTCATCTAACTCCCCAGGAGTGAACCCTTTTCCTTATTTTTTGTAGAACATTCTCCCAATCTTCCCCAGATGCCTACTTTAGGGAAATGGGAATCCAAAGATATTTAAAGGAGATTCGATGAGCATCCACAGGGAAGCCCTACAGACAGCCAATTTCCTTCATCGTTTCCACTTAACAATTCCATCCAATCAATTGGAATTTCAGTTTTTTGATCAGTCCCCCAGAAAGAAGAAGATACCAATCTAAGATCTTTTTGAATCTAGATGCAATTGCCAGGAGGCTCCACCAATCAGAAGAGTATCATCGGCAAATTGAGAATGATTAATTTCCCTAACATTCCTTGCAATACTAAGACTCGGGAGAGAACCAGCCAACCTCTCAATTTCAAGATTTCTACTCAAGGCTTCTACCATGATTATATAAGAAGAGGCGAAAGAGGGTAGCCTTGACGAAGACCTTGAAAGGAAACAAAGAAGGGGGTCAAGCGACCATTAATTAATGGGGCGATCCAAGGGGAACTAATACATGTGTTAATCCATAAAATGAATTAATTACTAAAGCCCAACTTTTCCATGACAAGAAAGAGAAAGGAATGGTTTACCCAGTCAAACACATTTTCCATGTCCAGTTTGATGATCATTCCAGCTCCTCCCACTTCTTTTCTTGAATGCATTGCTTCTTGCACCAAGATGATGTTATCAAGGATGTTTCGATGTTGCATGAACCCACCTTGATTCTGTGAGATAATGGATGGAAGCATAGGTTTAATTCTATTGGCAATGAATTTTGTCAAGATTTTATAGGAAGAAATGCAAAGCGAAATGGATTGAAATCTAGAGAAGGAGAAGGGAGTGGCGTATTTTGGAATCATAGCCAAAAAGGATGAGTTGGTGCTTCCCCCTAGCTTTTTTTTTACTCTGCTATATTTCAACATTTTAATGAGGTCTTTTTTTATGGTACTCCAGAAAATTTGGTAAAAATTAATAGAGAATCCATCTAGACCTGGAGCCTTCTCAGTTTCCAAATTCCAAATCGCACTTCGAACTTCTTCTTCTGATATTTCACCAAAAAGTGCTAAATTGGTTGGATGGGAGTTAACATGAGGCATCTCCTGAAGAATTTTGGAGGCAGTGCCTAAAGAAATACAATCTTTATTGAGAATATATTTAAAGAAGTTATAATCCTCCATTTTGATTTCTGCCAAGGAGCTAATTGGTTGCCCTCCCTCAACCTTTATCTCCCTAAATTTGTTCTTGTTCTCACGAGCCATAGCTTGTTTGTGGAACAAGTATTAGATTCCCCGGAGCTCAACCAAATATTGCGTGATTTAAGCCTCCACAAATTTTCCTCTTGCCTACTAAGATTAAATATCTGAGAGGAGAGCCCTTTTTCTTTTTGGATATGTTTTTCTTCAATCCAGATTTTTTCCATCATATTATAGTGCTCTTCTAGCTCATGGACTTTGGATTTTCTTTCTTTCCCTAGGGGTTGGTAATTCTCTTTAAGCCACTTTCTCAACTCTTTTTTGACATTTTTTAGCTTAGTTTCCCAAACATAGCTAGGGGAGCCATGGACCTAGCTAATCCAAGCCTGCCTAACCAAATTCCCAACCTCTTCGAATTGACACCAATCTACATTGAATTTCAAGGGCAACTGTCCAAGGATTTTAGTCTTCTCCATTGAGATCATGATAGGGTGATGATCTGAATCTCCCTATGATTCAATAGACGAAGAACAATCCAGGCCATTGAGAAGCTAGTTTCTATGCAGCATAAATTGATCCAGGAAAGCATCAATATAGTGGTTCTCAAATCATCTATTAGACCAAGTGTATTTCCCATTCTTAGGCTTGATATCAATCAAATCCCATCGTTCCATTGTTTCCTCCATTCTATCTCTAAACGGGTCCCTGTTCAAAGACCCTCCTCTTTTTTCTGTCATATTTAGGACTGTGTTAAAGTCCCCTCCCATTATATTGTTAATGTGGTAGTTCCTTTCCTTTAGCACTTCTAATGAGTCCCAAAATTCAGCCTTATCGCTATATAGAACTGGTCCATAAATATTTATGAAGGGAATTATTTCCCCTGAATCCTTTTCCTCCAGAAGAGCCATAATCCATGACTTTGTCTTAATTTCTTCAACCAAAGTAAAGTTATTGTTTAACCAAAATATGTCGAGCCCTCCTGAAGCTCCCCTTGAGGACCAAGTTGACCTTGAACTTTCTCTCCAAAAATTTCCAACTGCTTTCAGAGCCTCTGTTTCTTCTAACTTTGTTTCTTGAAGAAACACTACATTTAGATATTATTGTTTGATTATGTCTCTAACTGCTAGGATTTTAGCAGGGTTTCCTAGTCCCCTTATGTTCTACGATATTACTTTCATTACTTGTGAATGGAGGGGGAGAGACCACCATCCTTTCCTTCTTTGTTAACCTTTTTCCCTTTCAAAATCTTTGAGATAACTGGTTGATTCCCAAGTTTTTTATTTAGTTCTGCTTCTCTTTCTCTTTGTTCCCTCTTGTTCAGCCTCCCTATTTTCTTCGAAGAGTCGGTTTCTTGACTACTACATTTATCAGCCCAGGATAAATTTTTTGTCATTTTCCGAGTGACAAACTCGAGTTGTGTCCTTGAATAGACTGCCAGGGGGGGATTTAGGGACTGGAACAAACTACAACAGGGTGACTTCACCTCCGCCATCCTTCGGGCTACTTTTCACTACTAATTCCCCTTCAATTATGGGAGCCTCCTCCACAATTGTCCTTTGAGGGGGAGCATCCATTTCCACTTCCTTGTCACTTAGCACTTTGAATGGATTCGAGCAGGATGGAGCAGTGGTGTTGACTACAAGGCCTAGAGGATTTGAAAACAATCATTTTCCTTTCGGGGCTCTTTTTGGTTTTTTCCATTCCTCCTCCTGAGTAGCCGGAGCATCCATGCTTTTATCTTTCCCATCTTTGACGCAGGCTCTGGCAAAGTGTCCATAATTGTGGCAGTGTCTACATTTAAATCGGATTTGTTCATAGTTCATGACTTGTTTGTGCTTCCATTCTCCCGGTTTTAGGTTGATTTCAGCTGGTAGACCCTTCTCCAAATCTACTTCTACACAGATTTTGGCACAGGAAAATTGGGGGCCTTTTGGTTCAAAGTGATCCAACTATTTCCCCACTCCATTACCAATAGCCCGAAGGAAATCATCACTCCAGCAAGAAATAGGGAGACACAGAAGCTTGACCCATACTAGAATAGCAGTAGGGATGTCCTCATCTGGGTTAAATTGAGGGACCATTTGTTCAGATACATCCCTCTGGAGCCAAAGAATTATGGTCCATTTTGGAATACTACCTCCTTGTCCTCCTTATTTTTAAATAAGAAGATAAAAAACTCATTACCAACCGCTGAAAGAGAAATCTCACCCTTCATCTTGGGATTCCATGTTTTCTTTATCCAGACATCCATCAATCTGGGGTAGGGCCACATACCCGTGAACTTCCCAATTAAGGCTCTCTTAGCGTACGCAAGGGAGGTTCGACACGCTCCATTCGGCAAAGAAACATTTTTAACCTCATTGTTTTGTTTGACAAACTTAGAAGCAGTAACAAAAGGTCGCACACGCTTTGAGACGGAGGCCACCAGAAAATAAAAAACGGCAACGGTCTTATTTATTGATTTTATTCTACAAATCAATATTAAATAAAAATTTACTTCTATACAATTTATTACAAAACATATTATACAATAATTATAAATAACAAGATAATATTTGAATTTATTTGTAAAAAAAAAAAAAAACTATACCCCCCACACATATATAAATAATAATAATAATAAAAATTACAAGATTGGAAAAGGAGAAAGTATAACTATTGCAGGGGTTTGTGCTTCGAATCAAATAAACATGAATTTCATCGAGTAGAATTGTGCTTTTAACATATAGTCCATGAAGTAAGAAATCATAACCAATAATAAATTATTTAAAATTATTTGTTTACAACATAATTCCAAAGATTTGCACCACTTTCGACCCAATTTTAATAATGTTTGATTAAACACTTCAACCAAATTTTCATGCCCCCTGCCACCCAGAAACAAAGAATATCAAAAACAAGTGTGCATATACGCTATACATTAGCCATGATCGAGTAACGAAAGAGTGACAAATCATCACCAAAACTCATTATAAATTTGAATACACAATAATCACGCATTAGAAAGATAACTTGGTAGGTAATCTATGTACACGTACAATTAGTATCCCTTAACACTAGAATAATGTTATACTTCTCTCCACTGACTTGTGTATATATAAGATAGCCTTCTATATATAAGATTTACTTTAGAATATATAGAAGAATTAAAGAATAGTAGAATGTCTTAGTTTTTAGTTTCTAGTTTTCAGTTTGGAGTTTCTGAGGTTTGTTATTTAATTGTTGAATTGAGGTTTTTGTGATCTATATCAAGTTTCTGAGAAAAAAATTTTGGCATAAATCACATGATAATGCATTTGTCGACGCATTTCGAATCAACTAGTGTGGTTCATCGTCAGGACAAGTTGAAGAATCAGATCATGGCTGCATATTAAATAGGGAGAGCAAATCTTCCAACGGCTAGGTTTGACTGAAAAAATGGCTATATTAGATCAGAGTAGACAAACTGCTATAATTGACCAAGAAATGGCTAGATTTGACCATTCAAACTGTGTAATTATAATCATATTATTATGCTAAAACAAATATTATTATAATACCTATCATGTGTTATTTTAAGTAAAAAGTTAACAAGATTTGAGATAACAATACTACATCTAAGGAATATTTACAATAATATTGATTGAAATGTTAACATATAATAATAGATCTAGGGAAAATAACTATTAATAATTGAAAGGATTTAATATTAATTAAACTAATAATAATTAATATTATATTATTATTATAATAATGTTATAGTATTAATCTTATTATTAATGGCTTTTGTAACTAATATAAATTTAACAGTAAAGCTATTTAATAGGAATATGTATTAATAGATCTAGAGATATTAGAAATTGTTAGGATTTAATATTAACTAAAATAATATTAATAATTGTTATATTATTTAAACTAGATCATTCAAATTAGTCATGAAAAGGGAATATTTATACTAATATTTAACATATATTATTAGTAATATTAACTAAAGTAATATTAGTTATTATTATATTCTTGTTATAGTAAAAGTATTATTCTTATTATTAATGGTTAGGGTAACTAATTAATATCAATTTATTAGTAAAGTTATCTAATAAATCTAGGGATATTAGTAATTGTAATGATTTATTGTATTATTATTATTAATATAATAGTGTTATAATAATAGTATTATTATTAAAAGATTGGGTAACTAATTACTATAAATTTATTAGTAAAGTTGTCTAAAGGGAACATTAAATATCTTATATTAGATAATTTAACCCATGTAGATAGTCATGAACAAGACTATCTCTTAAATAAAAGAAAGCAAGGGAGATTTCCAAAGAGGATCAAAGAATAATGGCTAAAGAAAGCAGGATCTAGAACAAGCCATTAATAGAGGGAGGGGAGGAAGGGGAAGAAACAACTAGGAAGAGAGGGCAGGGATCCAGCAACTACTGATCTTCCAACTATCATCTCTATTGAGATTGCTTAGCCTTCTTTCAATCTCAATGGCTTCCCTAAATTTTCGGTGATGGAACTACGCAACCTTAGCAATAACATTGGCCTCCTCAATACAAACATGATGTTTGGTCTTCTCCGCATGCTCTGCTAGTGCGGAAGACTTGGTTCTCCCATGTTTTAGGTCAGCTGTGTGCTCATTAATCCTTTGATTAATAGAGCGTCCAGTCTCACCAATATAGGGGGTCCCACAGGAACAAGGAATAATATAGACACCCTTCATGTCCTTAGGGTCGATAGGATCCTTCACTGATTGGAGGGATTTACGAATGGTGTTAAGGGGTCTAAAGGTCGAGGGAACATTATGCTTCTTAAGAATCCTAGCAATCTTATCAGTGGTCCCTTGAACAAAAGGAAGATGGACCCCTGGGACTCGTTCTTTAGGTTCTTTTTTAACTACCGAATTTCTGGAAGCTTTAAGGAAAGCCTTCTGACCAAGGTGTCTACTATAACCATTCTCAGCAAAGACATTAAGGAGATGGGATTTCTCTTTATTGAAGCTCTTTTCATCAGAGATCCTTAGGGCACGAGTAGCGAGGGTGTTGAGAACACCCAACTTTTGAGCCGGGAAATGATGGGAATTGGCATGAAGATATTGCTCCGTATGTGTTTTCTTCCGAAACACTTGGTGGGAGAGGGAACCGTCAATATTCCTTGAAATAAGAATATCAAGGAAAGGGAGGCAACCATCAACTTCCTGTTCCATGGTGAACTTAATGGCAGAGGATTAACAGTTGAGATGTTTGAAGAAGAGATCTAACTCCTCTTGGCCATGAGACCAGATGACATTAGTGTCATCTACAAATCTTTTCCAAAGTTTAGGGAGGAGACAGGCTAAGGCCAAAGCCTTGGACTCAAAATCTTCCATAAAAATATTAGCAACAACAGGGGATAGGGGTGAGCCCATGGCAACACCACAGGTCTATTCAAAGAACTTGCCCTCAAAACTAAAAAAGGTGGAAGTGAGACAGATCTCAACTAACCGAGCGGTATCGGGATCCATTAGGTGGTTGATCACCTCCATGGCCTCCTTTATAGGGATGCAAGTGTAAAGGGAGACTACATCAAAACTAACAAGAATGTCCCCAGTGTCAAGCTTTATGTCCTTGAGCTCTTCAACAAAGGATGTAGAGTCTTTGACGAAGGACTCTGTATGACCAACTAAGGGTTTAAGCTTTAAGGCAAGGAATTTAGCCAGAAGGTAGGTAGGACCACCAATGGTGTTGACAATGGGCCTTAGGGGAGCCCCCTCCTTGTGAATCTTTGGAAGCCCATAGATCCTTGGAGTAATGGGACTGCTCTCAATGAGTTTATGGCAAAGGGAACTTACTGAGCTACTGGATTTGATGGCAAGAGCCACAGTCCTAGAAATCTTCTTTAGAGGGTTCTTGGAAATTTTTTTATAGCTTCCACTATTATATAGATGATCTAACATCTTCTTGCGGTAATCCTCTTTGTCAAGAATGACAGCAGCCCCTCCTTTGTCAGCCTTCAGAACAACGATATCTTTGTTCTAGTTTAAGGATCTAAGGGCAACAAATTCTTCTTTGTTGAGGTTTCTCTGAGGGGGCTTTGCCTTTCTAAGGACAATGACATAATCCTGTCTAATAGTGTCCTTAATATTATCTAGTAAACCTCTAATCCTGAATTCCATGTCACAAATAATGTCATCTACCAGGATCTTCTTAGGGGCCAAGGAAAAATTTAAACCTTTACCCAAAAGCTTAAAAACAGAAGGGGGAAAGGAGAAACTAGACAAATTGATAACTTTATTATTATGAGAGGGAGGGGGAAGATTAATATTATTATTATTACAATTCTTATTATAACTAAACATAAAATTAATGTTTTTGTCAAATTTGTTTATATATTTTAAATTATTACAGTTGTTAATAATCGATAACTTACTATTATTATTAATCTTATTGTTATAATTAAGTGATAAATTATTAATATCAGTATTATTATTATCATTAATAAGAAATAAATTATTACTAATGTTATTATTTTTATTAATGGATATATTATTGTTTTTATTGTTAGTAATTAATACTACGTTGTTGTTGTTGTTGTTATTATTATTATTATTATTATTATTATTATTATTATTATTATTATTATTATTATTATTATTATTACATAAAAAACTTATATCATGATTATTAAGATCCCTGCAGTGGTATAGGTTCGTGCCCTCACTGCCAAGGCAGATAGGGCTCACTATACCTCCGACTGGAACAAAGGATATATTCGGCTTCGACGAGATTGAGAGCTAGTTGACGGACTCGGAGAGGTTCACCAATTGATCCGATAAACCAGCGGGAGATGTATAGCTATGTGAGGAACATGGACTCAGTGTCTTGCCGTGAAAACCAGCATTGGGGTTAGGCGAACCAAGGTTACTCGCATTTGTCTGTGATAGCCTTGTTGGCATATCACTTTTGTGTAATGAAGAACAACTGCAGCGTAATCCACCGCTTGGATCAGGCTGAGTTGAATGGAGCGAATTATTATGCGATGGTTCTGAGGAGCTCAACGCAATGAAAACCCCTAAGTTGGGCTCGATAGATGAAAGATTGTCCATCAAGTTGAGGCAAGATTTATCTGGGTTAATAGCCAAGCAAGAATGCACTTCTGGAACGATGTAATCTGAATTCGATATAGTCTAGAGCGAATTGAGGTGGCTAGAGGAGCTGGCCTCTGCTTCTGATTTCACCAAGTTTTCTTGAAACGTCTGCGAGGGGAGATTCAGAAAGACCGGATGAGCCATAGAATAACCAAGTCTGGAGGGTTGATTTTTTATCAGCCGAAAGTTGGTTGTGGGAAATACCTTCCACGGATTTGAAAGGGTCAATGAACACCGCAAATTTCTGTGCCAATTTTTGAAATTTCGAAGCTTGTTTTTGCCTCCTGATATCTTCCAAATGCATGGATTTCAATGCTAAACATGCATCTATTCTGGCCCAAAGGGAGGCAGAAATCAAGTTCAAAAGTTCCAAATGCAACCTTAGAAGATTCCGAGAGAGCAGATTCAGGGATCGTCTGACCTTGTTGATTTCAGATCTTAATAATGCTAAACTGGCCTTTAGGAAAACCCAATGGTTCTGAGGAGTGTGGAGGCGATGATTAATATGGACAAAGACTGGGATGATGGAGGAGTCTCTGCATCTTTTAAGAAATGCCAAATCTGACTTCAACTTCGAAACTTGCAAGCGTGCCTGTTCAAATTGATGAACCTTAGTTGCAATGGCTTTTCTGTGCAGGGATTCAATTGTTGAATTGAGGCTTCTGTGATCCATATCAAGTTTATGAGAAAAAAATTCGGCGTAAATCACATGATAATACATTTGTCGACGTGTTTCGAACGAATTAGTGTGGTTCATCGTCAAGACAAGTTGAAGAATCAGATCATGGCTACATATTAAATAGGGAGAGCATATCTTCCAACGGTTAGGTTTGACTGAAAAAATGGCTATATTAGATCAGACTGGACAAATGGCTATAATTGACCAAGAAATGGCTAGATTTGACCATTCAAAATGTTTAATTATAATAATATTATTATGCTAAAACAAATATTATTATAATACCTATCATGTGTTATTTTAAGTAAAAAGTTAACAAGATTTGAGATAACAATACTACATCTAGGGAATATTTACAATAATATTGATTGAAATGTTAACATATAATAATAGATCTAGGGAAAATAACTATTAGTAATTGAAAGGATTTAATATTAATTAAACTAATAATAATTAATATTATATTATTATTATAATAATGTTATAGTATTAATCTTATTATTAATGGCTTTTGTAACTAATTAATATAAATTTAATAGTAAAGCTATTTAATGGGAATATGTATTAATAGATCTAGGGATATTAGAAATTGTAAGGATTTAATATTAACTAAAATAATATTAATAATTGTTATATTATTTATACTAGATCATTCAGATTAGTCATGAAAAGGGAATATTTATACTAATATCTAACATATATTATTAGTAATATTAACTAAAGTAATATTAGTTATTATTATATTCTTGTTATAGTAATACTATTAATCTTATTATTAATGGTTAGGGTAACTAATTAATATCAATTTATTAGTAAAGTTATCTAATAGATCTAGGGATATTAGTAATTGTAAAGATTTATTGTATTATTATTATTAATATAATAGTGTTATAATAATAGTATTATTATTAAAAGATTGGATAACTAATTAATATAAATTTATTAGTAAAGTTGTCTAAAGGGAACATTAAATATCTTATATTAGATAATTTAACCCATTTGGATAGTCATGAAAAGGACTATCTCTTAAATAAAAGAAATCAAGGGAGATTTCCAAAGAGGATCAAAGAATAATGGCTAAAGAAAGCAGGATCTAGAACAAGTCATTAATAGAGGGAGGGGAGGAAAGAGAAGAAATGACTAGGAAGAGAGGGCAAGGATCCAACAACTACTGATCTTTCGACCATCATCTCTATTGAGATTGCTTGGCCTTCTTTCAATCTCAATGGCTTCCCTAAATTTTTGGTGATGGAACTATGCAAACTTAGCAATAACATTGGCCTCCTCAATACAAACATGATGTTTGGTCTTCTCCGCATGCTCCGCTAGTGCGGAAGAATTGGTTCTCTCATGTTTTAGGTCAGCTGCATGCTCATTAATCCTTTGATTAATAGAGCGTCCAATCTCACCAATATAGGGGGTTCCACAGGAACAAGGAATAATATACACACCCTTCATGTCCTTAGGGTCGATAGGATCCCACACTGACCTAAGGGATTTACGAATGGTGTTAAGGGATCTAAAGGTCGAGGGAACATTATGCTTCTTAAGAATTCTAGCAATCTTATCAGTGGTCCCTTGAACAAAGGGTGTTTTAAAATTTTGAAAAATAGTGTATTGGGAGATGGGTGGATAAGGTTTGGGGTGGTTTAATAAGTATAAGGAAATATAGAAAAAGCATTTGGTAAAAATAAGGAATATATATATATATATATATATATATATATATATATATGATTTTTAATTTTAATGTCATAGTCAAGCTAACACCAAATTGGCATGTGAGATCTCTTTGTTTGTATGGAGATATTTATTAAAAATAAAGATTATTTTTATTATAAAAATGTGTTTGAGAGGTGGAAGTAATAAGAATTTGGGAGGGGGTTATCAATGTCTAATGAAATTAGATATATCTTTTAACATCTTACAAATATAGACACTATCACATATATTGATTAAGTGAAAACCCCATGTATGAATATAACCCACCAAAACTATAAAAAAACCCTTTTATCAAATTTTTAACATAAATAAATATTAACCAACATAACTACTACAACAATGATAAGAGATGTATAACACTTTATTTTAAAGTTAACTAATGTTATAGTAAATAAGTTGATACTTAATAATAACATGGCTTTGAACTCTATATAACGCTTTCTTTTTCTTTTTCTTTTTCTATGTGGTTCACGGATCTGAGAGATCGGTGACCCCTACATCCATAGAACATTTGTACCAGGCATAT
The DNA here is from genome assembly GCA_031772625.1 of Pinus tabuliformis. Lineage (NCBI taxonomy): Eukaryota > Viridiplantae > Streptophyta > Pinopsida > Pinales > Pinaceae > Pinus > Pinus tabuliformis. Next base: position 1,289,565,143 of record CM062816.1, on the reverse strand, counting down.
CCACTGAAAGGATAACTTCCTACTAGCTCAACCACAGAGCCTTATCCCAAGAGTCTCAAGAGAATTGAACTCATGACTTCTCAATAGCAATGGTGTTTTAACGACAGGGGCTCGACCAATTGAGCTAACCCTCAGAGCTAAACTCTATACAACACTTTAGTAAGAAATGAAAGTAAAAAAATTATATTCATTATTAATTTAAGATGCATAAATTAAGAGAAGAGTATTTGTCTAAATAAAATAAATGTATGGTATAAATTTCGAGTCAATTGTATTTATCTTGGGTGATTGGGAAGAATCATTGTTATTCTCCCCACTTAAATTTAATTTCCATAAGTGACGTAATAAACTCATAATGAGTATATTAATATGATGGCTTTTAAAATCATTATTAAATCGTCTTAAATCCTAAAAAACATTTTATCTTTACTTATAAACTAAAAAATATCAAAAAAATAAGTCATTAATTCAAATAAATTAAATCTATAAATTTAAACTCACTTAAATTATAATATATAAAAAAAAATAGATCATTAATTCAAATAAATTAAATCTATAAATTAGACTCATTTAAACTCTTTAAGATAGGAGTAACCAATAAAAATTTAAACAAATTACTCACATTAATTAATTCAAAAAAAATTAATTAAATAAATAAAATATAGTAATATGATTTTCTTTTATCTTTTATAATTATATTTATTAAGATTGTCAAAATGAACTTAAATTTTATTTATTATATAAGAATATTAAATTCGATGACTAATATATTGTAGTATATAGTTTTACAAAGAGAATATATCATGCTTGTCATATTCTAGAAGGTGCATAATTCGAAGTGCAATCATGCTTAGGTGCAAGAATATAATTAAAATGATAACGAAATGTGATAAGAATGGTTGCTGCAAAATTTATAAAGCTATTTTACATACAGGTGGAAGTTCTAGAAGATTTACATATATTAAATATACTAAAATGTCTACTTCGTTGAAGTTTATTAAATTATGGTCTCTAAAATATTTTACGTATTTCAACATGGTAATCATTGATGCAGGAAAGAGTATAAAATAAGTCACAATTTGACAAAAAATAATCAATTTTTTTCAAGTTAGTGAGGGTTATTGTTTTTGTCAAAAGTAGAAATAAGAAGAATGAAGAATGTCCAATTCAAGCAAATTGGGTTTATATTTCAAGTTTTTTAATCATTAGACATTATGATATAAACTTAGTTCCGATCAAAATAATGAGGTGAGTGTTATATTTACTTTTGAAATTATAATTTTTTTAATTTATTCAATTTATATGATGAGAAATTTATTTACAAGGTCAAATATCACAATATATATGTTTGTGTGAGATGATTGGAAAAATTAAAACATTGGAATGATTTATTTCTTACTCCATTTTCAAAATTCAATATCCCTAGCTTTATTTTCAAAATCTTTCTGAGGTTTCTAATAATTAATAATATTTTTCTCAATACTTGGTGTTAGTCTAAATGGCAATCGAAAGCTTTCGATACTTTATTAATGGTAAGATTGTAGAATCTTGGTTTTATTATATTAATAAGTTTGATTTTATTATATTAAATATATGTTTATAGGGATTGCAAAATTGTTGGAAAACTTTGAGTTGGTTGTGAAGATCATAAATAATTTTCATAGAGAGAAAAAATAAAAAATATATATAGTCTTTGTTAAGTGTTTTAAGTGAGAATGTTGATACTTTGTCAATTTCTCATAAATTATCCTGTATCTCATTTTCCAAATAGAGTAACTAGGATAACTAAAGGTATTCTCCTTTATCTCATTAACTAAAGTTATTGAATTTTCTTTTTTTTTATCTCGCTTTCAAATTTCAATATTTGCATATTTATTTTCTAGATAGAAATAAGCTTTCTAAGAATTAGATTTTATCTTCTTAGTGCTTGGCCACATTGTTAATGAAAATTTTAACCAATAACTAAGTAATTGTAAAATTGCTGTATAATTTTAATTTTATCGATATAAATGATAAATTCACTATTTTGCAAAAACATGTTGAGTTGTTAGTGAATATCATTAATGATTTTTTAAATAATAATAGCTTTTTAATTGAGAAATGCATTCTCTGGCATGTTATATATGTTATATATAATATAAGATATATTTTTTAAATATTATATAGGATTTCTTATTTTATCTTTACGAGAGCACTGATATTATTGAAATCTAGATGACATAGAATACATACAAAATTTATGAGCAATTGAAATAATTTTGTCTAAATTTTTTGGTTCGAAGAGGGCACATTCTTTACTATTGCAAGACGATGCATGTATTCAAAATAGAGATTTATACAATAATCTTTATAATAAATTTCTAAATTTAAAATGACAAAGCAATTTATTTAAGAGGACTTGGGGTAAGAGAGAACCATTTAGCTATGTTTCCATCATGTGTTTCCCCTATTTCTAAAGTGTTAAGGTCAAGGAAGATCATAATTATAGGGGTCGATGAAGATGTGTTTGAGTGATCCAAAGGGGAGAGCCCCTATTATTTTATTGGTCACATAATCTGAAAGCCCTTATCAAGGAACAAGGGGCTTCACATCCACCATTCATCTTTTAAATAATATGCTTGTGCTAGATGAACATATCTAAAGGAATCTTGGCCTAAGATTCTAGTCTCAAAATTTGAATGTAGAGGGGGCAATGTGATGAGTTAAGCTCTTCAAATTCCTCATCTTGATATTCTTGAGTTGGCCCACAAGATAATTTGGCTCTGTGTGTCATAAAACTTGTAGTCATATAGTAGGGGACTTCAAAGGAGACAAGGTAGTTAGTGTCAGGGATATTTCTTTGGTGACCTACAAGATCTAGAAGTCATTATTGGAGATGGTGTGGGGAAATGATGATGCATCAACAAATAAAAGTATTCATAAATAAATTTTCCTGTTGGGCATGGAATCCCCCCAAGGCATGTTTTGGGGCTCAAAGCCCAAGTTTTGACCCAATATTGTTGTAAAGACTCCGCGAATTATGGCAGGGAGTGTGAAATGTATGATAGAGTCACAAGGTTGTCCACCCTAGTTTTGTAATGTAATGTCGGCCTACCGTGGACCATGGGATTGTATAAATAGAGCGAGGCTCTAAATGTAAAAGACAACAAGGAAGTAGTAGAGTGAAGAAAGAGTCTAAGTGACTAAGTGTGTCTTAGGTCGTAGAGTAGGAGAAGGCCTTGCAGCTGGGTGCGCAAAGGCCTAGTAGTCCACAGTTGAGTGTGTGGACCCCTCCAGTTGAGTGCACAGGGCGAAGTCAAGTCTATAACCGAAAAAGGGATTAATAAAGAGAAGTTTGATATCAATTTGTGTATTTGTTCTTGGATTAATGCATGTTTGATATAAATTGCAAATATATTGTTTATTGTTTATGAATGATTTATGTTGTTAAGTATAGCTTCAAGCATGCAAGTAGGCAAAAATAATCAACTAACATTGGAATACTAGTAAGGAATTGGGTAATAATAGCATTCAGCCCCCAAGTAGGGCTGCACAAAGGCAGCATCTCAGGCTATGAGGTATTGTAAAGTGCGCGTAGCGACATGTGTGCAGGGTCGAACCACAAAACACTTGAACTCATCAGACATATCCAGGGTGTAGAAACCTGGTTCTAGCACCCTCCCATACTACTTTAGGTGAGACCTCAGTCCACGCTCCACGGACTATTGCCAAAAGGGCCAGTAGTACCGGGATTTGTTTGGCTAAATCAACTTTGAACCTGGGTCAGGCCCCAATAAGCCAACAAATGGTTCCGTTGTCATGACCGGGATCAGCATAAGAGATGTCTAATGTTGTGTCATTGGAATCTGACAAAGAAATAAATTTAAGAGTGGATGGACATAAAGATTCATGAGTTCACAGTGCAGGAAAATAGGAATCCGCGAGTATCGAAGGAAGAGTGGTTGGAGCGCTACTTATATACATAAATCCACAAAATTTTCTTTGCATCCTTCCCCTTTGAGTTGTACAAGTGGATCGCAAAGCTAGCAGACAATCAGGGAAGGTGTAGGCTCGACAAACCTATTGTGTGGACTCTAGAGTTGGTGCATAGACTAGAAGCATCGGAAGATAAGATTGCATGCGCTATGAACCATTGGCTTGATCAAATTATAGGAGGGTTTATCACCGAGTTCGCAGTAGATACTTCAGTCAGCTATAGTGAGGCAGAACGACACTTCCCCAAAGGACTATGAGGTAAGTACGTTAAATCTTTGAACACTTGGATTAAAATGCTATTGTGTGAAAAGCGGGTTATGCGAATAAATTGATTTTTGGGGCTACACAAAGTGGGAGGATCTACAGAAACGAAGGTAGCGAAGAATTAGAGACTAGTCCCTTGATTTCACCTCCACAGGAGAGCAAGGAGGAGCTCGTGAAAGTTTCACCAAGAAGTGCGATCAGTCTGATAAGATAGCGAATTCCGCGCATACCACCCCCACCTACACCACCACCAGTTTCACCATCTTCACCCCCATCTTTTCCCACACCACCTCCGCCACCACCACAGTTCAATATGGCAAGCGCAATGAAATTGTCAGTGTTCAATTTTAGTTTGTGGTAAAGGTCGTATGGGAAGCACAAGGAATCATGGATGACAATATAAAGAAGGCAACATTGGTGAGCGCATTGCAAGATCACACACTGACATGGTACATTAAGCATTCTAATGACAACCCAAACACAGGGATCGTGGATATCCAATCTGCACTAAACAGGGAATTTAGCAGGCTAAAATCAGGGACACAGTCGATTATTGGATTTAAGGAAATCGCGATGCTTCCAAGTGAGACCCCCTGGGAGCTAGATCAGAGACTGAAGGGTATGATTCGTGAAGCCAACATGACCTTGACAGATGGGCAACACCGCGTATGGTTTGTAGCTTTGCTAACGCCATATCTAAGGACCACTTTGTCACAGCAGAAGCTTTCCACTTAGTGTTTCCAGGAAAACTAGTGTCTTTTTGATCTGCTAGTCCCACTAAGACGAGTAGCTATCTTAGAAACAAATGATCAAAGCAATTTGTGATTTCCTTTATGTAAGATAGATAAGAGAGAAGCAAAGATGACCAACCTGGATCTTCCGCTTGGCTCCTTGCTTGATCTCTCTCTCCCTTGATAGAGTTTGCAACTCCTCTCCTACTTGTCCTGCTTTAGAGAGTACCTGTGGAGTCAAAGTAACAAAACACCATCAAAGCATCTCGATCTATAATATCATAAACAATGCAAAATCAAAAATACATTGAGCATACAATTGCATTCATAAACAAAAAGATTCACAAATGCATGATTATATAGAGGAAAACTCAAAGAACATAATTAATAGTAGAAGTGAGGATTACAACCCCGTTGTCTGATCTAGCATCAAAGCCCTCTTCACTTCATGAAAAGAAAGATCACCCAACAATACAATGTGTCTTCTCACAGATAAACCAACAGCACTTCCTTACAAATTACAAAATTCCAGCTTCCAGATCTCTCAGATGAGGGATCCATTTATAGATGTCTTGCAAGGGTGTGAGTCAGCTCTTGGTTTTTTATTAGCGTCATTCCACTTGTAGTTCTTGGTTTCGCTTGGAGATTCCTTAGATCTCTTACTCATCCCTGGGTGAATTCAGAGAGGCAAGTGTCATATGAAAAGTTTCTGGAAGATTCCATGATCGTCCACTTAGCAAACTATCTCAGACATTTGTCCATCCTCGCTCATTGCACCCTATAGAAGGCCTTTTCAATATGCATCACACCCCCCGTGTGTAGATGGTGAGATGCATCGCACCCTGACAATGGAGTAGTCAGTATGGTCTAGTTTTGGCCAGTTCTGAGTGGTTTTTCAGGTGGAATTTTTGGGGAATGATGTAATCAGTTGACCATGATCCTCTAAGGTATGAAACAACACTTTTAGGGGTTAAAAATCCCTTGTTTTATTGACATATAAGATTGAGGTTGCAGTGCCAAAAATATGTCTATAACAGTTGCCCCCTAAAGCATGAAGTCGTAAATCTTTTGATGTCGAGTAAAATGCTTTATCATGAGGATCCGAGGTATTCGAACTGGAAGGTGACCTGTATAAGATATAATACAATAAATCATCATCATATTATTTTCATGATCTAGCTGAGGCGGGCACTCCCATGCTCAGATTTATAAATTCATTTTCATGTACATAAGACAGATAATTGTCTGTTGTTGCAGACTGGTGATTCTTCACATGAAGAGTCATTTTCCCTGGCTTAGATGACTATCTATGTAGCTTCTGTGTACATTTGATGTCTTTATGTTCCTAAATATATCGTAGCCCGGATGGATGAAACTAGATCAGGGGTCTTCAAAACTCGTTCAATCTTCGCCCGATGTACGAGTTGATCCATGTGAAAAGATGTTCTGAAGTCAAACATGGAAAGACATCGCCTGATTACCAGCCAATAATGTAAGATATTAACAGGTGCGAGAGGAATCACCGATAATGATAATCACCCTCAAGGTACTACAGTAAAATTCACGTGGTGTGAATATATGATCTGACATCGAACACCACGCAAAATCTTTTGGTCAAAGGCCATTGATGTAAACCTGTCGCTGGAAGTGAGAAACATGCCATTGAGGCATGCAAGCTTCAAAGTACTGAAAGCATTGTTTCTAAGTCAACTTATTGGATAATGAGCTGAAGTCGACAAGAAGTGACCCGTCGTAGGAGGGCCTTAATGTATCCCACATCTACGACACGAAATGGAGCAAATTATTTTCTGGAGGTGAAAACAATTTGATGATACAAGGTTCAGGAATGGCGGTCATGAAAAATAAAGGGTGAAGGTATTGCAATGGATGAGGCATTAGCTAGATGGTGAATTCTCTGAATGACTTCTCTTGAACATGTCGAAAACACTAAGATGGATTGGTAGCGTTAACCCCAAAAGATGGATGGTATGGAGGACCAATGGTGATATGACCGGTGAATGGAATAACCCAACCTGACTCAATCATGGTGATGGAGTGAAAGTGTCATGTTCAAGAGCGACCTGCTACCAATAAAATTCTTCAAGTTTTCTTCCCTTTTTCCCTAGTCATTGTTGACTAGTACCTCTTTATTTTTGTCAAGCTTGAGGAGGATAACATATGCTTGTTCTATAATTTTCCCTTCGGGCAAACCTGTCACTATGTTTTAGCGAGCCTAGTGATAGTGAAACTTATTCTTGTCTGGATGGACAAGTTTGTCGCTATTGTTTTAACAAGCTTAACGACAAAGATAACTTGGTCCTTTTCATGTTTAGAGAGTTTGAAAAGGGATGAAAAGGAAACTCCAATAGTCCTTTTTTCATATCATAATCCCTTAAGTCCGAAAAAGTATAAGATAATACGAAAGGGATGACTTTTTTATCGCTTTAGCGAGCCAAAAAAGACAAGCACTCAATCTTTTTGTTTGATAATCCCTCAGGTCCAAAAAGATTAAAATGTACAGGAGGGATGGTGTTTCCTTTACTTTAATGAGCTGGAAATACCAATAGCTCGACAATCTTTTTATATTTAACGAGTCTAAAATGTGTTTAAAATAGATTCATTTTTTGAGGAACGAGTGGTGTTTTAGGGTAGCAACTGGTTCTGGGTAAGCTTGGAACTTCTTAAAACATGGCAGTGTGAAGAGGGTGGCTAACAGAATCACTCATCGCAGTTGTTCCTCAAAATGGTAAACAATCAAGTGGAAGCATATGATCAACCAAAAGAATGGAGGTGACTGTAGGAACACAACCAAGGTTCAAGAAGCTCATAGCAAGGCAATCACAAAGGTTATTTAATGAGGGTGGATTCATTTTTTAATGAGCTTGAACTGGGAGAAACTATGCTCATAGGTGGGTTTATTTTTTAACAAGCTTGAACCTTTCGGAAACATTACTCATACCAATCGTTTAAAGATGTCTCTTATTGGTAGGTTTATTTTTTAACGAGCTTGAACCATACTATAACATTGCTCATTTTGGTGTGGGTTCATTTTTTAGCGACGAGCTCGAAACTTACAGAAAGTATGTTTGGTAGAGTCAAAGATGTCCTTCATTGGTAGGTTCATTTTTAGTGAGCTTGAACTCTACGATAACATATGCTCAGTTTCCTTTTTATGTAAGCTAGAAATGACCAAACTAAAAAGCTAAAAAATGAAATTGGTCATTTTATGCTAGCATAAAAAGATTTGCATGCCCCTAAGCATTGAGAAAAGGAAAGTCTCTAGTAACCATATGGGAACCACTTTAGTTAAGCAGGATGGTTCTATCAACTTGTTTAGACAAAACACTTCCTTGGCTTCATCCGCAGTGCAAACAAAGGTGAATGGTGTGGGTTGGCACTTCCAATCACATAACCTACAAGGAAATCTATCTTTTTAGTTGGGTTTGTCTGCTTAAGCAGACCAGCGTGCATGCCCCCTACGCTTCGTTACATTCGCCAGATTACTCGTGGTAATTAGGTGAATGGAATGAAGGTTGAAGAGATACTCTTGATGTAAGAAGACCATTTAGGGATGATGATTGACTTGGCACTGTGTTTGAACCAAGAAATGAAAGCTGGTCAATTAGCTGGACAATTTTTCCCTCATGCGGGAAACACATCACTCGAAAGAGGGTGGAAACAATAGCTTCCATGCTATAAACATAGTCACGTCCAAGGAGTAGATTGTAATCTAACATCCCTTGGACTACGATCACGTTCAAGTGAACGGTTTTCCTTCTCAAAGTTATCAGCAACTTAGGAAGGATCCCTAACGGCCGACTAGTTCCTTTGTTAAAGCTTTACAAATTTTGTTTACTAGGCATTAGCGTCAGCGAACCAAGTGCTTTCCAAGCAGTTGAGGAAAGGATACTCACTGAAGCCCCTTCATCTATGATAGTGCCAGACACGATCATTTTGTAAACTTGTACTATGATTCAGAATGGTATATTATAAGGAAGGCAAGATCTTGTTAATCGATTCCAATCAAAGGAAATGATCAGATTGCTTGGAGGGGGTACCAAATAAACTGGTAAAATAACCCCCTGAATAACAGGAACTAGGGGATTATCTTCCTATTGTGAAGGAACGGGTGGATTGCCCCCAAGTTCATCGGACTCTGAAGTGAGAAAAAGAATTTGAGCAGTATCGTTCTCACTTTCTCAGCCACTTGGTTACTAGCATCGCTATCTTCACCAAGCGAAGAGGAAGAAGGGGAGGGAGACAGGTTTCCACTGTGGCCACTTCCTCCAGATTACTTGGAGTCAGGAGGGCAAAGTACCCATTAATGAAGGGTCTTTTAGGAGACCTACTCCGACATTTTGAAGCAATTGAGAACTTCCATGGATCAATGGAATGCTTCTAGTAGCTTGTGAACTATTGGGGAAAAAGGTTAGTTGGTCAATGATTGTAATTCCACCTTGGAAGGGAAATGCAATCTTTCTAAAATATGTCGACACAACGGCAGCCATAGCATAAATCCAGGGCCTTCCCAGTAAGATATTGTAGTCAATGTTTCCATCAATGACCTCGACTTCAATTTCTACTGTCTTGCCCCCCAGTTCAACCTGCAAGTTACTTAATATCCCATACGGCGTGTATGTTCTTCCATCAAATGCTTTTAATGTCATTGATGATCGTGATAAGGGTGGTGAGCCTAAATTTTTCTAGCAACTCATTGACATAATACAAGTGGATGCCCCCTCATCAATGATTGTTCGATGAACAGTTTTATTGAGGGCTTTTACCTATATAAGGAAAGAGAGTTGGGCCGAAAACTAAGGTTCATATCCTTTATGGTTAAAGGCCACAAGATTGGAATCCGTTGGGTCAATCCCACCTATTGCTGATAACAAAGCCTGCTTTTGGGAGGGGAAATTTTGCAGTACTTCAAGTGTCGACATAGTGGATGGCGATTGCACCAGATCTCCCACTATATTATAATTCTGTGCTGCTTGAGCACGAGGATTAAATGTTGATTTATGTACTACTCCCTTTGGTGGATTTATATTTAGCTCAGGAATGATGGGCAGAACAACTTCAGGGGAAGTTGTCATTGAACTACTGGGTTGATCTATAGCCTTGTGGTTCGACAATGGTCGATTCCCATAATCTTTATTCTGTGTTGATATCAATGCATCATTTTGCTTTTTTGATATGGATAGCATAAGCACTTGGGATTTGGAAGCATGATCGATAGCAACCAAATTGGTTTCTGGGCTTGGAAATGGATCAGTCAACACTGTTGAGGTACTTGAATTCTTTAAAAATTTCATAACCTCAACTTTATGTGGACAATCTTTCGTGAAATTTTTGTCGTCACATATGTAACATGGATAACGAGGTTTCTTTTACCCGGTAGAGTTTTGAGAAGATTTTTCAGGAGATGAATTTTCCTGTTTCTTCTTATTATTTTTCTCTTTCTTCTTGCCCCATGGTTGCTTTCGATTTTTGGCTTTGTCAGACGACACGACATTAATCTCGTAGGCAAGAGGTTCTTCATTTGCTTTTTGACTAGAAACTGCAAGGGCTTTTTTAGATGTAGCCTTTGCGGTTTTTGTGCTTGTTGTACCGATCACACCATCACTGGTGTGAAAGTCCCTGTTTGATTTAGGAGGGGGAGGAATGGAAAACTCTGGTCTAGGAGCGTCAGGAATTTTGTTGTAGAGAGTGCCAAACTGAGTATAGATTAGGTCTAAATATTGTGCACGAGAAATGACTTGCTCTTCAGTGACAACTCCTCCCTTGGCCACATCCTTAGTAATGGAGGGAAATAATGACTTAATAAACCATTCAGCTAAATGCTAATCAGGAACATACGTCTTTACCATTTGACGACGATGCCACCACTCATGAATATGATCAGATATGTGAGTGTCTGTTGTGTGTTTAAAATTGGTAAGGAGTTCTGTTCCCATTTCGTACCTTATGGGTAATTGAAAATGGGTTAAAAAGGTAGTGGCAAGGGTGCTGAAGTTATTGAACGAAGCTCTAGGCAACTCAATATACCATTTTGCTGTCAGAACAGTGAGCGTTCTCTGAAAGAGGTGAAGCCTAATCGAATCATCATTCTATTAGAGCCTAGATTTACCTCAGGCTGAAAAGGTAAGATTCTAGGTCCACATCAAACCATGCTCAGCCTCGTAGCTAGCCCTACGAGGACAGGAGAGGGTTCTGTCTGGGTCAATCTCAGCAAAAGATAATCAATGGGGCTGGAGATGACTGAAATACAACCTAATTTTAGGCTAGGTATGAAGTGCAAGGATTTGATTTGATTTTTGGGGGTTTTTTTTGGAAAAAGGGAAAGGCAAATTTGGGTCCGGGGATGAGGCCAAATTTTTGCAGAGTTCTGGTTGGGGCGAGGTAGCATGGAAAATTTTAGGGGCTAATGTTCGCCCAGTGGGCTAATTTTCCATGATTTTTCCAAAAAAAAGATTCGCCAATTTCCAATTTTATAAAAGACGATTCGCCCAAATTTTAGAATATAAAATTATTTTACCTTAAAAATCGCCAACATTATAGAGAGACTATATATAAAATAATTATAAATTTGATTAATTTTACAAATATATCAATAAACATTTATAATTTTCATATTAGGGATTAGTGAGATTCGCCAATGTTTTAAACTTCAAGAAAATTTTCCATCCTTAAAATTTTCCTTGCGAGGTAGGCAGTAGTTTTGATGCTTTAGATTAAATGAATGGATGGAAAATACCACTGAGGAGCTGAAGAGGGCAAGAGGCTGCACGAATCCTCTCCACACTAATGAAAACATATAAAACTAAACAAATTTTAAGGCAGAGCACAGCAAGCCAAATGAATTCTACCTTTGTCACCCAATTTGTTTGATTTCAGAAGCAAAGAGAAGGGAAATGGCATACATAAAACATCAATGAACTTACAATCACATGAAGAAACACACCATCAAAACACAAAACACAGAGCCACAAGGATCCCAACAAGTGTTGCAAAACCCTGGTCTTTCCTTTGCCAAAAATGCAGAAATCAGATGTACAATGGAGTGCCAAGCAATCCCAAGTGTCCAACCCTGAAAATGACTGAGAAATTACATGATATAGACAAGCCTAACTCCTTCCCATGCCTCTAGGGGTCAAGCTCATCATTCTAGGAGCTGTTTCAACCATATCTAAACAAGGAACTGAAAAATAGGCAATGAAACAACTTGCCTCTATATGTTAGGAAACTGATTCATTCAGTTGTTTTTCACTTTTTAGTGAATGAATCTACTAAAACAAGTAAATATGTGCCAATATTACATCATGTTCATTAACAATCTGATAGGTATGTATAGAGGCGTGAGAAGCGGCCCTCACAACTGAAGTATCTGATAATGAGTCTCATCAACGGTGCATAGGATTCTTTCAAAAACCGGAAAGGGAACACCCTGCTGAGCTGTCTCATATAGCTAGGCCTGATATATGGTTCATAATATGCTCTTTCCACATGCATTCTTTTGTTCCACTCCTCACCTATATTCGGTATTCCTGTTGCCTAAGAAATGGTCTCTGGTGTCAAGGTAAAATTTACACCAGCAAGAGTTACCTGACCATCATGCAAATGTAAAACAAACAACCAAGCCAACTCCTGATGATGCTGAACCTGGGCAATCAATTCACAATACTGAAAACATGACTGTTGTTGGAAACATGTCATGGAAAGTGGGCAGGCTTGCAGTTCAGTCAAAGAGGTGGGCTCTTCTCTAACATGTCTGCCACCCTTACGAGGCCTCTTCGGTGCATGAAGCTCTATGGCAGAATCATTGTCTTGCTCATATGATGAATCAGTGTCTGTCATGATGATGTAAATGTGTAGGTCAAGTATGTGTTTGGTTTATTTTGAAAATGAGAAATAGATGTTTTGTTTTCAATGCCAATGTGCCACAGGAAAATGAGGGACTGTGAGGAATATGGGACAGTGGGAAAAGTGGATGGTGGAATTTTCCAAGTGAAACTTGAAATGAGAAAACAGTAACTTGACTGTGTTTAGGGAGTGGGGATTGGAAATTTACAAATGATATGGGAGAGGGAATGACAGGATTTTAGGATAGGGAAAATGGGAAGCAAGGATATGAGCGGTTTGGGAGTTTAGAGCATAAGGGATTAACTATAATGATAGGATTATGAAAGGGAGGGGATCACAAGTGGGAAAGGAGACTTCGCACCAAAATCACAATTTCAAACACCAACTTCACCGCCCAAAGGAGCAGATTTTAATATACACATAGGGTTTGTATTTTCAAACTTTAAACCTTTAAATCTTCCCTCCAAACAATACCCAACACAAGCTAAATTCAATAGCAAGAACTCTCGAACTTACTTGGAGCAAAAGAAATGGCGTTATTTGAGTTTTGATGACAGCAGCGATATAAAACTGGCCTGTCAGCTCTATGCGCTGCGCACAAACCCAGTGCATCGTGCCTCCTGGATGCACTGCGACAATGCAACTTTACACAAAAAAATCAGCCCAATGCACCGCACGGCCTATGTGCACCGCGACCTCCTCCAATGTGGCGCCCGCACTTCCAGCACACAGTTTTGGCTCTTCAAACACAAAATTCGCTCTTTCCAACTCAAGTCCACTTCAATTGATCTCTTGGCATACCAATGGTGTTTTAAACAATGAAAATGTCTTACACAATGATGGGTTTGATTTTTGCTTCTCAAAAACCCACTTTCTTATGTTTTAGCTTTGGCACTTTTTCATTTTAATGCAACTCTGTTCTTTTTGTTTCCTCTTTGATTTTTTGGCTTAAAATGATGAAATTCTTGTTAATTTTTTGCAGGGGTGATGGCATTAAGTTTCGGCAAAGGATGACCAGGGTTGCATCTGAAATATCCAAGAACTGAAAATTTTGAAATTTACATGATAATTTATTACAAAAGATGAAATGTCGAATTTTAGTCATAGTCCAGCAATATGACGATGAAACTTTTGAAATAAAAACATGTTTAGAACCTCCCTCTGGACTGTTGGCATTATTGGACATTTTAAATATTGATTCACTAAACCCTAGACCTAATAACTAAACTGACCCTTTGCTGACCAAGAGACCAAATATTGACTTTCATTGATTGGAAAATGATTTTTATGGACGTTGATGAAAAGACCTGTGCCAGGAGGTACATGACATGAGGGGAATGAGTGACAAGGCCCTTCCGTCAGATTATGGCATGGCCCTAATGGAATGCAGATGAATGAACTGTATGAGACACCTAAAATGAAATGCAATAAGAGAAATGATCTTTGATGGAGGGATGTAAAGACCGACTCTAACACTGGCTCCAATGGGGATGGTAGCTCCTGGGAGGTGCCAAGAATGACAGATCTCTGGGAGAGATAGACAATGCCTTCATCCATTGGGCTGGAGTCCATTATTTTGACAAATTAACACATGACTCTTGACTTATTTATTGACTGAACTTGACTGAAACCGACTTAATTATGAAACCGAAATGACTGAAAAACGGACTCAAAAAACTAAACCGAAAACTGAAATCTTTCTTCAGAATTATAACCTTCACTTCAGGCCCCAGACTAAAGAAAAGATCACAACAAACACTTGCAATGAAACTGAAAGAAAAATGGTATTTACAATGACAATGTAAACAACAGAAACAACTCAGAAATGATACCGCTTGAGCAGCCGACCACTGATCGGCCCTCTTGGACAATCTTTCCCGTTCATCTCTTTCAGAAGAAAGGCATTCTGACCTTGATACCCTGCAATCTTAAAGGGACCTTTCCAGAGATTTTCAAGCTTACTGTGCTTGCCCTTTTCCTCATTCCTTGCATCCCATTTCAGCACCACATCATCCAACTGAAATTTGTCCGCCTTTTCCTTTCTATCATAAATTTTCTTAATTCTCTCTTGCAGCTTAAACGTGTTTTGAAAAACATCTTCCCGTGTCTGTTGCAAATGGATCATTTGATTTAGTCTTCTCTGTATTAGATCATCTTCACTACCAGCCTCCTGAAGAAGTTTGACTACCAAAGCTGCGAGAGAGGTAGGAAACACTGTATCAACTCCATAAACTATCTCAAAGGGGGACATACCAATGGATTTCTTCTGACTCACTCGATCCGCCCAAAGTGCATGGACCAACTTCTTATGCCAACTCTTCTTGTTTATTTCCAGCAACCTTTTAAAGATATTGACCAAAGATTTGTTAGAAGACTCCGCCAATCCGTTGCCCTGCGGATGATAGGCAGTTGAGTGCCCCAAAGTAATGTGATACTTATGACAAAACTCAACCATCCTTTTTGATTTGAAAGCTACTGCGTTATCAGTGAATAACTTATTTGGGCAACCAAAGCGAGACAAAATGTTATTCTCAAGGAATGAGATTATTACTGCATCTGTAGCTTGTCTGGTGGGAATTGCTTCGATCCATTTGGTGAAATAATCTGTAGCCATGAGGATCCATCTATGCTGACCTGAAGAAGTAGGATGAATTTCACCAATGAAATCCAACCCCCACTGCTGAAAAGGGGCACTCACCTCAATGTGCTTAAGCGGCAAAGGCTGTAATTTCTGCCTTCCTTCAAAAATCTGACAGTTGTGACAACTCTTGACAGTCTTATACACATCAACAAACAATGTTGGCCAATAATATCCTGCTCTTAGAATTTTATTTGCCGTTGCTTTCCAAAAAAGGTGATCACCACAATCTCCTTAATGGAAATCTTCCATGACTTGCTTTGCTTCTTCTTCCACCAAACAATTCAATAAAACACCACCGGGATCTTTCCAATAAAGTGCAAAATTCAAAATACAAAACTTAACAGCCTTTAACTTAAGAGTTCTAGATTTTTTTCTAGCCATACCAGGTGGTGGGGACAAATTCTGAACCACATATATGATATCTGAATACCATGGAGAAAGAACAAATATCTCAGATACCTGAAGTGATGAACCTTCCTCATTCTCATTGGACATAGCAGCAATTAGATTTATGTCTAAGACATGCAAATTCGATTCAGCCATTAACTTTGCCAATCCCTATCCTTTTACAAGCTTTGTGGGCTTTGTTTCCACATCATACTCTAGCAAAGCTACGATCCAATTGCCTCGTCTTCCTTCTGGATCTGTTTGTACCCAAATATCTTTGACAGCAACGTTAGGAACATAAGCTAAAATATGAGAATGCAGAATATATACTCGAAAATCTTTCAATGATTTTACAAGTGCAAGGGCTTGCTTCTCAATAATGTTGTACTTCAAAGCAACATCTCTTATAGTTCGGCTGAAGAAAGCAATTGGTCTTTCGTGCTCACCTTTTTTCTGCATTAATACGGTTGCCATAGTATGCTCCGAAGCAAATGAAAATAGTATAAAATCCTGAGTATAATCTGGGTTGATTAGAACCGGAGCTGAAGAAAGAGCCAATTTTACTAGATTAAAAGATTTTACAGCCTCTTCAGTCCACTTCACTTGGTTGTCCTTCTTAAGCATGTTAGTAATCTCTCTTAGGTGTTCAGCAAGATTAGGCACAAAGCGGCGTAAAAAATTCATCTTACCATTAAAAGATTGAATCTCCTTCTTGTTCCGGGGAAGGTCAATTTGCTGAATCGCCTCTACACGTACTGGATCAATACGAATGCCATCTTTTGAGATAATGTGTCCAAGTAGTTTGCCCTCATCCATGGCAAACAAGCTCTTCTTCGGATTCAGTGACACACCATATTTTCTGCACTTTTGAAAGACAACTTTCAAATGATACATGTGTTCTTCATCTGAATTGGAAAACACCGCCAAATCATCAACTTACACAACCAAAAAGACAGCCTTCCCATTTGAAAAAGCCATATCCATTGCCTGCTAAAATGTGGCACCTGCGTTCTTCAAACCGAAAGGCATTTTAGCGTATTGAAAAGTCCCCCACAGAGTGGTGAACGTTGTTTTGTCTCGGTCATCTTCATGGACCAGAATTTGGTTATATCCCAAATAACCATCGAGTAGTGACATACGAGATGCTCCAACTACTCGCTGAAGTATGTGATCCATTTTTGGCAATGGATAATTGTCCTTCAATGAAACTTTATTGAGATTCCTAAAATCAATGCACAAACAAATCTCGCCTATCTTCTTTCATACGGGCACCAAGTTAGAGATCCAATTAGAAAATCTGATGGGAATGATGATTCCTGATTTGTACAACCTGTTTACCTCCTTCTCAATTGATGGCAACAGTTTTGGATTTAACCTTCTCAACTTCTGTCTGAAAGGTTTCTGATTAGGCTTAATAGGAATAGTGTGCTGAATTATATTAGTATCATATGTCTTCAATTCAGAATAGTCCTAAGCAAACACATCAGTAAATGATGACAACAAACTGATATATTTTGCCTTTACCTTTTGTGGCAATGCTTTGGACAGGTTTACCATCTTTGGATTTTTAGTTGTTCCAATATTCACCTCTTCGATTGCCTTCTCTGTTGGCTGCAATGTTGCTTTGCGGGCTACGTCGTAGTGATCAAAGAGTTCTTCTAAAGGTATCAAGCCTTTAGGAATAATATTATCCTTAAGCTACAACACTTCCATTTGATTGATCTACACATCATCTTTACCATCATCATGTTCTACATCAATTGAGGTATCTTTAAACTTACCTTTGTTTTGCAGAAAATCATTAATCTCCTCGTCATCTTGGAAGACTTGCCAATATCTCTGATTGTCTGGGATAGTTGGACGATGTTTCACATGGATTTCAAATTTATTACTTGAGTTCATAGGAATCTTAAAATTACTCATTGCCTTAGCAAGCGCATCTACAATGCTATTTTGAATTCGAGGCACACACGTCAGGGTATAATCAGAAAACAACTTCAGGATATCTAGAACAGCATTCTAGTATGCCCGCATCTGAGGATGCTTTGCTTGACATTCACCTTTGACTTGCTTAATCACCAATTCGGAGTTTCCATATACAACAATCCTCTTAGCATTCAGCTTTCTTAGAATTTTTAGGCCAGCAATCAAAGCTTCGTACTCAGCCTCATTGTTTGAACAATCAAAAGATAGCTTGTAAGAACATACCCGCACATTACTAGGCACTTTGTTCGGAGCAGAGAAAGGACTGCGTACCCAAATACCAATTCTAGCACCATCATTTCCCACTGCTCCATCGAAATCCATGGTCCAAAAGCCTTCTTCCTCTTCTTCTAAGTGCTGAAACTTTGTTTGCTGTATTTTTTCTGCTTGCTATCCATTATCTTTTTCTGATTGCTGAATAGTATTGTCCTGTTCTTGTCTTTCTTTCTTCAAAACTTATTTGAAATTCTCTGTTATTTATGAAATATCATCTACTACAACTAACTGACTATCAATATCATTGAAACTATCTGAATATAAAACAAAAGACTTTAAATCTGTATACCCATAATTAATCGTATGATTAATCGGTTTCTCCTTGCTTGTAATCATGTATTTCATTTTTTGTTCCTGATAAAGTTCTCATTTGGCCAAACACAGGAATCGTTGCATAGGAGAAATCTAGTTGTAATGTCCCTTACAATTTTTCTCCCCAGGACCTGGAAAGAAGCATACCAAATCTGGGATGAATGTCTGCCAGAACAACATCCATCAAAACATTCTTGGTTGGAATCTGATCCAAACTTACAACCAAGTCTTTAATGAGCCAAATACATCTCACCCTACTAGAATCAAATGAATAAAGATCATGGTATTTCCTTGTGATGTCCAAACCCAACTTCTCCATAATAGCCTTCGACATAATATTGTGGGAAGCACCGGAATCGAACATAGCATTATGCAGCACAAACTCATGCAATCTCAGACTGATATAAAAAGGTGGCACATCGCTGTCTGGAGACTCACCATTTAATGCTGGTCCAAAAATCAGTTCAGGTTGATCATCTTCCACACTCACCATATTAGACATAGGGTCAAAATTCAAAATTTTAGAGACTTGACCTCTATAACTATTGTTCCTCATTAGTTCAACCAAGGGAATGGATACCTTCAATTTAGAAATTTCATTTTCTAAACTAAAAGAAGAAGTATTTTCTACCTCTTTGGCTGGAACATCTTTTCTTTTAGCTTTATCTTTTGATACAATTGGCTGATTTACTCTTTCATTTGCTGGTGGAGACTTGCTAGTAGTAGGATCAACAATTACTTTTCCTTTCTTTGGCACAACAGGTGGCTCATTCTTAGATGTTGGAACTTCCTTTCTCTTCTGGATTGGATTGATGGAGACATTTCTGTTTCTAAGTGAATACTGATGTTGCTGGGTGGACAAAGCATTCATATAACCTCTCCGGTACTCATCCGACTCTTCTTCAAGAGCTGTGTCATTCACCAAGATAAAATCTGCATCCTTCTGTACAACTGAATTTTCTGCATACTCATCATCTTCAGTGATAAAGGTGGGCATATCATCAGGAGTAAAGAAGTGATTTTCTTTGCCTATTACATTGTCTTCATCATCAGATTCGGGACCAACAAAATTATGTTGAAGAGGTGTCTTTACTTGTTGTTGTTGTGATGCCGGTTCTTGTGCTTGCTGCTCATGCTATTTAATCCTGAATTGTGGTTGTTGTTGGCCACGGAAATTAGGATTCCGAATCTACGGTTCAGGCTTATCAAGTGTTAACCTTTCAATCATCTTTTCTACCTTGTGGAGCACTTGATTGGAGGTAGAAGTTTCTTCCTTTATTGAGACTCTCTTCTCGGCTTTCAATCTAGCTCTCTTGTCATTCAAATTTGCCTCAACACTAACGGCAATTTTCTACATTTCTTCTAAGGTAGTTGGATCTCTCTCTCTTAATTGATAAGCCATGTCTAGATCAAAACCATCCGAGAACTTAAGCAAAGTTGACTTTCTAGATAGCCTTAAATCATCAGGAATTGCATTATAAACCGCATTGAATCTAATACAATAGTCTTGCATGGACTCACCGACATTCTGCTTGATCTTGGTATATTCAGAAGTGATTTGAAGAAGATCTTTCTCTACTTCCCAGCGATCCAAAAACTGTCTTTGAAGCTCTTCTAATGTGGGAATACTTCTAGATGCTAAGGCTCTAAACCATTTTCTTACCTCACCGCCGAAAGTTTGCATGAATAATCTCATGGTCACGTTTTCTGCATCAATCTCATGAAGATCGAAGAAATCTGTCATCCTGTCCACATGTTGCTGAGTTGTGGTACTATGAGGAGTTCCATCAAACAATGGAATTTTACTCTGATAATCTGCGGGCATGTCATCCAAAACTTGAGGCAGCGCGAGAGGTGCAAAACGAGCATCCATTGCTCTTGGTGGATTTGCAATCGGTCTTGGTGATGTTGGGGGAGTGGGTGCATCTAATGCATGAGGTGTATGAGGAGGCGTATACGGAGATGAAACAATCTTTGGTATTTTAGGAGTAGAAGGAGTAGATGGAGGCGATAAGACTGCAAATTTTTTATCAGAGATTGTAGGCTGCGGGGGAAGGGTAGGAATGAAAGGAGGTTCGGTGGGAATTCGTGACCTAGATGCAATTGTGGATGACCCAAGGGTTGCAGAAGCAGTCTCTAAGAAATCAGCAATATTAGAAGCCGTAATTGAAGTCTGGCGCTGGTTCAAAATGTAATCATCAATGGATTTATTAGCCCTCTCAGTTTCAAGATTTCGAACAAACTCAGGATTTAAGACAATGGAAGCAACAACGCTTTCAGATTTGGTTTCAAACAAAGACAACTCAAACTGCTCATCAAATTCTTGATCCTCAAGATGCTAAAAACCAATAGGACATAACTGAGCTTTGAAAATGGGAATGATAGAACTTCCTTGACGAATGATTCTTGGAATAAGGTTAGGATTTTCATAGACAGGAGGGGGATCAGGATCCAGATTCGCTCTGGTATGTCTTCTGGAAGCCAGTGTGTTATTATTTCAAGAAATCAAATGGACATAAACAACTCGTTCAGCCTATCAAATTCTAAACTTATCATCCAAAAGCTTAGAATTCTCAGATATACTGGGGTGATCTATAAGTTAGATACTCTGTTTATAAGACTAGACCAGAGATTGACTGAAGTAGCATTTATCTACTTGCACTAATGCAAAGCAAAAGCGTTTCGAAGGCTACCTGGCTAATCTTCAAGCTCCGTCTGTAGTTTATAAAATGAAGAATACCAACAAACAAATAATTTGAGTCCCTAGTAAGGTCACCACTATGTTAGAGCCTAGATTTACCTCAGGCTGAAAAGGTAAGATTCTAGGTCCACATCAAACCACGCTCAGCCTCGTAGCTAGCCCTACGGGGACAGGAGAGGGCCCTCTCCAGGTCAATCTCAACAAAAGATAATCAATGGGGCTGGAGATGACTGAAATACAAACTAATTTTGGGCTAGGTATGAAGTGCAAGGATTTGATTTCATTTTTGGGGGTTTTTTATTGGAAAAAGGGAAAGGCAAATTTGGGTCCGGGGATGAGACCAAATTTTTGCAGAGTTCTGGTTGGGGCGAGGTAGGCAGTAGTTTTGATGCTTTAGATTAAATGAATGGATGGAAAATACCACTGAGGAGCTGAAGATGAAAATAGGCTGCAAGAATCCTCTCCAAACTGATGAAAACATATAAAACTAAACAGATTTTAAGGCAGAGCATAGCAAGCCAAATGAATTCTACCTTTGTCACTCAATTTGTTTAATTTCAGAAGTAAAGAGAAGGGAAATGGCATACATAAAACATCAATGAACTTACAATTACATGAATAAACACACCATCAAAAAATAGGGCCACAAGGATCCCAACAAGTGCTGCAAAACCCTGGTCTTTGCTTTGCCAAAAATGCAAAAATCAGATGTACAATGGAGTGCCAAGCAATCCCAAGTGTCAAACCCTGAAAATGACTAAGAAATTACATGATATAGACAAGCCTAACTCCTTCCCATGCCTCTAGGGGTCGAGCTCATCATTCTAGGAGCTCTTTCAACCATATCTAAACAAGGAACTAAAAAATATTTGATGAAACAACTTGCCTCTATATGTTAGGAAACTGATTCATTCAGTTGTTTTTCACTTTTTAGTGAATGAATCTACTAAAACAAGTAAATATGTGCCAATATTACATCATGTTCATGAAATTACATCAAGGTAGATCAAGAGTAACATTAAAAAGCAAAACTAGTCAAAACTGGCCGAAATTCTAAGCTGGAGAGTGAAAAACAGGCCAAAATTCTCTATGCGTCGCGCCCAAAACCTATATGCATAGCACAACTTTGGAGCTGATTTTGAGGCACTTCCCGAAGTCCAAATTGAGCCCAAGGTAGCTCGTTGGAAATCCCTACCTGTCTAATTTCCAACCCAAATAGAATGTTTGGATTTGGATGTCATTTTACGTTCCAAAAATTCAATCTCCCAAGACTGCTTCCTGTGGGTGCAAAAGGTGGCAGAGAGGTCATTTTAGGGTGTTTTTGACCCTTTAGGAAACCCAGAGCTTGATGAAATCCTTAGGTAATCCATGAGCATGCATAAATTTTCATAAAAAATCCAGAAATGCAAAGTTTTCCTCCAGAGGATCTCCCAATTATAAGCACACGCCAAGTGGCGCTACGCATTGGGTAGAAAAACCTGTTTTGAAGCCAAAAAAAAAAATTGACAAAATTATCTCCAAATTCCTTGAAATTTGGGCTGGAGGTCTATCATGGAGTATCATGCTCAACCAAGGAAGCCTCAGCCAATATTTGGAGCCTATCATGCCTTTTGCATCGTTCTAGTGCCCTCCTTAGTCTTGCCTTCAGGATTTTGATCCTTGCATTGCAAACATGATTTCATGCCCAATAATGGTTTTTCATGTGCCTGAGCATGTCCTTGTCTTTGTTTGCCTTCAACAATAGCCTCTCAAGGTGAATATTGACCCTCTTGAGCTAAGTCTCTCGATCAGCCTCTATCTCCTGCTCCAATGAGGTGAACTGTATTCTCCTCCTTTGGGTAGCTCGGCGGTTTTGCTGAATGTTTTGTAACTCCATGACTGTATGCTGCTTCTCCAACTGTTTGTTTCACTGCTCCAAATAGTTTATGACCCATTGAGTTCTTTGCAACCTGTCGGTCAAAACATCTATCTCGGCCTTCTGCTCCTGAATAATCTCCCTCAGCTTTGAGCTAGGAGAGCTCACATCATCATCGATGAGGATGAAATCAGTGTCTTGGCCTCCTGAAGGGCCCTCATCCTGCATAGGCTTCTTGCCTCTGTCCTGTACCTGTACCTGTGCTGCTGATGATGGCAACAAGACCCCTTCCACCCTAAGTGGAGATAGTACTCGTCGGGCTGCTGCAAGCAATCCCCTCGTGCCTCTCTGATAGGTGACATATGCCGGCACACTAGTAGTCTCTGCCTCCTGACCTCCATGCTGATATGAAGGTTCACCGGTATGATGGAAAACCTCCTGATGAACTGCTGAAGCTGTGAAAAACTCACGGGAAATGAAATCTTCCCAGGTGATACCTTGCAAACCAAGCTGATGCACAACAATGATCTTGATGAGCGCATAGTGATAAATGTTGTTGTACTGCTGTTCAGGAGTCTTCTTCTGCACAAGAGTAGTCATCCTCTCGATGTTTCGGCAAATGAAATATGGAATGTTCATCATCCTAACTCTCATAAAATTCATCAACAATCTGATATGGTATGTATAGAGGTGTGAGAAGCGGTCCTCACAAGTAAAGTATCTGATAATGAGTCTCATCAACGGCGCATAGGATTCTTTCAAAAACCGGAAAGGGAACACCCTGTTGAGCTGTCTCATATAGCTAGGCTTGATATATGGTTCATAATAGGCTATTTCCACCTGCATTCTTTTGTTCCACTCCTCACCTATATTCGGTATTCCTGTTGCCTAAGAAATGGTCTCTGGTGTCAAGGTAAAATTTACACCAGAAATAGTTACCTGACAATCATGCAAATGTAAAACAAACAACCGAGCCAACTCCTGATGATGCTAAACCTGAGCAATCAATTCACAATACTGAAAACATGATTGTTGTTGGAAACATGTCATGGCAAGTGGGCAGGCTTGCAGTTTAGTCAAAGAGGTGGGCTCTTCTCTAACATGTCTGCCACCCTTACGAGGCCTCCTTGGTGCATGAAGCTCTATGGTAGAATCACCGTCTTGCTCATATGATGAATCAGTGTTTGTCATGATGCTGCAAAGGTGTAGGTCAAGTATGTGTTTGGTTTAGTTTGAAAATGAGAAATAGATGTTTTGTTTTCAATGCCAATTTGCCACGGGAAAATGAGGGACTGTGAGGAATATGGGACAGTGGGAAAAGTGGATGGTGGAATTTGCCAGGTGAAACTTGAAATGAGCAAACAGTAACTTGACTGTGTTTAGGGAGTGGGGATTGGAAATTTACAAATGATATGGGAGAGGGAATGATAGGATTTTAGGATAGGGAAAATGGGAAGCAAGGACATGAGCGGTTTGGGAGTTTAGAGCATAAGGGATTAACTATAATGATAGGATTATGAAAGGGAAGGGATCACAAGTGGGAAAGGAGACTTGGCACCAAAATCACAATTTCAAACACCAACTTCACCGCCCAAAGGAGAAGCTTTTAATATACACATAGGGTTTATATTTTCAAACTTTAAACCTTTAAATATTCCCTCCAAACAATACCCAACACAAGCTAAATTCAATAGCAAGAACTCTCGAACTTACTTGGAGCAAAAGAAATGTCGTTATTTGAGTTTTGATGACAACAATGATATAAAACTAGCCTGTCGGCTCTGTGTGCCATGCACAAACCCAGTGCGCTGCACCTCCTAGATGCGCCACGACAGTGCAACTTTACACAGAAGAAATCGGCCCAATGCATCGCGTGCACTTCCAGCACACAATTTTGGCTCTTCAAACACAAAATTCGCTCTTTCCAACTCAAGTCCACTTCAATTGATCTCTTGGCATACCAATGGTGTTTTAAACAATGAAAATGTCTTACACAGTGATGGGTTTGATTTTTTGCTTCTCAAAAACCCACTTTCTTATGTTTTAGCTTTGGCACTTTTTCATTGTAATACAACTCTATTCTTTTTGTTTCCTCTTTGATTTTTTGGCTTAAAATGATGAAATTCTTGTCAATTTTTTGCATGGATGATGGCATTGAGTTTTGGCAAAGGATGACCAGGGCTACATCTGAAATATCCAAGAACTGAAAATTTTGAAATTTACGTGATAATTTATTACAAAAGACGAAATGTCGAATTTTCTTCAAAACAGAGTTTTGAAGAAAAGTCATAGTCCAGCAATATGATGTTGAAACTTTTGAAATAAAACCTTGTTTAGAACCTCCCTCTAGCCTGCTGGCATTATTGGACATTTTAAAGACTGAATTCACTAAACCCTAGACCTAATAACTAAACTGACCCTTTGTTGACCAAGAGACCAAATATTGACTGTCATTGATTGGAAAATGATTTTTATGGATGTTGATGAAAAGACCTGTGCCAGCAGGTACATGACATGAGGGGAATGAGTGACAAGGCCCTTCCGTCAGATTATGGCATGCCCCTAATGGAATGCAGATGAATGAACTGTATGAGACACCTAAAATGAAATGTAATAAGAGAAATGATCTCTGATGGAGGGATGTAAAGACCGACTCTAACATTGGCTCCAATGGGGATGGTAGCTCCTGGGAGGTGCCAAGAACGATAGATCTCTGGGAGAGATAGACAATGCCTTCATCCATTGGGCTGGAGTCCATTATTTTGACAAATTAACACATGACTCTTGACTTATTTATTGACTGAAACTTGACTGGAACCGACTCAATTATGAAACCGAAATGACTGAAAAACTGACTCAAAAAACTGAACCGAAAACTGAAATCTTTCTTCAGAATTATAACCTTCACTTCAGGCCCCAGACTGAAGAAAAGATCACAACAAACACTTGCAATGAAACTGAAAGAAAAATGGTATTTACAGTGACAATGTAAACAGCAGAAACAACTCAGAAATGATACTGCTTGAGCAGCCGAACATTGATCGGCCCTCCTGGACAATCTTTCCCGTTCATCTCTTTCAGAAGAAAGGCATTCTGACCTCAATACCCTGCAATCTTAAAGGGACCTTTCCAGAGATTTTCAAGCTTACCGTGCTTGCCCTTTTCCTCATTCCTTGCATCCCATTTCAGCACCACATCATCCAACTGAAATTTGTCTGCCTTTTCATTTCTGTCATAAATTTTCTTAATTCTCTCTTGCAGCTTAAACGTGTTTTGAAAAACTTCTTCCCGTGTCTGCTGCAAATGGATCATTTGATTTAGTCTTCTCTTCATTGGATCATCTTCACTACCAGCCTCCTGAAGAAGTTTGACTACCAAAGCTGCGAGAGAGGTAGGAAACACTGTATCAACTCCATAAACTATCTCAAAGGGGGACATACCAATGGATTTCTTCTGACTCACTCGATCTGCCCAAAGTGCATGGACCAACTTCTTATGCCAACTCTTCTTGTTTATTTCCAACAACTTTTTAATGGTATTGACGAAAGATTTGTTAGAAGACTCTGCCAATCTGTTGCCTTGTGGATGATAGGCAGTTGAGTGCCCCAAAGTAATGTGATACTTATGACAAAACTCAACCATCCTTTTTGATTTGAAAGCTGTTGCATTATCAGTGATTAACTTATTCGGGCAACCAAAGCGAGACAAAATGTTATTCTCAAGGAATGAAATTATTACCGCGTCCGTAGCTTGTCTGGTGGGAATTGCTTCGATCCCTTTGGTGAAATAATCTGTTGCCGTGAGGATCCATTTACACTGACCTGATGAAGCAGGATGAATTTAACCAATGAAATCCAACCCCCACTGCTAAAAATGGGCACTCACCTCAATGGGCTTAAGCGGAAAAGGCTGTAATTTCTGCCTTCCTTCAAAAATCTGACAGTTGTGACAACTCTTGACAGTCTTATAAACATCAGCAAACAATGTCAGCCAATAATATCCTGCTCTCAGAATTTTATTTGTCGTTGTTTTCCAAAAAAGGTGACCGCCACAATCTCCTTTATGGAAATCCTCCATGACCTGCTTTGCTTCTTCTTCCACCAAACAATTCAATAAAACACCACCGGGATCTTTCCAATAAAGTGCAAAATTCAAAATACAAAACTTAGCAGCCTTTAACTTAAGAGTTCTAGCTTTGTTTCTAGCCATACCAGGTGGTGGGGACAAATTCTGAACCACATATATGATATCTGAATACCATGGAGAAAGAACAAATATCTCAGATACCTGAAGTGACGAACCTTCCTCATTCTCATTGGACATAGCAGTAATTAGATTTATGTCTAAGACATGCAAATTCGATTCAGCCATTAACTTTACCAATCCGTGTCCTATTACAAGCTTTGTGGGCTTTATTTCCACATCATACTCCAGCAAAGCTGCAATCCACTTGCCTCGTCTTCCTTCTGGATCTGTTTGTACCAAAATATCTTTGACAACAGCATTAGGAACATAAGCTAAAATATGAGAATGCAGAATATATACTCAAAAATCTTTCAATGCTTTTACAAGTGCAAGGGATTGCTTCTCAATAATGTTGTACTTCAAAGTAGTGTTGGCATTATGATTCAAGTGTTGTCCTTGATGGCAACTCACTCAGAGGATGGTACAGGTGCTCAGAGGTTGGTACAGGTGATGGCAACTTAATCAGAAGACAGATCTCAGTACAGCATACCAAGGAAGCTCATACACGCCGTTTCGTTAAGCCCAAGTCGCGTGTACACGCAAGTTTGATTCATAAAAAGCGCGTGTATGTGGAAAGGTTCCTTTGGTCCATGGTGGTTAGTCCTTGGAAGTTGTGCCTATGATTTCGGACCATTGTGTCTCGACGGGCGTGTCGATCCCTAGTTTTGAAGTTGATGGTATTGTGTTACTATGGTTTTGGCTCTTGGTATTGAGTTAGGCCTAAGACTATATAAGGAGAAGAAGATCATTAGGCAAGATCATCTTTCGACAAGGCTTGAATATCTAAGAGAGAAAGAGATCTGATATGCAGGTTCTGGGTTGCTTGATCTAAGCCAAGGAGAGATCACATCGGTTGATGGAAGACTAGATCTAAGGATAGATCGGGATCTAATGGTTTGAAATGCACTATCATGATATGGTTGATTATGCGTATTTCTAGATCTGCATATTGTCGCAATGTTACGTTTTGGATCTAACTAATGTCTAGTACAGCTGCAAATTGAGAAAGTTTATTTTTAGATCTGTACGCAGGTTGGCTTCGGTAAAAGAGCGTGTATACGCGGGTTTTGCTCATTGAAGTAGCGTATATCTTTTGAAGCTTGATTTTGGGTTTACAGTGGGGTCTGACTGTTATTGCAGAGTTCTGTAGTCTGCTCTGTGTTCTGGTAACTGGTGATTGACAGGGTTCAGTGGTTCAGTGATTCAAAGTTTGGTTGTTTTATGCTTCAATGATCTGTTGTGGAAATTGAATGATTTGTGGTCTTCAGATTGTAATGTTGTGCTTCAGGAATATCCAAGTCTGAAAATGTATGAAAAGTGATATCTGAAAGAAGGAAGATTGTAGGTCAGCACCTACGTACTAGTATCTTGGCTAGTACAAGAGCAAAGGGGGTTGGAGCTCCCTTCCAAGGAAGTTTGGAGAACGAGAGAAGGTTGAAGCCTTCTGCAGGTTGTAGCCTGCGTACTGGTATAAGGCTGCACCAGTACAAAAGATTGTAAACTGAAGTTTCATATTAAAGAAAGATAGAGACAACTTGCAGCAGGTGGTTTTCACCCACATTGGGTTTCCACCTTATATCTTGGTGTTCATGTGTGTGGCTTTTTATCTGTTCTGTTTTACTGCACATGTTTACTGTTAATGTGATGAATAATGTCCTGATGCACTTAATTGAAGAAAAAGCTAACTAAATTGTGAGTTTTCTTCCTATACGCTGTTTTACTTCGTCACAGTAGCGTGTACACGCTGGTTCACTTAACTGAAGTAGCGTATATGTTTCTGAGCATTTAAAAAGTTTGATTAATCAGATAATACTGATTCACCCCCCCTCTCAGTATTATTTCCAACAATTGGTATCAGAGCAGGTCCTTCAGAGAAGCTTGATCGCTTGAAGGAAGATCATTCATCATGAGCAACTACGAGAAAGAAGCATCAATCAGGCCACCGGTTTTTGATGGAACAAATTTCAATTATTGGAAGGTAAGAGTTACTGCATATCTTCAATGTCTTGGTACAGAAGTTTGGGACATTGTAGAAACAGGCTATGCTTTTCCTTCAGCTACTCCTACAGATCCAGCTGAGAAAAAGGCATATGAAACAAATGCAAAAGCAGTCAGTACTCTATTAGGAAGTATATCTCAAACAGAATTCATGAAGGTCATGCACTTCAAATCAGCAAAAGAGATATGGGACAAAATGATCACTAGCTATGAAGGAGATGAACAGGTAAAGCAAGCTAAACTTCAAACTCTCAGGATTCAATATGAGACCCTCAAGATGTATAATGATGAAAGTGTGGCTAATTATTTTCTTCGGGTAGATGAGATTGTTAATTGTATGAAAAATCTGGGTGAAGAAATAAAAGAGACTATAGTAGTTCAAAAGATTCTAAGATCATTATCCCCCAAGTTTGAATCTAAAGTATCTGCAATAGAAGAAAAAGAAAATCTCAAAGTTCTCACTATGTCTCAGCTACATGGAATTCTAACTGCTTATGAAATGAGAAAGGGAGGTCCATCAGACAGAAGGGAAGCTGCTTTTAAGGCATCAAGAAAAGAAGATTACTATGAAGCAGGCCATGTTCCAGAAGAAGAGGAAGAAGAATCAAACTTTGTCAGAAATCTTCAAAGGGGTGCTGGAAGGTTCAGAGGTAAGCTACCTTTCAAATGCTTTACTTGTGGAAGAGTAGGTCATTATGCTGCAAAATGTCCTAATAAGGATAAAGGAAAAGAACCTGCTAGATGGAATAAGAAACAAAGTGCAAATAAGAAAAGCTACTACACCCATGAAGATAGTGATGGCTTATCAAACAGTGATGAAGATGAACAAGGTAATAAATATAAGCTATTAATGGCATTTGAAGATGATGATTATGAGGATGCTGTAGATGTGGATAATCTCTATAATGAAATTACTACACTCAAGAGATGCATAGAAGAAAAGAGTGTGATCATTGATACTTTGCAATTTCAAATTGATGAAAAGGAAAAACATCTTGAAAAACTAGAAGGTGAAATTGTTGGTCTCAGAAAAGAAATTGAGAAAACAAAAACTATTAATCTTAAGTTTGTCAAAGGATCTGAAACTTTGGATGAGATTATCAATGTGCAGCGGTCTCCTCTAAACAAGACAGGTTTGGGCTATAATGGAGAAACCTCTCAAGCATCCACCTCAAAAAGTTATCTTGATGCAGCAAGAAGAAATGAGCAGAAGAACAATGAAGATAATCAGGTAAAGCAGGGACGAATTACAAACAGAAACTATCAGGGACAATCCTTCTTAAGGGTGAACAAAAGCTACAACCAACCACAGGTAAAATCTTCTCAGTTTGGCACAAGAATAGATGAAAATAGAAATTACAATCAGTTGGCTGGTAGATTCAATAACCGCAGAAGCTTCTTCAATGGACAATGCTTTTCTTGCCATAACTTTGGTCACAAAGCAGCTCAATGTGTTGCATATAAAACAATCATGACTAGGGAAGCTCAAAAACAAAGAAGTATGACAGGGATTACAAAGAGGACCTATAACAACTTTTCAGTTCTTGAAAATGAAGTTGAATGTTCTATTTGCAATAATTTTGGTCATAAAGAGTCTGAATGCAGGAGCAGGTTTCAGGAGAAAAAGGAACAAGCCACGAGCACCAAAAAATGGAGAATAAAAGAACCTCAGACAGAAAGATGTGGGATAGCGTTTTATGCAGAAGGACAGGAAAATCTATGGTACATTGACAGTGGATGTTCGAAACATATGACAGGTGATAAAGAAAAACTCGAATCTTATTCTACTTTAGAAAAGGGAAAGAAAGTTTCTTTTGGAAATGATACTCCTGCAACTATAAAAGGAAAAGGTATTGCTCCTTTGAAAGAAAAGGTTAAGGCTGGAAATGTTTTGTATGTTGATGGATTGAAGCATAATCTTCTAAGTGTCAGCCAGATGTGTGATCAAAAAACCGAGGTTATTTTCAGATCGAATGGATGTCTTGTTCGTGATCTTGATACAGGTAAAACAGTTCTCAAAGGCAAAAGAACTCCAAATAATCTGTACATATTTGAAGAAGGACAACAACAATGCTATCTTAGCAAGGATGAAGAGCACTGGTTATGGCATCGAAGGTTGGGACATCTAAGCTTCTCACAAACAAGGAAAGCATGCAAATATCAGGCAGTTCGCGATCTTCCAGATATCAAAATTCCAGACAACACCATATGCAAATCTTGTCAGTTTGGAAAGCAAACCAGAACTAACTTTCCAGAGAAGGAAGGATCAGCTAGCTTGCCTCTTGAGCTAGTCCATACAGATGTATGTGGTCCATTTAGGAAAAGGACACCTCGAGGAGAAGAATATCTGATATTATTCATTGATGATTTCTCAAGGTTTGTTTGGTTAGGGCTTATGAAGCACAAAGATGAAGCATTCGAAAAATTCAAATCCTTCAAAGCATTGGCTGAAAATGAATCAGGACACAAAATTAAGTGCCTCAGATCTGACAGAGGTGGGGAGTTCACATCAAATGAATTTTTCGATTTCTGCGATGAACATGGGATAAGAAGAGAATTCTCTACAGCTAGAACTCCTCAGCAAAATGGGGTTGTGGAAAGAATGAACAGAACTATCCAACAAATGGCTCGTGCTATGCTCGATGAATCAGGTACTCCTGCAACCTTCTGGGGTGAAGCTGCACATGCTGCTGTTATCATTCTTAACAAAACAAATGTCCGAGTAAACAGCACTCAAACACCTCATGAGCTTTGGAGTGGTAAAACTCCTTCCGTGAAGCATTTCAAAATCTTTGGGAGCAAATGTTATATTAAGAACACTGATGAGCAACTTGGCAAACTTGAACCTAGAGCAGATGAGGGCATTCTTCTTGGTTATTCTCCACATAGCAAAGCATACAAGTGCTACAATAAAAGACTTGGCAGAATTGTTGACAGTATTGATATAGTGGTTGATGAGAAGGGATATATTCCTAGGCAAGTTCATCATGAAGACATTGAAGAAGATGAAGGTTACTCTCAAAGGCGAAATGATGAAGAAGAAGAACCTCAAGAAGAAGAAGAATCTCAAGAAGAACCAGTGGAGCAGACAAGAATAGAAGAGAAGACTCCATCCAGATATGTCCAAAAGAATCATCCAGAAACTCAGATTGTGGGGCAGAAAGAAGCAGGAGTACAAACAAGAAGGACACTTGCAGAAGCTTCAAGCTACTTGGCTCTACTCTCCTCCATTGAACCACAAAATGTGAAAGAAGCAT
This sequence comes from Pinus tabuliformis, assembly GCA_031772625.1. Lineage (NCBI taxonomy): Eukaryota > Viridiplantae > Streptophyta > Pinopsida > Pinales > Pinaceae > Pinus > Pinus tabuliformis. The sequence continues at coordinate 1,289,532,658 of CM062816.1, read as the reverse complement.
GCAAAGATGAATGTTGGGTCAAAGCAATGGATGAAGAACTTGAGCAAATCGAAAGGAACAACACTTGGGAATTAGTTCCTAGACCAAAAGATAAGAATGTAATAGGAACAAAATGGGTCTTCAAGAATAAGTTAAATGAAAATGGAGAAGTAATTAGAAACAAGGCCAGACTTGTTTGTAAAGGGTATGCACAGCAAGAAGGAATAGATTTTGAAGAGACCTTTGCTCCTGTGGCAAGACTAGAGGCCATCCGAATGTTCCTTGCTCTCTCAAGCTTTCAAAACTTCAAGGTATTTCAAATGGACGTGAAATCAGCCTTCCTGAATGGAGACTTAGAAGAAGAAGTATATATTGAGCAGCCAGATGGGTTCATTCTTGGAAATGATCCAAACCTTGTATGCAGATTGAAAAAGGCACTCTATGGGCTCAAACAAGCTCCAAGGGCTTGGTACTATCGGTTGGACAAATATCTTCACCAACAAGGCTTTTCAAAAGGATCAGCAGATAGCAATCTCTATATAAAAGTTGAAAATAACAAATTGCTAATTCTTGTTGTTTATGTAGATGATATTATTTTTGGCAGCAATGAAGAGACCATGAGTCAAAACTTTGCCTTGGTTATGCAGAAAGAATTCGAAATGTCACTTCTTGGAGAATTGACATATTTTCTTGGATTGCAAATCCAACAAAATGAAGGAGGTATCTTCTTGTCTCAAACCAAATACCTCAAGCAGATCTTGAAGAAGTATGGCATGGAAGAGTCAAAGCCAGTATGTACACCCATGGTTACAGGATGCAGCCTCAGTGCAAATGATGAATCAGCAGCAGTCCACCAACCCACTTATAGATCCATGATTGGGAGTTTGCTTTATTTGACAGGTACTCGACCAGATATTACACATGCAGTAGGAATGGTTGGAAGATTTCAAGCCAACCCAAAGGAAACTCATCTTCAGGCAGTCAAAAGAATCTTCAAATATCTTCAAGGGACCCAAAACTATGGCTTATGGTATCCTAGAAATACTGATCTCACTCTTCATGCTTACACAGATGCAGATTGGGCTGGAAGTGTGGATGATAGGAAAAGCACAAGTGGAGGTGCTTTCTTCATGGGTTCCAGATTAGTATCTTGGTTCAGCAAGAAACAAAGTTCGATTGCCTTATCTACAGCTGAAGCAGAATATGTGGCTGCAGCATCTTGTTGCACACAACTTCTTTGGATGATGCAGACCTTGCAGGACTTTCAAATCACTTGCACTCCACCTGTCTCTATCTTATGTGATAATACAAGTGCAATCAGCATTTCAAAGAATCCTGTCATGCACTCAAAGACCAAGCACATACCAATCAAGTACCATTTTCTTCGGGAACAAGTGCTTGAGCAGAAGGTCAAGTTGGAGTATGTTCCTTCTAAGGAGCAAGTTGCTGATATTCTCACAAAACCACTGCCCAGGGAAACTTTTGAATATCTCAGACAAAAGCTGGGAGTAGTTGATGCTTCATCCTGTTGTTGAAGTTTGTTTGTTCTACAGAAAAGTTGGTATACGCAGGTTACGGAAGGGATATGAGCGTATACACGCGGATTCATGCTGGGTAAGTCGCGTGTATGCTGGACGCTTGTTGCAGAAAGAATATCCGCGTACATACGCTGTTTTGTACAGGATAAAATGCGTATATGAAGTTCTGAACAGCAAGGGAAAACTCTGAAGTTCTGAACAGCAATAGGAATGTCAGAATTCTTCAGGCACAGTTTCAGGGAGTGCAACAGGCACAGGTTCAGGGGGAGCAGCTCAAAAGTCTCATAAAGCATTGTTGGCATTCAGATGTTTTGGTTGTTGGTTTCAGGAGAAGGAGCTCAGAAAGAAATTCTGGTTGCTGATCTAACAAGATGTTTATCAGATGCTGCTGGTGTCTTTCCTAAGTCTTGGTCTAGATCTGTTGTCTCTATGTCATGTATCTCTCTTGTCATATCTCTTTTATGGTATCAAGGTCATGTAACGGCCTTTGTTGGTTTCCCCACTATGCCTGGGATGAATGTTGTAATATAATTGGTTGTTTCTGTTATGTCCCCTCTTGGTAGGGAGTATGGATGTATGTATTGAGTCTTTTGGTGATAGGAAGGTCCCTTATGGTGTATAAGTCTTGGTTCTTGTTGAAGAACATCTTTTGCAGATCTGGCCTTCGGTCAGGGGGAGCACAAGTCAGCACAGCCAAACAGAGATATCAGCATGTCCTCAGGGGGAGCACAGCCCTTTGCCCTTGATGTCAAAGGGGGAGAGTGACTTGGTGTGATGGTTGCCATCAAGTCCAAAGGGGGAGATTGTTGGCATTATGATTCAAGTGTTGTCCTTGATGGCAACTCACTCAGAGGATGGTACAGGTGCTCAGAGGTTGGTACAGGTGATGGCAACTTAATCAGAAGACAGATCTCAGTACAGCATACCAAGGAAGCTCATACACGCCGTTTCGTTAAGCCCAAGTCGCGTGTACACGCAAGTTTGATTCATAAAAAGCGCGTGTATGTGGAAAGGTTCCTTTGGTCCATGGTGGTTAGTCCTTGGAAGTTGTGCCTATGATTTCGGACCATTGTGTCTCGACGGGCGTGTCGATCCCTAGTTTTGAAGTTGATGGTATTGTGTTACTATGGTTTTGGCTCTTGGTATTGAGTTAGGCCTAAGACTATATAAGGAGAAGAAGATCATTAGGCAAGATCATCTTTCGACAAGGCTTGAATATCTAAGAGAGAAAGAGATCTGATATGCAGGTTCTGGGTTGCTTGATCTAAGCCAAGGAGAGATCACATCGGTTGATGGAAGACTAGATCTAAGGATAGATCGGGATCTAATGGTTTGAAATGCACTATCATGATATGGTTGATTATGCGTATTTCTAGATCTGCATATTGTCGCAATGTTACGTTTTGGATCTAACTAATGTCTGGTACAGCTGCAAATTGAGAAAGTTTATTTTTAGATCTGTACGCAGGTTGGCTTCGGTAAAAGAGCGTGTATACGCGGGTTTTGCTCATTGAAGTAGCGTATATCTTTTGAAGCTTGATTTTGGGTTTACAGTGGGGTCTGACTGTTATTGCAGAGTTCTGTAGTCTGCTCTGTGTTCTGGTAACTGGTGATTGACAGGGTTCAGTGGTTCAGTGATTCAAAGTTTGGTTGTTTTATGCTTCAATGATCTGTTGTGGAAATTGAATGATTTGTGGTCTTCAGATTGTAATGTTGTGCTTCAGGAATATCCAAGTCTGAAAATGTATGAAAAGTGATATCTGAAAGAAGGAAGATTGTAGGTCAGCACCTACGTACTAGTATCTTGGCTAGTACAAGAGCAAAGGGGGTTGGAGCTCCCTTCCAAGGAAGTTTGGAGAACGAGAGAAGGTTGAAGCCTTCTGCAGGTTGTAGCCTGCGTACTGGTATAAGGCTGCACCAGTACAAAAGATTGTAAACTGAAGTTTCATATTAAAGAAAGATAGAGACAACTTGCAGCAGGTGGTTTTCACCCACATTGGGTTTCCACCTTATATCTTGGTGTTCATGTGTGTGGCTTTTTATCTGTTCTGTTTTACTGCACATGTTTACTGTTAATGTGATGAATAATGTCCTGATGCACTTAATTGAAGAAAAAGCTAACTAAATTGTGAGTTTTCTTCCTATACGTTGTTTTACTTCGTCACAGTAGCGTGTACACGCTGGTTCACTTAACTGAAGTAGCGTATATGTTTCTGAGCATTTAAAAAGTTTGATTAATCAGATAATACTGATTCACCCCCCCTCTCAGTATTATTTCCAACAAGTAGCATCTCTTATAGTTCAGCTGAAGAAAGCAATTGGTCTTTCGTGCTCATCTTTTTTCCGCAATTGGTCTTTCGTGCAATTGGTCTTTCGTGCTCATTGTTCCAAGAGGGAACAATGAAAAGGCATACTGCCCCCCATATGGTGGCAATCCAATACTTAAAGGATAGATCGGTCTTTGAACACTGGACTATCCAAATTGATACTGACATACAGGATCAATTTGTTGAGTTTCAACATAAGAAATACCAGATGAGACTCCGGATGAAGAAATAGGAATAGACCATGTTTCCGAAACAGTCCCTGAGTGGACTCCAACTAGTGGTTGATAACTAGCCGGGACAGATGGTATACCAGCAAACATTGTAGGAATTGAAGCAGGAAGCTCTGTCGTAGCTGTGTCAGTTGACATAGTCCTAGATGTTGATGGTTTTTCAGACATATTTATTCCATCCAAAAGATTTCCTAGCGATTCGACAGGAACTTGCGATGAAAAATGATTAAAAGAATTAACTTCAGGAATAGAAGGATATAAGTGGATCCTAGTTCCAAAATGCAATGGAGTACTGGATGGAAGATCCTTTACTATAACCTCTATGGCAATCAGTCCAGGTGGAAGAGGTAGACCATCAGGTCCATAAAATATTTCTGGAGTTGAAGAAGGTATAGCTTCTGCAGTAACAGATACTGGAGGGGTGGCACCTTTTGAATTCTGGAACTCAACTTCCAGATGTTCAGGAAAGTGAACTTCAGTCCTTGGTTCAACTCTAGATGGAGCTATCTCAGGTATAAAATCATCTAACGTTACACTAGGATCAGTTCTAATGTCCTCTTGTAACCACGGAGCTTCTTCTGTAAAGGCAGATGTGCCAGAAATGATAAGAGTAACTGTAGTCTCTGACGATGTTAAAACACAAGTTTCAAATAAATCAAGTGAATTGGACTCAGTTAAATGAGACCGTTTTTCCTGGAATGGTTTCGTCTCTGGAGTCAAAGATGGTTGACTCGCTAATCTCTGCGAACAATGGGGTTTTGATTGAATTTCTTCCATGATTGCGGATTACTTGATCAACTCAAAATTAAGGGGAATAAGATGTTCCGTATTAAATAAATTTTAATGATGCTTTGACACAACTTTTCTTTTTCAATTTTTAAGAGTCGAGAAAAAGCTAAAGATGACTCTAGTCACCTTCGATTTTTAATGAGCCTGAAGTGACAAGTGCTCAGATGGACCTTTTCTTTTAAGGAGTCGAAAAGGAACGAAAGTGACTACTCTAGAAATCTAGACAGAGGGATTACCAAACCAATTGCAAAACTACAAAATACACCTTGGTGATAAATTAAAGAGAAATTACCAAGGACTTATGTACAGCAGTCAATCTTCCTGAATGCTGTGTTCAATGCATTATGATTGATAGGGCAGTAGACATGGCTTCCTATAGATAAAGGATATAAGCCTATTATGGTCTCCTAATATATACTCGACGGTACAGGGAGCACAAGTCTGTACTAGCACTTGTCGTATCAAAGAGGAGGAATCACCCAACCTTCGATGAAAATGATAGTTACCAAGTTTTACGACACTAGAACACGTCTCTAGCCTAGACTTCTAGATGTGTTGCGTTAGGTTCCAAAGCGTTTTTATGTTCATTGAAATTTATTTTAGAGTTGATATTGTTTAGGAGTTTGTCTTTCAAGGTTCACCGCGTGATGTAGATGTAAAATTCCTAAATATGCAATCTAAAATGATAAACAGTCATTCATTTTCTTTTAGAAATGAAAATCCTAGCTACTAAGGAAAGAAGATTTGATTCTTTCAATAGAGAGCAAAGAGCACACACTAAATGCACTTTTCCTAAATCATTTTCTACATACAGTCTAAATGCAAATGCATGTATTTTTTTTTCATTTCCTTAATGTGAGAATGCCAAAAAGGAAAACTAAGTACAGATCTGAACTATATTCTTCAAAGTGACATCTCAACAATTTCTTTTCAAAATGAAAGGAAGACTAAAACAACACTTTTCAATTTCGAATAGAAAACTGCTTTTGACACTTCAAATATTAACAATTCAACTCAAATACATGACAACAAGTACAATCGACTATCTACAGGAGGAAGACTTTACGACACTCTTCTTTTTGACTCAAAATGACAATTACGACACTTTTTGCATCAAAACAACAGTTCGATTTAAGCTACCTTCTGACAAAGGATTGTAAATGATGGACAAATACATAAAAAACATTTACTAATCCTAATCAATGGAGGTTAAAATATGTAAAGGAAGAATGCTTCAACAATGATATACTGATCATAAGCAGCAACACAATCAAACAGAGTTGAAAACAAGGACAAAAAACCAAATTTAAAAGAGAGAAATGAGATCACTCAGTCATCGCACCTGTGCTTCTTAGAAATATGGATGCATCTCACCTGCTACACGTGGGAGGTGCAATGCATACTAGTTTCCAGTTACAGACAGTGCGATGGGCCAAGGAACGAAACTGAGTTGGGTTTTTGGTCAAATTTTCTGCTAAGTTCAAGGATTTAGGATGAGCTATTATGAACAGTAAAGAACAAAGTACAGTGGTATGATCTTAGGAGGTTATTGAGCTACCACAAGGGTGCTTAGAATGCTTGTAAGTCAGATATTTAGTTCATAAACCAACCTGGAGATTGACTGAAGTAGCATTCATCTACTTCGTAATTGCATAGCAAAGGCGGTTCGAAGGCTATCTGGCTAACTGCATGCTCCATCTATAGTTTATAAAGCAAACAACAATAACAAAAAAACAAACTATCCGGTCCACAGTGGGGTCGCCATTTTGTTTCCAGGAAAACTAGTGTCTTTTTGATCTGCTAGTCCCACTAAGACGAGTAGCTATCTTAGAAACAAACAATCAAAGAAATTTTTTATTTCCTTTATGTAAGATAGATAAGAAAGAAGCAAAGATGACCAGCCTGGATCTTCCGCTTGGCTCCTTTCTTGATCTCTCTCTCCCTTGATAGAGTTTGCAACTCCTCTCCTACTTGTCCGGCTTTAGAGAGTACCTGTAGAGTCAAAGTAATAAAACACCATCAAAGCATCTCGATATATAATATCATAAACAATGCAGAATCAGAAATACATTGACCATACAAGTGCATTCATAAACAACAATATTCACAAATGCACCATACAATTGCATTCATAAACAACAAGATTCACAAATGCACGATTATATGGAGGAAAACTTAAAGAAATTTATTAATAGTAGAAGAGAGGATTACAACCCAGCTATCTGATCCAACATCATCCTCCCAACATCAAAGCCCTCTTCACCTCATGAAAAGAAAGATCACCCAACAATAAAATGTCTCTTCTCACAGATAAACCAACAACACTTCCTTACAAATTAGAAAATTCCAGCCTCTAGATCTCTCAGATGAGGGATCCATTTATAGATGTCTTGCAAGGGTGTGAGTCATCTCTGGGTTTTTTATGAGTTTCATTCCACTTGTAGTTCTTGGTTCCACTTGGATATTTCTTGGATCTCTTACTCATCCCTAGGAAAATTCAGAGAGGCAAGTGTCAGATGAGAAGTTTCTGGAAGATTCCATAATCATCCACTTAGAAAATTGTCTCAGACATTTGTCCATCCTTGCTCATCACACCCTACAGAAGGCCTTTTCAGTATGCATCGCACCCCCCATGTGTAGAAGGTGAGATGCATCACACCCTGATAGTGGAGCAGTCAGTATGGTCCAGTTTTGGCCAGTTCTGAGTGGTTTTTCAGGTGGAACTTTTGGGAAATGATGTAATCAGTTGACCATGATCCTTTAGGGTATGAAACAACACTTTTAGGGGTTAACAAGCCCTTGGTTTATTGACATATAAGATTGAGGTTTAGTGCCCAAATATGTCTATAACACTCAAGTCGAGGCCTTGGAGATTGCAATGAGACTGCATGAAACCTCGATACAATATCCTAACCTAGGAGTCCAACAGATCCATGCACAGTTGAAAAACTTGTTCCTTGAGATGCAGAGTTTGAAACAAGACAGGACAACTCACCTAGAGCCGCGCAAGGAGGTATGGTGCATAAAGTGCAAAGGCCAAGGAAATGACAAGGGCCATTGTCCAGTCTTAACGAACTACTTGGCAGGAGGAGGGCCAATGCCATTGAGACTAGAGGCACAAGTAGGACCGAGCGCGGCACTTGCATTATGGTGTGTGATTTGTCAAATAGGAGGGAAACATGCTACAGATAACTGCCATCTATTACAAAAGTATACGCAGACGTCCCAACAGTTGTTCTGTAATTTCTGCAGGGTCGTAGGCCATTATGAGCATACATGTAGAAGTTATGTACTGATGATGGATCAGAACCCTACCGACAGAGTTCAAATTGAAACGCGAGCCCTCGATCAAAATGCAGGGATGACAGGCACTGGATTTTAGGGACACAAATGAGGTCAAGGTGGAATGGGACCAGGAAGGGGTCACGGACAGCTGATCTTTTACAATTGCGGAGGGCCAAGGCATTATGCTCGCAATTGTACAAATTCGATGAGGGCATCATGTTTATATTGTACCCAGTTTGATCATGAGATGGAGAATTTCCCCATGCTGATAGCGAGGTTGTGCGATAAAGGATCACTCCAACCTCCCCCAACTTAAAACCTACAAATGATGAGGTCTGAGCCGCACGAAGAGGACCCGAATGTAAACATCGTGCTCCAAAGTGGTATCACGACAGGAGATGACAAGGGCAAGCAGCTCGAAGAGAGTGCCTGGGTTCGCAAGGCTCCAATGAAGGAACCAAAGTTTGATTTGGAGCGCGTGAAGGAAACATTCATGGAAGCTAAGAAGAGCTTCACAAAAGCCTCCTCTTTAGGTAGTAAAGACAAACTAGAACTGGAGATGGACCCATCCATGCTCACTACCTTTCTGGATACATGCATGAAGCTGTTGCATGACAGCAGAGTGGTGAAGGGGCTGCAAGAACTCAACACTAGAGGTGTTGGACCAGGAGAACCACGCGTATTCTGGAAGCTTGGAAAGCACACAACGTGAATAGGAAGGGAGATGAGATTGACTGCCCAAATTGGAGAATATGAGATGGATCAAGTGATTTTGGATCTAGGATCAGATGCAAATGTCTTGCCAAAGCAAACATGGGAGTGCATGGGCAGGCTCGCATTGCAATGGTCTCCTATTCAATTGTGAATGGCAAACTAGCAAAAGATCATACCTATGGGGAGACTACAAGGAATAACGGTAGATATCGAAGGTGCAAGCGCTCTTGCAGATTTCGAAGTGATAGAGATTTTTGATGACATCAATCCCTATCCCGTGCTACTAGGAATAGATTGGGCCACTGACATGAATGGAGTGATAAATCTAAAGAAGCGAAAGATGATTTTCGACAAAAAGTCATTACGTGTAGTGGTACCTTTAGACCCTGTGGAAGGATCATGCTACACAGAGCCGGTGCGTGACTATGACAATGACGACGATCTACACTGTATCTACAAGATAACTGCGTGGGAGAAGGATTGGGTGAATCCAACAGCGGATGACAGGATTTCATGGGAGCATGAAAGCTCCTGCACCTTAGATTCGGATGAAGAGATAAAGCGATAGCAGAACTGGTTACACGAGGTAACCACGCTCAACTGCAAGATGATGATAAGGTCACTGCGCTACATGACAACAGAGGCAAGAGATCTGCCTATGTATGACGGGTTGAACGAGGTGGGTGATTTCCTGAACAAATTTGAAAAAGAAGTACCAGAACAACAACGTTTCGATGCTCTGAAATGGGCATTATGCGCTACGCCCGCAGGATGGTGGGGTACGCATCAAAGAAGTTTTGAAAATTGGCACAACTACAGAAGAATGATGTGCATACAGTTTGGGAAGTCTCATATGTGGATGAAAGCCAGGTATAACGGACGAAACAGCCTGTGCACCCACCTCTCCATATGGGTACAGGCGTATGGTACGCAACCTGCACGAATGCACACTGTCCTCGCAATAGGAAACAAGACCAACAAGCAGCAGTGGGCATGAAGATGGCACAAAAAACAAAGTATGATAAGACCAAGCACGCCAAAGATTATCCACGTGGAAGCCTTTGACAAAGTATGCAAAGTACTGAACACGGTCCACCATGTGAGACACACTGACTGGGACCTGCATGTACCATTGGTTCTATGGGCTTATAGGACCATGTGCAAAACCCTAACCACGCAGGCACTTCTGACGCTGAACTATGAAGCAAATTTTGTAATCCCTATGGAGCATGCAAAGCCTAGTCTGCGCATAGCAGTGCTCACACGGATGACAGACCGTGAAGCTCTAGAGGAAAGGCTCGCGCAATTGGAAGAACTTGAGGAGGAACGGTTCTTGGCTGGTTTTCATCAGCAGGTACAAAAGCAGCATGAAAAGGCCTGGAACGATCACCATATTAAGTTACGTAAATTCAAGGTAAATGACTTAGTGCTGCTGTATGATAGTAAGTTTGAAAATTTTCCGCAAAAATTCAAAATGCATTGGTTGGGACCATACGTGGTTAAGGAGGTCACAGACAGAGGTGCGGTCTAGCTAGTCAAACTAAATGGAGAACCCTTCCCAGGCAAAGTGCATGGCAGCTGCTTGAAGCCCTACACGGGTGGGCCAGCTATCTGACTAGTCGGTAGAAGCACAATCTTCGAGTTCCAAGGAGCCGAAAAAAGGCATGGGACTATAAACATATGCAACAGATATGGTACAAATGTATGGAAACATTTCAGACACAGAGGTCTCGGAACACTAGATGCAGCAGATCCAGCAAGCAACAACTCAGTGCGCTGCTGACCTCAGCACAGTTGGAGAACAGTTGGAGGGACTTCGTACAAAGATCGTCGCGCCGATAGAGTGACTCAAGGGCAAGTCATGATGTTTGTGTTGGGGGTCTGTTGGGCATGGAATTCCCCCAAGGCATGTTGGGGCTCAAAGCCCAAGTTTTGACCCAATAATGTTGTAAAGACTCCGCGAATTACAGGCGAGGAGTGTGAAATGTATGATAGAGTCACAAGGTTGTCCGCACTAGTTTTGTAATCTGATGTTGGCCTACCCATGGTCAACGGACCATGGGATTGTATAAATATAATGAGGCTCTAAGTGTAAAAGACAGCAAGGAAGTAGTAGAGAGAAGAAAGAGTCTAAGTGACTAAGTGTGTCTTGGGTCGTAGAGTAGGAGAAGGCCCTGCAGCTGAGTGCACAGAGGCCTAGTAGTCCACACCTGAGTGCACAGACCCTTCCAGTTGAGTGCGCAGGGCAGATTCAAGTTTGTAACCGAAGAATGGATTAATAAAGAGAAGTTTGACATCAATTTGTGTATTTGTTCTTGGATTAATGCATGTTTTATATAAATTGAAAATATATTGTTTATTTATTGCGCGCATCTATATGAATGATTTATGTTGTTAAGTATAGCTTAAATCACACAAGTAGGCTAAAATAATCAACTAACATTGGAATACTAGTAAGGAATTGGGTAATAATAGTGTTCGGCCCCCAAGTAGGGTTGCGTGATGGCAACATCTCAAGCTGCGAGGTACTGGAAAGTGCGCGTAGTGACGTGCGTGCAGGGTCGAATCGCGAAACACTTTAACTCATCAGACATCTCTAGGGTGAGGAAACCTGGTTCTAGCACTCTCCCATACTACCTTGGGTGAGACCTTAGTCCACACTCTACGGACTGTTGCCGAAAGGGCTAGTAGTACCGGGATTTTTTTGGCTAAATAAACTCTGAACCTGGGTCAGGCCCCAATAAGCCAACATTTCCATTGGATCAAAATCCCACAATTTGAAATGATGAAACAATTGGATCATAGGATCTTCCATTATAATGAAAATCTAATGAACAATCAAGGAAAAGTGTGGGAGAGGTATGGGAGGGGAGTTATGGCCTAGTAATAATGTCATATTTAACATTAGGCATGAACAAATAATGTATTGATGATGGAAGATATATATGTAGGAGCCCAAGGTAAGGACATGAAATGAGGTATTATCCATTAAGGGATTAGGAGGGAGGAATAATGCCATTGACTACCAATACCCACTTTTTTTCTTGTAAACCCCAATTTGATTAGAGTTCTACTAATCTACTATTCATATGGAGTACATGAAAGAAAGAGATATGTGTAAATGATCAAATAACAACATAAATCATTGGAAGATCAACTTTAGATGTTCGTCATGTTAGGGTCCTATGTCTATAAATCTTGCTCATGTTAGTCTTGCTATGTATCTAAGGTCAAATTTGTAAATATTAGTCATGATGACTTGACTATTATTGTTTAAAAAGGTCTAGGTGTAGATCAAGTGTATGTAAAGGTGTCTATTTTGCTAAGAGTCCAATGTCTAAAGTCATGTGTTTTCCTTACTAAAGGGTAATCATAGGAAGTATTTGGTCACATTGGGAAGAGTACAAAAATCATGTTATGCAAATCCTTAGTTATTATGAGTTAGTCACCAACCTTAGTAATTATAAGTGGTTCACCTAAGTCTAGAGGGTATGTCTACATCAACGCAATCATTAGATGATTTAGGCACATTTGGATGCTCTTTGGAGACATTTTGAATGTCATTTCAAGGACAACTCATGATCTCAGTGGGAAATAATAGTCAGAAGGACAGTCCTCCCCTTTTCCCAAAGCATTGTGTTTCCAAAAGGTGTTATGCATCCATGATTTCCCTTTCCTATCATGACTGGCACTCTTATTTATGCTCCAGACCATTCTACATGTTTATTTGAAATTTTATCTCCATTCCAAAATGCTGATCTCTTCACCATTTTCATCAGAGGTTCTATTTTACTTGTTTTATTCGTTGTGAAAAGGAGGCAGGCGCACTCCAAATTCAGATAGTGCTACCATTCTCTCATGTCAGTGGTCAAAATTTCCTCACAGGTCTAAATACATGTCTATCTTTGTTCCTTAGCTTTGAATGAACTCTAAAAATTTCATGTAGAAGCTAGGAAAAACCTTAAAAATCTTACAAGATTGAGAATTTCACCGTTGCTTCTCTTCTGAAATCGTTGTGTTTTTTCCTTTGTGCTACGTATTATCCTAATTTGTTGTGAATTTATACAGTATGTTATAGTCCCCATTTTTCACTGCCAAATCACATTTTCTCTGTGTAAACCTCTACATGCAATAGGTGCCTTGGGTTTAAAACCAAATCAAAGTTGCTTCTCTTAATTTTTTATGCTTGAAAGTGTTTAAAAGATAAAATACCTTCAGCGCTTTCTTTCTAGATTTTGCGCGGTGAATGTCCCTTTTAAAAAGAAGGATCGAGTTGGTAAAGTAGAAATTCACTAAGGCCAAGCAATCTAGAAGAAATAGAAAGAGAGGTAAGTTGGACATATTAGCAGAGGCTGGTACAAAGATAAACATTCAGTAGGAAAATACCACTCAGTTATAAATTTTAGTCTTTTGGCTCAAAAAATCAAAATTAGATCAGTTTTGTTTAAGCTTACGAAAATGCAGATAGGGATTTGCTGCACTTTTTATATAATTTTTGGTACTGGTGGGATAGTGAAGTTTTGAAGTCTTTATTTTCATAAGGGGAAGCTACATGAAGGTCACAACATTCACAATGATTCTTTCAAAACCATTTATATGAGGGAAAGTCACCATATGTTCAAATTTTTGAAGGCGCTACTAAAGGAGACAATCTTGTTTCGAAAGTGGGGGATAGTCCAAAAGGAAGTCTGCGAGCACTTTGAATCTTATCTAAGAGGTTTAGTACCATCAAAAGGATATTTAAAACATACCCATTTGCTCCATTTTGACATTGGAAGGTTTCAACCATACAAATCATGGAGGCTACTTCATTTTGTTGTGAAACTATCGAGTGTGCTGCAAGTCTGGACAATCAGCACTATTTCATTTCAGAATTCAAATTCATTGCTTCTAGAAGCAGTTTCGAGTAGTTGAATAGGTTTCTAGTATCATTAATTCATGTAATTAAAGTTGTTAAGAAAATATTCCATTTAGTTAGTGTTTTGAAGATATATTGGTCGATAGGAAAACCACTCCTATTTTACAGTATATGCACTAAAACTTTGATGTATTTAGTTAAAAGTTTGTTTTGGTCAATGATTCTGACCACCTAGAGTGGTAGATCAAACCTCATGATGTATATAGAGATGAAAAATATGGTAATGGTTGTTGTTGGTCAGATTAGAGAGAAACAAGCTTTGTGCAGTGTATTTTCGGAAAACTTTTTTAGTGAATGAATGAAGGACAAAAGGTGATTTGCAAGGATTCCTGTGTCAAATTTTGATGCTGTGTGCTTCTTTAGTCTTGTAAGTTCATCTTATATGTTTATATATCTCAAATGTATGTATTATTTCTTGGAAAAAATCAGATGTTTAATTCAAAATTCATCTTAATGGTGCTCTGATTTAGTTTTTCCAAGAGATTAAAGTTTTTCCTCTTAAAACAACATTTAGAATTCATCTATAATTTATTATCTATGTGTGGTATTTCACCTTGCTTACGCTCAACCTCCTACAAAAATTTGACTCGATTTCATCACCAAGACTACCTACCTTTCCCCTGTGGAGATAATGTTTCCTGTCTTCATCATCTCACTCGGAAAAAAATAGAATTGACATTACTCCATGCCCAATGGGTTTGTCTCTTTTCTCATCAACAAACCTTTGAAAATAGACCTTTATTTAACATTATACCTAGCCTAATATGATATCATTTGAGCAACCTAAGTGAGAGAGCCCTCTCTAAGGCTAGAAGGGCTAAATTCTCACCTAGTAGTGGTTTTTGGTTACTTCTGAAATTTCTCTCCTCAGCCTAGGGAAATTTATGGAGTGCTAAGATTTTGGCATCATTTCTAGGGAGAGAAAGCTAAATCTTCTATGGTAAAACCTTGATTTTAAAAGCATAATCCTAGTTCCTGTGGGTGGCAGTGAGTTAGGAATCATTAGGCTGAAATTTTCAACTAAAAGTTTGTGTTTGAACCTAGCTTTAATAAGTTTTCTTGGAAATTTGGCTTCTAGAATGATCTATACAAGATCACATCCATATCCTAATCCTTCTAAAGTTGTAAGTGATCCTGACAAATTGATTATAAAGAAGAAGTTTGAAGAAGGTCAAGCAAGTAACAATCCTATATAGAGATCTAACACTCTTCCTAAAAGCATTGTAACAGTTGAGGACATCGAATTTGATCTTCCATTTGAGCATAGCCTTTTTAGATCCAAATCTGAAACCTTTGTTTCTAAGACAGTCATTGATGAGTCTAAGTTAATACCATATATCCTAGCACAAAAACTTGGCATTTCAAATTTTGATAAAGACATTTTACAGTATTTTCATAAAATTGATCACTTGGTCAATCAACTACACGAGGCTGCTGAAAAATCATCCACATTTTAGCAGATTGTTACTACTTCTTCTATTCCCTCATTTACTTTTCCTTTGATCCATTCACATTGTTCTGCTCCTATTACATATGTTGTCTATACTCCTCCCTTTACAACAACTTAACAAATCAGGGTTTCACCACCTCTGCCACTCCCATCATTAAGCATAGTAGTGAGTACATATACCTCTCAGATCACAATCATGGTAGCTTTTTATGCCCCATTGGTCTTGGGGGCACCACTGAATGCCATGCCACATAATTATGGACAACACATACCTCAATTTGATTGCTCTTGAACCACTACAACAAAACAACATGGAGACAAAATGAATGATTTTACAAACCTTGAAGAAGTAGATGATGATGATGTTAAGCTAAGGATTTTTCCCCAAAGCTTAGCAAGGGAAGTTACAAAATGGTATAGCGTCTTGGAAGTAGGCAGTAATGGAAATCTTCAACAATTTCATCAACTTTTCCTTTATCGATGGGAGGTCAGAAAGAACCCTCTTCAGAATCTAGAAAAATATGAAAGCTTGAAGAGAGATATGAGAGAAACAATCCAAGATTATTCAAATAGGTTCAATAATGTTTATAATTCTATCCCTACAGAAATAAAGCCTCCACCATTTTTGTCCTTACTTCTCTATTCAAATGGATTCAATTTTGACATGGCCTATCAACTAAGAGAAAGAAGCCCAACTACCCTGGAGGACATGCAGAAGATTTTTTTCAATGTAGAAGCAAAATTGATGGCCAAGAAAGCCAAGTTGAAGACTGAAAAAAGAGTAACTATAAAAGAGGAACCTTCAAAATCATCGGACATTAAGTTGGCCACTTTGGTGAAAACTATGGAGAAGATGATGGAGAAGATGTCTCTATCAGACAAAGTTGTTGCAAGAGAACCACAGGGAAGTCCTGAAATCAAAAATCTAAATTTTAGAAGATAACAGATTCACATTAAGAAGAGGGACCAAAGAAACCTAGTAGACCAAAAATAGATCAGAGCTCCTGTTAAGCAAAACTATGCAGAATAAGAGCAAGAAGCAACAGAAGAATAAGAATAGGATCAGATTGATCTCCTCGGTGAGGGAGAAGTAGATAATATTTTCTTAACAAAGGAAGAATAGGAATTGTTCTTACAATCACAAAAAGACATCACGACTGTAGAATCACAAGATTATAAAACAAATTATGAGAATGCTATTATGGAAGTCCATAAATAATATAATTTGAGGAATAGGAAAGTCCCAATAAATTCTCATAAAAAGGTCCTAGCTGATATACCTTCTACTAGTTAGACAAAGGTTGATCCTCCCAAAGAAACTCCTCAAAAGAAAGATACAACTGTTAAGGAGTTAGAAAGGAGTCCACCATCTTTTAGTCTTGAAAATGAGATATCAAAGATTAAAATTTATGTCCCATTAGTTGAATTGATGAAGAAGGATGCTTATAAAGGTCAAATTCTAAAGGAATTAAAGGTAGGAGAAGTGTCAGACACTATCAATTTAAATGATGATCACCCGGAAATGCTTTTTGGTCCAGAAGTTGAAGGAGGAGGTTCACAGCACGATAATGTGTCATCATTCTATGTTAGCCTTAATATTCATGATTTGATATTTCATAATGCCATGGTAGATTGGGGTGCTACTCACAAGTTAATGCCTAAAGTGATCATGGACAAGCTTGGCTTTTATATAACCAGGCCATACAGAGACCTATTTTCTTTCGACTCAATCAAGGCTAAATGTCTTGGTTTGATCAAATATTTATTTGTCACTCTCACATAAATCCCAGCCAAGAGTGTGGTTATGGATGTGGTTGTTGTTGACATCCCACCGAAGTATGGTATGTTGTTATCAAGATCTTGGGGAGAAAAATTAAAGGGTTCTCTACAGTTGGACATGTCATATGCCACTATGTTGGTGTTAGGACAACCAAGGAAGCTATATAGGGAAACTCTCATGAAATATATGGTAAGTAGTCAAGAAAAACTAATTAATTATCATGTTTATTCTGTGCATTCAGATATGGATTCATTCATTCTATACAACGATCTATGTTTGGAGGAAAATGCTCAAAATAGGGACAAAAAATTAGAAAAAGATGAAGGTAAAATGATAAAAGAAAAATCAGAGTTCGATGATGATGAAGAAGGTATGTGGAACATGGATTTTGATGGTGTAGTTAGTAAGGAGGGGGTTGCATCTTGTGTGTGGATTATGAGCTCGAAAGTAGGCAGGTCAAAGACCTATGCTTACAAACTTGCTTTTGAATTCACAAACAATGTTGTTGAATACGAGGCATTAATTTTTGGACTACAATTGTTGAAAATGTTGATAGAAAAAAATAAAATAAAATAAAATAAAAATAAAAAATAAAAAAAATTCCTTGGGGACTCAGAATTAATCATAAAACAAATTAAAGGTAATTATTCAATCAAGAATCCTAGAATGAGGGCATATAGGAATGTTGTTTTAGATTTTTGGCAATGTTTTCCATAATACAATTTATCTATGACTCCTAGAGATCATAATGTAATTTTTGATGTGTTGGCTACCTTAGCAAGTACATTTAAGATTCCTATTCATCCGAATAAGAAGTATGAAATTGAGGTAAAACACAGGCCAACTGTACTAGACAACAACAGATATTGGAAAGTCTTTGATAATGATAAATAGTTGAACAAATTTCTACAATGAAAATGAGAATTTTCAAATCTTTATATTGATGAAGGAAATAGTTTTGATAATGGTGAAGACGGAATTGACATAAATCAGACTAGGGAGAGTCTTGACAAGCATGAGGCAGACCTTGAATTTTTGTAGTTGAAAGACATTGTGATCCTGAGAGGCTTAGCTCCTTTCGAGGAATTGTTTGATTTCAATGATGTGGCTCATAAACCAAAAATACTACCTATTGAGACTAGAGTGGCAGACTATAATATAGGAACAAAAGAAAGACTAAAAATTATGAACTTTCTGAATCTTTTGGTCTTGAAGGGACACAGAAATATATTGATCTCATGAAGGAGTATTTTGATGTTTTTGCATGGGGGTATGAAGACTTGAAGGCCTATGATACGAGCATCATCCAACACACCATTCCTATCAAGGAAGGACAAAAACCATTCAAGCAGAAGTTAAGGAGGGATAACCCTATTTTTCTGCCCCTAATTGAGAGGGAGGTAAGAAAAAAATTTGATGCAAAGGTTATTGTCCCTTTGAGGTTTTCTAAGTGGTTGTCAAATTTGGTTCCAGTAAAGAAAAAGAATGGAGAGATAAGAATATGTGTTGACTTCCAGAACCTTAATAAGGTCTCTCTCAAAGAAAATTATCCCTTTACGAAGATGGATTCTAGGAGAATTTCATTGCTTGATGGCTTATTTGGGTACAGTCATATTTTGGTGCATCTGGAGGATCAAGATAAAATAGCTTTCACCACACCATGGGGGACATTTATGTATGTAAAGATGCCTTTTGGACTAATGAATGCATGGGAAACCTTCCATAGGGAAATGGACATTTCCTTTGCTAATGAGAAAGATAGGTTTATTGTTATATATCTTGATGACATTACTGTATATTCTAAATTTGAGGAAGATCATTTGAAGCATTTGAAAATTGTTTTTAAGAAGTGCAGAAAGTATGGTATCTCTTTGAACCCAAAGAAGTCTCTTTTTGGAATGGAATAAGGTAAGATACTTGGACACATAATTTCCAAATATGGCATCAAAATTGACCCAAGTAGAATTGAAGCAATTCAAAAGATTGATACCCCAAGGAATAAAAAGGAAGTGCAGTCTTTTATTGGCAGGATTAATTTTCTAAGGCGGTTCATTCCAAATATTGTTGAAATCTTAAGGGCCATCACAAATATGTTGAGAAAGGACAACAAAATCAAATGGAATAATGAAGAAAAGGGGTCATTCAATGAGGTAAAATTAGCCTTAACTCATGCTCCCATTTTGGCTAGTCCCGACTACACGAAAAAACTCATTATTTTCTCTTTTGCCTCAGAGCACAGTATTGCAGCAATATTGATGTCAGGAGGGTCGTGAGAAGCCTATAACATTTTTCAGGAGGGGGTTAAGGGATGCTTCTTTGAAATATAATATAATGGATAAGAAATATTTTGCATTGGTTAAGGATCTGAAGGATTTCAGGGTTTACATATTGCATTCTCATGTAGTTGCCTTTGTTCCTAATGTTGTAGTGAAGGATATTATCACTCAAGATGACCCAGAAGGAAGGAGAGGTAAGTGGATAGAATTTATTTTGGAGTATGATATTGAAATTAAACCCACTAAACTTACAAGGGGTTAGGGACTAGCTAAAATGATGGCTGAGTCAAATTTGCATGCATTGGACATCAATTTCGTTGCTACTCAAGATAATGATGAAGAGGTGGTTCAAAAGGTATCATAAAGGTTCATTTCTTCCCCCTGGTACACAGATATTATTTATTTTTTGCAGCATCTAGAAGCTCCACTTGGTTTGACAAATACAAAAGAAAGGTTTCTTAAAATGAAAGCTGTTAAATTTTGCATTATAGATATGTCTTTATATTGGAAAGATGTAGGAGGAATATTGTTGAATTGTTTGTTAGAAGATGAGGCAAATAAAATAATGGAGGAGTTTCATAAAGGTGATTGTGGGGGGAATTTGTTTTGGAAAATCACATCAAATAAATTCTTGAGAATCACTTTATACTAGCCTACACTATTCGTCGATGTGCACAAAAGAGTTTCTAGCTGTTATGAGTGTCAAATATTTGAACGAAAGGATAAAATTTTACCTCTACCTCTGAAGCTTATTTTAGTGGAGGTGCCCTTTCAGCAGTGGGGATTAGACTTCAATAGAGAGATTCATCCAGTTTCATCATCTCAACACAAATGGATATTGACAACTACGGATTATTTCATTAAGTGGATTGAATCAATTTCAACCAGGCAGGCTACAAATTTAGTGATTATTCAATTCCTAGAAGGTAACATTCTCTCGATATTTGGTTGTCCTCATAATATTATTATTGATAACATTGTTGCATTTAAGTCTAAAAGAATGATTGATTTTTGCAATAGATATAACATAGTTCTTGGTCATTATACCACCTATTACCCACAAGGAAATGGTCTAACAGAGTCCTCTAACAAGTTCTTAGTCAACATCATAAATAAATTGTTGCAGGAGAACAAAAATACTTGGCATAAGAAATTAATCAATGCATTATGGGCATATAGGGTAAGTACCAAGAAATCAATTGGGATGTCACCTTTCCAATTGGTTTATGGAGTTGATGTTGTTTTTCCTACTTCCCTAGGAGTTCCAATAATGAAATTATTACAAGAAGTAGAGGTGGAATTGAATGATTTGCAGAGGAGGATTAATCAGATGACACAGTTGTAGTAGATAAGAGAGGAGATATATAATAACACTCAATCTATTTAGGACAAGATTAAGAGGATTCATGATAAGAGAGTTAAAGTTGATGATTTCAAGATTGATGACCTTTTGTTGAAATGGGATGCTAGGAATGAAGAAAAGGGAAATTATGGGAAATTTGAAAATTTATGGAAGGGCCCTTATAAAATTGCAACATTTCATGGAAACAATGCCTATCTACTGAAAAACCTAACAGGGGAACTACTTTATGGAGGGCCTGTTAATGGTAGGCTAATCAAGCACTATTTCACCAAAGTTCAGTTGATTTAAACACATCATTGTACATACCATATTTATTTTCAATACTGCAAGTCTCGATGGCTACCATCAAAAATTGAAGCCCGAAGTGAAGGCCCTGATTTTCTATTAAGTTGTTTCCATATGTAATAAATTCATAGTCAGACGAGTCTGTCTGAGTTAGTTGGTTAAGAGTCAATAAAGCACCCAATGGATAAGGCTACTAGTCTATGATATTCTTGGAACCTCACAAGGAGGATTCCATCCCCATTGGAGCCCATGTTAGGGTCATATGTCTAGGAATATTGGTCATGTTAGTCTTGCTATGTATCTAAGGTAAAAATTGTAAATATTAATCATGATGACCTAACTATTATTTTGTAAAACTTTCTAGGTGTTGATCAAGTGTCATGCAAAGGAGCCTATTTTGCTAAGAGTCTAATGTCTAAAGTCATGTGTTTTCCTTACGAAAGGGTAATCATAGGAATTCTTTGGTCACATTGGAAAGAGTACAAAAATCATGTTATGCAAATCCTTACTTATTATAAGTTAGCTACCATCCTTAGTTATTATAAGTGGGTCATCTAAGTCTAGAGGCTATGTCTACATCAACACAATCATTAGATGATTTAGGCATAGATTTGGAGGCTCTTTGAAGTCAGTTAGAATGTCATTTCAAGGACAACTCATGATATCAACAGGAAATAATAGTCATAAGGATAGTGCATCCCTTTTCCCAAAGCGTTGTGTTTTCAGAAGGTGTTGCGCATTCATGATTTCCTTTCCTATCATGATCAACGCTCTCATATCCACTCCAGGCCATTCTACATGTTTATTTGAACTTTTATCTCCATTCCACAAAGCTTAGATCTTCACCATTTTCATCGGGGTTTCTGGTTTGCTCATTTTATGAATTGTGAAAGGGAGCCGAGGGCGTTGCAAATTCACACAGTGTTATATTCTCGCATGCCAATGGTCAAAATTTCCTCATATGTGCAAATATAGGTCTATCTTTTTTCCTCAACTTTAAATGAACTCTCAAATTGCATGTAGAAGCTAGGAAAAACCATAAAAAAACTGTAAGAATGAGAAATTCACCGTCGTTGCTCTTTTGAAATCACTACATTTTTTCCTTTGCATTTCATTTTATCCTGATTCACTGCGAATTCACACATTATGTTATAGTCCCCATTTGTCGCTGCGAATTCACATTTTCTCTGTGTAAACCTCTACATGCAATATGTGCCTTGGGCTTAAAACCAAATCAAAGTTGCTTCTCTTAAGTGTTTATGCTTGAAAGTGTTTAAAAGATCAAATACCTTCAGTGTTGCACTTCTGGATTTTGTGTTGCAGCTGTCCCTTTTAAATTATTTGTCAACAGTTGTGAAATTTGTAAGTTTTGTAGGGTTTTTCCTGAGGATGTCTGCATTATTTAAGTTTTTTGTGTGATTTCTTGTTGTCTATTAAGGCATCATAAGAGGTTTTAAATATCATAACACCTACATTATTATACAAAACCAATTACTCATAACCCTAAAACTATTCACAGTTGCAAAATAAAGATCATGTCAAATCGAGAAGACAAGAAGCACACGGGGGGTGCCATTCTGTGATTTGAGCCACAAGATATTACAACCATCAATGCAGATCCAGCCATCAGAATGGATTTTGAACAAGTAGGGTGTATGAGGTTTTGTGAAAGGATTTAGAGGTATCATCTATAGTTGAAAAAGGAGTTTGCTAGGAATTTTGATGTTTTGCAAGCAAAGGTGGGAACTCTAACTTTTCTATGTTAACGGGAAAAGTGTCTACTCAGAACGCCCCTATCCCACTAAGGTGTGACAGTACCTTAGAAACAAACAGAGAAAACTACTTTTGTATTCTTCTTTATGAACTATAAACGAAGAGGAATAGGATGAACCCACCTGTGTCTTGCGCTAGTCCTTTGATCCTATCTCTCTCCTCTTTGACAGCTTCCAGCTACCTGCTCCCTTACTTGCCCAGCTTCACCAAGTTCCTGCAAGATCACAGAAGAAGAAAACTACACAAAGACATGGATTTATATTCATAAATAGCTTAGGATCAAATTTAAGCTAAACATGCAAATATAACAAAACATCATTGATACACAACCATGTAGGAGAAACTCAAATAGTTTTATTGATATAACAAGAAGGTCCAGGAGGAGTTACAACCGATGATTCCTGATCCAGCATCAACACCCCAGCAAAGGAATCCCCTATTCACCTCCAACAAAGCATAAATCACCAAATACTCTGATCTCTATCTCAAAACCAATAGCAATTCTCTGCAATGTACAAAATTCCAGCCTCTGGATCTCTGGGATGAGGGATCCATATATAGATGTATGCAAAGAGGATGAGTCAGCTTATGATTTGACTAGTGGCTTCTCTCTATCAGTTCTTGCTTCCACTTGGAGACTGAGAGCCTCTTACTCATCCTTGGTCGAACTCAGTGAGGCAAGTGTCATTGGGGAAGATTCTGGAAGCTTCCATTATCTGTCCACGTCGCGGAATGACACTGCCATTTTCCATTTCCCACTCAGCGCACCCTGGTAGTGCATTTAGGTGCGTTGCAATGCACCTAGCTAGTGTACTGGGGTGCTATGCAACGCAGCTAGCTAGTGGAGCAGCTGAAATGATCCTGATTTGACTGTTTTTGAGCAGTTTCTAGTGGAGAACTTCTGGGAGAAGCTGTAATTTGTTGACCTTGTTAATTTAGGGGCCGGAACAACACTTTTAGGGACTTAGGATCCTTTGGTTTATGGACATTTCATGCTTAGAGCTGTAAGGCACAAAAATGTCTATAACTGTTGCCCCCTAAAGTATGAGGCCGTTTATCGGGTGAAATGCTTTATTAGGAGGATCTGAAGTTCTTTCAATGCTGGGAGGAGACCTGTAATAAGATACAATACAATACATTATCTTCATACTGTTTTCATGATCTAGCTGAGGCGGGCATTCCCATGCTCAGCTTTATAAATTCATTTTCATGTACATAGGACAGACAATCATCTGATGCTAGACTGATGATTCTGATAGAGCCATCATCCCTTTTGGTAGGATGATTATCTGTGTTGCAATGTTGTACATTTCAATGTCTTTATTTTCCTGAATATATATCGCAGCCCGGATGGATGAAACTAGATCCGGGGTCTTCAATCTCGTCCGATCTTCACTCGAAGTACAAGTCGATCCATGTGAGAAATGTTTTGAAGTCGAACATGGAAAGACATCGCTTGATTACCAGTCCATGATGTAAACTGTTAACAAGTGCGAGAGGAATCACCGATAATGATGATGACCCTCAAGGTACTGCAGTACAATTCACGTGGTGTGAATAAAGGATTTGGCGTCGAACACCACGCAAAATCTTTCGGTCGAAGGTCATTGATGTATACCTGTCGCCGGAAGTCAGAAACTTGCCATTGAGGCATGCAAGCTTCAAAGTACTGAATGGGGTGTTCCTAGATCAACTTCTCGGATAATGAGCTGATGTCGACAAGAAGCGATCCGTCAAAGGAGGGCCTTGATGAATCCCACATCAATGACATGGAACAGAGCAAATGATTTTGATGGAGGTGAAAACGATCTGATGATATATGGTTCAGGATGGCGGTCATGAAAGAACGAAGTGTAATGTATGGTAGTGGATGGGACACGGATGACTTCTCTTGAACATGTCGGCGACACTTATGTGATGGACTGGTAGCATTTACCCCAAAGGTGGATGGTATGGCGTGACCATGGTGATGTGACCGATGAATGAAACAACCCAACCCGACTCAGGCACGGAGTGGAAGTGTCATGTTCAAGAGCGACTTGCTACCAATAAAGATTCTTTGAGTTTCTTCCCAATTTTTCCCCAGTCATTGCTGACCAGTACCTCTTTATTTTTGTCAAGCTTGAGGAGGATAACATATGCTTGTTCTATAATTTTCCCTTCGGGCAAACCCATCGTTATGTTTTAACGAGCCTAGCGATACTGAAACTCGTTCTCGTCTAAAGACAAGTTTGTCGCTATTAATCTTTTTAACGAGTTTAACGACAAATATAACTCGGTCCTTTTCATTTTTAGAGAGTCTGAAAAGGTACGTAAAGGTAACTCCGAAATTCCTTTTTCGTCATCTAATCCCTTAAGGCCGAAAAAGTATAAAACAATACAGAAGGGATGAATTTTCGATAGTTTTAACGAGCCGAACACAACAAGCGCTCGATCTTTTTGTGCAATAATCCCTCAGGTCCAAAAAGATTAAAATCTAGAGGAGGGATAGCACTTCCGGTTGCTTTAACGAGCTGGAAGGCCAAAACTCAGCAATATTTTCATATTTTACGAGTCAGTTGAAAAGAGCTTAAAGAAGACTCGTCTTTTGAGGAACGAGTGATAAAAAGGGTAGCAGCTGATTCCAGGTAAGGGTTGGAATTTTCCAATCACGGCAGTGTCACAAGGATGGCTAGTGAAATCACTCTTCGCAGTTGTTCCTCAAAATGGGTAAACAATCAAATGGATGTGAATGATCGGCCAATGAAAAGTGGAGGTGACGGTGCAAACACGACCAAGGCTTTAATGGCTGAAATGCTTCATTCACGGTGGTTATTTACTAGGGAATAGTTCATTTTTTAACGAGATTAAACGCGGGTGGAAACATTTGCTCATGTCTTATGTTTATTTTTTAACAAGCTTGAACTATGTGCTAAAACTGCTCGATTAATCCAGTCATATGATAAGAATGTCTCATATAAAATGGCAACTTTTAGATTTTTGCCCCACATCCTTTCTTTATGCAAGTTAGGTGACGACTAATCCTACGAGTTTAAAGGGTTAGAGGTCCTAAAAATTTAAAAAATAAATAGCCGCCCCTCGCTTGCACTCCAAAAGGTTTGCATGCCCCCAGGTATAAAGTATGGTTTCAAGGTTACCCCTTCTTTAGTCCAATAAAACATTTGTTTTACCGAGAGAGGTCTACCTCTTACAGGTTACCCAAATATTGCTCGATTCGCGGTGCAAACAAAACACTTCTTCGGCGATGTCTACCGAGATAAACAAAGGTGAGTGACTCAGTTCTGTCAACTCACATAACTTTGATAAGAGAATCTTATTCTAGAATAACCCCTCTTCCACCGACGGACGAGGTACAGACTAGTCATATTCTCCCGCGGAAACCTACCCTATACCTGAAGTTTTCCTGCCGAAGCAGACCAAGATGCATGCCCCCTGGGTTTCAGTCATATCCCTCCGAATTACTCGCGCTCATCGGGAGGACGGACTGGGGATTGAGACATTTCTTGTGTGAAGAGACTATTTAGGGATGGTATATGACTATTTGCTATGCGTGATCCAGGAAATGAAAACTGGTCCACGAGCTTGACCACTCTTCCTTCGTGCGGAAAACACATTACTCTAAAGAGAGAGGAGACGATGGCTCCCATGCAATAAATATAGTCTCGTCCAAGGAGTAGATTGTAATCTAAGGGTCCTTGGACTACCATTACGTTCATTTGAACTGTCTTCCTTCTCAATGTTATGGGCACATCGAGAAGGATCCCTAAAGGTCGACTGGTTCCTTTATCAAAACCTGTCAGATTTCTCATCTCAGGCAACAGCGATGGCGAACCAAGCACTTTCCAAGCAATAGAGGAAAGGATACTCACAGAAGCCCCCTCATCTATGACGGTACCAGCCATGACCATTCTATATATTTGAACGATAATTCGGAATGGTATGCTTGCTGGTAAACGGGGTCTGCCTAGTTGATTCCAATCGAAGGAGACAACTAGGTTGCTTGGAGGTGGGACTGAGTAGACGGCCAAGTATGGCTCTGACGAACTTCCCTCTTGCGGTAAGGGAATGGGTAGATTGCCCCCATGTTCGTCGGAGTCTGTGTTGATGAAGAGAATTTGGACGGTGTCATCCTTGTTCTCTTCAGTGACTGTATCATCCGAAGATAAAACCTCTGAAGGCAAGACCGGGTCAACTGCCGCCTCGACCTTTTGACTTTTGTCTGGTATGGATTCAGATGGTTTATCTTCGATGATAGGCATTTCAGCCGACCACTTGAGCGGGCCAACTGGATTCTCAACTAGCGACGGACTCAGCAAGAGTTTTTTATATCCAGGAGGAAGTCGTAACGGTGAAACCGGACGATCATCCAAAACTCTTTTCGCTTCGTCTAAGAAGGGACAACGGTGGACAGCATGATTGCCTTCGCACAGTTTACAAGGAAATCTAGCTTTCCCTTTTTGTCCTGGGGCTTCACTCTCGCTAGTTGACGATGTGCTTTCAACATGATCATCAGAGGTTGATGACACCGGATTGTGCAAACGAGGAGACTAGTCCCTTAGTATCCGAGGGATGCAAGGACAATCTCTGTGAAAGTGGTCTCCTTTGCAAATGACACATGGCGATTTAGGCCTGGTCGGTGCAGTGTGTGGATTTTCGTTAGACGACACTCGTTTTCCCCCATTCGCCTTTGGCTCCTTCCTCTTCTTCTCTTTCTTCTTCTTCTCCTTCTTCTCCTTAGGAACTTGATTTTTGGCTTTCCCAACCCCATCAAGCGAAGAGGAAGGGGGAGAGGAAGAATTAGAGGAAGTAGAAGGTTGGTGGGCAACTCTGGACTCGTCTAATTGCTGATTCGATTGTTCAGGAATGGTGGTGTTCTGAACGACATTGGTTGAGAAGAGCCATACTGGAAAGCCAACTGTCAGTCCTGGAAGCGACAATGTGGCCATATGGGGTGCACCAACATCTCCCCAAGAGGAGAAGGGACTAGGATTTCCACCAAGGGGAATTCCTTGGTTGGTAGACTCCATTTTCTCAACCTAAGATCAACATAGGAAAAGGGTATGAATATTCCGTTTAAAATAAAATTTTAGACGCTTTGACACAACTTGTTTTTTCAGTTTTAAAGAGTCGAGAAAAAACAAAAGATGACTCTAGTCTCCTTCGATTTTTAATGAGCCTGAAGTGACAAGTGCTCAGATGGACCTTTTCCGTTAAGGAGTCTGAAAAGGAACAAAAGGGACTGCTCTGGAGATCTAGGTAGAGGGAGTACCAAACCAATCGTAAAACTGTGGAATACTTTTTACGATACGGCAGTCAATCTTCCCGAATGTTGTGTTCGGTGCATTGCGATCAGTAGGGCGGCCGACACAGCTTCCTATGGATAAAAGGTTTTAAGCCTATAGGGGTCTCCCAATATATACTCGACGGTACATGGGAGCACAAGTCCGTACTAGCACTTATCGTCTCCAAGTGGAGGAATCACCCAACCATCAGTGAGGACAACAGTTACCAGGCTTTACGACGTCGGAATACGTCTCTAGCCTAGACCTCTAAATGTTGTGTGTTAAGTTCCAAAGCATTGTTAGATTCATTCAATTTATTTTAAGTTGATCTTTCTTAGAAGTTTGCCTTTTGGGATCACCACGAGATGTAGATGTAATTACTAAAAATGCAATCTAAAGATGATAAGCAAAATTTTATCTCTTTTCAGCAATGAAAATCCTAGCTACAAGGGGAAAAGAAAGACACAATTTTTTCTCAAAGAGCAAAGAGCACACTATAAATGCACTTTTCCTAAATCAAGCCA
Organism: Pinus tabuliformis; assembly: GCA_031772625.1. Classification (NCBI taxonomy): domain Eukaryota; kingdom Viridiplantae; phylum Streptophyta; class Pinopsida; order Pinales; family Pinaceae; genus Pinus; species Pinus tabuliformis. Next base: position 1,289,504,145 of record CM062816.1, on the reverse strand, counting down.
AGCAGACTATCAATATGTAAATGCACATATGCATGTATTTGTTTTCACTTTCTTAATATTGATGCCTAAAAAGAAAGTTGATGTACAAATCTGAATTTGTTTTCAAGTGACAAACACAAACAAGCTTCTTTTCTAAATCAAAAGGTAGAGAAGATTACGACACTTTATGATTTTGAAATAAACACTCGTTTCGACACTAGAAATTCACAAATTCAAACCAAAGGCAAAATTAAAAGCATAATCGACTGTCAACAGCAAATAAACTTTCTCCTAAGATCAAAATCAACACTTATGACAGATCTAAATCAAAGGATGACAGTATGATTATTCTACTCTTTCAATGGAAAACTGTAAATGATGTAACAAACACACAAAGAACATCTACAGTCTTTTTGTACAAAGGAGGTGGAATTAAGGCAAAGAAAAGGGGTTTTTAAACAGATACACACTGATCACAGGCTGCAAAATAAGAGACAAAACTGAAAAATGAAGCAAAGAACCTCAGCTGCACAGGGCTAGGTTGATCAGCGCACCTGTTACACAGAGAAACTGGATTGCAGCGCAGGTAGCCCTCTCGGGAACTACGTTGAAATGTAGAATCTCTTCATAGAGCCTGCGCTGAGGCAGAAACGAGAATTCTATCCGGGTTCTGGGTCACGGTTTGCAGTTTAATCTATGGTTTTTGGCCGAGTAAAAGCAATCAGTAATGCACAATTAGAGGGTAGATTTAAAGGAGGTCTAAGAGCTATCACAAAGGGTAATCAGATCATTTGTGAATCAGCTGTTCAAATCATAAACAAATCCAGTGAATGGATTGAAGTAGCAGATGTCTACTTTGAATTTGATAATGGCAAATGCAATTCGATTGCTACTTCTGTGTTTATGAAACAAACAACAAGAGAAACACAAACAAACTAACTAGACACGATCCCCAGCGGAGTCGCCATTTTGTTAATGGGAAAAGCGTCTACTCAGAATGCCCCTATCCCACTAAGGCGTGACAGTACCTTAGAAACAAACAGAGAAAACTACTTTCGTATTCTTCTTTATGAACTATAAACGAAGAGGAATAGGATGAACCCACCTGTGTCTTGTGCTAGTCCTTTGATCCTATCTCTCTCCTCTTTGACAGCTTCCAGCTACCTGCTCCCTTACTTGCCCAGCTTCACCAAGTTCATGCAAGATCACAGAAGAAGAAAACTACACAAAGACATGGATTTATATTCATAAATAGCTTAGGATCAGATTTAAGCTAAACATGCAAATATAACAAAACATCATTGATACACAAGCATGTAGGAGAAACTCAAATAGTTTTATTGATATAACAAGAAGGTCCAGGAGGAGTTACAACCGATGATTCTTGATCCAGCATCAACCCCCCAGCAAAGGAATCCCCTCTTCACCTCCAACAAAGCATAAATCACCCAATACTCTGATCTCTATCTCAAAACCAACAACAATTCTCTGCAATGTACAAAATTCCAGCCTCTGGATCTCTGGGATGAGGGATCCATATATAGATGTATGCAAAGAGGATGAGTCAGCTTATGATTTGACTAGTGGCTTCTCTCTGTCAGTTCTTGCTTCCACTTGGAGACTGAGAGCCTCTTACTCATCCTTGGTCGAACTCAGTGAGGCAAGTGTCATTGGGGAAGATTCTGGAAGCTTCCATTGTCTGTCCACCTCGTGGAATGACACTGCCATTTGTCATTTCCCGCTCAGCGCACCCTGGTAGTGCATTTAGGTGCGTTGCAACGCACCTAACTAGTGTATTGGGGTGCTATGCAACGCAGCTAGCTAGTGGAGCAGCTGAAATGATCCTGATTTGACTGTTTCTGAGCAGTTTCTGGTGGAGAACTTCTGGGAGAAGCTGTAATTTGTTGACCTTGTTCCTTTAGGGACCGGAACAACACTTTTAGGGACATAGGATCCTTTGGTTTATGGACATTTCATGCTTAGAGCTGTAAGGCACAAAAATGTCTATAACATTCTAGTCACATCTCAATCAATAGTCGAGGCCACCGAGATCCCTTTGAATGGAGAAGAATGGTTCAAGGGTATGGATTTTGATTTGGTTGATTTCAAATACTTTCTCAAACCTAAACACAGGAAAGGATATGGTTTTTTTGTTCAAGAAGCTATCTACAAGACCACCATAGTAAACTGTTGGAAGTGATTCAAAGGGTGGATAGAAAAACCTTCAAATAGATAGAGGACCAACAAGGAAACCTAGTCAGTTGTGATTAAAGAAGTTTCACCTATAGCAGCAAGCTCAATAAAAAAGCCTTTGACAAAAATCAAATTAGTTGATAAGAAAAGTGCTAAGAAGATTCATTTCTCACATGAAGTAGAAAAAGTGATAAGGGTACCCAAAACAAGAGCTGCAACTAAGAGGTTATCTATGGATCCACCACCTACACCTGTAAAAAGTTGATGAATTTGAAAGCACACATGGAGAAATAGAAGTTAATGAAAAGGATCAGAAAATCAAAGACTTGCAATATCAATTGGACAAGGATCACTTAACAATAGCCTATTTGTAGCAAGAGAATAGAGAGCTTAGGCATAAAATATCACAATAAACTATTCAGCCCGGTGAAGGAGAGCCATCAAAGGAAACATTGGCACATCCTGGCAAAGGCAAACTAGTCATTAATGTTGAAGAGTTAAAGGAGGAAGTTGAGCAATCAAGGAAACCTAGAACTAGGTCTTCTGCCAACGTGAAAATGCAAGTAAAGGAGAATATTCAACCTAAATAAAGAATGATTTTTTATGAGAAAAAGGAATTTTAAAGAATACTGGAACAACTTGAAGGAGTTCAATAATAGGTGGATAAGCTTGCAGAGAAGGATCATATGGATAAATTGACTTTGTTTAAGAAAGTACAAGTTGTTGAACTAGTCCTTGATAAGGTTAGATACAAGTTGAAGTGGACCTTGCCTCTGCATAGGCAAGTGAAAAGTTTGTATGTATAGGATTTGGTATTAAAAAGAAGGCTTAGGTTGGTAAAACAAAAACTCAATAAGGTCAGGAAATCTGGAAGAAAGAGAAAGAGAGGTAAGTTGGACATATTATAAGAGGCTAGTACAAAGATAAATCTTCGGCAAAAAGTACCACTCGGCTCTAAATTTTAGTCTTCTAGTTCAAAAAATCAGAATTAGATCAGTTTTGTTGAAGATTGCAAAAACATAGCTAGGGGTTTGCTGTACTTTTTATATAATTTTTGGTATTGGTGGGATAGTGAGGTTATGAAGTCTTGATTGTCATAAGGTAAAGTTAAATGAAGGTCACAACATTCACATTGATTCTTTTAAAACACTTTATATCAGGAAAAGTCACCATATGTTCAAATTTTTGAAGGCGTTGCGAAAGGAGACAATCTTGCTGTGAAAGTATGTGATATTCCAAAAGGAAGTCTACAATCGATGAGCCCCAGAAATGGGTAATTATATGGGCTCATTCAGCCTCCTAATTCGACTTAATCCACCATTCTCATATTTTATTCATGTTTTTTATTATATTTATGCTAATAGAGTGAATTGGGTTAGTCATTATGCCAACAAGTCTAATGTGTGCTTTATGCAGTTTTTTGGTCAATTTTGAGACAAAATCAAAGGTTTAATGAGCACTTCGCAGCCAAATTCATGGAAGAACAAGGGAGAGGATTTGTAGGAAGGTGTCCCCTTCATTTATGAACCCTTACCTCGAATTCTCCATCAAAAACTCGGAGCATAAGGGGCAGCCAAGCAAGTCAAGTAGGACTACTATTAACTGCAAGTTTTGCCAGCCGAGTCCCTAAAGTTTAGGAGGGCTGTTGGGGTCCTCAATTTGTATAAATAAGAAGGCTTAGGGCCTCATTTTAGTTAGTTAGTTTTTAGTCAATTTGTAGGCAGATGGTAGTCAGTTTTTAGTCAGATCGTAGTCAGATGTTAGTTCGATTTTAGTCAGTAGGTTAGCTCTGCATTTCAGCACATTTTCGAGCTTTTTCTTGTAGACAGTTTTTGGGATGTAACTATTATTTCTTGATCAATAAAGATGAATCCAGCTTTGCACCAGCTCTAATATTTCTTAGGAGGTTGTAGCTCTTGGGGTTGGGCCCAACCCAAGTGCCCAGTACCTCCTTTGTGTACTTTTATGTGTCTTTGCTGCATTCCTAGAATAATTTCTGTTACTTAGATTAACATATTGCTTTGTTATTTAGGTTGCTTTTGATGATTGAAATAGCTTTTCATGTTCAGGTTGATTTGATAGGTTGGTAACAAAAAATATCTTCGAAAAAGGCCATCAAGCAACCCTTGATCTCACCTCTCCCTCCTCGAGACCATGAGATGATACCAAGGTTTCCTTGCTGCCACAAAAACATTGTTCTTGCTTCTTCATGCAATTTCTAGTGTTGGATTCTCAGTTGTAAAAGTTGATACCAGTTGTGATTACATGCGTAGATCTATTCTTGCTTAGTTTTCATAGTTATCTTACATGATTTCCTACCAATAAAGTTCTGTTCATCATGATTGCTGGGTTTCTAGGTCAAATTAGGTCAAGATAGCTAGATCTTTTGCATAGTCTTTATTTGATTAGTTTTGAGAAATAGTGTGCAGAACACCTGTAATACATCCCTACCTACCCTTCCTCCATCATCCAATCTGTTCCAGCCCCTAATTAAAGATTCCTTTCCTTCATTCACCGCCCTTTTCCAACTTGACCTAATTTCTTCATTTTTGTGCATCATTGCTCCCTCCATCCTTGAACAAATCCACTCACCTTAATCACTCCTTAGCCTCATTTACCAGGTCCTAAACCCCTTAACATCCTTATCTATCCTCCATTTCCACTTTAACATCCTTATCTATCCTCCATTTCCACTTTTTCCACCATCAGCCCTGTTGTCGCGCGGATTGACACGACAACGCTCAGACCGGGGGCTGTCACTCTGATCCCCGATCCCTCCGTTTAAGCCTGTCTCCCGCGGCTAAGGGGGGTAGTCCCTGTGAGACGATGAGACCAACTGTCGACCAGTTGGTTGGGAGACACGAGATACGATATAAAGAGAAGCACTAAAATGGATTTAGAAATGAAAAGACCAGTGCCTTAAGAGATTGTTATTAAAATGATCACTTATAGAAAAATAAACCGTGAACAACAATCATCTATCATCAGCTAAATCATAATCCTTTTAAAACGGCCAAAACGATATCCAGCAACTGAAAAATTTAAAGGATGAATGCTTTAAACCACCACGAATCATCAACCATTAACCAGATATCAATTTCGCATCTCGGCTTGAAAATTTAGATCCCAGCATGAAAGATATAACATGAAAACCACTGAGACTGGCAAAAATAATTTTCCACGAAAATTTTATATTTTTTCAAAAAAAAAAAATTTATTTTTTTTATTTTTTTTTTATTATTATTTTTATTTTTTATTTTTTTTTATTTTTCAATATTAGAAAAATGAAAATTAAAAAAATCTAAAAAATTTAAAATCTAAAATCTATTCTAAAACAAAACTATAAAAAATTAAAATAAACCAAAAAAAATCTTTTTTATTTTATTTTTTAATATCTAAATCTAAATCTAAAAAATTCTAAACTAAAACATTCATATCAAAGCCTAAATCTAAAATCTAAACATTAATACATTAAAATATAATTATTAAAATCTACAAAACGGAACTAAAACTCAAAAGAATTAAAATCAAAAATCTTAACTCTAAAATCTAACTAATAACATTTAAATCTAAATAAAATGTAAAAGCTAAAATCTAAATAAAACACACCCTAAACTAATCGTAAATTAAAATCAAACTAAAATCTACGTTAAACTTAAATCTAACACTAAATATAAATCTATATTAAACAAACCTATGCTTAAAAAAAAGCAAATCGTATTTTTTATTTTTTTATATGATTTAAATCTAAACAAATAAAACTATACAACGAAAGCTTAAATCAAATCCTAGATTTAAAATTAACCTACGGCTACGCCCCAAAAAAATTTACGCAAATGAATAATACAATTGACCCTGCGTATTTTTCGAATTGAAATGGCATAGCATTATTTTCGACGGCGATGGATAGAAGGGAAACTCACCAAAAAAAACGAAATTTTTTACCTGCTACAGCGCGTGCATGAGGATTGGAGCTGGCCTGCGAGTTTCTAAAAACGATTTGGAACGGTCATCTTACCTGGCTGCCGACGGAAATGATATGCAGACACAAGAAGTAAACCTGGACAGATACGTAAAACCTGAGCCGGCGTGAATGAGATCTGCGTTTTATGTTTGCAGGTGCCACGTGAGGAAGGATTTGCAGGAATGATTGACTCCAGATCTGCCTTTGATAACTGGTGTCCACTGCATACCGACGAGATTTTGATAGCCACTTGAGCTTTTGAACAATCTACGCAGCAACATATTACCTCACCATCTTTATTCTCTCAACTGTTCCCTTAAACCCCACACGTTTGAATCAGAACTTCATCAATCACTGCCGGCGGCTTGAAATGGATTTTGGTAATAATCTTTTATATGCCACAATGATGCCTTGTAATAACAGATATTCAACGACACAGGGCAGACACTAATCATTTGATAATGCTCAAATCAGTGAGGATCAAGGCAGGCGGGAAGTATGCATGATTTCGTTAAGCCATCACTGAAAACCTCGCAGCTGCAATCACAAGAAAAGAAAACCCTGATTTAAAACTGTGTAAAGCAGAAATTTAAAAACCCTACATCAAAAAAAAAAGACAAAACCCTAATAAAAAAATGTACAAAAATTTGAAACCCTAGATCAAAAAAAAATTTGGAACCCTAGATCAGCGAATTTATTTATAGATTTTGGCCCTTTAACTGTCAGATTTAACCATTAGAGCAGAAATATTTTCAGAAAACAATTTAAATGTAAAATGCTTCAGAAGACCCTGCATGCATTCATAAAACAAAAAAAAATTCGAATGATAAGCCCGGGATCAAGAACTGGCTGGGCTCTTTCAGAAAACACAACTCGGGAGTTGGCTGGTTCAGCCGAGAACTTCCCCTAACGCCTGGTAATCTGAAAAAAGGGATTTCCTGCACAGCTTAAGATCAACCATCAATGTAGAAGGAGAAAACAATAGTGAAACCCTGATCAAATGGAGATACCTGCCAATGTATTTCAGAATCTAAACTATCATTCAAACCCCAAAGATCAGACAAGATACCTGTGCCTAGATCAATCTTCGTTAAGCTACCATTAATGGCTGAAAATAAAATTATGCAGAACAAATAGAACAATCTTACAGCACTTTCAGAAGAGTAACACCAGCAAGATTTTTAACCCCAAAGTCTTCTTTATTGCACAAAAAATGAATTACAAGAGAGCTTCTTCAGTCTTAGACTCACAGATCCAATGACCTGAAATGACCCCCTAAGACCCTATATAAAGGAAATGATCCTAACGGCTAGTTCAAGTGATCCATGTAGAAATGATCTCGATCGTTGATGAGGATCAAGACATCTCTTGATCTCATCCGTCGATTTATTAACTTAAAATATTATTATTTTATTAGTTAGGGTTTTTGCTTGATTTTTTTAATTTTTTATTATTTTTCATTATTTTATTATTTTTATCCATTTTTTAATTTTTTAATTCATTTTAAAATGGATCACTGAACTAAACCTTCGGAAACATCACCTAGGACCTAGGACTTAGGACTCATGAGGGGATTTAAAACATTTCTCGACCCTCAGGACACATTACATCATGACTTTTACAAAATTACATCTTAAGGGACAAACCCATTTAATACAGACCCTCACAAAACACCCAGCTCTGCGACACAACGATAATCTAGCAGATCAACACACTAGGATTCTCCTAAAGTTCTAATGACAAAATCAATCCCGGCTTTGGGGTCAGGTTTGAAGGAAAACTCTGCCGATCCGAGGATCGGTGAGACAAAAAACCTTCCGGGACGTAGATTATCATTAGAAAGTTAGGTCCACCTAGGCAAATTACATACATGACTTCATGTCTGCTAAGATTATTTACAGCTAATACATGCAGACTGGGTTTACAATCAGAAAGATCAAACTGCTGATGATGGTAGGCTGGCACGGACACGTCGCTCAGGAGCTGCCCCTTTCTGCCAAGCAAAGGGGGAGTACTGCATGGGTAGTTGACCAGTAGTGGTCAACATCTGGCTCCACTTGGGGACACGTTGCTGCTTGCAGGAATGTGAGAATCCAGAATCTGCATCCATACAACACAAAAATAAGTAGCGTCCATCCAAAAATCATCATATAACATTAAGCACAATAAAGATAAAAGCTCTTCATTTATTAACTATCTAAAGCAGAAATGAAAATGCGGAAAAACAAGGAGTAGGGTTAGCAATACGATACAAAAGGATGCCCTACGGCATCAGATGTGTTCAATATAGTGCATACTAAGCATTTGCCTGCTTTCAGGCAAATCTGTGGGCTGCTTGTCGGATGTGCCATGTCCAATTTTGCATATGGTAGGACTTTTTCCTATCCGAAAATCAAGCTGCTCACGGCCGTCTGATGTATCAAATCTTCGTCTCATCTTCTTTCTCTTACGTTTTTTCTTTCTGGCAGGTGGAATTATTGATGACCTGGAACTTTCTGTTTCAAAACTATCAGATGAAGTACGCATGATATGTCCTTCTTTAGCCCGCATCTGATCTTTATCATTCTTAAGTCTGTCCGGATCACCTTCAATTAACCATCTTTCAATCGAATCAACAACCTCCTCATAATAAGATGGATCTTGTTGCAGCACATGAGAAGGCTCCTGATCTATTGATGTCACCCGGTTTCTTTCATCTTCCAATTGCTGAAACCTTTGAACTTGTATTCTAAATGCATCTATCTGACTAGAGTGTTCAACCTTTACAGCACTGATTTGTCTGGCATGGTGCTCTTGCATGTCTTTTATTACTTTATCATTCACTTCCTTTATGTCCATCAAGCAATGCTGCATAAAATTTATTTCTTCTTTATGATTTGCTTGTATGTCAGCCACTTGATTATTATGATTGAAAGTCATGATGGTCATTTCCTCATCCATGGTTAATAGCTTATTTTGCATAGAGTCAATTTCCCTATCATGATCAGTTTTCATGGTCACCATATTTTCCTCTAAGACTGACATCTTGCTATGCATGATTCTAATTTCTGTTTCATAATTAGTTTTTATGGCCTCAATTTCCTTAGCATGCTGATTTTGCGTGAGCTCCAACTCCCTATTACGTTTTTCTAGGTGGGTGCATAAAGTTTTGACATCATTGATAAGACTAGTTTGATTGCTTTCCATATTTCTTACCAGCATCATTAGATCTTGTATAATTTGCTTTTGTTCTTCCTTTTCACTATTATTTGTCCTTGCTTTTCCACTATGATGATCTGCAATATTTCCGGTTGATGACACATTCTGATCTTGAAATCTTTCTTCAACAGCTGAATTACTTTCTTTATGATCAACAATTTTAGAAGGCAATCTGTTTGGATAACCATATCTATCTTTAAAAGCATCAACAATGTCTTCTAAAGAAGTGAAAGAATCCTTAGGAAAACTGTTAAACCAATTTAAAGCATCATCTTCTAAAGTAAGGACAAATAAACGCATTTTGATATCTTCATGATTAAACTGAGGGGATCTGCAATATATGATCATGATGCGATCAAACAAGCCTAGATGCCTTCTAACAGCGATTGGATCACCACCTGAAAAAATAGGTAATTTAGGAGTGGCCTCCTCCGGAAGATCATGGAGACGGTGAGTAAAACGACATGGTTTAAATGAATAATCCATGATGAACAATAAGGGATCAGATGGATGATAGAACTAGCTCTTTGCTCAAGAAAATCAAAAGGTGAAAGAAGTGGAGTCGCCACTTGAACAATAAAACTGATTCTAAGATCCAAGAAGAAACCACAAGCAGATACGAGGAAAGATTCTTGTCTGGGAAAAATGAGAAAAGTGGAGTCGCCACCCAAACAAGAAACAAAACCGAAGAGATGCTGCTGATATATGATGAAAAGATGCCAGAATATTGAATCTGCCAGCTCAAATGAGAGGTGAGAAGATGAGAAGCTGAATGTCGATGAAACCCCAAGAACAGAAAAACTCTGTCCCCGGCAACGGCGCCAAAAATGTTGTCGCGCGGATTGACACGACAACGCTCAGACCGGGGGCTGTCACTCTGATCCCCGATCCCTCCGTTTAAGCCTGTCTCCCGCGGCTAAGGGGGGTAGTCCCTGTGAGACGATGAGACCAACTGTCGACCAGTTGGTTGGGAGACACGAGATACGATATAAAGAGAAGCACTAAAATGGATTTAGAAATGAAAAGACCAGTGCCTTAAGAGATTGTTATTAAAATGATCACTTATAGAAAAATAAACCGTGAACAACAATCATCTATCATCAGCTAAATCATAATCCTTTTAAAACGGCCAAAACGATATCCAGCAACTGAAAAATTTAAAGGATGAATGCTTTAAACCACCACGAATCATCAACCATTAACCAGATATCAATTTCGCATCTCGGCTTGAAAATTTAGATCCCAGCATGAAAGATATAACATGAAAACCACTGAGACTGGCAAAAATAATTTTCCACGAAAATTTTATATTTTTTCAAAAAAAAAAATTTATTTTTTTTATTTTTTTTTTATTATTATTTTTATTTTTTATTTTTTTTTATTTTTCAATATTAGAAAAATGAAAATTAAAAAAATCTAAAAAATTTAAAATCTAAAATCTATTCTAAAACAAAACTATAAAAAATTAAAATAAACCAAAAAAAATCTTTTTTATTTTATTTTTTAATATCTAAATCTAAATCTAAAAAATTCTAAACTAAAACATTCATATCAAAGCCTAAATCTAAAATCTAAACATTAATACATTAAAATATAATTATTAAAATCTACAAAACGGAACTAAAACTCAAAAGAATTAAAATCAAAAATCTTAACTCTAAAATCTAACTAATAACATTTAAATCTAAATAAAATGTAAAAGCTAAAATCTAAATAAAACACACCCTAAACTAATCGTAAATTAAAATCAAACTAAAATCTACGTTAAACTTAAATCTAACACTAAATATAAATCTATATTAAACAAACCTATCCTTAAAAAAAAGCAAATCGTATTTTTTATTTTTTTATATGATTTAAATCTAAACAAATAAAACTATACAACGAAAGCTTAAATCAAATCCTAGATTTAAAATTAACCTACGGCTACGCCCCAAAAAAATTTACGCAAATGAATAATACAATTGACCCTGCGTATTTTTCGAATTGAAATGGCATAGCATTATTTTCGACGGCGATGGATAGAAGGGAAACTCACCAAAAAAAACGAAATTTTTTACCTGCTACAGCGCGTGCATGAGGATTGGAGCTGGCCTGCGAGTTTCTAAAAACGATTTGGAACGGTCATCTTACCTGGCTGCCGACGGAAATGATATGCAGACACAAGAAGTAAACCTGGACAGATACGTAAAACCTGAGCCGGCGTGAATGAGATCTGCGTTTTATGTTTGCAGGTGCCACGTGAGGAAGGATTTGCAGGAATGATTGACTCCAGATCTGCCTTTGATAACTGGTGTCCACTGCATACCGACGAGATTTTGATAGCCACTTGAGCTTTTGAACAATCTACGCAGCAACATATTACCTCACCATCTTTATTCTCTCAACTGTTCCCTTAAACCCCACACGTTTGAATCAGAACTTCATCAATCACTGCCGGCGGCTTGAAATGGATTTTGGTAATAATCTTTTATATGCCACAATGATGCCTTGTAATAACAGATATTCAACGACACAGGGCAGACACTAATCATTTGATAATGCTCAAATCAGTGAGGATCAAGGCAGGCGGGAAGTATGCATGATTTCGTTAAGCCATCACTGAAAACCTCGCAGCTGCAATCACAAGAAAAGAAAACCCTGATTTAAAACTGTGTAAAGCAGAAATTTAAAAACCCTACATCAAAAAAAAAAGACAAAACCCTAATAAAAAAATGTACAAAAATTTGAAACCCTAGATCAAAAAAAAATTTGGAACCCTAGATCAGCGAATTTATTTACAGATTTTGGCCCTTTAACTGTCAGATTTAACCATTAGAGCAGAAATATTTTCAGAAAACAATTTAAATGTAAATTGCTTCAGAAGACCCTGCATGCATTCATAAAACAAAAAAAAATTCGAATGATAAGCCCGGGATCAAGAACTGGCTGGGCTCTTTCAGAAAACACAACTCGGGAGTTGGCTGGTTCAGCCGAGAACTTCCCCTAACGCCCGGTAATCTGAAAAAAGGGATTTCCTGCACAGCTTAAGATCAACCATCAACGTAGAAGGAGAAAACAATAGTGAAACCCTGATCAAATGGAGATACCTGCCAATGTATTTCAGAATCTAAACTATCATTCAAACCCCAAAGATCAGACAAGATACCTGTGCCTAGATCAATCTTCGTTAAGCTACCATTATTGGCTGAAAATAAAATTATGCAGAACAAATAGAACAATCTTACAGCACTTTCAGAAGAGTAACACCAGCGAGATTTTTAACCCCAAAGTCTTCTTTATTGCACAAAAAATGAATTACAAGAGAGCTTCTTCAGTCTTAGACTCACAGATCCGATGACCTGAAATGACCCCCTAAGACCCTATATAAAGGAAATGATCCTAACGGCTAGTTCAAGTGATCCATGTAGAAATGATCTCGATCGTTGATGAGGATCAAGACATCTCTTGATCTCATTCGTCGATTTATTAACTTAAAATATTATTATTTTATTAGTTAGGGTTTTTGCTTGATTTTTTTAATTTTTTATTATTTTTCATTATTTTATTATTTTTATCCATTTTTTAATTTTTTAATTCATTTTAAAATGGATCACTGAACTAAACCTTCGGAAACATCACCTAGGACCTAGGACTTAGGACTCATGAGGGGATTTAAAACATTTCTCGACCCTCAGGACACATTACATCATGACTTTTACAAAATTACATCTTAAGGGACAAACCCATTTAATACAGACCCTCACAAAACACCCAGCTCTGCGACACAACGATAATCTAGCAGATCAACACACTAGGATTCTCCTAAAGTTCTAATGACAAAATCAATCCCGGCTTTGGGGTCAGGTTTGAAGGAAAACTCTGCCGATCCGAGGATCGGTGAGACAAAAAACCTTCCGGGACGTAGATTATCATTAGAAAGTTAGGTCCACCTAGGCAAATTACATACATGACTTCATGTCTGCTAAGATTATTTACAGCTAATACATGCAGACTGGGTTTACAATCAGAAAGATCAAACTGCTGATGATGGTAGGCTGGCACGGACACGTCGCTCAGGAGCTGCCCCTTTCTGCCAAGCAAAGGGGGGAGTACTGCATGGGTAGTTGACCAGTAGTGGTCAACAAGCCCTTCAAAATTCCCTTTCAGAACATCTTGTAGAAACATCCTGTAGAAGCTACAGAACATCCTGTAGAACCCCTGCAGACTTCCTGTAGAAGCTCACGAAAGCGATTTCTCAAGATCTGATCATTGTGAAACTCTTTGGAAGGGTGCTAGGGACCCCTTAGGCCCTCTTCTCACCTTCCCAACCTCCTGCAAGCACCCACTCCATTTTCTTTCGTCAATAAACCCCTTCACAGTTAAACATAGTTAAAGCACATGCATAATAATCCTGCAAAATTACTCAAAAATACAAAAAGATGTGTTTTCCATATTTTCCTTTAGAAGTAGCTTATTCACATGCATTCCACCTTTCCAAGAGTCAATGGCATTCGTTTCTGCAACTTACATCTCTTTTCTTGCACCAGTAGGGCTAATCGGTAAAACTAGGGTTTGCTAGGGTTTTTGTTTCCTTTCAGCTTTCAACTTCTTTCTGCAAGTATATTAGCCTCCTTTGAGTTAGCTTTCATCTATCACAGTTAAAAGCTTCTTCTAAGAGCTCATAGAAGTTGGCTTAAGCTCCTAGCAGACTTGTGCCAGCTGATCAAGTGACAGCCTGCAGTAAGAGCTAGTACTTGTGCATACAGCACCGTCGCTTCCAAGTTTGTTACAAACTACCGGGTTGATAAAAGTAAAGAAGGGAGCCCTAGGAGTTGCAACATTATTGCTGCAATACTGGAGCCCACCAACAAGCACTTTGAATCTTATCTAAGAGGTTTAGTACTATCACATGGATATTTGAAGCATACCCATTTTCTCCATTTTGACAAAGGAAGGTTGCAACCATGCATAGCATGGACGCTACTTCATTTTGTTGCAAAACTTCTTAATGCGCTACATGTCTAGACAGTCAGCACCATTTCATTTAAAAATTCTAATTATTGAATTAAATAAGTAGTTTCTAGTAGTTGAATAGGTGTATAGTAGTGTTATCACTCCAGGAAACTCTCCTAGGTTGTAGATCGGAGATGCCTGGTAACATGTAATCTTCAATATTTTTCTCTAAACTATTGGAATAAATGATGGTTTGGATCAAGTTAGATAACCATTTCAGCTCTATTCTCACTCAAGACATGCATGAAAACCCTTAATAACACAAGCCTTTAGACCACAAATGCTCAATAGTTTGTATATTTAATGGATAGATGGAGAATACTGACAATACCAGTAGATTGCATACATGAACATATTGAATGGATAGCTACAGGCAACAAATGAACTTACTGAGTATACTGGTATATGCATATATAATAACATATATAAATGGCTAGCTATAGGCAGAAAAGAAGCTTGCAAATCTAATATATCAAAGCAGAGATAAGATGACAGTTATCTGGCCTTAAACACAAAGAAAACCTGAACAAATTGTTCAAGTGCAAGCATAAGACAGAAGAGAAATGGACATTGAACGCATAACAGCAAAAGAATCTTGTATTACTAAAGAATGCAGATGAGAAGCTTGAAGGAATAGAGGAGGAATAATCTCCAAAAGTTGAACCCTTGTTACATCTAGATTTCTGCCTTTTATAGGCCCTTTACAATGGTCCTGAGCCTTTTGAGGCTTCAGGCATCTTAATCTATCCCTCTGTCTTGTTTAACCGTTTGATTCCCTCAATGGGCAGCATGTCTCAGTGGTTTTCCTCTTCTGACAGAGGAATAACCATATTCAGATATTTTGGGTAGCTTGCTGTGATGCCTGGGAGCTCTCTCATGCTGGATATGCCCCATCATGTTTGTTATGATGGCTTCTACACTGGCAGGACCGTCGATGCTCCATGATCTCGTTTGATTCGGGTTGCAGCATGTTTTAGCCCCTCTCTTTCCCTTTCCGGGATCTGTTCGCTGGCCATTGTATCCCAACTGAATCCCTCTTCTGGCATGTAAACATTTCTACACAACGCTTCTAAGGATGGTTGGCCACCTGATCTTGCAAATGGAGTGGCTATCGGGCCTATGAAATCCCTGCAACAATCCCTTTCAAATGATAACCATGAATGTTTTCTATTTCATTCCTAAAATGCTGCAACTGTGTAAATCCTGCCTTTCTCTGTTCCTTCTAGACCTCAAAATTCCTTAAACATGCCCTATTCTCTTATCGGTTCCACCCCTAGGTCACTATCATCTATTGTAGCCGGCCTGGTCCCTTTGTTCCCCTTGTACTTTAAAATAATTAAAAACACGAGAAATACATGAAAATTGGCCTCCCTCCGGACTTCAAATCTTATGGATTTCATTCCTGAACCCTTTCGGGTCTGGGACTCATCGCAATTAGCATTACCACCTGTATAGAGGCCCTGCTCCATTGTAATACTCTGATGTGATCTTGTGATGCGATCTTATCACAATCGCATATCACTCCAGTCAACGGTCTTCATATAACATGGTGTATGTTCCTGCCGATTACGAACCTATGATGTGATGTGGGCCCCCCAACCCTTGGTAATGTTCTGTTGCGATGTAGCGATGCGATCCGATCGCAATCACTGATCACTCAATGTCGGGGCTTTATAGATTATGTTCTCCACCGCCGTGACTGATGATGTGACTCACCGATTAACTATCCCTTCAGCTTGGCCGATTCTAATTTAGCCAATTAGATTTGGGCTAATTCTGCTTTTTTCACTGTTTTGGAGTATTTTAGCCTCCCGATAGTGTCTTTCCGCCCTTCTGAGGGCTTTTGGCATATGATTGTTTCGATCTTGGAAGGATCTTAATCAACTCTCAAAAGATTTCAGGATTTTTTTGGATCAATTTTTTGGGCCAAATGCTAACAAGGCTAACACTGGCTCCTTTTGGGGATGAAATCCTCCTTGTGAGGTTTCAATAATCATAGAGCAATGCCTTTCCTGTAAAACAAAATTAAATCTTTCCCCTAGTGTTCCATTGGGCATGGAGTTTTTTTAGCATAAACATAAAAACTGAAAGAAAAACATATGTACAATAATAAGGTTTTAAGGCCTTAAATGAAATAGAGTTTCAGGAACTGCCCATTTACTAGGCTACCAAAAGTGTCTCCTCCTACCAGATTGTGCAAGATGAATGTATTGTTGTGCTGAACTTGAGCAATGACAAAAGGACCTGTCCATAAGGAGTCAAACTTGCCATGATTACCTTTCTTTTCCTTCAATGCATCCCATTTGAGCACCCAATCACCAATTTGGAAATTGTCCACTTTTTCCTTCCTGTTAAAGGTTTCTTTGATTTTCTTTTGATGGACTTTTCACTTCTCAACCAGCTGCTCTCTGATCTATTGTAATTCAACTAGGTTATTCATTCTTCTTACCATGTCATTTTCTTCATCTTGTTCTTCTTGCAAGAACTTAGCCACAGGGAGGATCAGCTGGATAGGGAAAACAACATCAACGCCATAAACCAGTTTAAATGGAGAGTTCCCTATGGAATTTTTGATGGAAACTCTATCAACCCATAGTGCAAACTTCAACTTGGAATCCCAGCTCTTTTTGTTGTCTTCTAACAGTTTTTTGATTATCCTTACCAAACTCTTGTTAGATGATTCTGCAGGCCATTGCCTTGAGGGTAATATGAGGTAGAATGCACCACTTGAATGCCCATGGATTTAGCCATGTCCATCAATTCTTTTTCCTTAAAAGCTGCTGCATTATCAGTGACTAGTTTGGTTGGGCAACCAAATCTAGTGAAAATATTCTCATTCAAGAACTTTATGACAACTTGATGATTGGCATTCTTAGTGGGTATAGCCTCAATCCACTTGGTGAAATAATCAGTGGCTACTAAGATCCATTTGTGTTGGCCACTGAAATGTGGGTTGATATCACCTATAAAGTCCAGGCCCCATTGCTGGAAGGGACCATTGACATGTATTGGCTTTAAGGGTAGAGATTTTAGTTGTTGTCTTCCTGCAAATCTCTGACATTTGTCACAAGCTTTTACAAAAGAAAACACATCAGAGAACAAAGTAGGCCAATAATATCCAGCCCTCAAGATTTTGTGAGCTGTGGTTTTCCAATAATGATGCCCTCCACAGATGCTAGAATGAAACTGGTGTATGACCTCCATAGATTGTTCTTTATCTAGACACCTCAAGAGGATTCCTGATGGGTCTTTCCAATAAAGCAGATTTTTATTAATGTAGAACTTTGCTGATCTGAGTTTAATGGCACGAGCTTGACTTGAGCTTGACTTGAGCTAAGTCCTCGAGGGACTTCTAGTTTTTGCAAAAAATGAACTATGTTGTAATACCATTCACATGTGACTAGATTTTCAGCCAAAGACTGATCTTGATTTTTCTCTTCTGTTGCTTCCTCTGCCTGCTCATAATCTGAATTTAGACCCATGGAATTTATATCTAACAAGCTGCAATTTTCTTCAGTCATAAGTTTAGCCAAGCCTTGGCCTTTGACAAGCTTAGTGGGCTTCACCTCTATGTTAAACTCTATGAATTTTTCAATCCATTTTGCCTTCTTTCCATCAATATCTGGCTGAGTTAAGACATCTTTCACTAAGGCTAAGGGCACATATGCAATTACTTTGAAATGTAGAATATAAATCCTAAATGCTTTCAAAGATTTTATGAGACAATAAGCTTGCTTCTCAATAAGGTCATACCTTAGTTTAGCATCCCTTAGAGTTTTGCTGAAAAAGGCCACAGGGTGCTCTATGCCTTCATAATTTTTTGCAACAAAACTGCTACCAACGTATCATAAGAGGAAAAAGAGAAGATACAAAACTCCTTAGTGTAATCTAGGCTGATTAGAGTGGGAGCTTCCATGATAGCTTTCTTAATGGCTTCAAAAGAGCTTCTTGAAGCAACTATCCATTTTATCTCCGATCCTTTCTTCAGCATGGAAGTGATGTGCTTGACTAACTCTACAAAGTTTAGAATGAACCTCCTTACAAAGTTGATCTTGCCTAGGAAGGATTGGATGCCCCTTTTTGACCTTGGGATGGACAATGTCTGAATGGCTTGAACCCTTGCTGGATCAATCTTCACACCTTCAACAAAAACAATATGTCCCAGAAGTTTGCCTTCTTCTAGAGAAAACGGTGACTTCTTTGGGTTTATTGAGATTCCAAACTGTTTGCACTTTAGGAAGACCTTCTTCAAATGCTGTAAATGGTCTTTGTGGCTACTGGAGAAGACTGTTTTGTCATACAGATAAATAAGGACAAATTTGTCCTTCTCTCCCACAAAGGCTATGTCCATGGCCCTCTGAAAGGTAGAGCCAGCATTCATCAGTCCGAAAGGCATCCTGGAGTACATGAAAGTGCCCCAAGGAGTAGTGAAGGCAGTCTTTTCCTGATATTCAGGGTGTATAGCAATCTGATTGTAACCTGAAAATCCATCTAAGAAAGACATGACTCTAGCCCCTTAAACTCTTTGTAGCAAGTGTTCCATCTTGGGCAGGGTGTAGTTATCTTTTTTAGAGCACTTGTTCAGATTTCTAAAATCAACGCAAAGCCTGATTTATCCATTTTTCTTCCTTACCACCACAAGGTTGGCTATCTACTTCGAATACCTTAGGGGAATTATGATTTTGGCATCCAACAGCTTCTTGATTTCTTTCTCGATCAACGACAGTAAGAGACGAATGACAGGTCTTAATTTTTGCTTAAAAGGGGTTGTGTTCTTTTCCAGTGGGATCCTATGCTGAATAATGTCTGGGTCATAGGTTTTAATATCAATGTATTCCCATGAAAAAATATCAGTGAATTTCTTCATGAGGGTGTAATACTTGGAATTCTGGGCAGAAGACAAATGAGTAGACAAATTGATGAATTTTGGATGGGCTGGGCTCCCTATATTATGTTGTAAAACAACAGACTCCTTCTCTGTTTTGGTCGTCTTGTAGGGCGCACCATTATGATCAAAAAGCTTCTCTAGAGGCACCAATCCCTTTGATATGTGATTATTGGGCAGTTGGACGATGCTTTCTCGGCCAATTTCACTTTTTAGCCTGGACTGGCCAAATTCTTCCATGTTTTCATTTTCTTGGTCTATGTGTGTTTCAGCAAATTCCTCAATGACTTGTAAAGACCTATTGATTTCTTCATCGTCTTCAAAAACTCTCTAATATTTGACATTGTCTGGCAGGAACGGTTTGTATCTTACCTGAACTTCATATGCCAATTTAGGAGGCAAAGGAGGAACAAACATGCTAGCAGAGATAGCAAGGGAGTCGACAAGTTGGTTCTTCATTCTTGGAATATAAGAAATGTTGAAATATTTGAAAAAATCTTCGAGCCTCCATACCTCATCCCAGTATGCCTTCAACCTTGGATGCTTTGCTTGGAACATTTTATTTACCTATTGAATGATGAGGTCTGCATCTCCAAACACTTGCAGGCCTTTGATACCCATTTCTTTAGCGGCGCTTAAGCATAGAATCAAAGCTTCATACTCTGCTATGTTGTTTGTGACCTGAAAGATTAATTTGAAAGATAAATGAATGTATTCCTGTGTTGGGGACACAAGGACCACACCTGCCCCTGCAGCTTCTTTAGAGCAAGCCCCATCAAAGAACATATCCCAAATCTGTGGGTTTCCACCCTCTGAGATCTGGAAAACTGGTTTCTTGAGCTGTGTGGAGGCCAACTGAGATTCTTCGATGTGAAGAATACATGCTCCAAAATCAATATCCACAGCATAGATGGGATGATTCTTAGGGTTCTTCTCATCACTAATGATATAAGCCAATTGCGCCTCTCTGTATAATCTCTTGCTTTCACCTCCAAAAACTAGGACAGTAGCATAGGACAGATCATTTTGTAATGATCCACCTAGTCTCTTGATCCATCCTCTCGAAAGTAACATGCCAAACTTGGGTGGTACATCTGCTACCACAATATCCATCATCATGCTTTTCATGGGAAGTTGAGACAAAGTGATGGCTAGGTCCTTGATTAAGCCTAGACATTTCACTTTTCTAGAGTCAAAAGAGAAAAGGTCATGATAAGGCTTGGTAATGTCTAGGCCCAACTCGTCCATGACAGCCTTGGGAATTAAGTTATGGCTGGCTCCAGTGTCCAAAAGGAAGTTGTGAAGGATTTTATCATGAATAGTCAGAGAGACATAGAAGGATGGGGAGTTGTCTTCACATCTTTCAATCATTGGGCTGAGGATAATAGCTGGCTTGTCATCTTGTAGATTTACACAATCATAGGAGGCTTGGATGGATTTAGACTCAAGGGCTTCGAGGATGGATATTTTGAAGGACTCACTTTTCACTAGTTCAATCAAAGGCATAGGTATTCTTAGCTTTTGTATTTCTGATTGAAAACCGAAAGGAGAAGAGGACTTGTCAAGGCCTCTTACCTCATGAGATGGAGCTTTAAGGATGATAGGATCAACTGCTGGTTGTTTTTTCTTATTAGCTTGCTGCACTGCAGGGTCAGTAGCTCTTTGAATAGGAGTTTCCTTGGCATTATTCATCTTCGACCGCAGAGTATATCTGCACTGATCTTCAGCTTGCAAAACAGCTTCACCACCCCATTCTTGGTTAGTCTAGTCATTACATAATGACTTTTCATAGGCAGCTGCAGTCAAAAAGGAAGCATTTCCTTTGTCTTCAAGGCAATGGATCTCATCATCTTCTTCAAATTGCTCTCCCTCCATGACCACATTCTGGAAAGGGGTCTTCACCCTTTGGTCTTCATTGGCATCTTTGCTTCTTTGCAATATCTGCAACTATTCATTAGGTCTTCTACATGGATTTGGATTTTTATGAGCAAAGGTATTGGGAACTCTCCCTTTCCCAGGGTGTTGTTCAACCTATAATTTGGAAATTTCAAAGGCTAATGACTCGATCATTTTGGTCATTTTATCTGTCTTGGGATCAGAGGATGATGAAGACTCACCCCTCTATTTTCTTCTATCAGCATTTCCCTTGAGTTTTTCTGCAGCCATGATGTTTGATTCTACTTCCAAGGCTGCATCCTGCATGTCAGCCAAAGTAGCACATCGTCTCTCTCTCAACAGTAGGCAAAAGTAATAATCAAAAGCATTAGCATGGGTGAGTTTAGCATAGGTAGTGGTAGGTTTCACTTCCACCGGTATCTTGCTAGACATGCGGTTAAATCTCTTATTAAAATCAGACAGCAACTCCCCATTTTCCCTCTTCAAGTTTCCAAACTCAGTGTGGTAGTAGAAGAGATCCTTCTTATCCCCCCAATGTTTTAGGAATGCATCATCTAATGCTTCGATTTCTACTATAGATCTTGGGGCTTTTTCTCTAAACCATTTTCTAGCCTCCCCATCTAGGATTTGGACAAAGACTCTCATCCACACATCATATCAGCATAGCTATAAAATGACTCAAAGTGTTCTTCAGTAGTAACACCTTCAGTCCCAGTGAACTTAGGCATATACTTTTGATATCCTTCAGTGGGCATAGCATTTAAAGGAGTGGGTAGTATCAGAGGTCAATACCTAGCAGCTATGGTTCTTTCCATTTTGGTGGGTGCTTGTGGACCTGCCATAGCTGTGGTGACTAAAAGAGTACTAGAAGTCTGAATGACAGAAGGTTGAGGAGTGACTGATGAGACCAAAGGAGCATGATGGATAGGAAGTGAGGTTCCCTTTCGGCTGACAACAAAAGGAGAAACTAAAGAATGAGGAGCTTTATGAATTTCCGAGAGTTTTTCTTCACTGCTAGTATTAGAATCTGTACTCTCAACATGTATTTGTTCTATTGCAAGATTTTCTTGAAGAGATATAGAACATTGTTTAGGTTTATCTAAACCTAATGCTCCTTTCTAAAATTTTTTTCTTTCTTTGAAGGTCTTTCCAGGTTCAGGTATTGGATCAGCTTTTGATTTCTGAGGATTTCTTCAAGTGTGCCTCACAAACTGAGCCAGAACTATGAAGTGGAGTCGCCAAGAGGTTTGGCCTCCAATAGAGTCACCAAATAGATTATTACAACCAAAAATGTGCCCAAACTTTGTCTATCATCAAAGCTGGGTTTGTTTCATTTCCCAGGGAAGTTGAGCTTCAGTTTCCTCTCCCCAGCAATGGCGCCAATTATGTTATCACTGCAGGAAAGTCTCCTAGGTTGTAAATCAGAGATGCCTGGTAACATGTAATCTTCAATATTGTTCTCTGAACTATTGGAATAAATGATGGTTTGGATCAAGTTAGATAACCATTTCAGCTCTATTCTTACTCAAGACATGCATGAACACCCTTAAAAACACAAGGCTTTAGATCACTAATGCCCAACAGTTTGTAGATTTAATGGATAGATGGAGAATACTAACAGTACCAACATATTGCATACATGAACATATATGAATGGCTAGCTACACGCAACAAATGAACTTACTGACTATACTAGCAGGTGCATATATAATAACACATATAAATGGCTAGCTATAGGCAGAAAAGAAGCTTGCTGATCTAATATATCAAAGCATAGATAAGATGACAGTTATCTGGCCTTACACACACAGAAAACCTGAACAAACTATTCAAGTGAAAGCATAGAAAAGCATAAAGGGAATGGACATTGAACATCTAATGGCAAAAGAAGCTTATATTTCTTAGGCTAAACATGAGAAGCTTGAATAAACAGAGGAGGAATAATCTCCAAAAGTTGAACCCTTATTACATCTAGTTTTCTGCCTTTTATAGGCCCTTTATAATGGTCTTGAGCCTTTTGAGGCTTCAGGTGTCTTAATCTATCCCTCTGTCTTGTTTAACCATTTGATTCCCTCAATGGGCAACATGACTCGGTGGTTTTCCTCTTCTAACAGAGGAATAACCATATTCATATATTTTCGCAGCCTGCTATGATGCATGGGAGCTCTCTCATGCCGGAGATGCCCCATCATGTTTGTTATGATGGCTACTATGCTGACAGGACCGTCGATGCTCCATGATCTTGTTTGATTTGGGTTGCAGCATGTTGTAGCCCCTCTCTTTCCCTTTCCTGGATCTATCTGTCAGCCGCTATATCACAGCCAAACCCCTCTTTTGGCATATAAACATTTCTGCACAACGCTTCTAAGGATGGTTGGCCACCTGATCTTGCAAATGGAGTGGCTATCGGGCCTATGAAATCCCTACAACAATCCCTTTCAAATGATAACCATGAATGTTTTCTATTTCATACCTAAGACGTTGCAACTGTGTAAATCCCACCCTTCTTTGTTTTTTCTGGACCTCCAAATTCCTTAAACATGACCTATTCTCTCATTGGTTCCACCCCTGGATCATTGTCATCTATTGCAGCAGGCCTGGTCCCTTTGTTCCCCTTGTATTTTAAAATACTTAAAAACACGGGAAATACATGAAAATTGGCCTCTCTCCAGACTTCAAATCTTATGGATTTCATTCCTGAACCCTTTCGGGTCTGGAACTCATCGCAATCGGTGTTACCACCTATATAGAGGCCTTGCTCCTTCGCAATACTCCGATGTGATCTTATCGCAATTGCATATCACTCCAGCCAATGGTCTTCATATAACACAGCGTATGTTCCTGCCGATTGCAAACCTGCGATGCGATGTGGGTCCCCCGACCCTTGGTAATGTTCCGCTGCGATGTAGCGATGCGATCTAATCGCAATCACTGATCGCTCAACGTCAGGGCTTTATAGATTATGCTCTCCACCGCCGCGACTTCCGATGTGACTCACCGATTAACTATCCCTTCAGCTTGCCTGATTGCGATTTAGCTAGTTAGATCTAGGCAGATTCTACTGTTTTCACTATTT
Source organism: Pinus tabuliformis (assembly GCA_031772625.1). Lineage (NCBI taxonomy): Eukaryota > Viridiplantae > Streptophyta > Pinopsida > Pinales > Pinaceae > Pinus > Pinus tabuliformis. The sequence goes on along the minus strand of CM062816.1, from coordinate 1,289,479,959 downwards.
TGGAGTATTTTAGCCTCCCGATAGCATCTTTCCGCCCTTCTGAGGGCTTTTGGCATATGATTGTTTCAATCTTGGGAGGATCTTAATCAACTCTCAAAATACTTCAGGAGTGTTTTGGATCCATTTTTTGGGCCAAATGCCAACAAGGCTAACAAGTACAATTAAGTCATGTAATTAAAATTTTTAAGAAAATATTCCATTTAGTTAGTGTTTTGAAGATATATTAGTTGATAGGAAAATCACTCCTATTTGTAGGGATTCCTATGTCAGATTTTGATGATGTGTGATTCTTTAGTCTTGTAAGTTCATCTTATGTGTTTACATCTCTTAAATTTATGTCTTCTTGCTTGGAAAAAAACCATATGTTTAATTCAGAATTCATCTTAATGGTGCTCTGATTTAGTTTTGTCAATAGATTAATGTTTTTCCTCTTAAAACAACATTTATAGTTCATCTATAGTTGATGCTCTATGTTTTTTATTTCACCTTTCTTACACTCACGCTCCTATAATGATTTGACTTGATTTCATCACCAAGATTGCCTACCTTTCCCCTATGGAGATAACCCTTCCTCTCTTCATCATCTCACTGGACAAAAATAGAATTGACATGACTCCATGCCCAATGGATATGTCTCTTTTCTCATCAATAGACCTTTTAAAACATACCTTTATTTAACATTATACCTATCCTAATATCATATCATTTGAGCAACATAAGTGAGATATCCCTCTCTAAGGCTAGAACGGCTAGATTCTGGCCTAGAAGTGGTTTTTCGTTACCTCTGGAATTTCTCTCCTCAACCTAGGGAAATTTACGAAGTGCTAACACATCATAGGGAGAAGATTCAACGTATATGTCTCAATTCATCTTTTTAGGGTCTCCAACATTGGTGGGATTTTTGACATATTAGGATGAGGTTAGAAGCACCCCTTGATACAAGGCATAAGCTTTGGATTGGTTATTTGAACATACTCCTAGGCTCCAAAAAAATAAAGAACAAGGTCTCCTCTTGGGTCAAAAAACACCCCTCCCACATATGCCACCTTGGGGTTTTTCTTAGAGGCACCATCAAAGCACAATATGTAATATTTCTAGCTTTATTTCAAGTATTTGAATTCTAAGGGGGGTAATATAACCTACAAAATGATCTAAGACTTACCTAGAGTGCATAAGAAATCTATAGTTTGAGAGATTGAAACAAATCCTTTTCATTCTATTATAGAGTTTGGTGAGTTATTAGTTTGTGTAGCACCCCCAAGATGGCTCATTTTATGTATTCATACATATTTTTATTAAGATAGTGATCCAGGTTGTGATCAACTTGTATGCCCATGTGTATATATTTGTTAGGGCCTGCATGAATATGTTTACCTGTTTTAAGGCCAGAGTGCCTATGTGATTAAGGTTGGAGAGCCTATGTGCAAAAGGCCTGCAATCCTAATGTTGTAATACATAATCACATCCGTGATAATAAAATGACATCATGACTACAAACCACTTGACAAAATGATTATAGGGAGCTAGAACTCCATAAGATGGATAAGCGAGAGGGTGGAACCATGATATTATTCCTAAACCAAGTAAGTAAAAATACATTAATAATGTCACTTTATGAATGAAACCCAAAGTAATGAAGTGATTTTATATCCTAAATTCCAAAGTAAGGTGAGTAAGTCCATCATGTGACACTTGGGATAGATAACATATGCAAATATAAGCCAGGTTTCCCACTATGCTAGAAAGAGTTTGGTACGATTCAAAAAACATTGTTTGATGTCCCCATGGGTTTTTTCCATTGGATTTTGTTTCCTGAGGAATATGCTAATATTAGTTGAGTTGAAATTTAAGATATCCATCAAACACTTGTGACCTGAGTGAGCCATTAAACATTGTGACCTAGTAAATTATTGTGAATTCCTTGGTGGACTTGGATGATCAATTATCCTTGTTCATATTCAATGATATTGGATCTTGTAGGGGGAATTGGGTGGGCCACCATCCCTAGTAAATTATATGGCCACTTCTCCTTACTTTCCTTGGGAAAGGTTGGACCTTGGAGGGAGAATTGTTTGAACGGGTATACCAGTGTAAGGCCTTGTACCTAAATGGAATGGATTGTGTGTCCATAATTGGATCAAGGAGTATTTTCCCCTTATGGATTTATGTCCCAAATCAAGGGATATATACTAATGAGAGATTATGAGAAGCATGGTCTATGGTTGGGAGGAATCTCTAACATCTATAGCCGATTGGTGGTTCTTTATAGGAGATAATTGTTCCAAATTCTATGTGCAAATGGTTAATGTGTGTATAATTTTATGTTCTCTTGTATTAATATATTTTATGATTATTTATACTTAATGATATGTGCATGTTTTAAGTATATGTGCTATTATGCATCATGTATGTTATGCAAGCTTATCAGGGATTTTTTAGCATATTAACTAATACAAAATAGTGTAATTTACATGGGAGCTAGGTCAACTACCGATATGTAAAGGATGCCTTCAATTTAATTCCTATGAGTATAGGGTCCCATTGATGAATTGGACCCAAAATCATAAGTAAAGGGTTGAACTCTAGAGTGAAGACGTCATGGAAAAAGTCTTCATAGAACATCTAACATTAAAAGTTCAAGAGTTCTATTATAAAATGAGGAAACTTGTTATAATCTATAGAAATACTTAATTAGGTTTGTACAACCTTTTAAATGAATTTAACTAATAAGAATCCCTATGGGATAATATTTTGATTAAATAGTTTAGTTAAGCCCTTGATGGGATGACAGGATTTAGGATTTTCCTTGAATGTAAACCTTAAATGGGTTGCAATAGAGAGAGGGAGAGAGGGGGAGAGAGAGAGAGAGAGAGGGAGGGGAGAGAGAGAGAGAGAGAGAGAGAGAGATAGAGATAGAGAGAGAGAGAGAGAGAAGGGTGTGTGAGAGAGAGAAGGGCGAGAGAGGAAGGGTGAGAGAGAGAGATGCCAACACAATAGGCCATGTCAAAGGATACATGGATTCCACATGATCACTCCTAGACCCTATAAGTAGGGGGTTGTTATCATGGTCTGATGATGTGGCATGCTAGCATAGCAAGTGAATACATCGATTAGAGGCATAGAGATGCTAATATGGAGGCCTAAGTGGCACATTCATGGACATGAGATTAATTAGAAGATGTTCTAATTAGAAAAAATCTATAAATATGGTTGTTTAGTTAAGTGGGACTTTTAAAATTTCGTAGATATGGATGGAACCATTGATCGAGTGGAAATATAGAAGAAGAATAATATCCACTAGAAGAAAAAGGAAAATCCTAGATACGAATGGATTTGAAAGACTAGAGATCAAGAAAAACATAATACAAGAATTTATGGAAACTCCAAGATCTAGATGTCAGTGGATATTAATGTGTCTTCATGTTGACATGACCCTATGGAATAATGACATGTGGGTAGGGACTACCATGTATCATCCATGTGTAACTGATTTGGAGTTATAAAATGGGGAAATAGGGGAAATTATTGCCACGTGTGTTCCATGTGGCACTAGTATGGATGCTAATGTAACACTTTGAAGGTAAAATTTTCAACTGGGCATAACTTTATGTCTAGACCTAGGAATGTATGAAATTTATATAATTGGAAATCTCTTGAAAAACAGAAGATGATGGTAGTATTCTAAATTATTTTTAAGGTGGTTGAAGGAAGAGGAAATTTGATAACTCCACCTCTTTAAGATGCCTAGGGATTTGGGTATGTTACAATGTTCTTGAATCCTTGTGTTGTAATATTGAGAATTAGTGATAAGTTTTCCCTAAATGGGAAAAGTGAATAAATGGCTTGTGACCTTATTCAACTATGTGACGATGTTTGGTCGATGACTTAATTCCACTAGTTTTGGATGCTTTTTAGGCTAATTATGGTTTTGATATCTTTAGAGGGATTTGGGGCAAGTATATGCCCACCTGACATCAAAGTTAGTTGAAGTAATCTTAAAAATTGATTCAAAAGCATATATTTCTAAAAAATTAATGGATGGAAGTTTAAACCTAGCCCTTAGTCATATTGGTCGATGGGGGTTGTATTCATGGGGCTAGAAAAATGAGGCTAAAAAGGTGCAAGTCTAGTAAAGAGAAGATTTCATTGTTATCCAAATATTTGAATAATAGAACACAAAGACTTATTCATTAAGCCACTAATAGAAATTCCAACAAACTCACCATGTTGTCAGTTACCATGAATCTTATTGTTGCTTGACAATATCTAGATGTATCTAGAATATCCAAAATCTAGTAGTCTATCCTTTCTGTATGTTGCCACAAGACTCCCATCATGTAATAGAATATGGTTAGATCTAAAAGATTGAAAATCTATTAGTTGTTGTTTCCATTGTAATTTTTCCATCGCTTCACAAAATTTGAATATGGAAGTACAAAAATATATATAACTTGTTAAAAGTGTACCTTTTGAGAAATGGAAAATCTAGATGTTAATGGGGAAAATAGTGAGATGATAGACATGGCACATGATGTGACTGTTAATGTGTCACTAGTGATGTGTCATGCCTATATGGCTTACTGACATGGAAACATGGACATGATTAGATGATGTAACAAGTTGATATGGTGTACTAGTGTGTCACTAGATGCATGATCATGTTGATGTGGAAATTCAGGTGGCATCCCTCATGGAAGGTGAAATGGAGACCAAAAGTCCAAAATATGGAATATGGGAAAAAGGAAATTCTAGAATTCTTCTGGATTCTTGATGGTTTGGATATATGAAGATCTAGATATCTAAATCTCAAAATGTGGACCCATCATGATGTGCTAGTGATGTGGATCTAACACAAAGCATGTGCGTTGGAGGTGATGTGGAATTTGGAAGTATATAGATCTAATGATTATTTTAATTCATTTTTGGTATTTTCAAAGTTAAGTGGATTCCATACATCTAAGAATTCAAATATCCGTATTGTTTGAGAGATAATTTCACCTACAGTAGTAGGTTACTTTAATCCCAACAAGATTTTCATAAGAACTTGCCTAGGCAATGTGTGCGAATGAAGAAGTGAGACAAGAGAAACTGGACAATCCCAAGCACTTTCATATTTGCAAGAAGAAGGTAGTAGACATATATTTTAACGTTAGATCCTTGACTCTATTTGGTGATGTTAGATCTCTTCTAATATCTTTTCTCTTAGATCTCCTAGATTACTTGCACACAAAGAAAGAAACCAATATGATCTTCCTAAAAAACAATCTTAGTGTAACATAATACATCAATGATATAACATAACAAGGAAATATGAAATATGAATGGGGAAAATATTTGTTACTATTTCTCTTTGATTGAACTAGAGTACATAATTGAGTCCTCCAAGCCTCTACCCTTGATATTCTCCCTAACCTCTATGCTCACTGGTGTGGATGCATAAGTTTATCGCAGTCATGGCTCTAGCACCATTATGGCATAAGTTATTTTCTTCTCCTTATGAATAGTGAAGAGCTCCTTTATATATATCTTCTCATGATTGGCCTTCATTATAACTTGACACTTTATTGATTATATCAAGGCAATGATTAAGATAGACTAAATCAATCATTATTTTAATCAACAATGATTATTTTAAACAACTTTGTTAATTTGGACTAAATCTAAGCTTATCCAGTCGAATTATCGCATTGTTCTGAATGTCTAGTGTAGAGAAGGAGTTGATGGTCTTCTATTTCAGTCCCCACCACTAGGCATGAGCATTGTTAGGCCCTCTATTTTAGAACCTACCACTTGGAAGGAACATTGAACCCTCAAAACACTTGTTTTTTTGTGTTTCACAGGTTACAACTTGATCCTATGACATGGAAAAGGACATGTTTGTCTTCTTGACCCTAGGGGTGGCTTTTTGAGCTATATCATAGATCTAGATTTTTATTTTCATAGGTTTATTTGAAACTCTAAATGGCTAATGTTTTGGGTATCCAAATATCTAGATATCCCAAGGTTTGACTCTTTTTAAGAACGCACCTTAAAAAAACTCTTGGATTTGAATGATGACCTAGTAGACCACATATCAAAGTTTCAAACAAGGCATAACTAAAATGACATGGGCACAATACCACCATGTGTTATCCATGTACGAGATGACATTTTGTAATGTAATGGTGACACGTGGTGTAGGATTTCCATGTGTTAGTTTTATGGATGTCGATTTTGCATAAACTGACAAAGCTTCGAAGGGCCACATCTTTGTGCCTAGATATTGCCTAGATATCAATATGATGTAATATTTATATTGTTGGAAATCTCTTAACGGATAGAAGAGGATTCCTATCTTAGAAAGAAGGATGAAGATGGTCCAAAGAATAAAAATGTATTGGATGTCCTACCTACATAAAGTTAACTTGGGGATTTGGTATGTTACAAAGTGGTATTAGAGCCATGTTCAAATATTAGGCCTATATGGGCCAAAGTTATACCATAGAAATGAATTTGGAGAAAGATAGAGATATTAATGATTATGTTTGGAAGTATTAGTATGGCTCAAGTTTGACCTTAGATAGATGGTTATGTTTCTCAGTATGTAGCAACTTTGTATAGAAATAAATGTTATTTGGAAAGGAGAGTTATAGTTTGGAAGTTATGCTTTGAGGAAGACTATTCAAAAGGGTGTGACTTATATTATTGGTGATAGTGTAATCAACAAGGAAGAGTAAAAGGATGAAGAGTGTTGTGAATGAAACTAGATCCATGATAAACACATGGACATATGTGTATGCCAAGATTTGCATGTCATTGAAAGCAATGTTGGAGGTACATAACTAGAGGGTATAGTGCCATGATTTGAAGCAATGATTTAAGGTGATGATGATTAATAAGATATGGTGTACATAAGTGGATCCCATTTGTAATTCTTATGAGCTTAGTTGAAGGATCAAGAGTCATGAGTGAAAATAATCTTGGAGAATACTGATATTGCCTAGCAACTCTCTTTTGAAGGTTTTGAATTCCATTTAATGGTTAAAGAATAGAACCTTACGAGAGTGTGGTGTGGCCCCAATGATTTCCCTCAAAGTACATAATATTTTCTCCAATCACAGCTTGGGGAAGGCAATGATCATGAGTGAAGTGGCCTCAATGGCCCAAGTTCTTTCACACACACCACAATGGTACGTCTCAACTACATGTGAATGAATGAGCTAATGTTGAGCTTTCAGGGAGACTATTTGATTACCAAGAATTGATGTATCATGTTAAAAGACGTGAGGGAGAACATTGATAATAAAAATGGTTCCTAAGGTACCTAGTACAGTCTACAGAGTGTGAATGAATGAGATGAATTGAGCACTTCACATAATCGATTAACAGGGTCCAATGATGAAAAACCAATGCAAACCACAAGGAAACCTACCACTGATGACTGCAAACTCGAAGGTACTAGACTGTTTCTAGATCTACATCCTAGATAATGTGATAAATTTGAAGGGAAGAGATCCTTTGAAGGAGCGACTTAATGTATACTCTGTCATCAACATGAAAATTCAACCAAGATAAAAGTCTTTGATGATAGAAAATGAAGGATTGATGTAAAACTAACATAGGGATGACTGACGCAAAAGGTATAATGATACGTGTAGATGATCGACTCTTTGATAGAGACTTCCCTTGACCATATAATGGCATGACGCAATAGTGAATTTGGAAGCATAGACTGAAGAATGCCAACAAACATGATGGTGACACAAGAGGCATCACCAAATCCCATAGATTGGAAGGGTAACCAATCGGGTGAGATATTGACTCAAGCAACAGATTGAATCGACTCAAGATGAAGGTGTAGTTCAATATTCTGGAAAAATCCAACGGTAAGAGTATGACTCAAACAAGTCCCATGTTCAAGGGTGACATACAACTACTAAGACGAAGACACGACAATGACAAAGATTCCCCCCCACCCCCCCACCTTTTTGTATAGTGTATCCCCTTCATAGTTTAATGAGCACAAAAGAGAAGAAAAGTAAGCTCAATAGGTTCCTTTTTTGTGAAGTTTATACTAACGCCAAAAAAGAGGTAAAAGTACACTTGTGAACTTCTCATGGATTAACAAGCTTGAGAATGGACAAGAGATTGCTCATTGAATTTGAATTTAACTAATGATCAGGAAAATATGGAAATAACTCAGCATTTTCATATAGGTTTTATGAGCATGAAAATATGGTAGCAAAAGAAGCTCAGGATTTTCATGGGTTTAACAAGTCATGAAAATAAGACCAAAACGGACTCAACATTTTCATATAGATTTGGCGAGCACAAAAATATAGTGAAAGGAGCTCAAGATTTTCACTCTTTAATGAACATGAAAATAAGTCCAAAAGGAATCTCATTCTAGAGATATAAGTAGTATGATTATATGCATCTAGTTCTGATGGTTATTGACGGAATCAACATAAGCCAAGCAAAAAGGTAGTGGAAAAGTCTCTGGCAATGGAAATCCACTCATAATAGTTGTCTCTCTAAAAGGTGATGGAAGTTTGTGAGATGGAAGCAAGGATAATTCAATGGAAAGAGGTTGAGCTTGGTTGTAAATATGGCAAGCGAAATTAACACAAACATTGGTAAGAAAGCATCTAACAAGACATTGAGGACCATGAGCATAGAGGACCATAAGGCAACATGGTAAAATTTTAGGGACCCCCCATATGATGATAGACATAAATGATAGACAAAGAGATGCATGAGGCTAAAATTTGATGTTATGGAAAGAACTAAATAGGTTCCCCAATCCTACAATTAATTGCATTATGGATACCAAAATCGAAATCGAGTGTTATTCTAGTGTGCCCATGGAGGGTATGCTCTACCGCACAAGTTATGAAGTACAAAATGGAGAGGTTAATGTCGCAATATGATAGGGTGGACACTAAGGAAATTGAAATGGATATGGAAAAGTCCAACAATACATTGCCAAGGTTAGTGAATCCTAGTCTTATATGATACTTCTAGTGGTATACCTTAGGGCATTAGTGAAAAAATGTGCAAATGGTATTTTTTTATTTTTGAAATATATACATGTATACAAAGAATGACACTGTATGATAGGTTATCCAATGTAGTTCATACTGTCAGGCATAGGCCAAGGATACGAATGTCTAAACTCCTGTGTTATTTTTGGCAACATATGACACACCATCATGGGGCCACGTTACATCCAATGAAACTTCCAAGTTCCTAAAGGTTGAGAATCCCAAGGATGGACTAGAACTATAACATTATTAGGAACTACTCGGGGACATAAAGAGTGAATGGTATAATGAGCTAAGACAACTCCTTGATAGTAATGATCAATACATGAAGAAGCTATGAGACACTCGTTGATATGGGGAGTTAGAGTGGATAATTTGGTGGCAAGTTTAGTGTGAGAAACCCTTGACTTGAATTAGTATAATGGTGGTACTTCATAGGATGAGACAAGAAATCCCCCCTGGCCCAATTCAAGATTTTGAGTTCCAATCTCCATTGATTCCATATGCGGGAGAGTAGAGGAATCATGAGGCATAGTCTCCCTTATCTTATCTTGTGAAGCCATGACCTCCAATATGGCCTTATCAAAAGGAACCTCAATATCAAGGGAATAATATGAAAGAGATGAAGTGATGACCCACGTGGGAAGTGTATCTTGATCATATTCCATATTGGGATGGAGTTTCTAACCAGTTTCATAAAAGGAGATTCATCTCATGTAAGCACCACCAAAGGAGAAAGATGTCCAAGGGATTCATTACTGAGAAAATATTTCATGTTAATTGTGGAAACAGATGGACATAGGTCTAGTGGAGCAAGGGGAAATGTTCCCATCAAGGTGGAGTCTTTGAACATTCTTGCCCCAATAATCTTAGCAAGAGTAGTAAAATTGCCTAAAAATGGGACCATCTGACTATCGTGAAATCAAAGATCAGGCTTGCAGAAGTCTAACTGGTCGATGGTGACTATTTTACCTTCATGGGGGTATGCGAAATATTTATGACGTGAAAATGGTCATAGCATAGAACCAAATTCACCCAAGGACATGGTTATAATATAATAGTGTATTGATGACCTCAACCTCAAAAAAGATCGTTTCTCCTCCTAGTTCAATAGGCAAAGCTAAAAACACCCCTTGAGGTTGTAAGATGTTCCCATAAAAGACCTTTAGCATTGATTTAGGTGTAAATAAAGTGGGAGAACTAAGATCTCTCCAACACTTTGACGACATTATACAATTCGATACCACCTCTATTATTTTCCTATGAATGTGTTGTCCAAAAAAGTGGACCATTATCTAGAAGGCCAGATGATGTGGAATATGAGGTTTCCAAAGAGGTGGATTGAAGGAAATAATATTTGAGTCTAAGGGATCCATTCCATCGATAATGGACAATAGTTACTTTTGTTGCAACAAGAAACTTTGCAACACTTCTAATGCAAATATAGCAGTTGGATCTTGGGACAAATATTCATACTATAATTGTGGGTGGCCTTCACATTGGGATTGTGTGTAGTATTTTTAAGGTCACCCTTATCTAGGTGTGACACAATTTTCAATGATGGCTTATTGAAATGATGCTTACCATTTGGTGTAGGTTGGTCCACAGGCTCCAAGGTAGAAGTATAACTCTCAAAATTCTTGTAATTATGAGTTGAAGTTTGCAAATGTAAGATTGACTTAACCATAAAGATATATTGTGTTGAAGGTGAGGCATTAGAAGAGTTTCCCTCACTCTCCCCTTGGTGAGGTGGTTGAGGAGTTACAACCATGTTTTATTTTTTGGCCGAAAATGGATTAAATGTCAAGATAGTTGGTTGACAAATAGTTTGTTGCGAGAAATATCGATGAATCTCATCCATCTGGGGGCACTCATGAGTAAGATTATCATCCCCAAAAATCTTGCAAGGAAAGTGTTTCTTTTTCTTCTACTACTCTCTTATGCCACTCTCATTGTTGTCTTTGGTTTGTGATTCCCCTTGTTCCTTAGATGATGTCTTGGACTAATTATTTTTCCTTTTCCATCCTAGTTGCTAAGGATTCTTATTTGAGGTGGATTGAACAGAAGGATGACCATCCGAAGCACAATAATATATGTTCAATTGGTCCATTTGCGAGGCTAGTTGTCCTATGTTTCCAGATGATATAGATCCCATGAATCCATCAGCATGGGTTCCAAATTTCAGAGTTGATGACCAGTCAATGGCTAAGGAGCATTTTTAATGCATTGATACAAGGCACCCGACTGAGAATAAATCAAATCGAGTTGGTGGGAATTCAAGATAGTTTTCTCTTCAGTTTGGGATCCACCCTTTTCCACATCATCAACAATTTTGGGCAGTAAATATTTAATAAACCATTCACTAATCACTTCATCGGGAAGTATGGTTTAGAGAAAATCTTGTCATATCCTCCACTCATGAATATGATAAAAAATGTGTTTGGATTCATCCTTATGGAAGGTAGTGAGGATATTCGTACTATCCTCATATTGAACATGCAATTGATAATTATTAATGATCTGAACTTAAACAAGAGTGCAAAAACTTACAGATATAATCATAAACACAGAAATGCAACAGAAAAACACTTCAATTCATTAATAGAAAAATATTGAACTATGCTTACAAGCATAATGGAAATAAGACAACTTGGGCGATGGTAGCTTATCTCTGAGAAGAGATGTGGCAGCTACATGCCTCTGAAATGAGTTACAATGTGTCTCAAGGGCCTTTTTTATTATTGAATAATAAGAGAAAACCCTAAAAAACCAAAACCCTAACCCGAGGAGAAGTAACACCAAGATTTTATGGGCCTTGTTAGGGTTAGTTGGGCAGCCAACTTCCCAGGGTCATAACTTGGTCATATTATCTTTGTTTGACGCATATGATACCTCATTGGAAATATCTCTCTGAGGAATACAACTACTAATGTGATTGCCATAGCGATCACTAAAGAAAATTTTCCAAAAAAAATGTCGTTTAGGGCCTCAAAACGGCTCGGAAGATGAGATCCCAAAAAACTGCTAAAAATAGTAAATTTTGCTACAATTAAGGAAACAGATGAAACTGACTCGAGGGGTCCAGGTGGAATAGGCGGGTGGAAACCAATATCTGCCTAGATCATTCCTTCCTGCTTAGGAAGCAATGGTCCTCATTGCATGCAGAGCCTCCATGAGGTGAGGAAATTTCTTCTGAACTTGGTCCCTAGTGAGCCATTTGCCTTGGTGCAGGAGTTGACCAGCTTTGACAACTTGATATAGTTGGATCTTCTACTGGCGAGTGTTCTTAATTTGCGTGTCCATGATCCGTTCAGTTGTAGCCTATTCCATGCAGTCTGGATTTAACTCTGTTCGTGTGAGTTGTTCTTTAATGTTTGATGTGTCCAACAATGGTGGGAAGTATGGTCGAAGGTGGTCCACATTGAACATTGGGTGCAAGCCAAGGAATGGGGGAATGTTGAGCTCAAATGCATTGTCTCCACAGCCTTGGTAATGGTGTAAGGACCATATCGGAGTGGTCTGAGTTTCCAATAGGCTCCAATAAGGCATTCCTTCTACAAATGCAACTAGACTTTGTCGCCCACCTGAAATTTGTGTGGCACCCGATGCTGATAATGTCATTGCTTATACTTGGCATTTTCCACAATGGAGCAAAGATATATTGGTTCGTTGGGTAGAGGTGCTCTGGGATTCAGATCGAATGAATGCTTGACTTGATAGTGCAATGGTACCCCTGTGGGTGAGGAGAAGATGCCCCTATATTCTTTCATGACCATATCCACATGCTTTTGCTACGTGGAGGAGCCCTTCCCAGGGGTCATGGATGTGGCTACATTCTTCCCCTTACTTTGAGAGTGAACCAAGAAGAAAATGAATTTCCTAGTCTAGGAGATGATCTTACTTCATTTCTTAGCAGAGATCAAAGAGGTGGCGGTAGGTGGGGCTACCTTCGGTATCCAATATAATGTATTTCCAAAAGAAATAATAACAAAGCAAGGTCTAGACTCATATACAGCATGTCACTTCCATAAGTATGGTTGTCCTAATAAGACATCACAAATGTCAAGAGAAACAACATCACACAATACCTCATCTATGAAGGACCTGATGTTGTAGGGAAGGCAACACTTTTGGTAGACTCAGAGATCTCATCCTTGGTGAAGCCACCCGATATTGTATGGTTGTGGGTGTGGTGTAGTAGGTAGACCCAACCGCTTCATGACCTCTATTAAAATGAGGTTCTTTTGGCTCTCGCTATCGATAATGAACTGCAGCGGAGAACCCTTCACCCACATCTATGAGTGGAAGAGGTGTTCCCCCTCCTCTGGATCTTTAGGCTCAATTTTATGGATCTTTGTTGCGGCCACGGTGGCACTAGACTTCGCATCAATGATATGCTTCCCTTTTTCATCCCCCTTATCAGGTTTTCATTCTGAATTGGAACCTGCATCTGATTTGGAAGCCTTTAGCTTGACCACCAGTGACTTCTTAGCTCGACACTCACTTCTATTGTGAGTGGAGCTCTTATGGAACTCACACCATTTTCTTGTGTCCTTCTTCATCTTCGTGGTGTTTTACTTTGCTTGCAGCTTCGGTGTGCTATCCTGTGTAGCCCCACCTTAGCTTGGTCCCTTGTTTTGTGGTTTGGGGGCGCCTTTTCCTTGCTTTGGATTCGCAGATCCAAAGTCCTATTTCTTCTGCTTAAACTTCTACTCAATCTTTACAACGTGTATAATTCTGTAGAATTTTTCCTACAAATCAGCTAGATTTGATACCATGTAGAACTTTTTCTACAAATCAGCTAGCTCTGATACCATGTAGAAATTTCCCACCTGTAGATCAACTTGGTAATGCAATGTACTAAAGAAAAACACTTTATCTACTTCTACAAACAATTTAGCGGAAGCTTAATAAACCATGAGCAACATCAATAAGAACACATATCACTGATAAGAAGGAATCAATCAAACATAACACAGAAGAATTTACTCGGGGAAAGCACCTGCCTAAAACCCCATCTCTGTATTATCATACAAGTGGAAATATAGTCTGGATTACACAAAACCTTAGCTCAAAAGGTATCCATCTCTCAGTACAATCCCTCTGCTGCTCATAGACAGTCAAAGGCTTCTCACAAACCTTCTCCTCTACCCTCCAAGCTTCCTATTTCCTTGTGCAGTTTCCTTGGGGTCCAATGATGTCACATGTGTGAATTGGCCTCTTCAGACACTCACTAACCTCTGATCTAACTGCACAAACTTGAAGGAGATCAATCCTCATCATGGATGAGCTTCCATTATAGGAAAAATATTCATCCAACTGATAGTACATTGTCCCTTCTCTGATCTTAACTGGGTCTCTGTCTTAACTGCCATGCATTAGTTATCCATGAGAGAATACTCAATTATCTGAAAATAACAGTTGTCACATGCATGCAAGCATTAACAAATTGTATCTCATTAATTTAACAACTTTTTAAATTAGTCTAACTAAACTTGACTAAGTTAAACTAAGTCAATTGATCCTCTCAATATAGAACTCATCCTTAATTCCTCAATCAGTGGAGCAAATCAAGGACACATTCCCCAATCAATGGAGAAATTATTGCATGTTCTCACAAAGACTTCAAGTTTGATTTTCCTTAACTAATTAACTCATGGAGAATTAATTAATTAATATTCAAACTGCTGGTAAGACCAAATTTGAATTTTACTTCCTATTTTAGACCAAGGACTGTCTAAAAATAGGAATCCAACTTGAACTACTAAAAATAGAACTTCTATTTTTAGCACTTCCATTTTTCATTCCCTGTTTCCCAATCCAACACTTATGCCTAAACTGCTATTTTTAGCAGTGCTATTTTTAGCACTTCTATTTTTAGCAATTTCTTGTTGCCAATTTTCAACACTCACTCTCAACTAGAAAGGCTTCCTCTTGAACCCAATCTTGTACCTCTGGAATGTTCTGCATGCAACACATGTACCAAGTGTGGTTGCTCCAGCAACTCTCAGAACAAAAAAACTCCCAACTAACCACTTTGTTGGGCTAGAAACATACTCTGATGTTGAAGCTCTACCTGCTGCTAACAAGTGGTCCCTATCTGACCTTCGCGCTACTGCAACATCTCCATGCATCTCGCACCATTGCACCCTTCTTTGTGCTACCCTACACAATGCAACACACTTGTGCCTCTAGCATTGCTACAACCTGCATGCTCTGCGTTGTCCTGGGATTCCCTACACTGTAGCTATCTCTACTGCTCCATCCACATCTGTCTCTACCCAATCAGTCAGTTCCTGCTACTCCACATTGGGGCTCCCATAGCAAGGTCTCATCCAAGAGGTTGGGTACCTCAAGGATCCTACCCCTCCTCCATGGGATGATCACTCCACATCGCCCCACCTCCTACTTGGAGGTATGACTGCATGTGATCCCTTTGCCCACCTGGCTCAAAGTTTCCCCCTACTGGAGGTCTCTGCATGAGTAGATGTCTCTACTCGATCTCCTCTCAGCTTCCCCTATTGTGGCTGCTCCATAACCTCCTGAAGTTGTTGCACCAATCGTGGCTCCTCCACAATTGTCTGAGACTTCTTCTGGCGCTGCATGTTGAGAGGTAATATACTCTCCCTCTCAACCACCAAGTCTCTAACCTTTGCCTTGCTCCTCAAGGCTTTGCATGCATCTTGTACCTCAAGTGCATACAGGTTCTTGGCTAGCACACCAATCTATTTCCACTTTCCCGTCGTCACAAAATTTTCTAGAAAAAGCATTGATTTTAAATCAGTGATATCTCCCTCATCCGAACTCTGATTTAGCCGATATTTTTTTTTGATTTTGGGTATTTTTCCACAAGGAATCCAAATCTACTATTTATTTTTGAAAATTTTGTATAGAAATTTTCAGATATGCTCTGCAAACTCTCGGCCAAAACTCAAAACTTTGAAATCTCCTCTCAGTATAATGTTCTCTCCTTGATCACCTGTGCTCCGATAGCATGTAGAATTTTTCCTACAAATCAGCTAGCTTTGATACCATGTAGAACCTTTTCTACAAATCAGCTAGCTCTGATACCATGTAGAAATTTCCCACTTGTAGATCAACCTGGTAATGCAATGTACTAAAGCAAAACACTTGATCTACTTCTACAAACAATTTAGCGAAAGCTTAATCAACCATGAGCAACATCAATAAGAACACATATAACTGATAAGAAGGAATCAATCACACATAACACAGAAGAATTTACTCGGGGAAAGCACCTGCCTAAAACCCCATCTCTATATTATCATACAAGTGGAAATATAGTCTAGATTACACAAAGCCTTAGCTCGGAAGCTATCTAGCTCTCAATACAATCCCTCTGTTGCTCATAGATAGTCAAAGGCTTTTCACAAACCTTCTCCTCTGCTGTCCAAGCCTTCTATTTCTTTGTGCAATTTCCTTGGGTTCCAGTGATGTCACATGTGTGAATTGGCCTCTTCACACACTCACTAACCTCTGATCTAACTGCACAAACTTGAATGAGATCAATCCTCATCATGGATGAGATTCATTTATAGGAAAAATATTCATCCAAATGATAGTACACTGTTCCTTCTCTGATCTCAACTGGGTCTCTGTCTAAACTGCCATGCATCAGTTATCCATGAGAGAATACTCAATTATCTGAAAATAACAGTTGTCACATGCATGCAAGCATTAACAAATTGTATCTCATTAATTTAACAACTTGTTAAATTAATCTAACTGAACTTGACTAAGTTAAACTAAGTCAAATGATCCTCTCAATATAGAACTCATCCTTAATTCCTCAATCAGTGGAGAAAATCAAGGATGCATTCCCCAATCAGTGGAGAAATTATTGCATGTTCTCACAAAGAATTCAAGTTTGATTTTCCTTAACTAATTAACTCATGGAGAATTAATTAATTAATATTCAAACCGCCGATAAGACCAAATTCGAATTTTACTTCCTATTTTAGACCAGGGACCGTCTAAAAACAGGAATCCAACTTGAACTGCTAAAAATAGAACTTCTATTTTTAGCACTTCCATTTTTCATTCCTTGTTGCCCAATGGCCCACTGATGCCCAAACTGTTATTTTTAGCAATTTCTTGTTGCCAATTTTCAACACAGTGTACCGATATGCCATGTCGAGCAAGGAAATGTCCAGGAACTCCATCTCGTCTTGGATGTAATTGTGTAGATAGTTGCAGTACTTGATAACCAAATGTTGCTCAGTATCCTTGATACCCAGCTTCGTGCAAAGGGTATGGAAAGTATTTGTGAACTCTGGCAAATTGTGGTCCCTTCCCTGTTGTGGCATGGTCCACTTTATGTATTTATCTTCATAGCTCCCAACAGGGTAATACTATTCCTTGATTGCATCTCAAAAAGAATTCCAAGTGGGTGTAGTTGAAAACAATGAGGGTTCACTCTCGTCCTTTTGTTCACGGTAGGTTTCGTAGATTTGAGAAGTGAAAACTTAATCTTTTCCTGATTGGAAAATTCATGAACGAAAAAATATCCTTCCAATAGATTTAACCATTTATCTACGATGTCTACATCTATCAGAACTTCAAATATGGGACTATCAGAGTTAACTTGTACCTTAAAAGGAGTAGTGCCTCCAAAGTGGCTATTGGATGAAGATGCATCGCTTGTGGGTAGTTGTCGAAAGATCTGGGAAAAGTTATCCATCATCGCGTCCCTCTGTCATTCAAGGGCTTCCTCGAGCAACATTTTGAAAGGATCTCTTGCACCCTCATCTTTCTTTTCTTCCGCCATGGGTGGTTGTCAGGTTTTGCGAGGCTGATCCTTCAATGGTTCAACTAGATCGAACCCTAACTCCTTATACCCTGACCTCGTTGGGGACATGAAAATAAAAATAGAGAAAGAGAAAACTGCTTAGATACCATTGATCTGATCTTAAACAGGAACACAACAACTTACAAATATAATCATAAACACAGAGATGCAACAAAAAAACACTTCATTTCATTAATAGAAAAATATTGAACTATGCTTACAAATAGAATGGAAATAAGATAGCTCGAGAGATGCTAGCTTATCTCTAAGAAGAGATGTGAGGGCTACATGCCTCTAACTTCCCAAAGAGATACTAGAACCCATTGTGGGGCCTATGAAACCATAGGTAAAAGGAATCTAGAAAAACCAACATTAGACATAGATATACTATACGTGATGGAACTAGAACCAACACTCATTATGAATGGAGAGGTAAAGGTCATTGATGTGGAGGCACTTGTTGTGGATGTGTCAAGTGGCAGAATTCCACTAAGATTCTTCCAGAATGAGGAGAAAGAGTCATAAAATTATTTTTTGTGGAATTGATTTGTGGTCAAAGGTATGGATGTGGTTGTGACCTCTAGAATACCATCAGTCACTAAAGGTATGGACACAATGAGTTCTGACATAAAATTATTAACATTATATATCATGACTTTGGTAAGGGACTATATAAAGATCTAGATAAGTCGATATCCCCACCTAATCAGATGGGTTCAAAGGTAGGATGATGAGGTGGTAGGTCATGGTCAACAACTCTATGAACAAAAGGTTATGGCCTATAAGTAGCACTCAAAGTATCCTAAGCCACAAATGTGTGTATGTTGGAATTAAGTATACATATATGGGGACATGGACTCGCTTGTAGGGGGTAAGGGCCACAAGTCTAAAAGAATGACATAAATTAAAATTCGCCACTATGGCAGTGAAAGGTGGCATAAATATGAACAAAGAAAATTCATAAGGCCACTAGATGAGAAAACATCACGCACTAAAAATATCCTAAAGTTGCAAACCAAGAAAACCAGAGTGGGAAATGGATCCTCCCACCACCAAAGCCCACTTAATCGATGCACAGGTCAGTGGTGAGGAAATGGTTGGAATGGTTATAATAGGTACCTTCTTAACAATCCAACCCAAGACCAAGTTCTCTTATGAGTCATCGAACACCCCCCAGGAGGATTGAGTGAGTCTGCCTAAAATACACTCCAGGCACAACAAGGACCGAACCCACGTCGTCACCCATGATAGTATCCTTAGAAAGGCCACTAAGGTCACCACCAACGACAACATGTCCTGGGAGAATAGTCATTCACTAGAACTGCATGCAAGGGAAGGGTATCAAGCCTTAAGCCTCCTGAAGGAGACCCCCACGAGTACGATGCAGTTCCCAGATATAACAACCATCAATTCCAAACAGAGTTGGGAGGTCACTCTAAAGGTCCCAATGTAGTCTAGTGCTTAACGTTTATACTAGAAGGGCTTCCTAGACCATGCCACTAAAAGTGGATTTACACACCCTATCTCAAGATGCTATGTTTATTTTATAGTCTTGGGGAATTTAACCTCACTCCCATATCCCAAGACCCTAGCCTATCTAATGTTGGTTTGCTACCAAGGAAAGAGAAAAATATTGAGTTAATTTTATTAAGTGCATTAATTTTAATGGTTTTTTGTTAAGTCAAGGGTGATGGATGAAACTGAAATGATGTTATGACTCAAATGATTCAAAGAAACCATGCCAAGTTACACAAGTGCAAAAGTTTTAGTTTCAATGAAATCTACCTAGAGTAAGGAAGAGATTTTTTCTTTTCAAAATGAAACCATGCACATGTCCCTCACTTATCTCTCATTAAACATTGTGATCTTATCAGAAAAAATAGAAAACCAACTATAAAAATAACAGTAAAAGAAGAAAAATTAAACCAATAAAAAATATCCAAAACCAAAAACTATAGATCCAGCCACAAGAATGCACTAAGATTTGAAAAATGAGTTTTCATTCAAGAAATCAAGTTACATGTAGAAAATTAGTGTAGGTATTTTAGTACAATCATTCCAGAGAGGTATCTAAACACCAATATTCCTAAAAAGAATCAAAACCCAAGAAGGAGGATCAATCCCTAATCAGGTAACTAAGTCCACTTTATTGCATGTGAACTTCTGTTGACGGTGTTGGACCCGCCAACATTTAGGGGATCACCCCGGTATGAAGTCCCAACTAGACCTCACATTGTTTGGTGTGGGAGTCCCATCCGGTATGATGGCCCGGTTGCCATTATCTTAAAGGTTTACCTCAACTCTTGTATGTCAGCACAGGAGAGTGGTCTGCTTTGTCTTCAAGAAGTGAGGTTCGCATGCCTTGTGATTGCTAGTGTCACTTGTGTCAATGGTTCTTTCACTATAGAGGGAGAGGGTGGGAGTGAGTCCCAAGTTGGTTGGGAGGAAGCCCCAACTCTGTTAGGAACACACAACACAACACGACATGCACAGCTTCCAAAAGAACAGTCCACACAGATGCGGCAATCACAACACGCAAGGGAAGATAAAACATACAAAACTCAAAGGATGAGTCCATGCAAGTGCAACGGTTGTTATAGCAAGTTTTATGTGAAAGGTCGATCTGATGGTCAGGGAGGTAGCCACCATGGGAAGGACAGCGTTAACATCATATACAACATATTTTCATTAATAGATTATGTATTACAACAAGAGAATAAGTTCAAGTGTTAAAGCAACATGCATTACAAGTTTTCAAGATTAGTCTTATAACAGTTACAATACATGTGTGAAAATGTGTTGGCCTATTAACCGGCTTCTTAATTAAGAAAACGTTTCAAGACACATTGTTACACCATACATTACTAACCCCGTGGGTAGGGTGTTGGAGCCACTACTTACTCCTCAAATAAAAGATTACAGACTCTCAAGGCTATGGGGGAGGAGTTGACGTGAAAAGTCCTTTGCATGTACAAATGAAGGGGTATTTATAGCCAAGGGTGAAACTGACCCTTGTGGTTGTTTGACTACCCTCATGACTGTTTGATTTCCATGACTTTTCAACTTTACATGATTCTTTGTACAACAAGTGGGTCTCTTGGACTTCCACGTTACATTACATTGATTTATAGTATGGCCCACAGTAGAGATGTGGATGACATGACTCGACATGATAGTGTTGGTACATTCATGCTGCTACTGGTGTGCATGTCAAGCTGTAGTTTTGTTGGGATATGGGTGTCCTCATGGTGTGTCACAGCTTCACCTCCGCATGGGAAAGTGCGTGTAGTCTTCGATGGTCGTTGGTTCACTTGATGTTTCTTTTGCACGTTGCTCTATGCTTGTATGTTGGAAAGCTTGAAAGGTTCGTCCATTCACTAAAAGTGCCTATTCATCCATTCGTCCGTCCATGAGCACATCTTGCATGTTTGCTCATCCGTCCGCGAACACATCTTTGCATGATCATCTGTTCATGAGCACATCCCTTCGCATGCATCGTTTGTTTGTCCTTTGGTGAACATATCCTTCTGCATGTGCTCCCTTCATTCATCCCATTCGTCATTGTGCCATGCTTGTTTGTGTACCTGTACCTGCAGTCACTCATGATAAGATGACATCAAATCCAAAAACCTCCTAGTATACCATGATACATGATCATTTTGAATGCAGGTGACCAAGAGGGGTAATAAGGTTGCGAGGCAGGATGGAAGCTCCAGGAATTGCTGATGAAAACTGCACAAGAGTCACTGGGTGATGAATATGAGCAATCCGGATCAACAGTGACTATCCACAAGGTCTGGCTCAACTAGAGGACAAAACTGTGTAGTTTTTTAGAGGAACAGTCTGGGCTATGGGAAGGCTGGGCAGGTGAAATCTTCCCAATCTTCGGAATGAGTGAGCAACGAGATCTTGGCAACCAAAACTACACAATTCCTAGAGGAAACTGGCATCTGGCTATCGGGACACTAACAAATGGCTACCGGGACACTGGAAGTTGGTTGCCAGGACACTAGCAGCAAAAACTACATAATTCCTGAGGGGAACTGCCAGTCAATGCTAGAGCTTGGTAGCCAAAACTGTGCAATTCCTAAGGGGAACTGTCAGTTGGCTGCCAGGAGATGCTAGCAGGAAAAACTGCGCTGATGTTGGGAAGATAATCAGTTGATCACCTCTACGTAGTTTGTGAGCTGAGAGAACTGTTAGGCAACAGAGGGCTTGCTCATGAAAACTACGCAAATTTCTTGGTGAGCAGTTAATCGAATATCAGGAGCCTGGCTGGAAAAAATACGTAATTTTCGGAGACAGGGACGGCATTAGGTGTCTATCTAGCCTGTCTGCGCAATTTTCCCAGTCAGTGGAGCTGGCAAGGTCTGTAACCTTTGCACAGTTTTTTAGGGGAGTGAGTCCCGAGGTGGCTTCTAGGTCAAACTCTCTAGTTGACCAGCATGAAGGTTGATTAATTTGCTTGCTGGCAGTGCAACTTGAAATGACTTTCTTAGTGCTTTTGCGCTGTTCTGGGTGACAGTCGATGGTGAGGTGATGGTCCGATTGTAAGAGGGGAGTTCAGTCATCAGAACTTTAGCAAAATGACTAAGTGTGTGAACGAGTGAAAGATGCATATGTGACCCTAAAAACACACACTTACATGACTCAATGATGAGACGACTCAAACCATCCAGACACACATGTTCAACATGACTAACCAATAGTGTAAGTGACAAGTGTGATACTTGTGATTGATCATTGGTCGACCATGACGACGCTTGTGCGACAATGAATGTGACTCTATGTGTGAGTGCAACAGATTTTTTCATAGCGAACACAACATGTACACATGAAGTGAAGACTTTGAGCATGACTAAAACATGGTCGCAAGCATGATTTTGACATCAACATGCAAAAACTTGGGTGAAATGAATAAGAAAGGTGGATGCAAAGTCTCACACGAGGTCACGGAGTGAACCCAAGTGTGTGCAATCATCAAGTGAAACTCTCAAGGGAGGCTCCAAAATTGGGTGCAGGTCAAAATTTTTGAGGGTGGTTGTAGTCGCTACAACGCTTGGCGACACACTGGTAGAACTCCAGCTTCTTTGTTTTGGTTCATTTATAGCATAGGGCCTCAGTCTTTCAGGGAGTATTGAATCATTGTGTGGGTTACTTCAGCTTCCCCACTTACCCCATGGACATACATGGTTCACCTTTTGCCAACTCAATCAAACACAATCAAAAGTTTCGCTTGATCACTGTGTTTTGAATTTGGGAAGGGTAGTTTAGCGCACGAGTTGAAGATTTTCAGAGTATAAGTTTTCATCTGTGGTGTTGCTCCATTTCCAGCAAGCCTATACAGTACCCCAATGGAGTCACGTAGGAACACACACATTTCTTCACTTCCAGCGAGCCTGGTCAGTACCTCGGTGCAGTTGCATGCTTCACCTCTTTGCACAGGAAGCATTTCTCTTCTTTTGCCTTTGTATTTTTCAAGAGGACTGTGCATAGGCACTTATTTACTTTTGGGGTAGAAGAGGGATCCCAACTTATTGAGAGCAGAATAGGTTTCTCCTTCAATGAAGAATGTAAGACCTCTGGCATAGGTTTGCTCATGTAGATTTCCCCCTTCTCCCTTTCTACTA
Source organism: Pinus tabuliformis (assembly GCA_031772625.1). Classification (NCBI taxonomy): domain Eukaryota; kingdom Viridiplantae; phylum Streptophyta; class Pinopsida; order Pinales; family Pinaceae; genus Pinus; species Pinus tabuliformis. The sequence continues at coordinate 1,289,456,497 of CM062816.1, read as the reverse complement.
GTTGGATGAGCTTGAACACACAGGGCAGAAGGCTGAGTACATGCATGGGGCTTCCCAATGTGGACATAGGTTCATGGTTGGACCAAAACTTCCTTTGCATATGGTTTGTATTTTTCGTCAAGACTTCATCGAACGAAGGTTATAACCAAGCACAGAGAAGACGAACATAAGACTAGCCAAGTGCTGCGGTGTCACAAGTCTCTTCAAATTTCAGCCACATACTATATTCAAAATCCAGAACATAGTAGTTGGCGGAAATTATTTCTGGAAACAAAAATAGTAATTTATCAAGCAACCAAAACAAACGTAAACAAAAATAGTAAGCGGAAAAAACAAAATAAAAATAAAGATAGTACGCAAAGAAAACAAGATGAAAACAACAAGTAGCAAGCAGCCTATATACATGGCACAGGGCATGGCTTGGCCTACTGGAAGTAATGCTTGAGATCTTGGCCATTTACAAGAAGGTTGTCAACCCTCCTAGTACGTGTGTGGGCCAAGTTTCTCATGGACTGTGTACGAACCAATCCATAGGGACTAGAACTTCATATGTTTTCCTTGTCTTCATGGGACTTATCCCATTCATAACTAAGTCACCAACACCGAAGTTAAATTTCCCTACAGAGTTCTTATCGAACCATCTCTTGATATGGTTCTGGTGGAGTGTGAATTTTTATTTTTATTTCATCCTTTCTTCCTAAAGCTTATGGAGAGCATCCATCCTACGCTGAACTAGCTGGCAAGGCTTGCCTTTGTATTCTTGGGAAAGTTGTAGTGCAGGCAAGTAGATATTGGGCGGAAGGATGGCTTCTTTACCATAAACCAGGAAGTATGGTGAGGTATTCAAGAGGGATTTGGTGTTACATGGTTAGCCCATAATGCATTCGTCAAGTCGGTATGCTAGTTGCGCTGCATAGAGAAAACGATCTTCTTGATTATGCGGATGAGGTTTTTATTTGTGGATTCTACGAGACCGTTTCCTTGCGGGTAATATTTAGATGAATGCTTTAGCACAATACCATTCTGTAATGAAAAATCATAGAGTTTAAAAGACGATAATTACATTGCATTATAAAAAACAAGTGATCCGAAACACTAAAGTGTGAGATGATGTTCTGCTGGAGGAAGTTGATGACCTCCTGGTTGTTCACTTGTTTGAGTGGAACTACTTCTGTCCACCACGTGAAGTAGTTAGTTGTTGTTAGGATGTAGTGGTGTTGCTTTGATGAATGTGGGAATATTTCCCCAATGATGTCTAGGCCCCACCGTTGGAATGGTTCAGTCACTGCAACAGGGTGTAGTAGGGTTGTTGATCTTCGTTTTCTGTCGGCGCATCGCTGATAGACCAGGAACTTGTGGGCATAAGCATGTGCATCCTTGAATAATGTGGGCCAGTAAAAACAGGCTCGAATAACTTTGCGCACGGTGGTGTTTCTTGAAAAGTGACCCCTAGTGGGTCCGTCATGCAGATATTGAAGTACCTTCTCTGATTCATGTGCCTCCATGCACCTAAGAAAAAATTTGTTACTGTGCTTTTTGTAAAGCACTCCATGCACCGACTGATATGCTAAGGCTTTAAGGTGTAATTCCCTCTTCTGTCTAATAGAAAATTGAGATGGTACAATGTAGTGCTCAAGCTACTAGTGCACATCTACATTAAGAGGTTCTATCTTCAGTGGGTGTTGCTTGCCTTATATCATACATCTCAATTTCCTGCTCCTAGCTGTTCCTGCTCCTAGCTGGTGAGCTCTTCGTCACTCTCCAAAGCATGTACTGCTTTCGCTGCAAGTCTGTAGAGCCTATGTCCTTTGATCATGTGAAATGGCTTGATTTTCAATATCATATTCTTTCAAGCTTGTCATCCAGTTCGCACATCATTCACCCAATTCTTGTTGTATAAGAAATGTGCGGACTAATGGGTGAGGGACGAAGACTATGTAGTGGTTCTTCAGCAAGTAGGGCCTGAAGTGTTTCACCACCTTATACACTCCATGTTATTTCTTATCAGTGGTGGGGTAGTTGAGCTCTGGTCCCTGCATGCTTGTGCTCATGAAGGATATGGGATGTTCATCGTTTGTTTCATCCTTCTGAGTGAGTACTGCAACTAGTGAATTATCAGAGGCGAAGGTGTATAGCAGGAAATATTTCTTGAAGTTTGGGTTGTAGAGTGCAGTCACTTCTACAATTGCTTGCTTGATACGGGCGAATTCATACTTTTCCCTCTTGCCCCAGCTGTAGACTATATATTTCTTGATCATGTCCTGCATGGGCTTGACTATCTGCACATAATCTGAGATGAACTTCTGGAGGAAGTTTATTTTGCCCAAGGACTCCATGGCTTTCTTGTTGGTTGGGTGAGGGATTTTTGTAATAGTCTGGGCTCGGTCCAGATCCACCTTGATCCCAATTTTTCCAACAATGTGTCCAAGAAGGTTCCCCAGAGACACTACGAATACTCTCTTTTTGGGATTCAAGGATATCTTGTATCTCCAACATCGCTCAAATATTTTCTTTAGATGGTGTATGTGGCCGTCATGTCTTCTTGAAAACATAGTCACACCATCAAGGTATACCACTATGCTCTTCCCAATGAGTCCATGAAAAGCGATGTCCATGGTGCGCTGAAAGGTTGCGCCTGCATTTACAAGCCTAAACGGCATTCATCGGTAACCGAATGTACCCCACTTGGTATGGAAAGTAGTCTTAAGCCTGTCAGGTTCTGCTACCAGAACCTGATTGTATCCTGAGAAACCATCGAGAAGAGAAAAAATATGTGCCCCAGATACTTTTTGCATAATGTGGTTCATAGATGGCACGGGGCAGTTGTCTTTGTCTGAGGTGCGGTTTACGTTCTGGAAATCAACACACAAGCAGATTTCCCTGGACTTCTTATGTACAGGAATAAGATTTGAAACCCATTTGGAATGATGAAATTTGCATATGATCCATGCATCCAACAACTTGGTGAGCTCTTTTTGTATGAGGGGTTCAAGTGACGGATGTACTTTTCTTAGCTTCTACTGATATGGCTTGACCCCTTTTTTGAACGGGATGATGTGTTGGATGATCTAGGTGTCATAAGTTTTCATATCATCATACATCCATGCGAACACATCTCAGTACTATTTGAAAAAGTAGAAAAAGGCTTTCCGCTCTTATTGTGTACAACATGTACCAATATTGATGAACTTCGGATCTTGTTCTGTTCCCAGGTTTATCAGTTCGTGCATCATGGTGGAACTGTGGGTCTTGTTGTTCCTCGTCCCCTAAAAATGTTATTGCAAGTCATAAAGCTTTTCCAATGTTTCCACACCTTTTGTGATAAGGTGGCCTTTCATGTTACTAGCTTCTTCTTACAGAGAGCGCTCGTGCTCATCATCATCTATTATTGCATCTTTGAAGACGTCAACGTTTTCCATGAAATGCGGTATCTCTTGCTGGTAAACTCTTGAGATGTTGTGACAAGCAGTGAATGGTGTTACGTACCTACCGTACCACTATCTATGAATCACCTAACACTTTGAGCGCAACCACATTGAGGCTGATGGCTTTCTGCAAGCCCAACACGAGTGATTCATACTCAGTAATGTTGTTCGTGCACTCTAACTCCAAGCGACTTGAAACTAGATGCTTACTATTGTAAGGGTCAATCAAGACACACCGGCTCCTGAGCCGTCTTGTGCCTTTGATCCGTCAAAGTACATGGTCCACAACTTGTCTATACATGGACCGTTTGACGTGCTACTACTGTTGCTACTACTACTGCTTCTACTGTTGCTACTACTACTGCTACTATTGGTACAATGCACTATACATATTTCATTACCATCAGTTGGGCAAGTAAGGAGTCCTAACTATGTGTCTGGTGGGGTTGGAGTTGGCTGTGTAGGATAACACCCCAATGTTGTTTCCAGGAGGCAGTTGCCAAACATGAGTTCTGTGAAGGCCAACAGTTCATTCTCGTTGTTAATGGGAGTGACAATCTACTTCATATACCTCTCAAAAAATACCTGGATTTGGTTTCATTTTCCCTTGTACAGAAGCCACATGTGGGACCAATTTGTAGAAAAATATCCTTCCAGCTTGCTAGACCAGTCTCTGCTGAGTAGTAGACCGTATGCTTCCAGTATGTCCACAACCACTATGTTAATGCATTGGTGGACTCGACCGTCATGAGATAGTCGGATGATCACATCTCACAGTTCACCAATGGTTGGTATCGATGTTTGATCAAGCTGGATGATTTGCACGGATGTCTCGCTCCATTGTGCATTGATCTTTTTCGCAATGGAGAGTGGCATGACATTGGCTACCGCATTGGAATCAACCAAGCAGTTATGAACATTGTAGTTAAAATTTTCAAATGATAGCAGGAATGGAGGACAACCTGAGTGTGCTTCTTCCATCCAGAGTGTGTTGAGCACAGTAAAAAGTGATCTGGGAGGTGTGCTTGCTCCCTTGCTAGTAGAGGTTGCGTTGTCCGTTGCTGTCTATCCCAATGCGCGCAGCAGGATGTCTTGCTGACTCTAGATCTTAGCTAACTCAAACAAACTAATGTTCGCTTGAGCTTTCTTCATGTCATATACAATTTTTTCCAGAGGTGGTAGACTCACTGAGGTGTCCGAAGTAGAACGGATGTTCGCGTTGTCTGGCTGAGTATTTTACAGCTTGCTGCTCATGGACGTACTATTGTCCACCGCTGTCTTCGAGGACTTGTTTTGTGTTTTCTACTTTGGGGCAGCCAGTGGATCAGCCCTCCTTATCAGCAGTCTCAGTCTCATATTTTCTTGTGCTTCCCTAAGTGTAAGGGGAGCCCCTTTACTCCTGAGATTGTAATGGTCATTTTTCTTTTGGGGCTGCTTCTCTGTGTTCGTCTTTGGCATTGCTTGTGAACACTAATACGCATTCACCACATACCCAGAACTTGATGCTTCATCAAGTGCACCCTCTTCACCATTATCAATGTCTTCCAGCTACTCCTGCATATTGTTTTCTGCATCGAAAGTATGACTACATACAGAGTTCATGACTTGCTTCTAGTCCGAACAAGAGTTCTCGGGGCGATGTTCTTCGTGGAACGAACATAACTTAGGATTTTTGCATTTTTCAAGATGGAACACAGAGCTTTGTGCAGTTTTTGGAGTGAACCAGTTGCTTCCCGATGAGCTGCTTCCCTGTCTCTGTCTGGGCAGATGACTTCTTACAGATGTGTCTATTTTCCATTGTTTGAGCTCAGACACTTCTGTAGTCAACTTCATGACGAGGCGAGTGAGGGTTTCAATATCAGTTGCTTCCTTTTCTCTTGCATCTTTAGAGGGACTTCCTTCTTGCATCTTTAGAGTCCTTTGTTCATTCTTCATCCTTGATGACTCCAATTGCACGTAGTTCTTTCTCAACAGCAATAGCCTCTTCGCAGTTTTCCAAAGTGTTTGTTTCACAGCTCGTTTGATGAACTTCGTAATGTTGATCAGCAGTGCGGATGTGTAGTAATCAATAGTGATGGATTCATGAGGTTTGGTGTTCGCTGCAAATTTGTTCAATATGCATGTAAACCTCTTATTGAAGTCTTTTACTTTTTCTTTTCCCTCCATCTGCAGGCTTCCCAATTCTTTGAGGAGCATGGTTGGGGTCTTGTCATCAACAAAATTTTCAAGGAACATGCATTTGAATGCACCCTAGTTTTGTATGGAGTTCGGTGGAAGGTTGTGATACCATGCAGCTGCGCAACTGTCAAAGGTACATGGAAACAATCTACATGTTACGTCGTCATACCGTACCTCAAGGGTATGCAGCTACAGGTAGAAGTTGTCCAAGTGATCTTCTGCCTTCACCGTGCTGTCAAGGTTAAACTTGATGTTCATTCTCTCCACTCGCTTCGGCATCTTGTGCAAGACTCTCGAGAGAGCCAATGGCCCCTGAGTCATCCACTCTAGATTTGGGTCAGCCATCTCTTCTTATTCTTCATCCTCCTCCTCTCTTTCAAAATCTGACGGTTACGTCTCTGAGTCTGCTGGTTCATCTCTGCCTCCGCCTCCTCTTCTACCTTCCCCTTTGCCTCTTGTACCAGAGTATGATCCCAAGATCACAAGAGTATCTCGTTCGCCTTACTGGAAGACCGGAGGTTCCTCTCTATCTTCAATAGCTTCTACCAGACCTTCAAGTGTGGCAAGAACTTATTCTTCCACTAATGATACAACAACTCCTATGGGAGTGTCTTTTGGTTTCCTTGATGCGTATGGAAGATGTTGTATGCCTGGGAATAGTCCGACTACTTTCGCAAACTGGCAGGTGATGGGACGGACAGAGAGAAGGGGATGATATGAAATCTCGTGTTCAGTCCTGGGAGGTGAGGAGTAACCAACTGCAGAGTCGTGTGTAGGTGAGAGGGAGTACGAGTTACTGCCTTGACCAAATGGTTGATGAATGAGTGTGAGAGGATGTTCATTCATATACGACTGGCCACCTTCCTTCTAGCACCAGAAATGTTGACGATGATGGACCTGCCAACATTCAGGGGACCACCCCGGTATGAAGTCCCAACTCGGGAATCCCATCCGATATGATGGCCCGATTGCCATTATCTTAAAGGTTTTCCTCAACTTTTTTTGGTCATCATAGGAGAGTGGTCTACTTTGTCTTCGAGAAGTGAGGTTCGTGTGCCTGGTGATTGCTAGTGTCACTTGCATCAATGGTCCTTTCACTCTAGAGGGAGAAGGTGGGAGTGAGTCCCAAGTTGGTTGGGAGGAAGCCCCAAATCTGTTAGGAACACACAACACAACAAGACATGCACAGATTCTGGAAGAACAGTCCACATGGATGCGATAGTCACAACTTACAAGGGAAGATAACACATAAAACACTCAGCGGATGAGTCTGCACGAGTGCAACGGTTGTTATAGCAAGTTATATGCGAAAGGTATGTCTAATGTCCAAGAAGGTAGCCACCATAGGTAGGACATTGTTAACAACATATACAACACATTTCCATTAATAGATTATGTATTACAACAAGTGAATGAGTTCAAGTGTTAAACACGGGTTAAAGAAACATGCATTACAAGTGTTCAATATTAGCCTTACAATAGTTACAATACATGTGTGAAAATGTGCTGCCCTGTTAGCAGGCTTATGAATTAAGCAAAATTTCCAAGACACATCGTTACACCATAGATCACTAACCCCATGCACGGGGCGTTGGAGTCACTACTTACTCCTCAAAGAAAAGATTACAAACTCTCAAGGCTATGGGGGAGGAGATGAGGTGAAAAGTCCTTTGCATGTAAAAATGAGGGGGTATTTATAGCCAAGGGTGAAACTGACCCTTGTGGCTGTTTGACTACCCTCTTGAATGTTCGACTTCCATGAATTTTCGACTTTACATGACTCTTTGTACAACGAGTGGGTCTCTTCGACTTCCGCATTACATTACATTGGTTGAAAATATGGCCCATAGTAGAGATGTGGATGACATGACTCAACATGACAGTGCTGGTAAATTCATGCTATCGCTGGTGTGCATGTCGAGCTACAGTGTTGCTGGGTGATGGATGTCTTCATGGTGTGTCACAACTTCACCTACGCATGTAAAAGTGCGTAAATTCTTTGATGGTCGTTGGTTCGCTTGATGTTTCTTTTGTACGTTGCTCCTTTCTTGTATGCTGGAAAGATTAACAGGTTCATTCATTCGCGAAAAGTTCATGTTCGTCTGTCCGTCCATCCGTCTATCTATCCATGAGCACATCTTGCATGTTTGCTCGTTCGTTTATCTGTGAACACATCTTTTCATGATCATCGTTCACGAGCACGTCTCTTTGCATGCATCGTTTGTTCATTCGTTGGTGAACCTTTCCTTCTTCATGTGCTCCCTTTTTTCATCCCATTCCTTGTCGTACCATGTTTGTTTGCGTACCTATACCTACAATCACTCATGAGGAGACGACATCAAATCCAAAAACCTCCTAGTCTACCATGATACATGATCGTTTCAGATGCAGTTGACTGGAAGGGGTAACAAGGTTGTAAGGAGGGATGGAGGCTCCAGGAACTACTGATGAAAACTACGCAAGAGTCACTAGGTGATGAAGATGGCAATCTGGATCGACAGTGACTGTCTGCAGGGTCTGGCTCAGTTGGAGGAAAAAATTGCACAATTTTTGAGAGGAATAGTCTGGGCTATAGGAAGGCTGGGCAGGCCAAATCTGAACAATTTCTGGAACGAGCAAGAAATGGGAGCTTGGCAGCCAAAACTGCGCAATTCTTGGAGGGAACTGGAAGCTTGCTGCCGGGACACTGGCAAAAAAACTACATAATTCCTAAGGGGAAATGGCAATCAGCTACTAGAGCTTGGCAGCCAAAACTGCGCAATTCCTGAGGGGAACTGTCAAGAGCCGCTAGCGGGAAAAACTACGCTTATGCTCGGAGGTGGATCGGCTGATCACCTCAGCACAGTTTTTGAGTTGAGCGGACTGCTGGGCAACAGAGAGATTGCTCATGAAAAATGTGCAATTTTCTTGGTGAGCAGTTAGTCGACTGTTGGGAGGCCTGGCTGGAAAAACTACACAATTTTCTAAGGGATACATGGACAGGCACTAGGTGTATGTTTGTCCTATCTGCGCAATTTTCCCAGTTAGCGGAGCAGGAAAGGTCTGCAGCCTCTACACAATTTTTGAGGGGAGTAAGTCCCAGGGTGGCTATCGAGTAAAACTCTCTGGTTGACCAACATGAAGGCTGATTGATTTGCTTGCGGACAACACAACTTGAAATGACTTGCTTGGTGTTTCTGCGTTGTTCTGGGTGATAGTCGATTGAGTCAATGACGGGGCGATGGTCCGGCTGTTAGAGGGGAGTCCGATCATCAGAACTTTAGCAAAATGACTAAGTGTGTGAATGAGTGAAAGATGCATATGTGATCCTGCAAACACACACTTACATGACTCGACAACTAAAATCATCGAGACACACATGTTCAACATGACTGACTGATGGTGTAAGCGACAAGTGAAATACTTGTGATTGATCGTCGGTCGACCATGACGACGCTTGTGCGACAGTGAATGTGACTCCATGTGTGAGTGCGACAGATGTTTTCATAGCGAACACAACATGTACACAAAAAGCAAAGACCTTGAGCATGACCATAACATGGCCACAAGCATGAATTTGACATCAACATTCCAAAACTTGGGTGAAATGAATAAGCAAGGTGGATGCGAAGACTCACAAGAGCTCATGGAGTGAACCCGAGTGTGTGCAGTCATCAAGTGAAACTCTCAAGGGAGGCTCCAAAATTGGGTGCAAACCAAAATTTTGGAGGGTGGTTGTAGCCGCTACAACTTCATAAACAATTAATGATCAAAGCCAAATACTTCAAATTCAAAACTCCACCTGGTAGGGTTTGCATAGATGAAAAAATCCCCTTCAAGTTTTGAGCTTAACCCCTCAATTTTCATGGAAACTAGCATTCAACTCTCTCTCAGAGAAGGCCTAGCTGAAACAGAGAGGTTATCAACACTCCCCAAAAATTATGCAGACTGAAACAGAGGTCTATCAATGCCCTAGTCTAAACGATAGGTGAAAAAGAGAGGAGAAAAACTTATATCTATAGTTTTTAGGATCTGGGTTTCAAAACCAAGCTTTGTAGATGACTAATGACCATGGTAAAACATCAAGGAAACCAAAAAATCCCAAGAAAAATGAAGTACAATAGGGTAAAAAAAGAGACTTACTAGGATGTCCCTAGTGGAGTCGCCAACTCTGTTTAAGAGAGAATTTCGCCTACAATAGTAGGTTACTTTAATCTGAGAAAGCCTTGCTCAATAGCCCACCTAGACAGTGTGTCTGAATGAAAAAGTGAGACAAAAGAAACTAGACAATCCTAAGCACTTTCATATTTGCAAGAAGAAGGAAGTAGACATAACTTTCAATGCTGGATCCTTGACTCTATTTAATGATGCTAGCTCTAGGAATATATCCTTTGAAATATTTTCTCTTGGATCTCCTAGATTTCTTTCACACAAAGAAATAAACCAACACAATCTTCCTGCAAAACAATCTTAGTGCAACATACACATAAATTATATAGCATAAAAATGAAATATGAAAGATGAATGGGAAAAATATTCGTTACTAATTCTCTTTGATTGAAATGGAGTACATCAATGATTCCTCCAAGGCTCTACCCTTGATATGCTCAGTAACCTCTATGCTCATTAGTGTGGATGCACAAATTTATCGTGGTCACAACTATAACAACATTTTGGCATAAGTTCTTTTCTTCTCCCTGTGACTAGTGAAAAGTTCTATTTATATAGATCTTCTCATGATTGGCCTTCATTGCACCTAGACATTTTCTTAATTGTATCAAGGTAATGATTAAGATATACCAAATAAAACATTATTTTAATCAACAATGATTATTCTAACCAAAGTTGTTAATTTGGACTAAATTTAAGCTTATCCAGTCGAATTCCCACATTATTTCGAAGCTCTAGTGTAGAGAGGGCATTGATGGGATTTTGTTTCGGTCCCCACCAATAGGAAGGAGTATTTCTATGTCATGTGGTTTGGTCCCTACCACTTGGAAGGAGCTATGATCCCTCAAAACACTTGTTTTTTTATGTTTCACCAGTCACAACTTGATCCTATGATTTGGCAAAGGATGTGTGTGTCTTCTTGAAGGGGTGGTTTTTTGAGCTATAAGACGGATTTGGATCTTTATTCTAATGGGTTTATTTGGAACTCTAAATGGATAATGTTTTGGGTATCCAAAGATCTATATATCCCAAGGTTTGACCCTTTTTAATAACGCACCTTAAAAAAAAACTCTTGGATTCAGATGATGACCTAGTAGACCACATGTGCAATTTGTAGACATGGCATAAGTAAAATGGTAATACATGGGCACAATGTAGTAGATGACATTTTGTAATGTGATGGTGACACGTGGCATAGGATTTCCATGTGTTAGTTTTATGGATGTTGATTTTGCATAAATTGAAAAATCTTCTAAGGGTCACATCTTTGTGCCTAGATATCAAAATGATGTAATATTTATATTGTTAGAAAGATCTTAATGGATAGAAGATGATGGATAGATTATAAAGAAGAATGAACATGGTCCAAAGAATAAAAAATATATTGTATGCCCCACCTCCATAAAGTAACCTTTGGGATTTGGTATGTTACAAAGTGGTATTAGAGCCATGTTCAAATATTAGGCCTATATGGGCCAAAGTTATACCACAAAAATGAATTTGGAGAAAGATAGAGATCTTGATGATTATGTTTGGAAGTAGTAGTATTGCCCAAGTTTGACCTTAGATAGAGGGTTACGTTGCTTAGTATGGAGCAACTTTGTATAGAAAGGAATGTTATTTGGAAAGGAGAGTTATAGTTTTGAAGTTACTCTTTGAGGAAGAATGTTCAAAAGGGTGTGACTTATGTGATTGGTGATAATGAAATCAACAAGGAAGAGTAAAAGGATAAAGAGTGATGTGAATGAAACTGGATACATGATAAACACATGGATATATGTGTACGCCAAGATTTGCATGTCATTGGAAGAAATGTGTGAGGTACATAACTAGAGGGTAGAGTGCCATGATTTGAAGCAATGATTTAAGGTGATGATGATTAATAAGATATGGTGTGCATAATTAGATCCCATTTGGAATGTTTATGAACTTATTTGAAGGATCAAGAGTCATCAGTGAAAATAATATTGATGAATAGTGATATTGCTTTGCAACTCTCTTTTGAAGGTTTTGATTTCCCTGGAATGGTTAAGGAATAGAACCCTATGAGTGTCTGGTGCGGCATTAGCCATACCTAAATGTCCTCAGAATATTTCATCCTTGAATGGATGGTGTGGCTATACTAAATATTCCCTTGAGGATGGGAAGTTTAATTAACAATAAAAGGCCTAAATGGTTGAATCTAGTTATGTTGGGGATGAGAATTAGCCCTTGAACTAGGTGTGTAAAATAGAAAAGCTTGAGTTAGAAGGCCTTAGTTCTAGTCCCAGGATAGTTGACCTGAATGGATAAGGCATGGTGCCTTGAACATAAAGGATAAGGGATTTTGTAGAGCATCGAATATGAAGTGAGCTAATGATCAAGAATTGTACGTGTTTGTGATAACTTAATTGCATGAGAATAGATGCATGGATTAACTGAGTTAAGAGGAAAACATAAGGATGCTTTGTTATGTTTTGGATAAATGAGACACTACCTAGGTTTCCTCGAAGGGTATTCTATTTGGCACATGGTGCTCATAGAATAAAGGGTGTAAGAGAGGGCTCTCTTGGTAAAATAGAAATGTATTGTTGAAGAGTATGGTTGAGGATTGTTGAGTGGATGAGAAATAAGATAAGTTCTTAGAGGTAAAGATCAACATTGAAATCTGGGTAAAAGAGGATTATTGGTAAAGTGATACATAAGGGTATATGTGTATTTTCAAATGAAGGTATATAGGGAATACATAAATATATCCTTGAGCATATTGTATGGTGCATATCCTGAAAACATGGAAATGGTATAAATGTTGATGTGAGTATGGAGTAGTATGAAGGCCTACTACCAACAAAGGAAATTTCTGGAATGTTGAGCTTGTTAAATACTTATGCTTAATATAAATGAAGATCTCCTTGGATAAGCTAGTGCAAGTGCTCACTTGGAGAATGACTGAGATTTTTGTATGCATATCATTTTTCTTCATAGTAGAGGAAGGATTTTTGGCAAGAGTGCATAAGTGAATTTCCATTAGGGTAAGAGCAAGGTCATGAATATGCTTTGATCTTGAAAATAAATCCCATGATAGGGCTCTAAGACCTAAAATTCAAGCAATGAAAGGATAACAAGAGAATATTAGTGTTTTTCTTGTGAGAGAGAACCTAAATTATTAATGAGAAATAGGTTCTTTCACATAAATGATCATGGAGACCAACAAAGTAATTGTTGGTAAGGCTAAGGGTTAAATTCCTTGATGTTGTTTGGGAGCAACAGTAAGTCTCGTAGGAGAGGAGCTAAATTTTATGATTTTGTGTCATTTAAGGAAATAAAATGGGATTGTTGCTCTCATCCCTTGGAAAAGGGTGTTGTGGGGGAAAGTATCCAACTCAGAATGACCCTAACCCACTCTAAGGGTGACAGTTCCTTAGCAACAGCTGAAAGCAAAGCTATCTAAAGTTTCTTCTTTATGACATGCAAGAGATAGAAGGAAGAGATCCACTTACCGATGTCTTGCGCAAATGGTCAGTCCAATCTCCTCTATTCGCCGCTTGCTCCCAGCTCCAAGTCTTTTCACAGGCCCAGCTACACGAGATCCTGCAAACAAGACAAAGAAAGGAAACTACAAGAGGCATGCATTCATAACTGATTCAAGGATTAGCATAAATCAAATACGCAAGTAAGACAATACATCATTGAAACACATGCGAATAGAAGAACCTCAAATGCTTTATTAATATATGGAAGTAAGGTTTAGGCGGTGATACAACCATGAGACGTCCAATCCAGCATCACCTTCCCGACGGAGAGAAATCTCTTCTTCACCTCCCTCAAGCAATCACCCAATGCTCACAACTGTAAACCAACAGCAATTCTTTGCACAAAATTCCGCCCCTCCAGATCCCATGGGATGAGATCCTTATATAGAGTTTTGGAGTGAAGATAAGTCAGCTTGATGTGTGACTTGTTGTCCTCTTCAACTCCAGTTGTTCTTCAGTTCTTCACTTGGAGTTTCTGTCTTCCACTTGGAGTTTTAGAAGCTCTTAACTCATCATTAGGCGAATCTTATGATCAAGTGTCTTTTTGGAAGCTTCCTGGGCACTGGCACATTGAGAAAAAGATTCCTCCACATGTCCAAGTACGCCCAACGCAGGTAGCCTTTGTTGCACCTGCTATGCAGTGCAGGTAGCCTTTGTTGCACTTGCTATGCAGCGCAGGTAGCCTTTGGAGCAGCTGCTTTGATCCAAAATTGACCTGTTTTTGAGTGTTTTTCAGTGGAGAACTGATTTGCAGTGCTGTGGTTTGCTGACCTTGTTCCTCTAAGGGTAAGAACAACATGTTTAGGGACTTTGGATCCCTTAGATTATTGACATTTCATGCTCTATGCTGTAAGGCACAAAAATGTCTATAACAGTTGCCCCTTAAAGTATGAGGTCGTTTATCGGGTGAAATGCTTTATTAGGAGGATCCGAAGTTCATTCAATCGCCGGGAGGTGACCTGTAACAAAATACAATACAATACATTATCTTTTCATACTTTCTTTTCATGATCTAGCTGATGCGGGCATTTCCCATGATCAGCTTTATAAATACATTTGCCGTACATAAACAGACGATCGTCTGATAAGAGACGGATAATTCTCTGCTTTTAATTATCATCCTTTTAGTAGGATGCTCATCTGCTGCACATGTCTATGTTTTTATCTCCTGAATATATATCGCAGCCCGGATGGATGAAACTAGATCCGGGGTCTTCAAACTTGTCCGATCTTCACTCTAGCACAATTCGATCCATGTGAGAATTTCTTGAAGTCGAACATGGAAAGACATCGCTTGATTACCAGTCAATAATGTAAATTTTTAACAAGCGCGAGAGGAATCACCGATAATGATGATGACCCTCAAGGTACTGCAGCACAATTCACGTGGCGTGAATATAGGATCTGACGTCGAACACCACGCAAAGTCTCCCGGTCAAAGGTCATTAATGTATACCTATCGCCGGAAGTGAGAAACTTGCCATTGAGGCATGCAAGCTTCAAAGTACTGAGGGGGTGTTCCTAGATCAACTTCTTGGATAATGAGCTGATGTCGACAAGAAGTGATCCGTCAAAGGAGGGCCTTAATGAATCCCACATCAGTGACACGGAACGGAGCTAGTGATGATGGTGAAAACGATCTGTGAAATATGATTCAGGGTGGCGGTCATGGAAGGATGGAAAATGATGTATGGTAGTGGATGGGACCCGGTTGACACTTTCTGAATGACATCTCTTGAACATATAACGACACTGATGTGATGGATCGGTAGCATTACCCCATGTATGGATGGTATGGCGAGACCATGGTGAAGGGACCGGTGAATGATAATAATCCAACCCGATATTTACGGAGGCAAAAGTGTCATGTTCAAGAGCGACTTGCTACCATTAAGCTTTGAGGTTCTTCCCAATTTTTCCCCAGTCATTTCTGACCAGTACCTCTTTATTTTTGTCAAGCTTGAGGAGGATAACATATGCTTGATCTATAACCTGCCCTTCGGGCAAGCCCATCGCTATGTTTTAACGAGCCTAGCGATAGGGAAACTCGTTCTTGTCTAAAGACAAGTTTGTCGCTATCTAATATTTTTAACGAGCCCAGCGACAAAGACAACTCGGTCCTTTTCATTTTTAGAGAGTCTGAAAAGGGTACGTAAAGTAGACTCCAAGGGTCCTTTTTCGTCATCTAATCCCTTAAGTCCGAAAAAGTATAAAACAATACAGAAGGGATGAATGTTCGATATCTTTATCGAGCCGAACTAAACAAGCGCTCGATCTTTTTGTGCACTAATCCCTCAGGTCCAAAAAGATTAAAATCTAGAGGAGGGATAGCTCTTCCGGTCCTTTTAACGAGCTGGAAGGCCAAAACTCGGCAAACTTTTCATTTTTTACGAGTCAGTGAAAAGAGCTCAAAGAAGACTCGTATTTTGAGGAACGAGTGATAAACAGGGATAGCAGCAGATTCCAGGTACAGGTTGGAATTTTCCAATCACGGCAGTATTACAAGGATGGCTAAGTGGGATCACTCTTCGCAGCTGTTCCTCAAAATAGGTAAACAATCAAGTGGATGTGAATGATCGGCCAAATGAAAAGTGGAGGTGACGGTGCACAAAAATGACCAAGGCTTTTATGGCTGATGAATTTACGGTCTCAAATGGTTATTTACCGGTTCATTTTTTCTGAATGAGCTTGAACACTGGGGGAAGCCTGCTCACAAGCTTATGTTTATTTTTTAACGAGCATGAATTTCCGCATTAAAACTGCTCGGATCTTGCGTTTATTTTTTAACGAGCATGAACTTTGCCAAAACTGCTCGTTTGATAAGATCAAATTCATATTTTACCATGACTAGCTTTTTCTTTTTCAGAGATAGTACTGTATCATCAATTGCTGCAACAAACTTTGTTAGAAACGGATAACATGAAGTAAAAATACTAATATTCCACTTTGAATTACGTAAAAAGCAATTTAAAAGATGTTTCTACCTTTCATTTTACCATTTCGTGTGCATTTGGTTTGTTGGAGTTTTGGAGGTGCCTCTTCCTCTTGATTTTTCACCAGCTGATTTCGGGAGATTCTGTGGACGATTTTCAGCACCGTTTCCACCAGGTAGGAGCTAAACCCTAGCTCTATCTTTTCATGGTCTTATTTCTCAGTTTTATGCTTGTTTTCCTGCCCCCATGAGCCCCTGGGGTTTCCTTAGGGCGCTCTGCCATCAGCGCAGGTACCCTATATCGAAACCTGCGTTGGGGGTGCTCATTTCCAAAGGCAGTTTGTCTCCCAACGCAGGTGAGACCCTTCCCTACCTGCGTTGGGCGCAGAAAACATCTTGGTTGCACAATTTTTATGAGATTTTTGCCATTTTCTTCACTGAGTCAGGGATCTTACTCCTCCTCTTGTTTGTTTTGCAGAGTTTATTGGAGCAGAATGACTCTTACGTGGCGAGAACGAGAGCATGAAGAGGAGGACATGATTGCCCTCCATGATCCTGTTACCGTGAGCGCGTTGCGGAACTGTGGCTTGCTAAAATTCTTCCGCATATCTAGCATGAGGGCACAGATACGTTTACTGCAGTACCTGCTTGATGCTTGGGATCCTGTTAACCAAGTGTTCCAGATTAGGGGCAAGTCCATCCCTTTGACCATAGTGGACATTTACTTCTTGACTGGGTTGTCAAGGCGGGGTGCCCCCATTTCCTTGTCTGGTTCGGCCCGAGGGAGTGATTCCGTGAAAGATTATATCCGTCAGTATTGCAGGGAGGGATCTCAGCCGAGCAGAGACGGCAAGATTTCTATCTGTGATGTCACTGACAGGTCTCTCAGGTCTATTCTGTACACGATTTGTAGGATGGCCGGTAGTGCATCCCCTCATGTTGCCAACAGGTCATATGTGTAGCACGCCCTGGAGTGTCTTCAGCCAAAAGTTTTTAACTGGTGTGATGTAGTACTGGTTCAGATGAAAAACCAGTTGACCAAAGTAAAGGACAGGAGACTGAAGAATTTTGGCTTTGGTTCAGTTTTGACTGCCTTCGCTTTGGAGAAGATACCCCTGATGCAACCTCAGTACATTGTTCTCGACTTGCCATCTCCCACTGAGCCACGCATGCAGAGGTGGGTTGACCACATGGCTAGACATGCGGGTCAATCTAAGATTACTTTTACTGATGCCTTCTTTAGGTGGTTTGAGCGGCAGGATATGGCTTTTTCCGAGTATCCATATATTGGCATGGACTTCCGAGGTGATCCGGATTTGGTACTACCGGATGGCGAGCAGTGGGGTGATCTTGGTAAATATTTTGACCTTATCACTGTTTACTGTTTTTATTTATAATGTCCTTGTGCTTTACTCTATCAAGACTCTAATCAAACTCATGTGTGCATGCAGATGTGGGCCCTGTCCGTCCAGCAGTTCGTCCGAGAGCTCCGGCCGCTGCCCCCGCAGGGGAGGCTCCTGGGAGAGCTATTCTCCATGACCTTGACTTGGCCGAGACTCTTACAGCTGTGCAGGAACAGGTCGAGGGTCTTACCCTTGGGATTCCGGATGTACGGATCGACGAGTTGCCTCTACGATTGCAGCGACATACTGTTGGTGTTCCCAGACGATGGTCTCGTCTTCTGCGCATGATTGCACAGGCCGTGGCATGTTATCATGAGCATCACTAGGCTAGGGTGCCCCCCAGCCATTTTTGAGTTTTGGGGTCATATGACCGATTTTGTCTTGGTTACAGAACATTACATGTAAACCGTAAACAGTTATGTATATTTTTGATTTTCGGGGTTTATTCCAGTTTTTATGTGATCCATGTATGAAACATCGATGATGCTTCTCTTTTTATCAATTTTGCAGATGTCTATCTAACACATAGTTTGCTAATGAGTCGGTTAATGTGTTTAAGTTTCTGGAAATGTGTTGATATTGGATAAAATCAAACTGTCTTTCCAAGATTTTAACTCTTAGGAACTTGCGATAAATAGCTGGATTTCGGACAGAGTAGGTACCATTGAGCTGTAGTACCACGAGCTGTGAGTCTAGCCTGACGACTAGCCGGCGTATGCCATGGGTGATGGCATCAGAGAGGAGCTCTATCAACGCGCTATACTCAGCGATATTATTTGTTGA
This sequence comes from Pinus tabuliformis, assembly GCA_031772625.1. Lineage (NCBI taxonomy): Eukaryota > Viridiplantae > Streptophyta > Pinopsida > Pinales > Pinaceae > Pinus > Pinus tabuliformis. The sequence continues at coordinate 1,289,438,115 of CM062816.1, read as the reverse complement.
TTGACCAATACATACCCCCCTGAAACTCACTAACTCGCCGCTTGGGTTAAAAATGGCCCATGCTGCAGAGGATAGGTTCCTCGAACTACGACTCGCTCCGTCAGCATATCCAACCCACGGTTCCAATGGATTTGACATCTGCAATAAGTGTAAAAAGCGGTTTACTTAAACCGGAACAAACGCTTTAGCGAAAACAAAAATGTAACAAAAGCATACAGGTTACTATTAGGCATAGTAACGCTTAAGGTACAACCCGTTGTGGGGTTGCACCAGTGGAACTCCATCATAATCTACCAACTCATAGGCACCTTTTGCTAATACACTTTTAACAATATAAGGGCCCATCCATAAGGACTTGAATTTCCCAACTCCCAATTTATCGGATTCTTGGTCATAAAGCAAGACCAAATCACCTTCTGTGAAGACACGAGGTTTGACATTTTTGTCGAACTGCGCCTTGACTTGTTTCTTATGGGCTTCGTTAGCCAAAGCGACATCACGACGGGTTTCATCCAACTGGATTAACTCCAAGAAACGAGCTTCTTCTTCTGAGGTTCCGGGGAGGAGATCAATTGCGAGTTTAAGGGACGAAATTTCACACTGGATTGGTAGGATCGCCTCCAGGCCATACACCAGTTGAAACGGTGTGAACCCAGTGGCATTCCTTACCGATGTTCGGTAGGCCCAAAAAGCCGAGTACAGGATCAAATGCCATCTTCTTTTGTGAACCCCCACCATCCTTTGCAGCATGCGCTTCAGGACCTTGTTGATCGCTTCAACTTGTCCGTTAGCTTGCGGATAGTACGGAGTAGAGCTGTCGTGAGACAATCCTAGTTTGGCAGTTAATTCAACCATCATGTGATTGCGAAAATGCGATCCATGATCTGTTACTATGGCCCGTGGTACGCCGAATCTGGCGACTACATGATTAAAAAAGAATAGGGCTGCTGTTTCACCAGTGTTATCCAATGTAGGCATCGCCTCGGCCCATTTGGTAAAATAGTCAATTGCGACTATAATATACCCATGCCCCCCGGTCGAGGTGGGGTTACATTGCATGAAATCGATGCCCCATTTGGCGAAAGGCCCCACAGCTATTATTGGCTGTAAAGGAGCGAGGGGTCTTCTGGTTTTGCTATAAAAAATCTGACATGCATGGCAACTTCTAACTGCGGTTATGCAATCTTTGAACATGGTTGGCCAGAAGTATCCTGCTCGTAAGATTCTTTGTGCTGTAGCATATCCAGATTGATGCCCCCCACAGGTGCCTGAATGACATTCATTCAGGGCTTTTTCGGCCTCCTCATGGGTGAGACACCTTCTCAGGACCGTATCGACACCACGACGGTAAAGTGTATCACCGACGATCATGTAGTCTTTTGCTTGGTATCGAATGCATTTTTGTTCTGAGCGAGAGGTGTCTGGCTGAAACTTTTGGGTTTGGAGATAAACTATTATATCTCCATACCACTCATCACTTGCTGATATCAGAAACAAGCTTTCGTCCACGATCGATTCTTTGGACGTTTCATCGTTGGACGATGATGGGAGATCGCATAATAATTCTGCGAAAACTAAAGCTTTCTCTGATTTGGATTTCACAAATTCCAGATCAAACTCTTGAAGGATAGCTATCCACTTTGAATATTTGCCCCCAAGCAACTGTCGCGACAGTATATAAGTCATGGGGTTGCAATCTGACAATACGGTGGTCTTCCTAAAGAGGACATAATGCCGAAATCTTTGTATCGCTTGAACAGCCGCTAATGCTAGCTTTTCAACATGAGAATATTTACTTTCTGTATCATTTAAGTTTTTACTTAAATAATATATAGGGTGTTCAATTCCATCGACTTCTTGAACTAAAACCATTTCTATGGTCGTATCTGCTGTAGCCAGATACAGGTTAAAGTCCCTTAGATAGTCTGGGGCGTACATTAATGATGCTTTGACTAGCGCTTCTTTCAAAGCATCAAAGGAAGCTTGTGCAACCTGGTCCCAGACGAAAGGTACATCCTTTTTCAGGAGACGGGTATAACCTTTAGCAAGTTCTGCGTAATTTGGAATGAACCTCCTCAGAAAGTTTGCTTTCCCTTGGAGTTTCTGAATCTGAAGCAAGTTCGAAGGTGGAGGCAAATTATTGATTGCCTGCACCTTGCAAGGGTCGAGACGAATCCCATCCTTGGAGACTATAAAGCCAAGTAAACGACCAGAACTGACGCAAAACACACATTTGTGCGGATTGAGTCTTATCTTGTAGTGTCGGCAACGTAGAAATATTGCTCTTAAATGTTGCGGATGATCAGTCCGCTTTTGCGAATGAGCCGGAAGATCGTCGAGATAAGGTTGAACGATGTTCTTGATGTCATGGAAAGCATAATTCATTGCTCTCTGAAACGTCGCCCCTGCGTTCTTTAAACCAAAGGGTAATTTTCGATAAGCGAATGTGCCCCACGGACAAATAAATGCAGTCTTTGACTGGTCCTGTGGGCGGATATTAATTTGATTATACCCGGAAAATCCGTCCATAAACGAAAAGATTTCACATCCGGCGCATTCATCAATTATCTGGTCGATGAAGGGTGTAGGGTAGTTGTCCTTTGGACAAGCTTGATTTACATCCCTATAATCGATGCACACTCGTATTGTTCCTTGTTTTTTCATAACTAGGACAATATTCGATACCCAATCGGTTAGAGGAACCGGGTAGATGAAACCAGCATGGAGAAGTTTCTCAACTTCTGCTTTAATGGCAGCGGCTTTCTTGGGGTGCACCTGCCGAAGCCGTTGTCTTACTGGTTTGACATCAGGATACATCTTAATTTCATGTTCAACGATACTCGAGTCAATGCCTGGCATTTCATCGTATGACCAAGCAAAGACATCTCTAAATTTGCGGAAAAGAGCTTTATATATTTCTAGTTCTGAAGGGGAACAACCTTTGCCGACATAAATATTCTCTACAATGTTTGTTTTGGTCGAGATATTTATGGCTATAGTTTCTTCTATATTGGATAGGTTTCTCTCGGAATCCACCGTATTTACAGTATTCGTTAGGAATTCAAATACTGAAGGGTGATACAGGTCGCCTTGAGTATCTTCCTGAGGAAGGGAACGATGGTGGTTATCATCCCATGGTGCCCCCTCAATCAACATTGACTGCAGGATTCCTTCGTCACTTGCATGCACTCGTGACCAAGGATCCAAAGGCGTACCACATTCTCCTGACCTGTCTACCCAAATGCTTGACGAGCATTGATTTGGGCTCGCCTCCCATGCCTGAAACATTGATTGCTACAATATTTCGATTGGGCTCGGGTGCAAGACCATTGCCCGATCCATGACGACTTTGTCTTTTGCGACCTTCGTGGAAGATATCATGTTGCAGGTAGCCACCAATGGTACATTTCCTATGTACGTATGATTTGGTAGCGAGAAAGTCCCCATCATCGTGGGGTCTTTCAACAGGCCTACTCCTATATCTTGAATTGAATGGTCGCTTTCATGGATCATGGGATGCTTCCCGTAACTTGTGAACCATTAAGGAGGAAGTTCTGTTGGTCGACGACCGTAATCCCTCCTTCAAACGGGAAAGCGATCTTCCTAAAATAAGTCGACACGACAGCTGCCATGGCATAAATCCATGGTCTTCCCAGTAGGATGTTGTAATCTAGATTTCCATCTATGACTTCAACATCAATCTCTACTGTTTTTCCACCTAGTTCAACTTTCAAGTTACTTAGGATACCGTAAGGGGTATATGTCCTACCGTCGAAAGCCTTTAGTGTTGTCAAAGATCTCGACAAGGTTGGTGACCCTAGCGTTTTCCAGCAGCTCATCGACATAATACATGTCGATGCTCCCTCGTCAATAATTGTTCTGTGAACAGTTTTGTTGAGGGCCTTTACTTGAATCAGGAAAGCTAGCTGAGCTGGTAACTGAGGGTCATACCCTTTGTGATCAAAGGACACAAGATTGGAATCCTTAGGATCAACCCCCCCTATTGCTGATAACAATGCCTGCCTCTGGGATGGACAATTTTGTAGTACTTCTAGAGTCGACATAGCGGATGGCGATTGAGCCAAATCTTCTACTATGTTATAATGTTGTGCCGCTCTGGCACGAGGATTAAACGTCGACTTGTGTACTACACTCTTAGGTGGTTTTATCGTTAATTCTGGCATTATGGGTGGGACAACTTCCGTCGAAGTCGTTGTTGAACTACTAGGTTGATCTTTACCTTTTTCGTTTGACAGTTGTGGATTCCCGTAATCTTTGTTCCTTGTCGAAATCAAAGCATCATTTTGCTGCTTAGAGATCGACAACATCAGCACTTGCGACGGGGAAGAATTTCCACTATCAACCATATTTTGACCTGGATTGGGAAATGGATCAGTCAGCACAGCTGGGTTCTTTGGACTTTTAAAGAATCTCTTGAGCTCAGCTTTGTATGGACAATCTGGTGTCTTGTGATCTTCGTCACATATCATACAGGGCCATTTCTTTTTCCCTTTCTCAGGAGAGTTAGAAGAAGTTTTTTCAGGTGACGGGTCATCCTGTTGCTTCTTCTTCCCTTTGTTTTGCTTCTTCTTGCTTCCTGGTTGATTGGTTTCTTTGCCTTTATCTGCTGATATGGCATTTACTTCCGAAGCAAGAATCTCTTCATGGGCATTTCGATCTGAAGTCTTACGGGCTTTCTAAGGTGAAGCCTTTTTTGACTTCGCGCTTGCAGTGCCAATCACGCCATCTCCGGCATGAGAGTCAATATTCGATTTAGGAGGGGGAGGAATTGAAAATTCAGGTCTGGGGGCATCAGGTATTTTGTCATAGAGCGTGCCAGACTGAGTATATACCAAGTCTAAATATTGAGCACGAGCAATGACTTGCTCCTCTGTTACGACTCCCCCCTTGGCCACATCCTCCGTTATAGCTGGAAGCAGTGACTTTATAAACCATTCAGCTAGTAGCTGATCAGGAACGTATGTTTTCACCATCCTACGACGGCGACGCCACTCATGTATATGATCAGATATGTGAGTAGCTGTCGTCTGTTTGAAGTTGGTCAGTATCTCGGTTCCTGTTTCATACCTGATAAGTAATTGAAAATGGGTTAAGAAATTCGTGGCTAAGGAACTGAAATTGTCGAAAGAGGCTCTTGGCAATTCTATATACCATTTGGCCGCCGGACCTGTCAATGTCCTCTGGAAGAGGCGAAGTCTTATCGAATCATCGTTCAGAGTGTTCGATGAACACCACAGATGAAAAGTCATGACGTGATTCGACGGGTCTTCACCCGGATTTCCATTGAATTTAGGAATGTCGGAGGAAAGTTTGTGAGGAATCGCTGGCCACCAAGGGGCATACGCAATCGGATCGTTTGTCAACCGATGTAAATAGGGTAACTCCAAAGTTGCCACGAATGGCAGCTGTTGACTCAGGTTAGGCGAAGCGTACCCAGGATACGACGGAATCGCCTGAGCAGTTGGTCTTTGCATACCAGCATAATGTAATTGATGCTGATATGATTGATACGGTTGATGAACTACTCCACCATAGAGTGGTTGGTTTTGACCGTACTGTAGGTACGGTTGTCCATTGTTCACAAAAATTTGCTGCTCGGTACCTTGGTACACTTGCTGGAACTGAGGTTGTTGATATTGCACCAACCATGGTTGTGATACCATTGGTTGTTGTGCGATGCTTACCACTGGGCCAAGATGAGGGGTAAGGGTACCCGTTTGTGCTTGTGTCGCCCCGCCAGTCGGCGATTGCGGTTGGGTTGCAGGGTCAAAGGGTTGTTGCATTATAACCTGAGAAAACTGAGGTTGACATGCAACAGGTATCGTTTGAACTTGCGACACAGTCACAATTGCTGGTGTCGTCGGGATGTTCGTCACAGACATTTGTTGTTGCATAGAATACACAACTCTTGGTTGCTGGGGTAGCATAGGAATCCAACCACTTGCAGTTATTCCAGTATAACCTGAATATGGTTGTGAACTCCCGTATGGGTAACCTCCCGGAGGGGGTAATGAAAAGGCATATTGACCCCCATACGGTGGTGGCCCGGAACCGAGAGGATTTATTACACCTCGAGGACCGGATTGCCCCAACTGATTTCCAAAAGGATCAATCTGTTGAGTTCCAACATAGGAGTTACCGGGCATTATCCCGGGAGAAAAAACAGGAACAGACCATACTGTCATCATGGCCCCTGAAGGGACCCCCTCCAGTTGTTGAGAGTTAGGGATAGATGGTATGCCGGCGAACATTGTCGGAATGACTGCAGGGAGTTCTGTTGTCGTTGTGTCATTTGGCATAGTCCTAGATGTTGACGGTTGTTCAGACATTTTGAGTCTATCCAGTAGATTGCCTAGTGATTCTTCAGGAACTTCTCTGGGTGATAGGCTAGCTTCTGATGTAGTAGGAAGTAGAGTGATCCCTGCTCCAAAATGTGTTGGAGTAGTTGCTTGCGGATCTTCTACAATCTCTTCTATTGCGATCAAACCGGGTGGAAGAGGAAGACCGTCAGGTCTGTAGAATATCTCTGGTGCCGAAGAAGGGGTTGTTTCGACAACGACAGTTGTTTGAGGAGCAAGACTCTCTGAACCGATCACTGATGGACCTGATTCAGTAACACAAGTATTTGCTTTCAGACTAGGATCAGTGTTACTGTCCTTCTGGGGCTGTTGAACTTCTTCAATAGGGGCAGGGTTTCCAGAAATGTTTGGAGTAACTGGAACCTCAGATGTCGTTGGAACACTTGTTCTAACTTTGACAGGAGATTTGGAACCAGTTGAACGAGGTCGCTTTGCCCGGGTTGTTTTCGATTCCGGGGACAAAGACGTTTGTCTCGTGTTCCTCCGCGAACGACGGTTCATCGATTGACTTTCTTCCACGATTGCGGATTACTTGATCAACCAACAATGCACAGGGTAAAATGTGTTTTCGAATTGAATTAATTTTAGACGCTTTTAAGACACAACTTGCTTTTTCAGTTTTTAAGAGTTGAGAAAAAGCTAAAGATGACTCTAGTCTCCTTCGATGTATTAACGAGCCCGAAGTGACAAATGCTCGGATGGACTTTTTCAGTTATAGAGTTTGAAAAAGGCCAAAAGAAACTACTCTGGAGTTCTAGGCAAGGGTGTGCCAAACCTTTCGCAAAACCACAGAATACGTTTTACGGTACGAGTGGTCGATCTTCGTGAATGCTGTGTTCACTGCATCGCGATCAGTAGGGCGGCCGACACGGCTTCCTATGGATAAAGGCTTTGTTCCTATAGGGGTCCCCCAATATACGCGACGGTACGCGGGGGCACAAGTCCGTATTAGTGCTATCGTCCCTCAGGAGGAATCACCCACCTTCGTAGAGATCAACAGTCACTATGTTTAACGACGCTGGTTCACGTCTCTACCTAGACCTCTACTGTGTTTCGTTATGTTTCAAAGCGTTGTTAGGTAAATTCAGTTCGTTTTAGGTTGATCTTGCTTAGCAGTTTGCCTTTATGGATCACCACGTGATGTATGATACAACTCCTAAATGCAGTCTAAGAATGATAAGCAAGCTTTTTCAATTCTTTCAACTTATGAAAACCTTAACTACTGAAGGAAAAGAAAGACATCATCTTTTCAAACAGATCATAGAGCACACACTGATGCACTTTTCCTAAATCGACATGCAAACTGTCAAAATGCACATGCACAATGCAAGTATTTCTTTTCTTCTTCCTTAATGTTGATGTATTACAAAAAGAAAGCTGTTGTATAATTTCGAATTCAATTTCAAGCGAAAGCAACAAGTGTTTGTCCAATAATCAAAAGAACACCTTAAGATTCACTCGTTTCAACACAAGAAATACTGAAATTCGAACCATATAACGAAAGCAAATGCTCAAGCAGCTATGAACAGCAATAAACTAACTCTTAGAATCACAACGACACTTTCTCATAGGTCTAGATCCAAGAGGTCATAGCAAGACTAGTTCACTTTAGCTATGGGAAACTGTGAATGACAGCAAGAAATACAATAAGAACAATCACGGTTTCTTCATACAACTGAGGCGGAATGAAGGCAAAGAGAAGTGGTTTCAGCTGGGTATACAGGTTGACAACAGGCTGCAAAAACAATACTGAAAACTGGGCAACAGACAGTGGGGAATCCCAGTTGCACAAGGCAAAACTGGATCAGCGCAGGTGCTGCACTGTCAATCTAAGATGCAGTGCAGGTAGCCCCTTCGGGACCTGCGTTGCAGTGCAGGTAGCCTTTGCTGCAGCTGCACTGATGAGACAACTCTCGTCTCTCTCAGATTCCGGCTCACAGTTTGCTCAAAAATCAATGGTTTTTGGCCAAATCAGAGGCTGTCAGTCAAGTATACACTAGAGGATGATTAAAGGAAGATGAACACTATCACAAAGAGCTAAAAAGAGTCCTTGTGGATCAGCTCTTCAAATCATAAACATGCCCAGCACTGGGCTAGAGTAGCTGCCCTCTACTTTGCATTCGAAGGACTCGAATGCAGTTCGATTCGGTACTCCCTTTGTTTAAGAAATGAATAGCAATAAACACAAGCTACCAACAAGACACGATCCCCAGTGGAGTCGCCAGTCTGTTGTGGGGGAAAGTATCCAACTCGGAATGACCCTAACCCACTCTAAGGGTGACAGTTCCTTAGCAACAGCTGAAAGCAAAGCTATCTAAAGTTTCTTCTTTATGACATGCAAGAGATAGAAGGAAGAGATCCACTTACCGATGTCTTGCGCAAATGGTCGTTCCAATCTCCTCTATTCGCCGCTTGCTCCCAACTCCAAGTCTTTTCACGGGCCCAGCTACACGAGATCCTGCAAACAAGACAAAGAAAGGAAACTACAAGAGGCATGCATTCATAACTGATTCAAGGATTAGCATAAATCAAATACGCAAGTAAGACAATACATCATTGAAACACATGCGAATAGAAGAACCTCAAATGCTTTATTAATATATGGAAGTAAGGTTCAGGCGGTGATACAACCATGAGAGGTCCAATCCAGCATCACCTTCCCGATGGAGAGAAATCTCTTCTTCACCTCCCTCAAGCAATCACCCAATGCTCACAACTGTAAACCAACAGCAATTCTTTGCACAAAATTCCGCCCCTCCAGATCCCATGGGATGAGATCCTTATATAGAGTTTTGGAGTGAAGATAAGTCAGCTTGATGTGTGACTTGTTGTCCTCTTCAACTCCAGTTGTTCTTCAGTTCTTCACTTGGAGTTTCTGTCTTCCACTTGGAGTTTTAGAAGCTCTTAACTCATCATTAGGCGAATCTTATGATCAAGTGTCTTTTTGGAAGCTTCCTGGGCACTGGCACATTGAGAAAAAGATTCCTCCACATGTCCAAGTACGCCCAACGCAGGTAGCCTTTGTTGCACCTGCTATGCAGCGCAGGTAGCCTTTGTTGCACTTGCTATGCAGCGCAGGTAGCCTTTGGAGCAGCTGCTTTGATCCAAAATTGACCTGTTTTTGAGTGTTTTTCAGTGGAGAACTGATTTGCAGTGCTGTGGTTTGCTGACCTTGTTCCTCTAAGGGTAAGAACAACATGTTTAGGGACTTTGGATCCCTTAGATTATTGACATTTCATGCTCTATGCTGTAAGGCACAAAAATGTCTATAACAAAGGGTATGGATAAGGATTTTAGTGTCATATAATCTCTCAAATTTCCATTAAATGAAATACTTGTCCTTGCAAATTTTCACACATCTTAAGAGGTATATATATATAATCTACATGGAGAGAACTAAGCTTTTCATATTAAAAACTTATTTTTTTATGAAAAACTATATTTTTTATTATTTTTCGAAGTTGGCGAAGTAATATTTCAATTGCATTTTGGAGACACGTGTTCACATAAGATTTTTTATCCTCTTTAAATAAATTGAAAAACCAAGAGTACCCTTTTGAAGAGGACTTGTAAATGAAGATAGTGGTATTTTCTGAAAATTTTTTCATTGTGTATAGTTTATGTTATTGATTTTTTATTTAGCCCCTTTCAAATTGTCCAAAAGAAATTCAAGCATTATGTTTAAAAGAAATTAGATGAAAAATATCATATCAATTCGAAAGTGTCAAACACATATGGCATTGGATAGGGATTCTTTCACGAATCCAACATGATCAACTCTGCCACTTAAGGACAATTTTTTCCTTAAATCCGCTATGGTACAAAATGGGGTTCTAGGGAAATCTACAAAAGCGGTGCTAACGTTGTGATTTTTAGGACCTCGGGAGCTCAGTCGAGTGCTTGATTTTGAAATTCAAATAGCTCGATCGAGGGTTTAAGAAACCCTCGATCAAGCCCTTAACATGGTTAAATAAAGGCACGATCTAGATTTAAATTTCGATCTAGCCAATAGCTCAATCTAGCTTTAAGGCTAGATCTAACTTTAAGGGTCAATTGAGCCCATAGCTCAATCGATATTTAAGGCTCGGTCGAGCCACCTTTTTTTAATTCCATACTTAGGTTGTATTGGTGGGAAATTTCAAAAACATGGCTCGTCATTCTCCTAGATAACCTCGGGTTAAATTTTTTAAGCCCTCAAACAACTCGATCGAGGGCTCAAATATTACTCGATCAACCACTTAAAATGGCTCGATCGAGCTATTGCTTTTCACCCAAAATGCGTCCTCTCTTGCCAAAATGTGTAACCCAACTTCATGCGCTCACCCTTTAGAAATAAGTTGAAGGGAAATTTTGGAATTAGGAGTAAGATATCACATAGGGGAAGGCCTCTTCTTTTTGGGCTACTGCCATTGATCAAACTTGTCTGCTTGAAGGGGTTCAAAGAAGGATTTTGGATTTATTTTTTACAAAATGACCATATTCATGACATTCATTACACTTGAAATGGATTTGATCACAATCAAAATGCTATAGGTATGACCAAGATTCAAGATTTAGCAAGATATCCTTAGGAAAAACCTTCTCTAAGTCCACTTCCATGTAGATCTAGCCACAATCATGTAATTTGTCTCAGACTTTTGCTCTGTCAATGTATTTTCCAAGTGCATTACCAATGTGGCAAACTATTTCATCATTCCAATAGTGTAGGGGGAGATGCGAGTAGCTTCACCAAAATGGGAAAAACAAAAGGAATTTCATTCTTAGTATTGAAATTTGACATTTAGTGATTTAGGTACAACCCATGATAGCTCATGCGATAGGGGCCACCATGGAAAATTAGATCCCTCTCATCCTTTACTTTGAATAAAAATGAAAAAATCATTTGCCATAGAAGGAGGAGAGTTGTCCTTTAATCAAATATTCCCAACTTTTCGATACCGAAACATACATAGATTTTGGGGAAGGCTAGATCCCCATAAGCTTTCCTATTAGATCATTCTCGGCAAGACACTGAGTAAGGTTGCGAGAGGAAGATGAGTGGACAACAAAATTGGGTGTTTCTTCCATTTTTTTTACAAATTTGGAGATAAAGACTTCATAAGATTTTCCAATCAAATTAATTAAAGCATGACATCCAACCATGTCAAGGAAGAGAGGGGCAGAGGTACATCCTCCAAATGCTAGAGCTATAGGGAAAGCCAAAATAATAAACTAAAGTTAAAAAAAAAAAAAAAACTAAAACATGAATAGAGTTGTCTACTCCTGCAAAATCCTATTTATTGAAACAAAAATCCCTATAATTCACCATAATAATTCTAAAATTTGAAATAATTAAATATTTCATTTTATTATTTAACTTTTTTTTGTTAGAATATAAAAACATGAAAACTATTCCTTATAAAAACCATTCACTTTCTCTATGAAGATTTTAAAATTAAATCTTATCTTTAGTTTTTGTCACCCAAAACTATGATATGATTATGGCAAATACAATTTTATCCAGTTAAAAGATGTGTAATTCCTATTTTATTATATTAAATGATTAAAGTGATGTGTAATGCCTTCTACGTAAGATTGCTATGCACTTGTCCAAACCAAAATCACATTTTCGCTAAGGATTCCAACCAGGGTAAAAGACAACATTTTTGTAAGAAGTCAAACATAGCGACTGGTTTGTTTCTTATATTTATATATGTTGGGCAGGTTGGTGCTTCCAAAGTTGCTTATAAATAATCATGTACATGGAATATCCTGGTTAATCACTCATGTTATTTAATTGGGTTAAGTTGTTAGGGGAAGCTGACTAATGTCTGTCCTTTCTGGTTAGGCTCTGCTTATAATATTATGAAGGTGGTTGAGAGTTTTCCTGGAAATTCCATGTGGACTACCCTACTCATTACTTTCAAAAGAAAAAGTTAAATGCCTGCACATAACTTTTGACTTTATGGACACACAGAGGTCAAAGCATCAATCATTCTCATGCCAACTAGTAGATTGTATTCAATTTGAATATTAAAGTCAAGCCTGCTTCGCAGGATTTGACTTCTGTGCTACTGATAATTATGGAGTTGAACCAAAAAAAAACAACTCACTCTGATGTATCCCTGGATCAACTTAATGCCACAGAAAAAAGAAAGAAACATTGTACCATGAAACAATATTATGGAAATATGATGTCAAAATATACGTGAGATGAGGGAGGAAGTTACCATCTTTGCAGTCAACTGCAAACCTGATTATTGACAGCTGACAGTACCAGTCCTTGAAGCTGCTGGTTTCACACCCCACATAACTGAACTCCTGCAACTCCTGCATCATAAAATGGGGTCAGATCTTCAAATCCATATCCTGAAAGATTTTGAAAGCTGCCCAGATCAATCAAGAACAATTATATATCAAAAACACATTATTAAAAATAAGATTTAGGGATCAGACAACTCACTCTCACATCACATGGACGTCAGCTGAAGGCAATTCAAAATCATATTCTCAGTACAGTTAATAATAATGCTCCCCCCTGTATATCTTCTTATATTGTGCAGTGGGGTTCACCAACCGCACGGGTGAAAGCGGGCCAGGGAGTGGCCCCATGGTTGCCATGCGCACACCCAATGCACTTTACAACAAATCTATCATAACAAAGTTTGACAACAGCCAAAAAAATATTGAGGAAACAAAATATCTTTTGAACATATGAATGGTAAAAATTATCATGACAAAGTTTGACAACCACCCATAAAAATATTGAATGAAAAAAATAACTTTTGAATATATGAATGGCAGCAAAATTTTCATTGGTTGTGCAGATGGTGTTATAGGAAGTCATACTTTTGATTAATCATGAAATTTTGAATTGGGTGGGAAGGATTCCTTTCAAATGTTAATTAAATATTTCATGTTTATTGGATTTGATTAGTTAGATAAGGCATGCTTGTTTTTTCTGTAACAAAGTTTCAAAATATTCAAAATGTCAAACTACAATTTAAAATGATATGAATATGATTTAAAATTGAAATAAAAAATAAGTAGTTTGCATTTAAAATGTCATATCGCAATTTTAAAATGATAAAAATAAGATTAAAAAAATTGGAATAAAAGAGACATGGTTTGTTGTTTAAATAATATTTTAGAATGGTGTAACTGCAATGATAAAAATAACATTAAAAATTGGAATAAAAGATATATGGTTTGTTGTTTAAATTATATTTTAGAATGGTGTAATTTAATTATGATAGGTTTTGGTTTTTCTTTTGTTGGTCTTTCATGATATAATTTTTGGGTAGATGATGAAATTTAATTGTTTAAAATGTTTTTTAAATGTGTGGATATATTTAGTGCCAAAAAAAATTGAGACACTAAGATATATGGTTTGTTGTTTAAATTATATTTTAGAATGGTGTAATTTAATTATGATAGGTTTTGGTTTTTCTTTTGTTGGTCTTTCATGATATAATTTTTGGGTAGATGATGAAATTTAATTGTTTAAAATGTTTTTTAAATGTGTGGATATATTTAGTGCCAAAAAAAATTGAGACACTATTTTTAATTGATCATGAACTTAACTTGATGGGGTGTAGGGGATTTTTTTTAAATGTTAATTAATTTGTTTTAAATTTAATGAGATTTAATTATTTAAATAAATAAAAATTGTCCAACAAGAAAGTTTTGGAATATTCAAAATGTTAAATTAGATTTTAAAAGGATAAGAATAGAATTTTAAATTAGAGTGAAAAATAAATGGTTTGTTTTTTTAATTATATTTTAGAATAGCATGGTTTAATTATGATAGGTTTTTGTTTATTTTTTTTTGGAATGTGATGATATGATTTTTAACAAAATTATAAAATTTGGTTATTTAAAATGTATTTTTGAATGTATAAATGGATTTGACACTTTAAAAACCCTTGAAGCACTAGATATTATACTTATTAATCATGAAATTTTGAATTGGGTGTAAATGATTAGTTTCAAATGTTAATTGAATGGCTTCATATTTATTGATATTTGACAAGAGATTTTTTTTCAAAAACAAAATATTCAAAATGTTAAATTACAATTTTAAAATGATAAGAATATAATTTAAAATTAGAGTGAAAAATAGATGGTTATGTTTAAATTATATTTTAGAATGACATAGTGTAATTATGATAGGTTTTTTTTGTATGGATGTAGCAATATAGTTTTTGGTAAGATCATAAAATTTAATATGTAAATGGATTCAATGTTGTGAAAAAACCCCTTAGGCACTACAAGTCATACATTCAATTGATCATGAAATTTTAAATTGAGTGCTAAGGATTTTTTTAATTGTTTTTTTTTTTAAATTAATTTGTATTAACTCAAAAAAGAAAATTACATCAAGATGTCAAAACCTTCATAGCATTTTTCCTACGAATGTCTACCCAAGCTACAAATTTATCATTTACAATTGACTAATGGGCCTCCAAATTAAAGAGATATTAAGGCCCATCTAACCATCCTTCAACACATTAAACCTCTTTTCTTCCATTAGATGACATATTTTTAACTTTAATATGTTCATTAGGAATGTTTAGAGATAATTGCATATTTGTGCTTAATATTATTTATTTTGTAGAATATTGTGAGAATATTGAGCAAATTATGAAGATTTGGAGGAAGACATAATCTAGGGACTTGTTCCCTGCTACATGAGGATCAAGATTGAATAATAAATGAACATGATATTATGAAATTATTGCACAAATTGTGGAGCTCGAGTGGTTGAGAAAATCTAGAGATACTTTCGTTGTCATTTAATGTAGATTCTTAGTGTTGGGAACCAAATCCACTATTTGAGAGATTTTGGAGGGGAAAGCTTCCTCCTTTCAAGGAGAATGCTTCCTTATTTTTTTGTATAAGTAACAATTCGAATTTTCCTCTAGAGATGTATTTCTTACTCTTATTTTGGAGAAAACTTGTATTTTTGCAGCGCCAATTTCATTTCTAACAAGGATGTATTTGGATCTATTCAAATAATGAATATTGGTGTCATTTTTAGCTTCTAAATATTGGTCTCCTTCATAGGACTCTGAGTATCCTTGGGCTTGGCCATCCCAGGAGCATCAGAGCCCTTTCATACAATTTTTCTTTCTTCTTTTTCACTTCTTATTCACATGCATTTCTTATTCTTGTTTTTCGTATTTCTACATTTAGTATTGATGCTTCTTTTGTTGTGGGATTGGGTTAAATGATTGAAGTGAGTTGTTTTATAGGTTATTTACATAGTCACAAGCATGATGCATCCTTAGAATAGTTTTTAAAAGACATATTCATCATTGAGCTACTTGAATTGGTTTACTAGTTCACAAATCTAGAAGTTTTGGAAGTCCCTTGTAGCAAAAAGTAGTAACTTTCTGATATCTTTTAGAACATGTTAATGAGCTTCAATGATCTGAACTTAGAAAAGAATGCAACGACTTACAGATATAATCATAAACACACATATGCATCAGAAAAACACTTCATTTCATTAATAGAAAAATATTGAACTATGCTTACAAACAGAATGGAAATAAGATAGCTTAGGCGATGGTAGCTTATCTCGGTGAAGAGATGTCGCGGCTACATGCCTCTGAGTTGTGTTACAATGAGGCTCAAGAGCCTATTTATTATTGGAAAACATGAGAAAACCCTAAACAACCAAAACCCTAACCCCAGGAGATGTAACACCAAGAGTTTGTGGGCCCCATTGGGGTTAGTTGGGCAGCCAACTTCTCGGGGTCGTAACTTGGTCATATTATCTCTGTTTGGCGCGTACAATACCTTGTTGGAAAGGTCCCGCCAAGTACTACAGGTTTTGCCGCAGGGCCCTGCCTATGGCTATGGGCTTGCCACAGACCCCAAAAATTGGAATAAAAAATAAATAGTTTGCATTTAAAATGTCATATTGCAATTTTAAAATGACAAAAATAAGATTAAAAAATGGAATAAAAGATATATGGTTTTTTTGTTTAAATTTGATATAAAGAATATTTAAAATTGGAATAAAAAAAATAGTTTGTATTTAAAATGCGAGATTGCAATTTTAAAATGATAAAATAAGATTAAAAATTGGAATAAGAGATATATGGTTTGTTGTTTAAATAATATTTTAGAATGGTGTAATTTAATCATGATATGTTTTTGTCTTTCTTTTGTTGGAATTTGATGATATAATTTTTTGGTAGACGATGAAATTTAGATGTTTAAAATATTTTTTTAAATGTGTGGATATATTTAGTGCCCTAAAAACATTTTGGGACTCTCGAAGTAGTATTTTTAATTGATCATGAAATATTGAGTTGGGTGTAGAGGATTTTTTTTAAATGTTAAGTAAATTGTTTTAAATTTATTGGGATTTGTTCTTTTAGATAAGAGATGTTTTTTTTTCAACAAGAAAATTTCATAATATTTAAAATGTTAAATTACATTTCAAAATGATAAGAATAAAATATTAAATTAGAGTGAAAACTAAATAGTTTTTTGTCTTAATTATATTTTAGAATAGTATGGTCTAATTATGATAGGTTTTTGTCCATTTTTTGGGGGGAATTTGATGATATGATTTTAACAAGATTATGAAATTTGGTTATTTAAAATGTATTTTTAAATGCATAAATGGATTTGACATCCTAAAAACCCATAGAGCACTAGATATTATACTTGATTAATCATGAAATTTTGAATTCGGTGTAAAAGATTAGTTTGATTTGTTAATTAAATTGCTTCATATTTATTGATATTTGACAAGAGATTTTTTTTCTAACAACAAAAATATTCAAAATGTTAAATTACAATTTTAAAATGATAAGAATATAATTTAAAATTAGAGTGAAAAATAAATGGTTATGTTTAAATTATATTTTAGAATGACATAGTGTAATTACGATAGTTTTTTTTTTGTAGGGATCTAGCAATATAGTTTTTGGCAAGATCATAAAATTTAATACATAAATGGATTCAATGTCGTGAAAAAACCCCTCAAGCACTACAAGTCATACATTTGATATTTTTGTTTGATCATGAAATTTTGAATCAAGTGCTAAGGATTCTTTTTGAATGTTTTTTTTAAGTTAATTTGTATTAACTCAAAAAAGCAAATTACATGAAGATGCCAAAACCTTCATAGAATTTTTGGTATGACACAACAAATTTTTTCATGGATTTCTCTTTTCTTCCCTTTTCTAAGAATGTCTACCCAACCTATAGATTTATAATTTACAATTGAGGAGTGATGGGCCTCCAAATTACAGAGAAATTAAGGCCCATGTAATTATCCTTCAGCACATTAAACCTCTCTTTTTGCATTAAATGGCATATTTTTAACTTTAATAAGTTCATTAGGAAGGTTTAGAGCTAATTGCATATGTGTGCCTAATATTATTTATTTTTATAGAACATTGTGAGAATATTGGGTAGATTGTGAAGATTTGGAGGAAGAGATAATCTAGGGACTTGTTCCCTACTACAGGAGGACCACAATTGGATAATAAATGAACATGATACTATGAAATTATTGCACAAATTTTGGAGCTCCAGTGATTGGGAAAATATAGGGATGTGTTCCATGTCATTTAATGCATATTCCTATTGTTGGGAACAAGATCCACTATTTGAGATATTTTGGAGGGGAAAGCTTCCTCCTTTCAAGGAGAATGCTTCCTCGTCATTTTTTATAAGTACCAATTCGAATTTTCCTCTAGAGGGATGTATTTCTTAGTCTTATTGTGGAGAAAACTTTTAATTTCGGAGCTCCACTTTCATTTCTAACAGGGATGTATTTGGATTGATTCAAATAATAAAGCTTGGTGCCATTTTTAGCTTCTAAAGCTTGGTCTCCTTCATAGGGTTCTGAGTGTCCTCAGGCTTGGCCATACCAGGAGCCTCAGAGCCCTTTTACACAATTTTTCTTTCTTCTTTTCACTTCTTATTCACATGCATTTCTTATTCTTGTTTTTCCTATTTCTCCATTTATTATTGATGCTTCTTTTGTTGTGGGATTGGGTTAAATGATTGAAGTGAATTTTTTTGAAAGTTATTTATAGAGTCACAAGCATTATTCATCCTTATAATAACTTTTAAAATACATATTCATCATTGTGCTACTTGGATTGGTTTACTAGTTCACAAATCTAGAATTTTTGGAAGTCCCTTATAGCAAAAAGTAGTAACTTTCTTCTATATTTTAGAACATGTTAGTGAGCTTCAATTGAGTTGATTCCACTTGTATTAGGTCATAAAAAAATTCAAGTTAATAAAAAAATTAACCCTATGCATTTGCACTTTCTTAGATTAGGCATTTGATAGGTTAATGAGCTCACTAGTTCTTGAATTTTTAGTTTTTAGAGTAGTAATTTTCTGTTATTTTTTAGCACATCTTAACAGTGGTATTTTGGAGTGATTCCACTTGGAATGGAGTCCTAATACATCCTACTTAATAAAAAAAAATTCTCATACCATTTGCATTTGATTTGCTTGGTCATTCGGTGAATTATCTCCTCCTGTAGCAATTTTGTTTCGCCTGTAGAAATTTTGTTTCGCCTCTAGCAACCTCCTGGAGCACTCCTGTAGCAATGTAAACTTGACTATATTTTCTCCAAAAGCTTGATTTTTGTCTCTTAAGATTGAATCATGACCCCTAGGCTCTAAATCCACGATTGAGGAGAATAAACACCAATTAGGACATGCTTCTTTACAAAGTAGATTATGCCTATTTATTTGAATTCGTGCTCTTAGGATTTCAATTACAAATTGTTGTTCTTACCTAGGATTAATTTCTTTTCAAAGTAACATCTCCATTTCCGCAATTAGTTTAGGCTTTGATTTCATGACATTCACTCCATTACATCAAATCAACGAAAGAAGGATACGATGTATGCTGCACATATAGTGTTGACACCTCTTAAATTTGTATGAACCCTGGGGTCATAATTTAAGCTCATAGCCTTGGGAGTTGCAACATTCTTCTTCCAATACTGAGGCTCATCACTTTTTGGTGCCATTGTCAGGGAGGTGTCAAAGTATGTATTGTTTTCTTACATAGTTGATTCATTTCTTTTACTTTCTACAAGAACAAAAATTTCATTAGGTATATTTCATTTCAAAGACAAAAAAATTGCATTGCATTGGCATTCTTATTCAAAAAAATTATATAAAAAAAAAAAATACTTCTCCAACACCAACCCTTTTATCATGTGGTGCAGTAAGAACCACATCACCATCCAATTTTGCATGTAGAAGAAGAAGAGGTGGCAGAGAAGATAGAAGAAATGGATAGAGATGATAACAATGAAGAAGATCCTCTTGGATTTTTTATTCAAGATATTGATGTGAGTGTTCATATGAAAAACATCTCTCCATCTTTCCTTCCCAACTTCCATGGTATGAGGTCAGAGGATCCAAAAACCTTTCTCTTTGAATTTGAAATTGTTTGTAGATCTTATGGTTACTTATCAAACACAAAAAAAATGAGATTGTTTCCAGCAACATTGAAGGATAGAGCTCTTAAATGGTTCATGAGTTTAGGTACTAATTCAATAAGATCATGGAATGATATGCAAAAGACATTTCTAGAAAAATATATACATCATGATCTTAAAGAATAAATCTTTAGAATGACTCAAAAAGCAGATGAGAGCCTTGAGGATTTAATAGAGAGATCCATGTATAATGTGAAGAGGTCAAAATTACATCATTTAGGATTTGACACACTAAAAACCCTCTTACTTAGAACAATTAGGGATGAGTGGATTCATCTCCTTGATCTCATGAGTAGAGGTTATGTATACCAATTATCATTTGAAGAAATTTGTGCAACATGCAAACACATATCAAGAGGAAGGGCAAGAGTAAGTAAATCAGCATCAAGATCGATAAGTCAAGCTAAACTTGGAAATTTGTTTGATGACTTTAAAATAGAAATTCTTATCAATCTAAGAGAACAAATAGAAATGTTAAGAATGCAAGATGACGGCAAAAAAGATGTCGATATTTGTGTTGTCCATGCAGAATCACATGCTATTAAATATTACCCATCATTACCAAGCTTGAAGGAAGTTTACCAAGAGGACAATGGAGCAAGTCAATCACCAAAGCAGCTATGTTATGTGGCTCCAAGAGGACAATGGCAGCCTAGTCAACCTAGTATGATGTAAGAACCTAATTCATAATTTCATGGTTACACGTATCCATCTTAAAGTAATTGGAAGATGCCCTTTCCTTGGAAACTTTGGCCATCTAAACCCCAAAACCAATCTTGGCAACAAGGTGCGAAAGGACCTTATGGGAGAAATCCACAATATCCTCAATATTTTCCTCAATATCCTCCATACCCAACTCCATGTTATCCCTACCATCCACCTCCACCACAACCACAACCACAACCCCAACCACATACATCTCAAAGATCCACTCCCACTCAACTACCTGTACCACCATTTCCAAACCCACATAAGGAAGTAGCTTAGCCCACATACAATGCTGAGGTAGAACACTTCCTAACATATCCTCTTAATCTCAATGGTATCCATCTTACCTCAGGAAGAGTATTGGAAAAAAAGAGATTTTCTTGTTGTCATTGAAGGACAACATTCAGAAAAATAAGATTCAAATGAGAAGAGAAAAGATTCATGGACTTCACTTGATGAAGAGCAAACATCATAATCAAAGATTGAGAAAGTTCCCTCATGTTTACCATCAAATCCTCCATGTGTTCAAGAGACCAATCAGAAAAAAGAGGAAGATTTTAATGTCATGATATAAGAGGACACAGAAAGAGATCCACATGAGGAAGAAAACCAAGGGCATCAAATCTATATAGAGGTTTGGTTCTAGAAAATCAACAAGATGGAGCGTCACTCTCTTCTTCAACTATGTTTGACATTGTCAAAGTCAAAGATTTTGGTCTCTAAAATTCAGGTAAATGTCAAAGCATATATTTAGAGCCTACATATCAGTTTATATGTCATCTTGATGTGCACATGACTCCATTGGAAATATTCCTATACTTGAAAGAGATTTTGTTTTTTCAAGTAGAGTAAGATAGAAAAAAGAAATAAAAAATTGAAAAATAAGAGGAAAAAATAAATTCTCAGGTGAAAACCTCCTTTGAGACGTTTGAGATTGGCTCGTTGATTGAAAACCTCCATGAGGCAATCAATGGGTTGGAAAAAATATGAGAAAAAGAAAAGATCTTAGGTGAAAACCTCCTTTGAGGTGCCTAGGTAGACCTACTAGTTGAAAACCTCATTGAGGAAGCTAGTAGGCCTAAAAGGAAAAAAAAAATGAAAAAAATTATTTGCTCGATGTATCTCTCTCTGATGAATGTAGGTGTTATCCAACCTTTACAAGCAACAAAAAGAAGTCAACACAAAAATAAAAAGTTGGTCAAAAACCTAGTCAAAGGAAGTCAAACTTGGATTGTCTCCTCCTTTGCTCAGATTCTCCAACAGGACCAAGGCCATGTTAGTCCATCACCCTCATCCGTTTCCAACATCCACCCATCATTCCCAAGCCTTTCTCATGCATTTTCCTCGCTATCCTAAAATGCTATAGGAGGGCTCTGTTTTTCTATAGGAGGCCAAAATACACAGAGCGGAAAATTGTTTTTGTCATTTCTTGAAAACCATGCATCCATTGGCTGATATGTTTCATGGGAAAATGCATATGGATGATGGTAACATGCTCAAGCAATTTCAACAAATTTCAATGCACATGTTTCAAGAAATCGACCTCCATCACATACAACCATTTTAATTTTTCTCGAGATCCGTGCATATATTGGACAAGATTTTGTATGGGGAGGTGCATAAGGACAATGGAAACATGTTCAAAAAATTTCAGGTCAACCTATTTTACCATTTGAGAGATTTGGATAAAACAATTCTGCTACAGTGGGTCGCCTTGAAATACTACAGGAGGGACTATAATTGCTACAGGAGGTAGATCTGATTGGAGAAAGAGGTCAAAAGGTCATGTATTCTTTATGGAAGGTTGAAAGAGGCCCCCCAACACCAATTTCATCACCCATCCACTCCATCTAGCCAAAATTCATCTTCAAATTCCACTCTACCATACATAAAAAACACAGAAAAATATCTACTTTCAATTTTTCCACCACCTACACCACCTCTTGATGATTTTAGTCTTGTCATTGTACCTTTTCTGACTTTCCATCAGTTCCAAATGCAATATAAGGTCTCAAATAAGAATTAAGTGACTGCTACAGGAGGGAAATTCCTCTTGCAACAGTCTATACAGTGACATCAAAATCCCAAAATCAATTTTTTCCACCCACGAAGTAAAATATCCAACCACCTTGAGCATCATGAAGCCATTTCTGAAGTGAGAAGGGGCACACCAGCAGATAATCCATTCACTCCAACTACAACAGGTTGAATGTTGGGAAGAAGCCTGCACACACAAAAACTTTAAATCATCATATTATGAAGACTTGTACATAAGAAAACAAAGGCAATCAACACCTTCAACCCATCATGATATGAAGCACGAAAACAACATGCATGCATCTCCAACAACCATCAAGTAGGTACAAGTATGCAATATTCTTCACCTCTTCTCTTGAGCGTATTATAGCTAGAAATTTGTTGTCAATACATGAGAGATGAGGTTTTATAAGCTAAGGATGGGTCAACAGTCTCGACCACCCTCAACCAGTTAAGTGCAGCTAACTCCCTCACTCATGCAACATGGAAAAAAAATTAAGAAGGGTGATGATTACGAGGAGTGGGGTTAAAAGAGGAAATCCGTGCAAAGTCAAAGTCACCCAAGCACACCGATCCTACTATCATAGAAAGAAATAAAATAACAAGGCTCAACTTTAGTTGTATCAATGCTCATTCCCAAAACAATTAGAGAGGCTCATTAAGGCATCAAGGGTCAAGCTAGATGATACCATGGGTTGCCTAGGGTGCTACAGAAGAGATACATAGTTGATTTGCAGGTGCTACATGATCAGGCATAGCTGTTACAGGAGAAACATGGCTACTACAGGAGAAACAAGGCTACTATAGGAGAGACAGACTATGTGTTATAGGAGAAACAAAGCTTCTACATGAGAAAACAAAGATGTTATAGGAAGGAAAAAGTTGTTGCAAAAGACCATGATTTTGAGGAATTTCACCCATAAACCCTATGATTTGAAGGAAAAAATCCAAAGGAAGGGTAAATACACATTTATCTTTGACATATGTGAACAAGAAGCCTGCAAAATTTTCATTTTTTTTAGTAGTACAACCTATGGGGAATTTTTGATAAAAGTTTACAAATAAAAAATGAAATATGGATATTTCCTTTTAATTGAGCCTAATAAGAAGGGGAATTGCATGAAATAAACCTTCCTCCAGGCAATATAAGAAAACTGTTCTTTTTACCTCTGCTTTAAAAACCCTTATTACATAGAAATATCTAAAACTTGTAGCAGAAATAGGGAATTGCATTGCCAACTTTAGAAAGTTGCACTGAAGACTATGGATGGTGGATCTAACCATATAAATCCCACATCCAAGAAGAAGGAGAAGAAGAAACTAATGAAGAAGTAGAAGAAGATGGAGATTAGCCAAAAGAAAAACTCAAAGAGGAAGAAGGAGGAGAGGAACAAACTATGCTAAAAACTAAAATAGTAGTGCATAAGGGAGACCTAAACAAAACATAGAACTCCATAGCACAATAGTAAATCATCTAGAGCACATAAGAGAAGAAGAAGTCAACAAAAGACAAGAAGGCATTCACCATCAAAATAGAAACACTGAGCTTATTCTGCACACAAATAGTTTTGGAAAAATGAGTGAAACTGGAATGAAGGTGTCAAGGGAGAGGGTATGAATGCAATGGATCTACAAGCCAACATATCTCACTTGCAAAGAGGAAAGTTATGTTTTTTTGCTTGAAGGACTACTAAACAATCATGAAAAGAACAACTACATTTTTGTGCTTGTCCTTGCAGAAACTACAACCAAGCTTCTTAAGAGAAAGGAATGAGGAATGCACAAGAGAGAGGCCACCAAGGCTATGAATAAGGCACAATTTGGTCAATAAGTTGCTCAGAGGATGAGCAACACTTTCAATAGGAAGGTATGATGGGCATCCAAATTAGATAGAAATTAAGGCCCATCTAACCATCCTTCAGCACATTAAACCTCTTTTTTTGCATTATATGACATATTTTTAACTTTAATATGTTCATTAGGAAGGTTTAGAGATAATTGCATATTTGTGCCTAATATTATTTATTTTTGTAGAATATTGTGAGAATATTGGGCAGATTATGAAGATTTGGAGGAAGAGATAATCTAGGGACTTGCTCCCTGCTACAAGAAGATCAAGACTGGATAATAAATGAATAGGATATTATGAAATTATTGCACATATTGTGGAGCTCCACTTGAAATGGAGTCCTAAGACATCTGTCACGGGGAATAAGTCGATCTTGCGGACAAGATAGACCTTCCTAGAATCTAATGAAGACCTAATGACAAGCAAACCAACCAGACACTATCTTTCTCTAAATATGCTTTGATAAACAATAGCAAACAAGTGTTTTTAGGGTCTACCTTAGGTCCAACGCAAGCTTGTGGATGCCCTCGCTCCTTCGATCCAAATGAGCTCCTTTTCGCGAATCTGCAAACACAAACAAGGCAAACAAATTAAATAGTACCTGAAAAGCCAATTGCATAAAACATATTTAACATGAAAGTCAAGGAGTCCATGAAACAAATAACATAAGATACTTGTTGAGAAAAATGAGTTTGATTGTATTAATTCAAAAGAAGAAGAACTTTACAACCTTTGCCTTGACGCTGTACAAGCTCCTCCCAGGGTCCAGCAAGAAGTCTCCTCTACTTTGACAAGTTTCACTCACTCCCCAATGAAGCCAAAAAGATGTGTGATCTCTCCTCTTAGGCTCAACTAGGAAGTCTTGATTTCACCAGCATTTACCCTCAAAAATGTTCAGCTTCTAACCTCCCTAGCAACCAGCCCAATGCCTGTATTTATAGTGCAATGGAGGGAGGTTACTAGGTCCTCCTTCAAAGGGATAAAGCCCTCCTTCAAAGGGATAGCTCCTCTCATCAAGGGATTAGCTCCTTCTCTTTTGGGATGCATGAACCACCTCAGAGCGAACAATCCACGTCAAAATTCCTTCTAGAAACCTCTAGAATTAACCCAAAGTGAGATTTTTAAGATAAAACTTGCACCTTTTGACTTTCACAGGGGTCCGCACCTACACCGTTAGGGACAGAGCGGGCAGGTCCGCAGCTTTTGTACACAGAAGGTGCGGGACCGCAGGTGACCATGAGAGAAAGTGCGGAACAAGAGTTACATTGATTTTTAATGTCTTTCTCTCATTTCCAAAGATTGATTTGAAGAGCTGAGGTCTGAGACTTGCTTAGGAGGACAGTACAAGTGATGATAGACCCATACTGACTGCAAATAATCATGGTGACGATATTTTTGTGTAACAGATTGCCCCCTAAAGTGCGAATTCTGTAGTAGATGAGGATTTCTTATCATTTAGGAAGAGTGAAGTACTTTATCATTTCGAGGATCATCTTGTGGAGAGCCCGGTTGGAACCTGTAAAAAAATTCAATGCAAGATATATATATGAGATCATATCATCGTTGAGGTAGGCATTCCCATACTCAGATAAAAACTGACTAGAAAAACTAACTACTGCTCTGATACAGGAATGATCTTGTAAAACATCACAAGTATAGACTCATGTGGACACAGTATGGACGTAGCCATCTGTTTATAAATAGTCCATTATATAATGAATACAAAATTCCTCGTAGCCTGGATTGTGGAAACTAGATCCAGGATCTTCATTTCTACTTCTCGAAATAGTACGATTCTATCCATGTGAATGAATGTGTTGATGTCGAACATGGTAGAAACCACTTGATTACCAGTCAATGATTTAAACTGTTAACAAGTGTGGGAGAAACCACCAGTGATGTCAATGGCTCTCAAAGTACCCAGTACAATCCATGAGATGCGAATAAATGTGTTGATGTCGAACATGTCATGGAATCCTTTGATCGAAAGTCAATGATGTAAACTGTCATCAAAGGCGAGAAACCTGCCATTGAGGCATGCAGACTTCAAGGTACTGACGATTCCTAGATCATCTTTCTAGATAATGAGTTGATGTCGATAGAAAGCGATCCGTCGTAGGCAAGCCCACAACACGAAATCATAAATCAAGTTGAAGAAATTTAGTTGCAAGGACTGACTCAGGGATGGTCAAGATGGATGACAGATATTTTGTAGATGAATGGCTTATTGGCAGTGACCTATTGAACACATAATGACATGATAGATGGCTTGGTGACAATTGACCCAAAGTTAATACTTAGAAACCGGATGAAGACTTTCAATGTGGTTTGATCAACTGTTAGGCAAAGGATTTCCCAACCCAGGTGAACAAAAGTGTCGTGTTCAAGAGTGGTTACAAAGTATGACAAACAGGCTCATTTTTCTCTCTTTTCTCCGACCATTTTTGGCAAGTACCTTTTTATTGTTTACAAGCTTGAGGAGGATAACATTTGCTTGATTATAAGCTCATCCTTCGGATGAGTCCAACTTAGTTTAAATTCGAACCCTAAGAAGGAGTGGTTCGTTCCTGTTTGTAATTGAACAGGTCCTTTACTGTGAAATTTTAACGAGCCTAGTATAGGAGAAACTCGGCGTTTTTCAATTTTAGAGAGTCTGAAAAAACTTAAGAAGACTCCAGGGTTGACCTTTTTCGTAAATTTGTGTCTCCCAAGCTCGAAAAAGTATAAAATAATACTTGAGAGAACCGCTTGATCTTTTACAACCAAGGAGTACTTTTCGTCATTAGTGCCCTTGACCCGAAAAAGTAAAAAAGCGATCAATGACACGTCGTTTTATAACCAATATCGAATTTGAAACGACAAAAATTCGGCAATCTTTTCATGTTTTTACGGTCGGAAAAGAGCTGTAAGTGGACCGTCTTTTAATTCCGTTTTAACGAGTTCAAAAGAAAAACTCGACGATCTTTTCATGTTTTAGGAGTCAGAAAAGAGCTTAAAGATGACTCTACATGTTTTTTCCGTCGAAAAAGATAGATTTCGCCTGAATAATCCTTTATTCTGCACAAAAACACAAACATTACTCATACCTGTTTGAAATGGATAAAAACGTCGCAAAATACATTTTCAAAGTGAAACATAAACAAATTTGCAATTTATTTACTCAAAAAACTTATAAAAAGGGCCTTTGTCAATTCATTTTTACCGTTTGAGTTTGGGTGAGAAAATAGTGCTTTTGCTCAGAAAACTTCCCGTGAATATTGCGGAAAATCCAACCGTCGGAATCGAACGTCGTCTTCTCCAAGTAATCCACATCATCCCACTCTTCATTTTTAACCATTTAATTTTTTGTTTTAGTCCTTTATTTCATTTTTGGGAGGGATTTTAGGCGCAAAACCCGCGTGCGGGGGCCCGCAGGTTTACCATTGTGGGCCTGCGGACCTCGACTTTTTCTCCATTGGGAAACAGCTCGGGGTCCGCACCTTCCGTGTAGACAAAGTGCGGTCCCACGCACTGTGTCTAACCCGGAGGGTGCGGTCCCTGCCGCAAGGGTTTTGAACCAAAAAATTCTCAAAAATGGACCACACAAAATATTTTCTAACATTTTAATTTGTCTTTATACTTGATGCAGAGAGTACATCATGCTAGATTAGCGTGAACGAGAGCATGAGGACGTAGATGCTGCCACATGGAATCATCAGCCTTCACTTGATGCTTTGAGGGCGTGCGGCTTGTACAAATTCTGGGCCATTCCTGGCATGAGGGCTCAGGTGGATTTCTTATAGTGGTTGGTTGATAGATGGAGCATACATGACCAGTGCTTCTTCATTGGTGGCCACCAGCTCGAAATCGAGCCGACGGACATATATTTCTTGACTGGTTTGCCTAAGAGAGGCGAAGACTTGACTCTGCACGGGACTAGGCCAGGTGGCCAGTCTGTCGATAGCCTCCGGCTAGAGTACTGCAATAGCCAGACTAGAGACAAAGGGATAGACATAAAGACGATATCCCGTCCTGAGCTCATGGTGATTGCATTTACTGTCACCAGACTTTGCGGAGCTATCGCATTACACATTGCCACCGGATCCCAGATGCGTATGGCAGTTGATTGCTTTCGAGGCACCATCTTCAACTGGTGCGATGCTGTGTTGACCAATGTGAAAGGCCAACTGACCAGGGCCAAGAACGGACGACTAAAGACCTTTGGTTATGGGGCTTTGGTCGTGAGTTTTGGCCTGGAGAGGGTTCCTATGTTGATCCCACAGCACCTTACTGTTGGAGCTGGGCTTCCTCGAGAGCCCAAACTGTTGTGATGGGTCGCAGTCATGGCCCGTCACCCGGATGAGAGGATAGAGGTTGCTCGATTCAAACCTGAGTATTTCCAATGGCTGGAAAACCAGGTCTTTTCTATTGAGGACTTCCCTTACGCTGGGATAGATTTTCGTGGTGACCTAGACATGGTTCTTCCACCAAGAGAGCAGTGGGATGAGTCAGGTAAAATCCTTTTCAACATTTTTTCTATTTTAATTTTTTTTGTTATTTTTTTTTCATCGTCTCAAAACTGATAGTAAAAATTTCAAATGCAGATGTGGGTCCACAGCGACCAGCCGCCCTCCGGCCTTACGAGAGGAGGCAACCAGTTGCAACCGCGCCAGCCCCACAGGACGAATCAGCAGAGGTTTTGGCCGAGTTGGAGGGTCATCTCGAGCGCTTGACAGGAGATATTCTTGAGACCACTATAGACGACATTCCTCGTCGACTTCAACGCTATTGGATTGGAGTCCTGGGACCTTTTAGGAGGTTCCTTTGCAAGGTGGCCCGTGCAGTGGTTTCTTATAGAGATCATCACCAGTGATAGGATGATCACCTATTGTGGGCACATATGACATTTTTGTTTTTTGTACTTATCATTTTTGCCGATCATAAGGTGTTTTTCAACCTATGATCGAGGACGATGTATTTTTTGACACACTCCTATATATATATATATCACTATTACTGGCTTATCTTGTAAATCATGTTATGGAATGGTTTTAAATTTACATGTATGATTATTGCAAATGTCTATTTAACATCCGAGAAGCAATTGCATCTGCTAATGTATTTAAAGACCTTGGAATATGCTGATATTCAATATAATCAAATTCACGTTCCAAGAGACGCACTCTCAAAAATAATCTTAATAACACTGGATTTCTAATGGCATACACTCTATTAAGCTGTAATACAACGAGTTCAGAATCTAACCTCACTATCAAACTCCGAATCCAAAATGAAATAGATTCAGATAATAACTCAATCACTGCACTATACTCGGCAATGTTGTTTGTTGTTTGATCGAGGCTTACCCCATGCATAGATACTAACTCGTCAGAGGGCGAATAGATAACCCAAGCTGCGGAAGAGATGTTCCGTGTATTACGACAAGCACCATCAGCGAAACCAATGTATGCTTGGAGAGGCATTGACATCTGCAATATCAAGAGCAAAACCAATATAAGCAGGAATAATGACGAAAAAAGCACTCTCTAAGCTAAGCACACTGTTTAAACTAAAACACACCAGCTAGAAAGAAAAACTATCCTAACTAAAAATCTCCATACCCATTCTTTTAAGCATAATACCTCTTCAAGTAAAGGCCATTTCTGGATTTACCCAAAGAGTCCCCGTCAAAGTCTACCAATTCATAAGCCCCTTTGGCTAGCTTTCGCTTGACAACATAGGGACCATGCCACATAGGAACGAATTTTCCAGT
This sequence comes from Pinus tabuliformis, assembly GCA_031772625.1. Classification (NCBI taxonomy): domain Eukaryota; kingdom Viridiplantae; phylum Streptophyta; class Pinopsida; order Pinales; family Pinaceae; genus Pinus; species Pinus tabuliformis. Next base: position 1,289,407,911 of record CM062816.1, on the reverse strand, counting down.
GCCTAATTTATCATTAGCTTGATCATAAACTAAGATTAGATCTCCTTCCGAAAAATTTCGAGGGGTCACATTTCAATCATACTGAGCTTTCATTCATTTTGCGTGAGTCTCGATCGCCAATGCAGCATCACGTCGATTCTCATCTAATTGAGCCAAGTATAACAAACGCTTTTCCTCTTCGGAAGTGGCTGGAAGTAACTCGATGGCCATTTGCAGTGACGGGATTTCACATTCAATGGGTAACACAGCTTCCAGACCATAGACTAGTTGGAAAGGAGTGAACCCTGTTGATGTTTTTACTGAAGTTCGGTACGCCCAAAGCGCTGAAAATAGCATGTTGTGCCAATTCGACCGATGAATCCCAATGATTCGTCGGATCATGATAACTAAAACTTTGTTGATGGACTCAACCAGACCATTCACTTGTGGATAATAAGGGGTTGAACTATCGTGACGTAAACCAAGCTGGCATGTAAGTTCGGTCATCATAACGTTTCGAAAATGGCACCCATGATCAGTGGTTATCGCTTGCTGGACACCAAACCTAGCAATTATATGATTGAACACGAAAATTGCAGCTGTCTTGCCATCTGCCTCAAATGTAGGCATCGCCTCGGCCCACTTAGTAAAATAATCTACCACAAGGATGATATACGCATGCCCCTCAGCCGAGTGAGGGTTACATGTAATAAAATCGATACCCCATTTGGAAAAGGGACCAACGGCAATTATAGGGTGGAGAGGAGCAGGTGGAGCGCGCATCTTACAATCAAAAATCTGGCAGTTGTGGCATTTTCGGACCGCCGTAATACAATATTTAAATAAAGACGGCCAGAAGTAGCCAGCGCGCAATATCTTTTGGGCTGTGGCAAACCCAGACATATGACCGCCACATGCTCCAGAGTGACAATCATTTAGAACCCTTTCAGCTTCCTCGTGAGTTAAGCAACGTTGAAAAACAGAATCTGCCCCACGGCGATAAAGAGTATCTCCAATAATCCTGAATTGTTGGGACTGGAATCGAATTTTCCGACGTTCTGACCTTGAAATTTCTGGCCGAAAGGATTGGATATGGAGATAAACGATGATATCCCCATACCATGGATCTAGAGTGCTGATTAGAAATAAGGATTCATCCGCAATGGGCTCCTCCGCCACAGTTTCCGTGTCAGCACGCGGGAAGTCACACATTAACTTTGCAAAAACTAAAGATTTCTTAGACTTGGATTTCTCAAATTCCAAGTCGAACTCCTGCAGGATAACGATCCATTTAGAGTACTTGCCCCCTAGCAATTGCTTGGTCAAAATGTAGATCATAGGGTTGCAATATGAAATTACCGTAGTTTTACGTAGTAGAATGTAGTGACAAAAACGTTGGACAGCTTGAACGGCTGCCAATGCCAATTTCTCCACATGTGAGTATTTTAGCTCAGTTGGATTTAACGTTCGACTAAGGTAATATATCACATGTTTAGTTCTTGATTCATCTTCCTGAACTAAGACCATTCCAATGGTGGAATGAGAGGCGGTGAGATACAAGAAGTAATCCTGGTTGTAGTTGGGAGGATGCAACAACGGTGCATGGGTCAACGTGTGTTTGAGTGCATCAAAAGATTTCTGAGCTATCTCATCCCAATAGAATTGAGTGTTTTTCTTCAACAACCGGGTAAAACCCTTTGTAACCTCGGCGTAATTAGGAATGAATCGTCGTAAAAAGTTTGCTTTCCCCTGCAAACTTTGGAGTTGGCGAAGACTCGAAGGAGGAGGCAATTTGATGATAGCTTCGACCTTTGAGGGATCAACGCGAATGCCGGCTTTCGAAACTACAAACCCCAGCAATCGACCCATTTCGATACAGAAGACACATTTGTGTGGGTTCAACCGAATACGATAATGCCTACACCTCAGAAAGATTGCTCGTAAATGGACGAGGTGATCAGCTCGATGTAATGAATGAGCAGGCAAGTCATTGAGATAAGGTTGCACAATGTGCTTGATGTCATGAAACGCATAAGACATCGCCCTTTGAAAAGTTGCTCCGGCATTCTTAAGCCCAAAAGGTAATTTGCAATAAGCAAATGTCCCCCATGGACAAATGAAAGCCGTTTTTGGTTGATCGGCAGGTAGAATATTGATTTGATTGTATCCGGAAAAACCGTCCATAAAGGAAAATATTTCACTGCCAGCACAATCATCAATGATTTGATCGATATAGGGAGTTGGGTAATTGTCCTTTGGACAGGCTCGATTAATGTCCCTATAGTCGATGCATATTCGTATTGTTCCCTGCTTTTTGTTAACCGGAACAATATTCGATACCCAATCCGTTAACAGGATTGGATAAATGAAACCTGCCTTCAATAATTTTTCAACTTCTGCTTTAATTGCAGCAGCTTTTCATGGGTGAATCTGACGTAAATGTTGTTGGATGGGTTTAGCGTCCGGGTAAGTCTTGATCTCATGAACAACAATCGCGGGATCAATTCCTGGCATTTCCTCATAGGACCAGGCAAACACGTCGCAGAATTCTTGAAATAGGGCCTTATATAATTGAATTTCGTCATCTGTACACGAGGCACCTATATGAATGTTCTCAACAATTCCGGGCTTAACCGAAATGTCAATAGGAATAGTTCGAGAGATGTTTCCCAAATTTAACTCTGAATCGGGATGTTTCATTGGATTTTGAGGTTCCTTGACATATTCAGTTGTAAAAATTGATGAGAAATCATTTTCAAAACGATCATCCTCAGGTAAAAACGAAGATCTGTGATGGAGATCTTCCCATGGTAAATCATCTACACATAGGATTTCACGAATTTTCTCATCAGAGTGAACAAGTTCAGAAAACGTGGTTAAATTCGAGGTTGATGTGAAAAGTGATTCCTCACAGACCACATTCATTAAGTCATTTTCGGTTGAACACGGGTCGGCAAAAGACTGCACGACTTCATAGGCAATTTCATATGGACTCAAAGGCATGGAATTACCAAATGAGTCTATCTCAGGTTCAGAAGGGATGATCCAAGGATCATCATAAATAATGGTGTCTGATGTAATCATATGAATGGTTGCAAATGAAGATGATGCGTTGATTGGAGGAAAAGGAAAAGTTCCTAGTAAAGGGGCACCTTTAACTAATCCTACTCCAACATCCTTATATGGGATAGTCGTTTTACCAACTTGCTGAATACTCTCTGAAGAGGCTGGGTCGGATGAAAAGTAAGCCAGCTGGTCTATTGTTACGATCTTTCCATTATGTGGAAACTTTATTACTCGAAAGACCGATGAAACGACCGCTGTCATAGCGTAAGACCAACTTCGACCCAAGATAAGGTTGTAATCTAGAGGGGCATCAACCACCTCCACATCTAGACTAACAATTTTTACTTCAACCCCTATAGGCAAATCCTGTAGAATGCCAAAAGGATGAAACCCACGACCATCAAAGGCCTTTAGAATTGTCAGAGAAACTTTTCAAAGGGCAATGTCTTATGCGTTTCATGACATCAAGCACATTGTGCAACCTTATCTCGATGACTTATCTCGGATTGCAACCCTATGATCGCCATTTTTGCCGATCATAAGGTGTTTTTCAACCTATGATCGAGGACGATGTATTTTGTGACACACTCCTATATATATATATCACTATTACCGGCTTATCTTGTAAATCATGTTATGGAATGGTTTTAAATTTACATGTATGATTATTGCAAATGTCTATTTAACATCCGAGAAACAATTGCATCTGCTAATGTATTTAAAGACCTTGGAATATGCTGATATTCAATATAATCAAATTCACGTTCCAAGAGACGCACTCTCAAAAATAATCTTAATAACACTGGATTTCTAATGGCATACACTCTATTAAGCTGTAATACAATGAGTTCAGAATCTAACCTCACTATCAAACTCCGAATCCCAAATGAAATAGATTCAGATAATAACTCAATCACTGCACTATACTCGGCAATGTTGTTTGTTGTTTGACTGAGGCTTACCCCATGCATAAATACTAACTCGTCAGAGGGCGAATAGATAACCCAAGCTGCGGAAGAGATGTTCCGTGTATTACGATAAGCACCATCAGCGAAACCAATGTATGTTTGGAGAGGCATCGACCTCTGCAATATCAAGAGTAAAACCAAGATAAGCAGGAATAATGACGGAAAAAACACTCTCTAAGCTAAGCACACTGTTTAAACTAAAACACACCAGCTAGAAAGAAAAACTATCCTAACCAAAAATCTCCATACCCATTCTTTTAAGCATAATACCTCTTCAAGTAAAGGCCATTTCTGGGTTTACCCAAAGAGTCCCCGTCAAAGTCTACCAATTCATAAGCCCATTTGGCTAGCTTTCGCTTGACAACATAGGGACCATGCAACATAGGAACGAATTTTCCAGCGCCTAGTTTATCATTAGCTTGATCATAAACTAATACTAGATCTCCTTCCGAAAAATTTCGAGGGGTCACATTTCGATCATACTGAGCTTTCATTCGCATGGATAGAATCGTACTATTTCGAGAAGTAGAAATGAAGACCCTGGATCTAGTTTCCACAATCCAGGCTGCGAGGAATTTTGTATTCACTATATAATGGACTATTCATAAACAGATGGCTGCGTCCATACTGTGTCCACATGAGTCTATACTTGTGATGTTTTACAAGATCATTCCTGTATCAGAGCAGTAGTTAGTTTTTCTAGTCAGTTTTTATCTGAGTATGGGAATGCCTACCTCAGCGATGATATGATCTCATATATATATCTTGCGTTGAATGTTTTTACAGGTTCCAACCGGGCTCTCCACAAGATGATCCTCGAAATGATAAAGTACTTCACTCTTCCTAAATGATAAGAAATCCTCATCTACTACAGACTTCACACTTTAGGGGGCAATCTGTTACACAAAAATATCGTCACCATGATTATTTGCAGTCAGTATGGGTCTATCATCACTTGTACTGTCCTCCTAAGCAAGTCTCAGACCTCAGCTCTTCAAATCAAGCTTTGGAAATGAGAGAAAGACATTAAAAATCAATGTAACTCTGGTTCCGCACTTTCTCTCATGGTCACCTGCGGTCCCGCACCTTCTGTGTACAAAAGCTGCGGACCTGCCTGCTCTGTCCCTAACGGTGTAGGTGCGGACCCCTGTGAAAGTCAAAAGGCACAAGTTTTATCTTTAAAAACTCACTTTGGGTTAATTCTAGAGGTTTCTAGAAGGAATTTTGACGTGGATTGTTCGCTCTGAGGTGGTTCATGCATCCCAAAAGAGAAGGAGCTAATCCCTTGATGAGAGGAGCTATCCCTTTGAAGGAGGGATTTATCCCTTTGAAGGAGGACCTAGTAACCTCCCTCCATTGAACTATAAATACAGGCATTGGGCTGGTTGCTAGGGAGGTTAGAAGCTGAACATTTTTGAGGGTAAATGCTGGTGAAATCAAGACTTCCTAGTTGAGCCTAAGAGGAGAGATCACACATCTTTTTGGCTTCATTGGGGAGTGAGTGAAACTTGTCAAAGTAGAGGAGACTTCTTGCTGGACCCTAGGAGGAGCTTGTACAACGTCAAGGCAAAGGTTGTAAAGTTCTTCTTCTTTTGAATTAATACAATCAAACTCATTTTTCTCAACAAGTATCTTATGTTATTTGTTTCATGGACTCCTTGACTTTCATGTTAAATATGTTTTATGCAATTGGCTTCTCAAGTGCTATTTAATTTGTTTGACTTGTTTGTGTTTTCAGATTCGCGAAAAGGAGCTCATTTGGATCGAAGGAGCGAGGGCATCCACAAGCTTGCGTTGGACCTAAGGTAGACCCTAAAAACACTTGTTTTCTATTGTTTCTCAAAGCATATTTAGAGAAAGATAGTGTCTGGTTGGTTTGCTTGTCATTAGGTCTTCTTTAGATTCTAGGAAGGTCTATCTTGTCCGCAAGATCGGCTTATTCCATGTGACTATTACACAAAAATATCGTCACCATGATTATTTGCAGTCAGTATGGGTCTATCATCACTTTTACTGTCCTCCTAAGCAAGTCTCAGACCTCAGCTCTTCAAATCAAGCTTCGGAAATGAGAGAAAGACATTAAAAATCAATGTAACTCTGGTTCCGCACTTTCTCTCATGGTCACCTGCGGTCCCGCACCTTTGTGTACAAAAGCTGCGGACCTGCCCGCTCTGTCCCTAACGGTGTAGGTGCGGGCCCCTGTGAAAGTCAAAAGGCACAAGTTTTATCTTAAAAAACTCACTTTGGGTTAATTATAGAGGTTTCTAGAAGGAATTTTGACGTGGATCTCTCTGAGGTGGTTCATGCATCCCAAAAGAGAAGGAGCTAATCCCTTGATGAGAGGAGCTATCCCTTTGAAGGAGGGCTTTATCCCTTTGAAGGAGGACCTAGTAACCTCCCTCCATTGCACTATAAATACATGCATTGGGCTGGTTGCTAGGGAGGTTAGAAGCTGAACATTTTTGAGGGTAAATGCTGGTGAAATCAAGGCTTCCTAGTTGAGCCTAAGAGGAGAGATCACACATCTTTTTGGCTTCATTGGGGAGTGAGTGAAACTTGTCAAAGTAGAGGAGACTTCTTGATGGACCCTGGGAGGAGCTTGTACAGCATCAAGGCAAAGGTTGTAAAGTTCTTCTTCTTTTGAATTAATACAATCAAACTCATTTTTCTCAACAAGTATCTTATGTTATTTGTTTCATGGACTCCTTGACTTTCATGTTAAATATGTTTTATGCAATTGGCTTTTCAGGTGCTATTTAATTTGTTTGCCTTGTTTGTGTTTGCAGATTCGCGAAAAGGAGCTCATTTGGATCGAAGGAGCAAGGGCATCCACAAGCTTGCGTTGGACCTAAGGTAGACCCTAAAAACACTTGTTTGCTATTGTTTATCAAAGCATATTTAGAGAAAGATAGTGTCTGGTTGGTTTGCTTGTCATTAGGTCTTCTTTAGATTCTAGGAAGGTCTATCTTGTCCGCAAGATCGACTTATTCCGTGTGACAAGATGACTTATCTCGGATTGCAACCCTATGATCTACATTTTGACCAAGCAATTACTAGGGGGAAAGTACTCTAAATGGATCATTATCCTGCAGGAGTTCGACTTGGAATTTGAGAAATCCAAGTCTAAGAAATCTTTAGTTTTTGCGGAGTTAATGTGTGACTTCCCGCGTGCTGACACAGAAACTGTGGCGAAGGAGCCCATTGCAGATGAATCCTTGTTTCTAATCAGCACTTTAGATCCGTGGTATGGGGATATCATCATTTATCTCTAGACCCAATCCTTTCGGCTAGAAATTTCAAGGTCAGAACGTCGGAAAATTCGATTCCAGTCCCAACAATTCAGGATTATTGGAGATACCCTTTATCGCCGTGGGGCGGATTCTGTTTTTCGACGTTGCTTAACTCACGAGGAAGCTGAAAGGGTTCTAAATGACTGTCACTCTAGAGCGTGTGGCGGTCATATGTCTGGGTTTGCCACAGCCCAAAAGATATTGCGCGCTAGCTACTTCTGACCGTCTTTGTTTAAAGATTGTATTACGGCGGTCCGAAAATGCCACAACTGCCAGATTTTTTATCGTAAGATGCGTGCTCCACCTGCTCCTCTCCACCCTATAATTGTCGTTGGTCCTTTTGCCAAATGGGGTATCGATTTTATTACATGTAACCCTCACTCGGCCAGGGGGCATGCGTATATCATCCTTGCGGTAGATTATTTTACTAAGTGGGCCGAGGCGATGCCTACATTTGAGGCAGATGGCAAGACAGCTGCAATTTTCGTGTTCAATCATATAATTTCTAGGTTTGGTGTCCCGCAAGTGATAATCACTGATCATGGGCGCCATTTTGTCACGCGGAATAAGTTGATCTTGCGGACAAGATAGACCTTCCTAGAATCTAAAGAAGACCTAATGACAAGCAAACCAACCAGACACTATCTTTCTCTAAATATGCTTTGATAAACAATAGCAAACAAGTGTTTTTAGAGTCTACCTTAGGTCTATCGCAAGCTTGTGGATGCCCTCGCTCCTTCGATCCAAATGAGCTCCTTTTCGCGAATCTGCAAACACAAACAAGGCAAACAAATTAAATAGCACCTGAAAAGCCAATTGCATAAAACATATTTAACATGAAAGTCAAGGAGTCCATGAAACAAATAACATAAGATACTTGTTGAGAAAAATGAGTTTGATTGTATTAATTCAAAAGAAGAAGAACTTTACAACCTTTGCCTTGATGTTGTACAAGCTCCTCCCAGGGTCCATCAAGAAGTCTCCTCTACTTTGACAAGTTTCACTCACTCCCCAATGAAGCCAAAAAGATGTGTGATCTCTCCTCTTAGGCTCAACTAGGAAGTCTTGATTTCACCAGCATTTACCCTAAAAAATGTTCAGCTTCTAACCTCCCTAGCAACCAGCCCAATGCCTGTATTTATAGTGCAATGGAGGGAGGTTACTAGGTCCTCCTTCAAAGGGATAAAGCCCTCCTTCAAAGGGATAGATCCTCTCATCAAGGGATTAGCTCCTTCTCTTTTGGGATGCATGAACCACCTCAGAGCGAACAATCCACGTCAAAATTCCTTCTAGAAACCTCTAGAATTAACCCAAAGTGAGTTTTTTAAGATAAAACTTGCGCCTTTTGACTTTCACAGGGGTCCGCACCTACACCGTTAGGGACAGAGCGGGCAGGTCCACAGCTTTTGTACACAGAAGGTGCGGGACCACAGGTGACCATGAGAGAAAGTGCGGAACCAGAGTTACATTGATTTTTAATGTCTTTCTCTCATTTCCAAAGCTTGATTTGAAGAGTTGAGGTCTGAGACTTGCTTAGGAGGACAGTACAAGTGATGATAGACCCATACTGACTGCAAATAATCATGGTGACGATATTTTTGTGTAACAACATCCTACTTAATAAAAAAAATTGTCCTATCCCATTTGCATTTGATTTACTTGGTCATTCTATGAATTATATCCTCATGTAGCAATTTTGTTTCGCTTATAGATATTTTGTTTCGCCTGTAGCAACCTCCTATAGCACGTGTAAACTTGACTAGATTTGCTCCAAAAACTTGGTTTTGTCTCTTACGCTTGAATCATGACCCCTAGGCTCTAAATCCATGATTGAGGAAGTATAAACACCAATTTGGACATGCCTTTTTACAAAGTAGATTGGCTTATTTATTTAAATTCATGCTTTTAGGATTTCAATTACAAATTATTGTTCTTGCCTAGGATTAATTTCTTTTCAAGAAGGATGCATTGTATGCTGCACATATAGTGACAAAACTTCTTAAGTTTGTATGAAATTTAGGTTGATAACGTAAGCTGGTAGTCTTGGGAGTTGAAATATTCTTGTTGCGATACTGAGACTCATCAAGGTAAAAATCATATCCTCATTATTTTGAGAGAGTTCCATTTCTCCCGAATCTTCCAAATATGAAATTTCTTTATCATTATGTGAATGGTCAAACTCATGGATCTGTTTCTGTCTACTTCTTGCCAACAAAATTATTGTTGATGTTGTTTCCTTATCCTTAGCCTAAAGATTCTCCTTTATTGAGGATTGGGTTTGAGCCACAGTGGACTGCTCTGGATATTTATAAGTCGAGGAGATAAGGGGTTGCTTCTGTTGATGAGCGTTATCCTTTTGACTTGCCAAGGTCTTGCCATTTGAAGCGACCTTCTGGTAACACCAACCTTGATTGGGTTTTCATTGCTCTTAGGAGCCAGATGACCCCTCTGAGGAATGGAAAACATTTTGAAGGTGTCCCGATTGCTTAAATATTCTACACCTGAAAGTTGTGTTTTCATAGTCTAATGGCTGAGAGAATTTCTTTCTAGCCCACTTGAGGATAATATTATCTGGCAGTACTTCACTCAGGTCCAATTCAACACATATACGAACAAATGTGATGAAACTAGAAGCCAATCTTTTGTTCCCTATTTTGATGTAGCGATCCAATGAATTGCCATTTTTTTCCAATAAGTTTGTGAGCCTTACCCATACCAGAGTAGCCAAAGATTTCATGGAAAGAGGGTTAAAGTCTGAAAACCATGGTTGTATCAAGAGACCTGCTCGGCCCCAAAACCATGGCCCTTGGTCAAAAACCCTTTGCTAGTCTTCAAGATCTTTGAAGACTACCACAAAATATCCTTTCAAACAAAACAACTCTAAATTTTGGGACCAGTTCTGATGAACCCGGTCCCAAAGTGTGGAAGAAGGGGGCCAAAAACCTTTGAAACTACATATAGTCGTCTATTGTTTATAATACACTACCTTCATCATTTATAATATCTCATTCACCTCAATCAATGGTGTGTCTGTTGAATGTTCCATTGCGAAATCCCGAACTAAGGGATTCTTTGGTGTCTAAGAGCTAGAGTCTGGCTTTAGGAAATCTTTGAAAGACAAGGGTTTAGATGTTGGAGATGACCCACCACCTATGGAACCTCCCCTCTAGCTTGCCACTACAAACATAGTTTCATCCCTCGTAATTCCATAATCTTTGAGAACATTCCCAGCTTTAGCTGTCTCCCTTTGTAGAGAAGCCTCACTTCTTCCTTCGGGATAACATTTGTTGATGGATGCTATCAGCCAAAGCTCCCACAGTCTCTGATGTTGAGACCGTGAAATACATGGAATCACCAATCTTGGGCCGAACAAAAATGGGAAATTTTTCTTGCTCTAGGTCCCCAACTCCTTTCATTGCCTATTCCCACATTGACTAAGGGGCGTTTGTCAAGCATTTTGTGTGCTTTATCAAATGGCCATTCAAAATTTATTACAGATCTTTCAACAAACACTTTGCTTCCATCCTTACCATTATTGCAATTGTCGAAACCAAAAACCCCCTGACACTCAAGGAACCCTCCACACCAATGGTGGACAAATAAAAAATTCCACATCTAAAGTTGCATCTAAAGCTCCACTGTCAAAGCCAAGGTGAGCTTCTCCACCTTGGCCACGCTTCTCTACAAATTTCCACACATCTGACCTGCAAATGGGAGATAGAGGGGGGACAAAGATCATCCCCACCTCTTGGCTTGAAGGTCGATAAGAAAAATCTTGCTTCAAAAAACAATTCTCCAGCCAAAGGTCTACGAAATCATCAAATTTTGTTGTGCACAAACAAATCCTTCGCACAATACTTTCTGTCACCATTGCTCATGCTCCACTCTTGCGCTCGATGCATTCATATGCATGGCAGAGTGAGATGTCCCCCAATCTCCAAACGTTGAGACCACTGGAGCCACACAACAGCTCGATAGCAGCGACGATGTAAACATTGTAGAAGGTGGTGGAAACCCTAGCACTCATGTCATCTGAGTGACAAGTTTGTCTCATCGATAGTCTCCCTTCACTACCTAAGTTGACCAAGTAAAGTCAATTCCTTTTAAATGTTAATTAAATTGTGTTATATTTGTTAGGATTTGGTTAGCCAAATCAAAGTTTTTTTTTTTTAACAACAATGTTTTCAAAATATTTGAAATGTTAAATTACCAAATATTCGAAATGTTAAATTACCATCTTAAAATGATAAGAACAAAATTTAAAATAATGAAAATGGGAACAAAATTTAAAATAATGAAAATGGTTCATTGTTTAAATTACATTTTAGAATGTCCTAGTTTAATTATGATAAGTTTTTGTTTTTTTTTTTGTTGGAATTTGATGATAAAAAAGTTGGCAAGATTATGAAATTTGGTTGTTTAAAATGAGTTTTTGAATGACTAGATAATGAAATTTAATTTCTTAAAATATATTTTTAATTTATTAATGGATTTGGAATTTGATGATACAATTTTTAGTAAAATCATGAAATTTGGTTATTTAAAGTGGTTTTTAATTCATAAATAGATTCTAAAAAACCCTTCGAACACTAGAAGTCATACTTTCTATAGATCATGAAATTTTCAATCGAGTGCAAATGATTCATTCTAAAGGTTAATTAAATTGTTTCATATTTATTGGGATTAGTGGTTTAAATTGCATTTTATAATGATGTAGTTTAATGAGAAGTTTTTGTTTTTTTGATGATAAATTTTTTGACCAGATCTTGATTGTTTAAAATACACTTTTGAAAACATAAATAGATATGCCTTAAAAAACTTTTAAACACTTTAATGAATGAATGCAAAATTGACTAGAAAAAATGCCAAACAAAAACAAAAAATTTAACAAATACATTTTTGACTACATACCCACAAAAAAAACCTAACAAATACATTTTTGACTACATACCCACAAAAAAAACATCAAGTACTCCAATAAATACAAAATTGACCACATACCCACAAAAAAACCTAACAAATACATTTTTGACTACATACCCAAAAAAAACCTAACAAATACATTTTTGACTACATACCCAAAAAAAACCATTAAGCACTCCAATGAATACAAAATTGACCAGAATCAAAAAGCAAAAACCGCTTATAAGAAATCAGATTCTACTGAAAAACTCTTACAACATTCATTTAATTGTACAGACCCAAAATTACAATGGTCTGAGAAGATTTTGAAAAAAAAAAGCCAACTGCAAAATCTGCCCAGCCAAAAGTGGCCTGGTTAAACTATTGAAAACTAAACTACAAAAAGAGTATAAAAATTGTTAACAATGCCCATATCGAAGACTGATACCGCTTCTGAACAGTGGGAAATTTCAAAAACACGTGGGCGATTCCGTGCGGTCCTATGAGTCCTTGGAGCATTGGCAGGCTAGTAGGCAGGAGCGAGGTGGGTCGCTTGAACTGTCTGTGGCCTGTGACAGTCGGCTTTGGTCGGCCATTAAGACTCCTGGTTGACCTGAAGAGCTCATTTAATCATGGGCAGGATGGATTTAGTCAGCGTGCACAGCCCACATCTGGTTTGGCGTTTGCTAACCATCGGTATTAGGTATTGTACTGGTACATACGTTAATGGCGTATATGTGACGCCATGCACGTTTAATCTTCATGAGTAACGGGCTTGGCTGACCACTTGTACACGTTTCACCTGCATATTTTAGGTGTGTCGCAGGCAGCTAGAGATGGTTGAGCGTTGTTATACGTCATCCTTTGGGGTGGACATTTTTGACATTGTTGGTGGATTGAGACATAGGTTGGAGTTGATGGCTCATACTCACTCAGCTTGACTTGGTTTGATTAGTAAATTTTGATATTGATAGGATATTTACATACATTTTGGTGGATGTTTAAGAGATTTCAAGGGAGATAAAAGAGTGTAAAATTTGATTAAAGGTTTGTATCTTGAGATATTTGATTTCTTTTTATGCTTTATAAATCTAGATTTAAGATGGATCTAAACTTGTTTTAAATTAATATTGTTTGTGTTTCTCTAAACGAAATGACTTAGTTTCAATTTACACTCTTTATATAAACTCTTATATTTTATTTATTTTCTAAATATTGATAAATTTTATTTTTTAATGAAATTAATATATAAAATCAAATTAAAATTTATTTATTTATTTCATGGATTTCTTTTAACATGAAAAAATAAAATGCTCATGGTGCTTTGAATAGATGGTGACCATGTTTACTATAAAGGCATGTTAAGGTCACTAGTTCAAAACCTATGGGTAGTCCCTCCCACCTGACCACCCCCAAAAATTAAAATATAATAATTTAATAAATTTAAAGCTTGTGCTCAGCTTCAGTGGTTGGGAGCATGGTTTGTTCTCCCATCCACTCAAGTTCAATTCCAAGTGTCATGTTTGACCCCTTTTGATGAGGTTGAACACATTAATGATTTACCATCATTATATATATATATATATATAAGATTTCTACATAGAAGACTTGTCTAGACTATAACATTGAAGTTCAATCCATAGATTTGGAAGTCAACTAGGTTATTAAGTGATTTGGGAATGAAAGTTACTTTCATTAATTTTTCAAATCTAAAAATTGTTAGTAGTGTGGTTATACAAACTATTTACAGCAACATTAGATGCACATGGTAGCCAACTTTAATGCTATATCATCACAGTGTCACATATATAATCTTTACATTACAATGTATTGTTGATGATGTGATATAATAAACTTACAATTGTAATTGATTTTTATAAATATATATCAATCACTTAAATCATGTGAGAATGGGAAAAAAATGAATTATAAGATATAAATAAATTAATAAATTTTATCACTTTCAATTTTATTTATTCAGAATCAGTTGTGTAAATTATTATTATTTACTAATCATACATTCCTCTATTTGACTTGTAAAATCTGACTTTTGTTAGGGTTGTTGATTAATATGTATATGCTTCTCTAGTGCAAAGTACAATAATTAAAATAATTTAATTTACATACCTTTCATGTAATGTTTTACTATTTTGATATTCGCATGCTCTTAAGACAAGTCGTTTTATCAATGATTATCTCATTGTATATTGCATATGAAATTCCAGATGTAGAAAATATGTATGGAATGTCTTATTCACATATTTATAAATGAAACCAAAATAAAACTTATTAGGTCCATTTGTGGGTTCTGTTTAAATGTAACCCTTTGGAAGAACAATGCGTAAACCATATAGGGGTTAAAGAGGATAACTATGGTTTCAAATTAAATAGATATATATATTTTTTTAAATATAAATGAAAGTAGAAAATTGTATTATATAATATAATATTATAAAAAGTTTGAATAATAAAGGTTTATTTACAAATTAAAATGATATTAAATACATTTATATTAAGAATTTAAAAATAGTTGAGGAATAATTTAATGTTAAATAATACCAAATGTGGGATGCTTTTAAAATGAATTTAGGAGAAGCCATATATAGGGAGTTCAATTAACTATTTTAATTTTCTTTCTTCGAAGGGAAGAGGAATTAGGAGAAGCCATATATAGGGAGTTCAATTAACTATTTTAATTTTCTTTCTTCGAAGGGAAGAGGAGATATCAATATGAGGATTTGTTTTGGGGATTTTATTTTCTTATTTTTTATTTATTTTTTATATAAGTTGATGGTTTTTTTGGTTGTGTTTTTTTGTTTAAAAAAAGAAGCGAAGAATATGATAAAGAAGTAAAATGATATCATTTTAGTATTTGTATTTTAAAAAGTTTTTTAAAAGTAATTAGTCTAGATTTATTTTAACTCCGGATTTATTAAGTGTTGAGAGGGATCAAATTTCTTGAGGTGTAAATTGTTTTTTTGAATGTAAAATTTAAGGAAAGGTTTGCATCTTGATAGATTTGATCCATCTTAGTGCTTGATAAATTTGGGGTTAAGATGGATCTAGGCTGGTTGTATAACACGATATAATATCTATATTTGTATCTATGTGCCTATTTCTTATTACCTCTCTCTCTCTCACCCCCAAACATACACATTCTCTCTCCATATCTATCTATCTCTCTCCCCCTCCCTATTCCTCTCATTCTCTCTCTCTCTTCCCCTTCTCTCCCTCTCTCTCTCCTCCTCTCTCTCTTCCCTCTTGTTCTCTTCTCTCCCTCACTTTCTTTCCATCTCTCCCTTTTCACTCCCTCTCTCTCTCCACCTTTCTCCCTTTATGTCTTTATTCTTTCCTCCATCTCTCTCTCTCCTTCCAACTCCATCTCTCTCCCCCTCTCTCTTTCTCCTTCTCTCTCTTCCTCTGTCTCCCTCTCCCACCTCCCTCTATCTCACCCCCAATCACTCTCTTTCTCTCTCTCCCCTCCATCTTTGTGTCTCCCTCTCTCTCTCTCTTCCCCTTCTCTCCCTATCTCTCTCCTCTCCTCTTCTCTCTCTTCCCTCCTCTCCTCTATCCCTCACTGTCTCTCTATCTCTCCCATGTCACTCCATCTCTCTCTCCACCTCTATCTCTCTATGTATTTGTTCTTTCCTCCATCTCTTCCTCTCCAAATTGACCTCCCTCTCTCTCTCTCCCTCTCTCCTTCTCTCTCTCCCTTCCTCTCTCCCACCTCCCTGCCCCTCTCTCTCCCCATCACTCTCTCTCTTAAATTTGATCCCACTGTATTGTGTTTAAGAAAGTATCTAAATTAAAAAAACTCAAGTGGTTTTAATATATTAAACCTAGATTTTGTATCAATCATGTTAAAGAAAATACAATAATGAAAAACTTAAAGGAATCATCCACTATCTTTCCTCTATTATTGTTAGTCACTTTGCTTGCTCTCATCGCTTAGATCCTTAGTTAAGATGGATCTATGTTGGTTCTTAATAATATTATTTATATTATATAAATTTCACATCTCTATATATAAAAAAGTATTCTCATTTTTAATTTTATTAAAAATTTGATTTAATTTCCATGGGAATATTTTTAGTAGTTGCGAGGATGGAGGTTTTAGATATATCTCAAAAGTAGTTATAACATTTTTCCTTTTAAATTTAATTAAAAAAAATGTTATAAAAATAAATTAAAATAAAATATTTTGATTGTGAAATAATTTATGGTTTTTGGGCATGTGGTAATGATAAACCATGGTATGTGTTGGGACAGGGTCCCCTCGGGTCAATTTTGTAATGGTTTTTGTTATTTTTGTAAAGTCTCGGCATTTTGAGGAGAAAGGCGCGAAGGTCATTAGAAGTCAAAGGGGCTTTAAGAAGGTCAAAGTCCCTTAGTTGTTAGAAGATAAGTTGTTTTATGACCTGCCCATGGTTCGCGGACCATGGTATTGTAAATGAAGATGCTATAAAAAAGGAGTCATATAGAGTCATAGGAGAATCAATCAATTGAAGATCTATGTATGGACAAGTGATCTAAGACATAAGAGTATGTTTTCTGTACTTAGGCAAAGGGAAAGGCTCTTGTAGCTGTGTGCATGGAGACCTTGATAAGTTCGCAGCTGAGTGCGCGCGCCCCTACAGCTGTGTGTGCAGGGAAGAAAGAGTTTGTAACAAAATGATTGAACATAATAAAGACTATTTTGGAGAAATATTTGTTTATCTGTGTGTTTATATTTACTTTTGCAATTACTGTGAATTCGATTCCTTTATTGCAATTATCATAAGAAACACTTAATAGATGCGCAAAAGTGGTAGATCTATTAGTTTACTTGATGTTATGAATGTTTAAAGCAATCGGTACAGAGCTAGAATTTGTTATCTGTAAGCTTTTGTAATTCTCGCATTTTAAGGATTAGGGTTCGCAAAGGTCTGAATAAAGCTCTAGAAGTAACAAAAACCCATCACACAAACCTATGGATGTTGAAACCTCGTTCTGTCATCCCCCAATATTACCTCGGGTGAGACTACAGACTACGCTACGTGGGTTGTTGCCGAAAGGGCCGAAAATGTAGGGTTTTGTTGGTTGGCACAACTAAATTTGAACCTGGGTCTAGACCCCCTCAAGCTAATAAATGGTTCTATTTCTGGGAACGGGATCTATTTGAGGAATGTGTGATGTCGAATAAATGGTTCCAAACTAAGAAGGAGATCAAGAAGTGGATAGATTGGAAGTTCCACGAATTTGTAACCTAGGGAAACAAGAATCAACGCATATCAAAGGAAGAGTGGTTGAATAAATACCTATATACAGACAAACACGAAATTTTCTTCTGCTCTTTTCCATTCGAATTACACCAGTGGTTGTCTAAATTGGCAGACAGTCAAGGTACGTGGAGTTTGGATAACCCTATTGTGTGGACTCTAGAGTTGTTAAGGCACTTGGAAGCTTTGGAAAGCAAGATTACGAAGGCTGTCAATTACTGGATCAATATCATTTTGGGCAGTTTCATCACTGATTTCGCAATCAACACATCTGTCAGTTACAGCGAAGCTAAACGACATTTTTTCAAAGGACCAAAAGGTAAGTATCTGAAGTCCCTGAAAACTTGGATTAAAATGCTATTGTGCAGGAAAAGGTTAATGCCATTGAATTAATGTTTAGAAGAGATTTGACGGGAACTACACGAAGTGGAAAGACATTCAGAAGAGACCTATATTTAGGTGTTGAGTACAACCTCATGTTGGGAGCATCTCATAGTGATGAAGAAAGTAATATTCTGAAAACACCTCAAGGTGCACTGCAAACGGTAAATCAGGGTATCGTGGAAATACCACATCCATCCACTCCACCTTCTCCATCACCTCTGCCTCACACACCTACACCTACACCTCCGCCTCCACCTCCACCTCCAGTATTCTACATGGCCAACGCTATGAAGATGCCCATATTCAGAGGTCTAGGGATAGAAGACCTTGAACAATTTTGGTTTGTAGTAGATGTTGTGTGGAAGTCACAACAGATTACAGATGATGACTTGAAGAAAGCGCAATTGGTCACATCATTGCAAGATATGGTGCTGAGCTAGTATATTAAGTATTGTTCAACTCATCCAAAGTGATGCTGAAAGACACAAAGGACGCGCTCAATAATGAATTCAAGGAGCCTAAGTCACAAGCCCAATCAGTAACAGAGATCAAAGAGATCCAACAGAAGGTGAACGAGTCCGCGTGGGACTTTGATCAGAGGTTGAAATGTCTAATCTAGTAGGCTAATATGAAGATCACAGATGACCAACACAAGGACTGATACATTGCTTCACTATTGCCCCATTTGAGGTTACCACTGTCGCAACAGAAGATTGGAATGCAGGCGGAGGCACTAGAGATTGCTATGAAATTGGAAGCCTCACCTATTTAGGATACGAACCTGGGAGTGCAACAAATTTAGTCACAGCTAGCTAGCCTGCATATGGAGTTGCAGAGCCTCAAGAAGGGAAAATAAGTCCAGAATGAGGTCTGTGCAAAAGTATGGTGTTTGAAATGTAAGGGCCATGGTCATGATAAGGATCATTGCCCGGTGTACCATAATTATCTAGTTGGGGGGCTTCCTGTCCCCTTGAAGCCAGAAAAGGCCGCTAGGACAAGTACAAGAGTAGTACCCTGGTGTGCTATTTGTCAGATTACAGGAAAACACATGACAAACAATTGTCATTTGCTACAAAAGTTTGTGTAGACTCCCCAACAACTGTTCTATAATTTCTATAAGTTTGTGGGTCATGATGAGCACAATTATCGGAGTTACAAATTGATGATGGAAAAAACACCAACATATAGAGTACAGATGAAGGCGCGTCCTCAGGATCAAGGTGCAATTGCAGCGTGTAGAGGATTTCAGGGACGAGGAAGAGGACGAGGAGGAGGAGCTAGAAGAGGTCATGGCTAGATCATTTGTTATAATTGTGGAAAACTAGATCACTTTGTGCGAGATTGTCAGAATCCAATGCACCCCTCATCTTAATACTATCAATAATTTGATCATGTCATATAATATTGCCCCGTGCTCATCACGAAGATGCAAGAAAAGAAGACCCAAACTCAATAGCCTACCCAAAACATCCAGATGATGAGATCTGAAGTGTGTGAAGAGGGTCCTAGTGTTAATATCATCACGTGAAGTGGCATAGATACTGGGGAGGATAAAGGGAAGCAACCAGAAAACATATGGGTTCGTAAGGCTACTGACAAGGAGGTTGGATTTATGTAAATCAAGTAAAGGAAACGTTTATGGAAGCAAAAAGGAGCTTCGTGGATGTAGGAGCTTCTACATTAAAGACTCAAAGTACGTGCATGAGAAAGCCTGAAGACGTCAGTACTGCGCAGGAGGCAGGCCCCTCATTATTAGCATCATTTTTACAAACCTACATGAAGCTCCTAAGGGATAACAAGGTACTAGAGGGACTGCAAGAATTGATAGATAACTACACTGGAAAGAATAAGACACTGTGGGAACAACATTGTACACAAGGTGGAAAAAAGTAAGAAAATGACTGGTCACAAAATGAGATTCACTACACAGATTAGAGAATTTGAAATGGACCAGGTAACTCTTGATTTGGGGTCTGATGCAAATGTTCTGCCAAAGAAAACCTGGGAAAGAATGCGAATACGAGCACTATAGTGGTCCCCAATCCAGTTGAGAATGGAGAATCAACAAAATATTATTCCTATGGGGTGCCTACATGGGGTGACTATGGATATTAAAGGGGCGCATGCCATAGCCGACTATGAAGTGATCGAAATAGTGGACGACAATAACCCATACCCAGCGTTGCTTGGGATTGATTGGGCATTTCACATGAACGCAATCATCAACCTTAAGAAGTGCAGTATGACATTTGAAAAGAGGGAACTAACGGTTATTGTTCCATTGGATCAAGCTGAGGGTGTGCGATATACTGAACCAATTTGCGATAATGATGAGGAGGATGATATTGAGAAAATATATAAGCTTAATGGGCAAGATGAAGATTGCATCAACCCTACGGTGGATGAGCGGATTATGTGGGAGAAGGAAAACTCCTACAATTCAGATTCAGATGAGGAGCTCGAACACTGGAAAAATAGGCTGCATGAGGTATTGTCACTGTGATGCAACATGCTTACAAAGTCCCTCTCATGTATATCCATTGAGGTACACAACTTACCATATTATGATGGTTTAGAAGATGTCAATTTATTTATGGATAAATTTGAAAGGGATGTACCAGAGGAACATCGGTTCTAGGCATTAGCCATCACACTGAGAGCTACACTTGCCAAATGATGGGGTACGCATAATAACAACTTTGCAAATTGGAAGGAATATCGACGGATGATGAAATTGCAGTTTGGGTATACCAATACCTGCATTACAAAGAATTATACAAGGAAGGATGATCCACGTGAGCATCTGGTTCAATGGACAAGAGCATGGGGAGAAGAACCACAACCATAATGGGTTCATATATTCTGCCACACTTTGGATACAATTCCAATGAACTGGTATCTAGAAACGGAGCTGCAACATGGAACTGTAGAATGGGATGTTCTGAGGGAAAGTTTTCTACTCACTTTTAGCTTTGAAGATGGATTTGAGTGAATTGATGAAGCGTTACAGGAGATCAAAGATGCAATATTTAGAATTCCTGAAGAACTTTCCACGTGGGTACAACCAAATTGGAGTATGTAGTTGCGCCATGCGCTCAAATGATACAATGTAACCACTAAGGAAGGCGAAGAAGATCCTAGGAACATCAACATTCATGAGTTAGAGGGACAACACGAAATCGCAGGGCCTTGTTGAAAATGCAACAAGATGATGGAGCTTAGTGAAAAGAAGTCGCCTTCACTAAGTGGGCCCACAGGTTATTTTTGGCGCAAAGTCTATTTTTAGACTATGTCTTTTTTTAGACATATGGATCATGGTCTATGAGTTGAAGGATGTTATTTGTGGATGATTGGTCATGTTGGTAAAAATAGATGGACTTATATTTTTAGACATATGGGCAGAGTCTATTTTTAGACTGCCGGTCTAAAAATAGAACAGTCGAATATTATTAGCTCTTAATAATATTTGGACTATAAACATTATCTTATCCTCTTGGAGCACTTCAGTTCGAGCTACGGATGAGGCACATGCAACCGCCAGAAGGAAATACGATTTTCTTATGGGTCAGTTGAGCTATTGCATGATGGACTTCAGTTAGAACTCAAGTGATTGAGTTTGGTGGAGTTGATTGAGGAGTTGATGGAGTTGTGTTCAGTTTGACTTGGTTGAACTAGTTGTATTTAGTCTAACTGCCAAATACACTAGTGATGAGTGATGTGAATTAATTATTAATTAATTCACTAATTATTAAATCATAAAGCAACTAAATAATACATCAGTTAACTCAGTGCATGGACAGTTCAGTGGAGACAAGTGTTAGAGGTGGGTGAAAGAGTGAGACTGCTATCAGTTGTGACTATAACTGTGCATGAGATTTGCACATGCATTGATGGAGATTGACAATGAGGATTGTGTAGTAAAAGCCAAGGAAAACGATCTTGGATCATTCCTATTCTTACTTTGGATTGCACAGTAGAGGTAGGCAGATAGTGGAGGAGATTTGAACCTGTGACTTGATTCAGATCTGAGCTAGTTTGTGTGTAACAGGTGGAGATAGTGCTGAGTACTTGTGAGGAGTATTGTACTGGAGATAGTACTGAGTACTTGTGAGGAGTATTGTACTATGTATTGTTACATGTTCTCTATCATTATAATATATAGATAGTTGGGGGTTTTCAGCTGTATGCTTTCCCCAGTACATACTGTGTTAATGTGCGCATGCGATTGATGTTTCATTGTTTTTAATTCCGCAAAATTGATGATCAACGTAGAGGAGGTTATGCATTATGCATGCATTCCGCAATAGTGTATAATCAGGATAATCTCTATGAATAAGTGTTATATTATTCAAAACTTATACATGGTATTAGAGCAGAGTTGATCATCGGATCTATTATTCAGAAAGTGATTACATTTTATTTCTTTAGGCAGAGTCTGTAATCAGGCCAGGTAGCCTCTGGATTCATCCTTCTTTTGGAACGTGAGATATTCGGAAAAAGCCCATACAGTCAATCTCTGTACAAGAAATACTTTGTTCTCATGAATTTTAGATCAGAAGCGGTTGAGTTTTGAGCTGGTGGAATTCGAATTTGTAGCTATGTTTTCTTGGTGTCAAAGTTGAAATGTCTTTCAATGGATTGCGACTGGAGTATGCTCTTGAAGGCAGCTCGAACTATATTGCATGGAAAGATAGGATGGAGGTGGTGTTACATGACAATGGGTTGAAGGAGTTCATAGAGGCTGAGGTCCCAAAGCCTACTGATGCTGCTCATGTTGAGGTTTGGCAAAAGAAGATAGCAAAGTGTCGAAGGATTCTGTTGGAGGGCGTGAAGGATCACATTGTATCCAGCCTGCATGGAAAGGCTTCTCCATACTTGATGTGGAAAGCGTTGACAAATTTATTCCAAAGCAAGAGCGACCAGAGGAATTTGGCGCTCAAGGATAAACTCAGAAACATTAAGTGTGAGAAAGGAGACAGTATGCCCAAGTATCTCACGAAGTTCACTCAATGTCGGGATGAGTTGGGAAGTGTGGGGGTGACTGTCGATGATGAGGACTTGGTGAGCTTGGCTCTCCTTGGTCTTCCGAAGAGTTGGCATTCCTATCAGGACTCTGTTAATGGTTGGGAGAAATTGCCAGGATGGGAGAAACTTTGGTCAGATCTTGTGCAAGAGGAGATCAGGCGGAATACCAGGGACGGATCTTCATCAAAGGCATCCGATGAAGAAAATTTCGCTTTGGCTGCCAAAGCAAAGAAGGGGAAGAACAAGAAAGCTTCTCATTCTGGTGCGAAAGGCAAGAAGCAGGACATGTCCAAGGTGAAGTGCTTTCACTGTCACCAGCACGGACATTATGACACAAATTGTCCGCAGAAGAAGAAAAATAAGCAAGTTGCTGGATCTGCAGCGGGAGAGGCCTTAGCCTGGCATTTTAAGCTAGATTTTTCATTGATCGCATGCTTGGTATCAAGTGTGATGGGATCGGTATAGTTCTTGGACAATGGTGCGTCTTTTCACATGACAGGAGATCGAGATTTGTTTTCTGATCTGGATGAGAAAGATCTTGGAGTGCACATCGAGATGGGCGATGATGGTAGATACAGTGCGACCGGTATCGGTACCATTTCCTTTCAGAGGGAGTCTGGTAAACCCTTTGTATTGAAGGAAGTGATGCATGTTCTAGGATTGAAGAAGAATCTTATCTCTGTGGCGATGTTATAAGACAAGGGATATGATGTTGTTTTCAGCGAGGGAAAGGCTTTCCTGTGCAGTAAGACAACTGGAGAAACCCGGAAGATAGAGGTTCGAGTCAGGAACCTTTATTAATTGCATGTAGATGGCTGCGCAGCAATGGCATGCAAGGCAGAAGGATTGGTGAGCCGGGATGATGGCGAGCTGTGGCACAGGAGATTGGGCCACCTTCACCATGGAGCCTTGAAGATACTGCAGCAGATTTCTACTGGGCTTCCTAAAGGCACTCTTGCGCAGTCAGATCAGTGCAAGGGGTGTACTTTGGGAAAATTTGTGAAAGCCACCTTTCACGAGAAGGATAGTCGCGCCACGACGATCCTTGAGAGAATTCACACAGACGTGTGTGGACCTTTCTCAGTAACATTGACAGCAAAACACAGGTACTATGTGATCTTTGTTGATGATTTCTCTCGAAAGTGCTGGATCTTCTTCATGCATAAGAAGAGCGAGACATACTCAAAGTTCTGTGAGTTCAAAGCACTGGTCGAGAAGGAATCGGGGAAGAAGGTGAAGGCTCTTAGGAGCGACAATGGTGCTGAATTCATATCTGGCGAGTTCAAGGACTTCTGCGACGTAGAAGGGATTCGAAGAGAGCTCATAGCTCCCCATAACCCACAACAGAACGAGGTTGCTGAGTGGAAGAACATAATGATCGTGGGTGCTGCACGGGCGATGTTGCATGATCAGGGCCTACCCCTTCACTTGTGGGCGGAGGCATGCAATACTGCAATATATGTGCAGAACCATTGTCCTCACAGGATACTTGGCATGAGTACACCCGAGGAAGCTTATTCTGGTAAGAGGCATGATATTTCCCATTTGAGGATTTTTGGTTCTAACATTTACATACATGTGACGAAGGATGCCAGGAAGAAGCTGGAGCTGACCGCAGAGGTTGGGATATTTGTGGGGTACACTGATACGCCCCACAACTATCATGTGTATTTTCCAGACAATCGCTAGACTGATGTGTGACGGGATGTCAAATTTTAGGAGGAGAAAGCCATGAAGTGTTCGCTTGAGAGGGAGCCACACTTGCATGCAGATGAGGAGCTATTAGTTCCTAAGGATGAGCTTCAGGACGTGGATCAGCCACAAGAAGAATTTCATGGAGTGGAAGAGACCACTCATGCAGCGCCAACCATCAGAGGGCGAAAGCGCACTACAGAAGCTGAGCGACTAGCTCAAGATGCAGAGAAGGTTGTAGGACCACCTACAGGACAATGCAGACAGAGACAGTCACCTGATCGATACACTGGATACATGGTTCTTGTGAGCAAATGTGTTGTGACTGAGCCATCCTCTTTCGAGGAAGCTGTGGAGGATCCCGCATGGGTAGATTCCATGGTGGAAGAGTATGATTCGATTGTCAAAAACAGTGCATGGGAGATTGTCCCAAGACCGGAGGGGAAATCAGTGGTGGGTTCGAGATGGATCTACAAAGTGAAGCAGGCAGCTGACAGGAGTGTGGAGAAGTACAAGACAAGATTTGTTGCTCGAGGCTTCTCATAGATAGAGGGGATCGATTATGAGGAGACCTTTGCACCTGTCGCAAGGTATTCTTCCATACGGACGATTCTTGCTCTCTCAGCGCAGATGGGGTGGCACATTCATCAGATGGATGCGAAGATTGCGTTCCTCAACGGAGTCATTGAGGAGGAGGTGTACATAGAGCAGCCTGAAGGTTTCAAGATCTTCAGCAGCGAGTCACATGTGTGTAGGCTCAAGAGAGCGCTGTATGGGTTGAAACAAGCACCTCGTACTTGGTACACACATATAGATAGTTATTTCGCCGGACTTGGATTCTCCAAGAGTGAGGCGGATCCTAACCTATACTAGATTGTGGTGGAGGGTAAGTTTCTTATCATTGTACTTTATGTAGATGATTTGATTTTGACGGGAGATGAGCTGTTGATACTTTCATGCAAGGAGGATCTTGCTAGAGAGTTTGAGATGAAGACTTGGGCCTCCTTCATTATTTCCCGGGATTGGAAATTTGGCAGTGCAGTGATGGACTATTTGTTTCTCAGGGTAAGTATGCTCAGGAGATACTGGAGAAGTTCAACATGCATGGCTGCAAGCCTGTTGATACTCCTCTTCCTAGAGGTTGGAGGAAGGAGGATGCTACTTCAGTGGAGGTAGTGGATGCCACTGTTTGTCGACAATTGGTGGGGTCGCTTATGTACCTGGTCAATACATGACCCGATATATGCTATGTTGTTAACCACCTTTCACAAGCTATGGTTAAGCCAGCCAAGCTCTTCTGGAAGGCAGGCAAACATGTATTGCGTTATCTCAGAGGCACATCGGGATATGGATTGTGGTACAGACAGGAGGATGAGGCGAAGCTATGTGGCTTCACGGATGTAGATTGGGCAGGAAGCCCAACGGACATAAAGAGCACATCTGGAGGGATCTTCAGTATCGGGTCGACAGCAATTTCTTGGTACAGCAGGAAGCAGAGATCTGTGGCACTCAGTTCAGTAGAGGCTGAGTATATGGCAGCAAGTTTGGCTGCATGCGAGGCTATATGGATGAGGAAGATCTTGGTCGGGTTGTTCGAGTCACACTTGGAGCCTACTGTGATTTATTGTTATAACCAGAGTTGCATTAAACTCTCGGCTAATCCATTATTTCATGATAGATCTAAGCACATTGACATCAGTTACCATCATATCAGAGATTGTGTGCAACGGAGAATCATGTTACTTTCATACATTCCCATGGAGGATCAGGATGCTGATATCTTGATGAAGGTGCTCACCAGGAGCAAATTCGAATACCACCGAGGCAGGATAGGGGTTGCAGATAACCCATATCTTGTTGAGAGGGAATGTTGAAAATGCAACAAGATGATGGAGCTTAGTGAAAAGAAGTCACCTTCACTAAGTGGGCCCACAGGCTATTTTTGGCGCAAAGTCTATTTTTAGACTATGTCTATTTTTAGACATATGGATCATGGTTTATGAGTTGCAGGATGCTATTTGTGGATGATTGGTCATGTTGGTAAAAATAGGTGGACTTATATTTTTAGACATATGGGCGGAGTCTATTTTTAGACTGCCAGTCTAAAAAAAGAACAGTCGAATATTATTAGCTCTTAATAATATTTGGACTATAAACATTATCTTATCCTCTTGGAGCACTTCAGTTCGAGCTACGGATGTGGCACAAGCAACTACCAGAAGGAAATACACTTTTCTTATGGGTCAGTTGAGCTATTGCATGATGTGTTATCACTCAGGTTGTCCCTTGGCTCCTTAAGGGATACGGCCGAGGTAACCACAAACCAATCTTTGGACTACAGGTCCTAGCCTACTTGCAATCAGAGAGGGCTCTCTCTTTATAATTTAGCGTTGTTTTGGCATGATTTTAGGCTAGTTATGGTGTACATGGGTTTTGTTTTTGATTTTGGTGGGAAGGATGATGCTTTCAAGCAGAGTTGGGATGCATAGTGTGAGAAGTTCAAACCATTCGGCATGGAGTCATGGATTAGGGCTTGCTGGTGCATTTTCTTGATCACAAGAGGAATACAGAGTAGGATAGCTACACATAGAACAACATTCAAGCTGAAATAAGGGTGAGATGGAAGTCAGGAATGAAAGGAAACTAAGAATCTTTCATCTAACTAACAGAGGGAAAGGTGAATGAAACTTATCTAGGAGCAGTCAAGGATTCCTAAATAACAATCATACATGGATGAAATAGAGCAAATATGAGCCATGAGGTATTCATATTTATGCCTAAATCAGAAGAAAACATATAGAAATCATAGAAACTGAGCATAGAGTGCTGCTAGGCAAATTCTAAGCTAATCTTTCTTTCTGCAACTTGGATCATGACATATAGATGGTATAACATACATAAATTGAAAAACAGAGACAAGGAAGACTTATTGAGCCATGTGGGAGCATGAGAATCCTGTAGTCACTCTTCAGCCATTAAAACATCCAACAGAAAGTCCATCAACAAGCTCTTCAGCGATCTTTGATTATAGAAGTTCACAAAAATACAGCACAAGTCTAGAGTAATGCAACTCAACCAACCAACCCTTTCTACATCACTGAGGGCGGTATATATAGAGAAAATATCTACAAACAACAGATCTGAGACAGATCTCATGAAATAAGTGTCTTAACCTAATGTTTACTGAAATAAATGCACAAAATATGTATCTAAGCTGCGCTGGAGGCAGCAGCATCACAAAATGAATAAGTATGGGTCCTTTGAGCTTTGCACTGGCCATTTTGCCATAACTGTGCCTTGGGCTCTGAAGCGTTGCTCTCATGTGTCTTTACTGCTCATAAATTCTGATTTGGTGAGCCTTAATGGCTTTAAGCTCCTTACTGATACTCTTTGACTTGGATGGAGGGCCTTTATTGCTCATCTGCTTTGAAATTAAGATTTCCACTGAAGAACATTTAACTGATACTCTTTGCCGCTACTATGATACTCTTTAATCTGAATCGGGGCTCATCCTCACTGTTGATACACTTTTCGCTATTAAAATTGCCCTTGCCTGCCACTTTATGGCAAGATTTGACTGCTGTGGCGCTTTCTGCGGGCTTCTAGAGGCTTTGAAGGAGTTTCGGTGCTAGCCGATCAAAACACTATAAAAAATGAAGAAATGTTGTACAAATGGTGGAGGATTTGTGAAAACCTGACTGTACGGAGGCCGTGTTCGTTGTCTGGAGCAAATCTGGGCTGGATCGATCGAAAATGGTGAAGAAATGACCCTGCTTCATTTGAACTTGAAGCATGCGCCGAACAGAAACTATGAAGAAATGTCCCTTTTTCCTTTATAAGTCGAAAAATTCCTTTAAACGTGAAATTTGAGCTTTGCGGGGTGGGAGCAACCACTGTCACTAAGATTAAATCCTGGCCGTTCGATCGCGTGAAGGCAGATCCAACGGCTGGTGCTAAATCGGCGATCGGCGGATCGGCGGATCCAAAACACAAAACCTCCGAAATGCCGCGGACCCGAAATGCTATAGGCTCTTTCTTTTATTGAAATCGGGTCTGGCCCATTGGCGAAACCCAATCGGCGGATTTGATGAAAATGGATAAGTGGAGCCGAACTCCTTATATGCTGCATTCTATATTATTTCGGCTCCGGCCAGTCAGAGCTTTATATGGGAGCGCTGCGATTAACTATGGGCCGTTGATTTGGGGGCCCTGAATGGGCGGCCGTGATTAAGTCGCTGTTTCGGCAATCGATGGGGCGGAGTGTTTATATATATGTGATCGCTGAAATGGGTGATCGCCGAAATGATTAGAGCCGTTGGATGGGCGGGGTGATCGGACGACTACGTTTAACTCGGCGCATTAGTGATCGGGGCATAATATATGTAAAAGGGGCCAATACTGCCGCGACCTTCGACAGTGATATCGCGTCGGGGGGGGGGGGGGGGGGGGGCATATGCATTCGGAGACATACCATATCCATCGATAAAGGGCCATTTGCGATCAGATGCATTTTTTCATTTCGGCTAAGGCATTATATGATCCGAGGAATGATTTAATGGATCAGAGATGGATTTCTTTGATCGGAAGAGGGTTCAAGCGCATCGGAAGGGGGTTTTTTGCCTTGAAAAGGTAAAAACAAGGTTAATGGAGGGATTTGCTCATCAGAGGAGGGATTTTATGAAGAAATAGGGGCTTTTATGCATTGGAAGGAGTCCAAGTGCATTGGAAGATGGCTAGATGAGCAAAACTGAGGGTTCTTACTAAGTTTCAGGCAAACTTAGTAATTCCCAAGCATATTTATGGTTATTTTTCAACCAAAGGGAGGGGATATATAAATAGGGGGATTTTATACATATTTTAGTAAGGGGAAGGGGAAATAGATGGGGATTTACATAATAATGTTAGGAGTTAATATGAAAATGACAAGAAAGCGCTAAGTTGAGAGATCTTAGGCTATAAAGGGGAAATAGAACTTTGTAGAGGAAATATGAACACTCCTTAAGTAAAGCAGATCTTTACCAAGGCAAATGATATGAAACATGATGAATTAAAGAGAAATCAAGCAGAACTCGACCTCTTTAGGGGAATTAGTGAGTGATTTGGGGAAGAGGAAGAAGGGGAAGTTAGACATGTCTTGCTTGAGCTCCACCAAGGGAAACTTGCTTTACACTTGTGATCTGAAGTAGATTAGCCCTTTGAAACACAAAACTGATCACAATTGCTTATTCCGCAACCTCAAAAACTACTTACCCAGCCTACTTGCCTAACATTTTTTCTTCTTTTTTGTTTGGGTGCACTTAGACTAGCAAACCCAGCTTTTCAACTTTTCTTTTTACTATCCTCCTATCTAAATCTATCCTTATTTCTGCCAGGGGCCCAGATTAAATAGTTGAGCGCCCAAGATTCTCTACCTATCTACAAATCTGCCAAGATTAAACAGTTTGGACAGATATTCATCTCTATATTCTAAAACAAGCAATTTAAACCTAGGGAAGCCAAGATTAAGCTGTTTGGTCTTCCCTTAACTGTGGAACTCTTCAAAAATGGTATGATTCTTCAAAAATGGAATTTGATGGAAATATGGAACTTTGCAGCATGAAAAGGTGACATATTCAGCATGTAAAACAGTCAATCATGAAATATGAACACCTATTGCAATAGGAGGCTAACAGTGGCTCCACTTGGGGATGGCTTTTCCATGTGAAAAGCCAAGAACAACAAGTCATAATGCCTTGATCTTCAATTGTTGTTGTAAACTAAAATTATCCTTCTTCTCAATGCCTTTGAATGAATTCTTATAAGCTGATATGCAAATGCCTTTTGGGTGCTTGTAAACATATTCAAATCTGCCTGAGCACTTCTTTTTGAAATCAATTCAAAACAGAGATCAAATGGTGCATTTGCTTTGATCCTTCCTTCAAAATTTGCTGCGTTATTCCCTTGTCGGACTGCTGTAAATGAAAATGCTGAAAATAAAAATAATAATGTACAAATATAGTATACAGATGCATTATGTACATCAAAAGGAGTCATGATAGTGCTTGAGCATTCGGCCGTTGACAGGGCCTTCTTCAGCTTCTGTGCCATCCAAGCTCTTCAGAAAATATGTATTGTTGCCTTGCACAGCCTGAATAACATATGGCCCTTTCCACAGGGAGTCGAATTTGCCGTGCTTTCCTTTGTCCTCTCTTCTTGAGTCCCATCTTAGCACTTTTTTGCCGATGAAGAAATCTTCGGCTTTGGTCCTTCTATCAAACACTTTCTTCAGCTTCTCTTGCAAAGACTGCACTCTGTGATAGACTTGCTCTCTTGTCTGCTGCAAATGAATTGTTTGATTTATCCTCCTTTGTATATCATTTGGCTCAGCTTGAATCTCTTGCAGCAGCTTGATAACAGGGATTCCCAAAGATGAAGGAAATCTGGCCTCCATGCCATATACTAGCTCATAAGGGCTCATCCCAATGGATCTTTTGGTTGACAATCTATCAGACCATAGTGCATTTGTGAGCTTCTTGTGCCAATTCTTTTTATTCTCCTCCAAGACTTTCTTGATGATATTGATGAGGCTTTTATTGGATGACTTGGCTAGGCCATTACCTTGAGGGTAATAGGCTGTGGAGTGACCTAAGGAAATGTGGAATTTATGGCAAAAATTGATCATTTTCTTGGATTTGAAGGCAGCAGCGTTGTCTGTAATGATCTTTTCAGGGCAGCCAAATCTGGATAGAATGTTGGTTTCAAGGAATTGGATAATGGTGGAGTCATTGGCTTGCCTACATGGGATGGCTTCAATCCACTTGGTAAAGTAATCTGTGGCTATTAGAATCCACTTGTGCTGGCTAGAAGATGATGGATGGATTTCTCCAATGAAGTCTAGACCCCATTGTTGAAAAGGTTTCTCGGTTGAAATGGGCTTAAGGGGCAAGGGCAGAAGCTTTCTTTTTCCTTCAAAGATTTGGCATTTGTGGCATGAAACAACAAACTTTCTTACATCAGCAAAGAGGGAGGGCCAATCGAAACCAGCCCTTAAAATCTTGTCAGCAGTGGACTTCCAATATAAATGCCCTCCACAGTCCCCGGCATGGAATTATTTCATGACACGGTCAGTTTCATTCATGGTTAGACAATTAAGCAATATTCCTTCATGATTCTTCCAAAACAGGGCACTATCTAAGACACAAAACTTTGATGCTTTCATTTTTAAGAATCTCTTTTTGGTTCTGGACAACCTTGGAGGAGCATACAGGTTTAACAATATAAAACAAATATCAGCATACCAAGGTGATTGCAAGAAAGCTTGACTAATCTGTGGAGTTGCCAACTCCTGTTCGTTGTCCAGTTCATTTATGTCTAGGGCTTGAAAATTTGTTTCGAACATCAGTTTGGCTAAACCTTGTCCCTTTATCAGTATAGTGGGCTTTATCTCAATTTCATACTCAAGGATATTGGCATTCCATTTGCCTCTTTTTCCCTCAATTCCTTCTTGAGTTAATATGTCTTTTACAACAGCATTTGGCACATAATCAATCACATGTGAATATAAAATGTAAACTCTGAAATCTTTGATTGCTTTAACAAAGGCATAGGCCTGTTTCTCCATTATTTGATATTTCAAGGGTGCATCTCTAAGGGCTCGGCTGAAAAAAGCAATAGGCTTTTCATTTCCCTGATCATCCTTTTGCAAAAGGACAACAGCTATGGTGTGTTCAGATGCGAATGAAAAAATGATGAAATCCTTATCAAATTGAGGGCTTGTGAGGACTGGTGCTTGGGTTAATGCAGTTTTTATGCCCTCAAAGGCTTGCTTGGCTTCTAAGGTCCATTTTACCTTGGAATCCTTCTTTAACATGTTATTCAACATTCTTGTTAATTCAGCCAAGTTTGGGATAAATCTCCTTAGGAAATTGATCTTTCCTAAGAAAGCTTGCAACTCTTTGATGTTTCTTGGATAAGGGACTTGCAAAATGGCTTGGATTCTTTCCGGATCGATTCTAATCCCATCTTTTGAAATGATATGGCCTAGAAATTTTCCTTCTTCTAGGCCGAAGAGAGATTTCTTAGGATTTAAGGAAATGCCATATTTCCTGCAAGTTAGGAATACTTGCCTCAGGTGTTTCAAATGTTCTTGATCAGATTTTGAAAATGGGGTAAGATCATCAAGGTAAACCACCAAGAAATCATGGATTTCTTTGGCAAAGGCAATGTCCATTGCCCTTTGAAAGGTAGCACCTGTGTTTTTTAGTCCAAAAGGCATTTTCACATATTTAAAGGTTCCCCACGGTGTTGTAAAGGCTGTCTTGTCTTGGTCATCTGGGTGAACAAGTATTTGATTGAAACCTGAAAAGCCATCAAGCAATGAAATTCTGGAAGACCCCACTACTCTTTGTAGAATATGGTCCATCTTTGGCAATGGGTAGTGGTCTTTAAGGGAGACTTGGTTCAGATTTCTTAAGTCCACATATAGTCTAATCTCACCTGTTTTCTTTCTTGTGGGAACAATATTGGATACCCATTCTGAAAATCTAATGGGCGCTATGATACCAACCTCAAACATTCTTTTCACTTCTTTCTCAATCAAAGGGAGAAGCACATGATTGATTCTCCTTAGTTTCTGTTTGAAGGGCTTTTGATTTGGCTTTAAGGGAATGGTATGTTGAATCACTAAGGTGTCATAGGACTTGAAGTCCTCATAACTCCATGCAAATACATCTTGGAACTCTTCAAACAGGTCAACATACTTTATCTTTTGATCGGGAGGCAAAGACTTGGACAATTTTATCATTTTTGGCTTTTCAGCTATCCCAATATTACAGTCTTCAATTGCAGCATTTAAGGGTTGCATCTTTGGTTTCTTAGGGATATCATTTGCATCAAAGATGTCTTCTAATGGAGTGAGACCAGCAGGCAGAAAATTGTCCTTTAAATCCATCACTTCGGCCTCTGCTTCAGCTATTTCATCCAAATTCATTTGTTTCAGCTCTTGAATGTTTTTGTCATAAAAAATAGTTGGGTATAGCATTTTTCTAGCTGTTTCAGCTGTTACAGTTTGCTGGATTTGGTTTATTGCTTGCAGTTGTGGGTAATCCATGGCATCTTCATCAATTTTTAAGCTTGAGAATTCTTGCTGTAAAGTGAGGAAATTGTTGATTTGAGCATCATCCTCAAACACTTGCCAATCTTTGACATTGTTAGGGACTGCAGGCCTGTGCTTTATCTCAGCAGTAAAGTGGTGATTGGGCTCAAAAGGAAGCTTGCAAGTGCTAGCAAAAGTAGCTAGGCTGTGTGCATGTAGATTATGGCTTCTTGGAATTTTGGCAAGCTTGCATTCGGTGAAGGTATCAAGTATTTCTGTGGCAGCAGTCCTATAAGCTCTTAGCCTATTGTCATTTGTGACAAAGTTGCCTTTCATTTGTTGTATGATTAAGTCTGAATCTCCTAGTATTGATACTTTTGTTGCTCCTAGAGATTTGATTAGCTTAAGGCCTAAAAGGAGGGCTTCATACTCTGCCATGTTGTTGGTACATTTGAAATTCAATCTATAGGCATGACCCTCTGCATGGTTGGTTTTCCTGTTATGGATCCACACTCCTGCCCCTGCTCCTAGCTTATTAACTGAACCATCAAACTCCAAATACCATAGGATTTCTTGCTCTTGACTAATATTTAGAGTTTCAACCATTTTAGGAGTGGGCAGATTTGAATTTTCTGTTTCGGGAGGTTCTTCCTGTGTGCTAGTTGCATTGATTGTTTTGACTGTTTCATGGGTATGGGCAACTGATTCCTCATTCATGCATGTTTCTTGTTCTAAAGCCAAAGGCTTATCATCAGTTGGAGGACTTGTTTCATCATTAAACAAAATAAAAGAATCCATATCAGAATGGATTGAGTAAATTGGAAAGTTTTGGGGCTTTTCCTCACTACTTACCACATATTTCATAAGTGTTTCCCTATACAGTCTCTTTGGTTGCCCAAAGACTGATATAGTGGCATAAGAGAGGTCTAGATGGAGAGATCCTTGGAGTTTTGCTCCCCAAGATCTTGATAAAAGCATGCCATACTTTGGTGGAATGTCAACAACCACCATGTCCATTATGATTGTTTTGTTGGGATATTGGACTAAAGACACACATAAGTCTTTGATTAAGCCTAAACACTTGACCTGACTTGAGTCAAAGGAGAATAAGTCTTTGTAGGGTCTTGTAACATCAAGGTTTAGCTTCTCCATTACAACTTTGGGCATAAGGTTGTGTGAGGCACCTGAATCAAACATTGCATTGTGCAAGACTTTATCATGTATGTGTAGGCTGACATAAAAGGTTAGAACAACTCCATGTGCTGATTTGCCGTCAAATTCAGGTCCGAAAAGGAGCTCAGGTTGATCATCTAATACATTCACATCATCCCTATTCTCTGGCATTTGCAGCGATCTTTTGATTTGCTGCCTATAGATATCATGCTTTGCAAGTTCAGAGAGAGGCATAGATATCTTTAGTTTACCTATTTCTGCCTCTAAATCAAATGGTTTATCTGATTGGGTTTTAGTATTGTGAGAGGCAGGCTTCCCTTTTTCCATTGGAGTATCAGTGATTTGCTCTTGTTCTTCATTGATTTCTTGAACTATTTCTGATTTGGAAAGGTTTTTAGGAGTGCTATTTACATTTTCCTTTGAGGGAAAAGATACAAAAGGCTGATTTTTAGAGGGCTGAACATCTGTGACATCCTCTATGGTCACTTCTTTTGGATTTGGGACTATTTTATCAGCAGTTTCTATGAGGGCAGCCTTTTCTTTGATCTTCTTAGGCTGCTTGGTATCATTTGGTTTAACCTTTTCGGGCACATCTATAGTTCTTGTCCTCAGCTTATACTATTTGTGGACCTCATAAACAGCTGAATCATAACCTTGTTTAAAGTCAAAAGACTCACCAGACTTAGTCTGAAATTGATTTATATCATGGTCATCTTCGTCTTCTTGGGTTAGGAAAACTTGTTGTTCACCCTTCAAACCCATCAAGTTTATGTGAGTGTCCTCTGTCTACTCACTAGATGTGGATGCTTCAGCATAGTTTTAATGAAAAGGAGGTCTTATATCATGGTCGGGGCTAGCCCTTCCAACGTTTGAGTTTTGATTTCTACTAAAATTTGGGTTTCTGCTAGTATTGGTTTGTTGTCCTTCCCATGATGTTTTTCTTTCCATGGTTCCCATTCTATCTTCAAAACTATTCACCTTATTGTAGATTGCATCCAACTTTTGCTCAAATGCTGGGGGTTCTTCTTTAAAAGTGGTTCTTCTCTCGGCTCTTGCTCTATTTCTTTTGGCAATCAGGTTTGCCTCCACACTAACAGCTACATTCTGCATGTCTGCTAAGGTTTGAGGGGCTCTCTCCCTTAATTGATATGCCATGTCGGTATCAAAACCATCTGGGAATTTATACAAAGCCAGATTAGGTGGAGGGCTGAGGTTCTGGGGAATTGCATTGTAAACATTGTTAAATCTTGCACAATAGTCTAAGACAGCCTCTTGAGGGCCTCTTTTGATAGTATCATATTTTGATAATATGTGCAGGGGATCCTTCTTTTTCTCCCATATGTTAAGGAATGTTTGGTAAAGAGCTTCTGGATCAGCTATGGAATTTGCAGGAAGAGGTCTAAACCAGGGCCTAACGTCACCTCTGAGACTTTGGACAAAAATCTTCATTCTTACTGATCATCATCTATTTCATAACTCTCAAAATAGTCCTGCATTTCCTTGGTGTGTTGCAGGGCTGTGCAAGAACCAGCACCATCAAAATATGTGATTTCAGTTTGGTAATCCTGAGGCATATCCCCAGGTTTAGCAAGTAACTGTAAGGGTGCATATCTATTCGCCATAGTCACTGGGATAAGTGGAACAGCAGGAACAAATGGAACGACTTGAACAGCTGAGATAATATTAGTAGTATGTGTAGTGGATGAAGGAGTGGAAAAGGTGCTTTGAGAGGTGGATGATGGACTAGGGGAAGTGGGGGTTGAACGAAATAAAACTTTGACAGGGGTTGGAACACAGCTTGGCTGAACTGCTTCAAGACTAGAATCAGCAAAATCTTCTCTTCGCTCTAGCTTTCTGAGGTTCCTTGGGATTATATTGGGATTTTCAAAAGCAGTTGGGGGATTTGGGTCTGGATTTGACCTTGTATAACGCGAATTCTTCTTGGGAGCCAGCTTCTAACTTGTTTTTGGAATTTTCTGAAGATTGTTCCCTAGTGGAGTCGCCAGTATGTTATCACTCAGGTTGTCCCTTGGCACCTTAAGGGATACGACCGAGGTAACCACAAACCAACCTTTGGACTGCAGGTCCTAGCCTACCTGCAATCAGAGAGGGCTCTCTCTTTATAATTTAGCTTTGTTTTGGCATGATTTTAGGCTAGTTATGGTGTACATGGGTTTTGTTTTTGATTTTGGTGGGAAGGATGATGCTTTCAAGCAGAGTTGGGATGCATAGTGTGAGAAGTTCAAACCATTGGGCATGGAGTCATGGATTAGGGCTTGCTGGTGCATTTTCTTGATCACAAGAGGAATACAGAGCATGATAGCTACACATAGAACAACATTCAAGCTGAAATAAGGGTGAAATGGAAGTCAGGAATGAAAGGCAACTAAGAATATTTCATCTAACTAACATAGGGAAAGGTGAATGAAACTTATCTAGGAGCAGTCAAGGATTCCCAAATAACAGTCATACATGGATGAAATAGAGCAAATATGAGCCATGAGGTATTCATATTTATGCCTAAATCAGAAGAAAACATATAGAAATCACAAAAACTGAGCATAGAGTGCTGCTAGGCAAATTCTAAGCTAATCTTTCTTTCTGCAACTTGGATCATGACATATAGATGGTATAACATACATAAATTGAAATACAGAGACAAGGAAGACTTATTGAGCCATGTGGGAGCACGAGAATCTTGTAGTCACTCTTCAGCCATTAAAACATCCAACAGACAGTCCATCAACAAGCTCTTCAGCGATCTTTGATTATAGAAGTTCACAAAAATACAGCACAAGTCTAGAGTAATGCAACTCAACCAACCAACCCTTTCTACATCACTGAGGGTGGTATATATAGAGAAAATATCTACAAACAACAGATCTAAGACAGATCTCATGAAATAAGTGTCTTAACCTAATTTTTACTGAAATAAATGCACAAAATATCTATCTAAGCTGCGCTGGAGGTAGCAGCATCACAAAATGAATAAGTATGGGTCCTTTGAGCTCTGCGCTGGCCATTTTGCCATAATTGTGCCTTGGGCTCTAAAGCGCTGCTCTCATGTGTCTTTACTGCTCATAAATTCTGATTTGGTGAGCCTTAATGGCTTTACGCTCCTTACTGATACTCTTTGACTTGGATGGAGGGCCTTTATTGCTCATCTGCTTTGAATTTAAGATTTCCACTGAAAAACATTTAACTCATACTCTTTGTCGCTACTCTGATACTCTTTAATCTGAATCGGGGCTCATCCTCACTGTTGAATCACTTTTCGCTGTTAAAATCGCCATTGCCTGCCACTTTATTGCAAGATTTGACTGCTGTGGCACTTTCTGCGGGCTTCTAGAGGCTTTGAAGGAGTTTCTGTGCTGGCCGATCAAAACACTATCAAAAATGAAGAAATGTTGTACAAATGGCAGAGGATTTGTGAAAACCTAACTGTACAGAGGCCGTGCTCATTGTCCGGAGCAAATTTGGGCTGGATCGATCGAAAATGGTGAAGAAATGACCCTGCTTCCTTTGAACTTGAAGCGTGCGCGGGCGCCGAACAGAAACTATGAAGAAATGACCCTTTTTCCTTTATAAGTCGAAAAATGCCTTTAAACGTGAAATTTGAGCTTTGCGGGGGCGGGAGCGACCACTGTCGCTAAGATTAAATCCTGGCCGTTGGATCGCGCGAAGGCAGATCCAACGGCTGGTGCTAAATCGGCGATCGGCGGATCGGCAGATCCAAAACACAAAACCTCCGAAATGCCGCGGACCCGAAATGCTATAGGCTCTTTCTTTTATTGAAATCGGGTCTGGCCCATCGACGAAACCCAATCGGCAGATTTGATGAAAATGGATAAGTGGAGCCGAACTCCTTATATGCTGCATTCTATATTATTTAGGCTCGAGCCAGTCAGAGCTTTATATGGGAGCGCTGCGATTAACTATGGGCTGTTGATCTGGGGCCCTGAATGGGTGGCCGCGATTAAGTCGCTGTTTCAGCAATCGGCGAGGCAGAGTGTTTATATATATGCGATCGCTGAAATGGGCGATCGCCGAAATGATTAGAGCCGTTGGATGGGCAGGGTGATCGGACGGCTGCGTTTAACTCGGCGCATCAGTGATCGGGGTATAATATATGTAAAAGGGGCCAATACTGCCGCGACCTCCGATAGCGATATCGCGTCGGAGGGGGGGCATATGCATTCAGAGTCATACCATATCCATCAGTAAAGGGCCATTTGCGATTGGAGGCATTTTTTCATTTCGGCTAAGGCATTATATGATCGGAGGAATGATTTAATGGATCGGAGATGGATTTCTCCGATCGGAAGAGGGTTCAAGTGCATCGGAAGGGGGTTTTTTGCCTTGAAAAGGTAAAAACAAGGTTAATGGAGGGATTTGCTCATCGAAGGAGGGATTTTATGAAGAAATAGGGGCTTTTATGCATTGGAAGGAGTCCAAATGCATTGGAAGATGGCTAGATGAGGAAAACTGAGGGTTCTTACTAAGTTTCAGGCAAACTTAGTAATTCCCAAGCATATTTATGGTTATTTTTCAACCAAAGGGAGGGGATATATAAATAGGGGGATTTTATACATATTTTAGTAAGGGGAAGGGGAAATAGATGGGGATTTACATAATAATGTTAGGAGTTAATATGAAAATGACAAGAAAGTGCTAAGTTGAGAGATCTTAGGCTATAAAGGGGAAATAAAACTTTTTAGAGGAAATATGAACACTCCTTAAGTAAAGCAGATCTTTACCAAGGCAAATGATATGAAACATGATGAATTAAAGAGAAATCAAGCAGATCTCGAACTCTTTAGGGGAATTAGTGAGTGATTTGGGGAAGAGGAAGAAGGGGAAGTTAGACATGCCTCGCTTGAGCTCCACCAAGGGAAACTTGCTTTACACTTGTGATCTGAAGTAGATTAGCCCTTTGAAACACAAAACTGATCACAATTGCTTATTATGCAACCTCAAAAACTACCTACCCAGCCTACTTGCCTAACATTTTTTCTTCTTTTTTGTTTGGGTGCACTTAGACTAGAAAACCTAGCTTTTCAACTTTTCTTTTTGCTATCCTCCTATCTAAATCTATCCTTATTTCTGCCAGGGGCCCAGATTAAACAGTTGAGCGCCCAATATTCTCTACCTATCTACAAACCTGCCAAGATTAAACAGTTTGGACAGATATTCATCTCTATATTCTAAAACAAGCAATTTAAACCTAGGGAAGCCAAGATTAAGCTGTTTGGCCTTCCCTTAACTGTGGAACTCTTCAAAAATGGAATTTGATGGAAATATGGAACTTTTCAGCATGAAAAGATGACATATTTGGCATGTAAAATAGTCAATCATGAAATATGAACACCTATTGCAATAGGAGGCTAACATGATGGACTTCAGTTAGTACTCAAGTGATTGAGTTTGGTGGAGTTGATTGAGGAGTTGATGGAGTTGTGTTCAGTTTGACTTGGTTGAAATAGTTGTATTTAGTCTAACTGCCAAATACACTAGTGATGAGTGATGTGAATAAATTATTAATTAATTCACTAATTATTAACTCATAAAGCAACTAAAGAATACATAAGTTAACTCAGTGCATGGACAGTTCAGTGGAGACAAGTGTTAGAGGTGGGTGAAAGAGTGAGACTGCTATCAGTTGTGACTATAGCTGTGCATGAGATTTTCACATGCGTTGATGGAGATTGCCAATGAGGATTGCGCAGTACAAGACAAGGAAAACGAGCTTGGATCATTCCTATTCTTATTTTGGATTGCGCAGTAGAGGCAGGCAGACAGCGGAGGAGATTTGAACCTATGACTTGATTCAGATCTGAGCTAGTTTGTGTGTAACAGGTGGAGATAGTACTGAGTACTTGTGAGGAGTATTGTACTATGTATTGTTACATGTTCTCTATCATTATAATATACAGATAGTTGGGGGTTTTCAGCTGTATGATTTCCCCAGTACATACTATGTTAATGTGCGCATGCGATTGATGTTTCATTGTTTTTAATTCCGCAAAATTGATGATCAATGTAGAGGAGGTTATGTATTATGCATGCATTCCGCAATAGTGTATAATCAGGATAATCTCTATGAATAAGTGTTATATTATTCAAAACTTCTATAGGCCTAAGGCAGAAGTCGCTGATATCTCATAACTCTTGAAGACCAATGAGGTGAATATTGGATGGGAAGTGCAGCCAAAGTTCGCAAACATAGGCGATTATTGGGACGAAGATACAGTGGACAAAGTCATGGAGTTACTGCGGGAGTATTAGGACTTGTTTCCCACCAAGTTATCTGATATGAAATGGATAGTAGGGGATCTTGGCACCATGAAGATCACTCTAAAGCCAGATGCGAAGCTAGTGAAGCAGCGTCCCTACCAGTTGAATCCTAAGTATAAAGAAAAACTACACGAAGAGTTAAATAATATGCTTGCAGCTGAGATTATTGAACCCATCGAAGAATCGGTCTGGGTTAGTCCTTTGGTGGTTCAAGAAAATAATACGTAGGGTGAGATTCAGATATGTGTAGACTTAAGGAAGTTGAATGACACTTTTTTTCATGATCCGTTTCCTACGCCATTCACAGATGAAGTACTAGAAAATGCTGGAGGTCAGGAAGCCTATTCGTTTACTGATGGGTTCTGAGGGTATCATCAGATTAAGATTGCGTAGGAGGATCAGAGTAAGACCACCTTCGCGATTGAATGGGGTTGTTTTTAGTATACAGTTATGCCTTTTGAACTTAAAAATGCCTCTGCAATCTTCTCTAGGGTGATAGTCGCGACCTTCAAGGAGAATATTCACAAGTTTTTGGAGGTTTACTTCAATGATTGGAAAGTGTTGATACTTTTCGAAAGTATCAGATATCCCTTAGTTTAAAGAAATGCATATTCTGCGTACCATATGGGATACTGTTGGGCCATGTAGTCTGTAAGCAGGGGTTGATGGTAGACCCTACCAAAATTGCAGTGATTATTAATCTGGAGCCTCCAAAGAATTTCAAACAACTGCAGATGACGTTGGGCCATACAAGACATTATAGGAAGTTCATCAAATTATATGCAGAGACACTGTGCCCATGGAAAAATTGTTGAAGAAGGATGTGGCATTTTGCTGGGACAATGATTTCCAGAAGAGTTTGGATGTTTTGAAGGAAAAAATGGTCACCGCGCCAATTTTAGTGTTCCCCGACTGGAAGGAGTTCCACGTCCATGTAGATACATCTCACATATCACTGGGAGTTGTGCTGACCCAACTAGGCAAAGGTGATATCGACCATCTAATAGTGTTTGCGAGTAGAACATTATCGAAGGCAAAAAAGAATTATTCAACCACGGAGCGCGAAGGACTAGCAATGGTGTATGCACTGCAGAAATTCAAGCACTACTTGTTGGGTCACTTCAAGATGTACAGAGACCATTCTTCTTTGAAGTATCTAGTCAACAAGCCTGTGTTGTGGGGGGGGGGGAATACATAGATGGTCGCTGCTCTTTCAAGAATATGACTTTGAAGTAATTGTGAAGCCAAGGCGACTGAATTTTGGACCTAATCACCTCTCGCGGATTGAGAATGGTGACGAACCTACAAATATGGTGGAAGGTTTTCCTGATGCGCAACTCTTTGCTGTGTGTGTCGAAGATGACCATTTCACAGACATAATCTAGTTCTTGTCTATAGGTACATCCCCTGAAGGGTATACGACACAACAAAAGAAAGAATTGGTGGTCAGGGCCACAGATTTTTCTATCATTACAGGGCACTTATATAAAATGGGATTGAATGAAGTGCTGCGTAGATATGTGCTAGAGTATGAATGAAAAAGTATCCTCGCTAAAGCACATGGAGAGGTTGTGGGAGGACATTATGTGGGAAGAGAAATTACGCAGAAGATTCTACGAGCAGGACTCTTGTGGCCGATCATGCATACGGATTCCAAGGCTTATTGCAGGGCATGTGATGTTTGTTAGAGAATAGGGAGACCATCGCTAAGGGATGGATTTCCCTTGAACCTACAAGCATCATTACAAGCATTTGATAAATGCGTGATAGAATTTGTGGGGCCAATTCAACCACTGGGAAAGAAGACATGGGCCAAATACATCATTATAGTGACTAAATATTTTACCAGGTGGGTTTAGGCATACCCTGTAAAGGTTTGTAGCACAACAATAGCTGCAACGTTCATTTTTGAATATATCTTGTCTCGATTCGGCTGCCCTAAGATCTTGATGAGCGATAGAGGTTCACACTTCTTAAATGAAACAATTGTTGCTTTGCTCGAAGAGTTCCAGATGTATCACCAGAAGAGTATGCCATGTCATCCTCAAGTGAACAACACAATAGAAGCATTTAAAAAATTCCTAGAGAACACCTTAATGAAGATTTGAAATGCGAAGGGAAATGATTGGGATGTGTGCATACCAACTGT
Source organism: Pinus tabuliformis (assembly GCA_031772625.1). Classification (NCBI taxonomy): domain Eukaryota; kingdom Viridiplantae; phylum Streptophyta; class Pinopsida; order Pinales; family Pinaceae; genus Pinus; species Pinus tabuliformis. The sequence goes on along the minus strand of CM062816.1, from coordinate 1,289,364,658 downwards.
TCTATGGGTGTATAGAACTACCTGCAAGAATTTGGCAGACAAATGTCGTTCCGACTGGTTTATGGACAAGAAGTTGTAATGCCAATGGAGTACATCATGCCAAGTTTGTGGATTGTTGTAGTTACAAACATGGCCGATCGAGATACCATGGAAGAATGCCTCACGCAGCTAGTTGAGTTGGAGGAAGATCGCTTCTTGGTGGGTTTTCATTAGCAAGTTTAGAAGGATTGTGAAAATGCATGGCATGATCACAATATTAAACAAAGCACCATTAAGAATGGAGATTTGGTATTGCTGCATCACAATAAGTTCACGAAGTTTTCGGGGAAGTTCCAAATGCATTGGCTAGGTCCATATATTATTAAGGAGATTACAGATGGAGGTGCATTTCAGCTTGCAATGTTGAATGGGAAACTATTTCTAGGAAAAGTCAATGGGAGCCGATTAAAGTTGTACAGGTGTGATCCCGCCCCTGCACAATGGCTATATGGATGCAAGATAGTCTTAGTACTCCAGGTAGTTGCAAGGGAGTGTGGGACTATAAACTACACTGCCAGAAGAATGGTTGGGCTAAATGATTGGGCTCTGTGCGACAAATCAAGGGAAGGTGCAGATGAGCGTTGCGACTAAGGATTTGTGCTAGGATGGTGGGTCCTATACAACCTAGCCAAAAAGTGACTATTGGAAGCACTGTAGCTGATTGGATGGTGATTTTTCCATTAAAGGGAGTAGGGGAGAGAATTTATGGAACATATCTTTGGAAATCTGCCGCCAAAAATGCATTAGTGACAAGGATTTGGAGGGAACGAACAAATTTGAATTCAAAATAAGCTATAAATATGGTATCCAGCTCCACATTCGAACACTTTGCTTCCTGAGAATTTGCCTTAAGTTGTTGCACTTCCCTTTATGTCAAGAGACGTGTTTTATGTCTGACAAGGACTGGAAAATAATTAAGGAACAAATTTCACAGCCAAGATTCGAAAAGTTAACTGATTGGCAGTGCAGAATATTCATCGAGAGAATGACTGCAACTTGACCTGAGAGGAAGCTAGCCCAACCTGTATCTACAAGGTTGCATACTACAACGCCTAGGTCTCCAAGGCCTAAGCCATCTGCTTCCATGACAGGAGATATGAAGCAGAAAGCATGGGTGCGGCAATTGTGGCGCAAAAATTTGACGAAGATTCGACATAATGGAGAGATGGACCAATCCAGGCAGCCGATGGAGCCCCTAAAATTAGATGAGGAGGTAATAGTTGGGGGAATTGAGGATATTGATGCAGAGGAGGTTGAGCTGATAACTCAGCTACCGCTGTATATACCACTAGAAAATCCACAACTAAAGTTCCAAAGGACTCGGATTCAACGAAGTTCATCATCTCCACACCTCTGCTACTAGAGAACATGCTAGTTGAGGGCAATTTGCTGGCCCGAATACCATACTTGAAAATGGAGGATTGGAGCTTGGGGGACCATGTGAAGTTCCCGCAGTTGAAGCCGAGAAAGTACCTAAAGAAGGTATACTATGAAGATTTGGATGTCACGTGGCTTGAACCGATGGCATGGGTTGCTGGATTTGGGTGCGTGGGGCTCCTAAATATGTTGTGGGTGCCGCATTTCAGTTACACCACTATTAACACAGTTTAAGTGTGTTAATTGTTGACGTTGGTGCATGCTAGGTGCCTCTGGTTTGGAGGGCCCATCTCAATCACTGACATGCTGATCCACAGAATAACCTTGTTGCCTTACGAAGGAGTGGACCCTATGGAGGCTTTCACGGGAAAGCCGTGGTAGAAGAAATTGGCAGATCAAATGAAGAGCGACTTCAAGCTATTGAAGAAGCCGTGCGAATATGCTATAAGTTCTATATCAGATGGCGCAGTGCAATTTGCAACACAAATATTGGCTGGCAAGATCATGAGGAAATGTCACGCTAATGAAGTGCCAGCGCCAGTAGTCTCTTTGGTTGCAGAGTGCGCCAAAGGAGTCCAATACAATTGGGCTCAGTACTTGTGTCATGAATTTTTGGAGGATGCTAGGGAGGCCTAGGATGAGGGCAAGGCATCCACTACGTGTGCTTGTTGTTGTTGATCGCATTGGTGGCCTAGAGGATGCCCGAAGAGAGTCAGTTCCCTCAGCAGGACTCAGATCTGCCTGAGGCCACAAAGTTCGCTTTGTTGTGGGCCACCAAATACCTCGAGTGTGTTATGAAGACAAATAATTTTTGGTTCTTATTTGAGTAAGAGCTGAGAATGGTGATTAACCAACGACCAAGGTTATCACCAAGTTTGCATGAACGAGACAATAATGTTGTCAATTTCAAAGCAAATTTTCATAGTCTGCACATCCATGCGAAGAAATATGCCAAAGGCATATGGCACAAGTTGCCATACTTAATCACCAAGGATGATATTTTGGAGGTTGTCAGTAAATCACCAAGTGACTAGCTGACCCCCTCTGATTTTGGCGCAGGAACTAATAAGGATGCTTAAGGTGAAGCAGTGCAGCCCACAGCCACGACAACAACGGCAACAAAAAAGAAGAAGGACACATAGAAGGCTTCTGCGAAAGAGAAGGTAGCAGTAAAAGAAAAGGCCGCACAACAGAAAGAAGCCGTTGCAAGGAAGAAAGTAGTAACCCAAGGAAGGGTCTCTTCCAAAGAGACCGATGCGCGAAAAGAAAAGACTGTCCCTATGTCGCAGGCCACTATTGACCTCGGTGAGTCATATACAAAGTGCACAAATGTGGAGGAAGAGACAGGGGGAGAAGAGGAAGGGGGTGTAGGCTTGGAGTTCCCCTTCATCGTCAAGAAGAGGAACAAGATAAGTTCTACAAGGTCGTGCAAGAAGCAGAAGTCAGAAAAATCAACGAGAGTGATACCTTTGGTCCTCACAGAGTGGGAGTTAGATGAAATCGGCAATGTGGTCCACGATGCCATGGAGAATCTTTAGGGATAGATCGAAGAACAATACCAACAAATGCTGGGTAAGGTGCAACAGGGCCTATGGGAATTGCAGGTCCAAACAGTTATTACTCAAGCGAGCTTGGGACAGGCGAGCCTGTAGCAAGTGAGCCCGAAACAAGCAAGTGGGTCGGTTGTAGTAGCAAAACTCACCACAGAACTCCACACAGTGCAATTGTTAGAGGGGTCCGTGCACGTCGATTCAGCAGAAGGCATGGCACACCTCTTACAAATGAAGGATTTGAGTCTGAATCTGGCACTGCTTCTCATTTAGACACTGCACGAGCTACATTAAGGGGTGTTAAATGAGCTTAGAATTCAGGAAAAATGCACACTACTGATCATCAATGAGGTTAAAACCAATAATCGGCAGATGTTCAAAGAAAAGGCGCAGACCCTCAAGGATAGGGAGGAAGTGATGGTGCGAAGTCAGTAGCTAGAAGCAGCAATAGCACAGGCCTATAGTGAGCTTCCTAATCTCTGGATTCCAGCAGAAATGGCCCCTATAGAGAATATTCAGAAGCTAGCTGCCGCAGTCAAGGAGTCAAAGGAGGAAATTGACAAAGTTAGATTTGAGCTGCAATTGTAAATCTCCAAGCTCCAACTCAAGCTGTAGCCAACCACTCCTCTAGAAGTCAGAGAGTAGCGTGAGGCTACTATTAAAGGAGAAATGGATACTTAGAAGCTGCAGTCAAAGGTTGTACTTAGTTGTTCGAACAAGCCATGGAATTATGGACCTCGTTGTAGGAGGATCCAACTCTATAGAAAATTGAAGCATATATCCGGGAGAAGCAGAGGGACAAGTATAGGAGTAGTACCCTGGTGCGCTATTTGTCAGATTACAGGAAAACACATGACAGACAATTGTCATTTGCTACAAAAGTTTGTGTAGACTCCCCAACAACTGTTCTGTAATTTCTATAAGTCTGTGGGTCATGATGAGCACAATTGTCAGAGTTATAAATTGATGATGGACAAAACACCAACATATAGAGTACAGATGGAGGCACGTCCTCAGGATCAAGGCGCAACTGCAACGTGTAGAAGATTTTAGGGATGAGGAAGAGGACGAGGAGGAGGAGCTGGAAGAGGTCGTGGCTAGATCATTTGTTACAATTGTGGAAAACTAGATCACTTTGCGTGAGATTGTCAGAATCCAATGCACCCCTCATCTTAATACTATCAATAGTTTGATCATGTCATAGAATATTGCCCTGTGCTCATCACGAAGATGCAAGAAAAGAAGACCCAAACTCAACAGCCTACCCAGAACATCCAGATGATGAGATATGAAGTGTGTGAAGAGGGTATGTTAGGTTCCTATACCAATAGGTGTCATATTTCATGATTGACTGTGGAAATGCCAAATATGATCATCCTTTCCATGCTGCAAAGGTTCCATATTTACCAAAATCAAGAAATTTGAAAAAATGAAAAGAGGGTATGCCCTAAAAGAATAATAAAAGGGAAAAAAGAATGAATTGGTCAAGAAAGAAAGAAAATGAACCCTAAAGAGAAGACCAGGAAAGTGTGCTAGTCAAAATGCCACTACTGTCGTATTTTTGCAAACAAGTTCAAATCATGCAATCAGTGACTTCTGTCGCACCTAATGGATGGCTCGATAGCTCAATCTTGGCCAGACCATGTTTAAATTCTTGTTTTAGCATTAGAGGATAAGATCTGTTCCAACAGTTCAAGCCTGGCAGGTCACTAGTTAGATAGAGAAGCAAAGGGAGCTCAATAGCTGAATCTGAGCCCCTGGAAGAGATAAGGGCAGACTTAGATTAGAGGGCAGTCAAAGGAAAAAGAGAAACAGGGTTTGCTAGTTCAAATGCACCCAATCAAAAGGAAGAAAAAATGTTAGGTATATTAGGCTGGGTAGGCAATTGGATGTTGCAGAAGCAAGTTTAAGATCATTTTTGTCTTTTTGAGTATGATTTATCTCATGGATATCACAGCTACCATGGCAAAGTGGCTGCAAAACAGTTGGAGCATGACTAATTTCCCCTCCCATTTCCCCAAGAACCCTTACTAACATCCCTTCAAGGACACTGAGATCTGCTCAGTGGTCCTAGCTCATTTCATTTTATGAGAAATACTAAGTGGAACTCTGGGTTCACTTAATCAAAACAAGCCACATTTCTTGTGTAAAAACAATCATTCCATTTCACTTTCATTTCCCTAAGAACCTAAGTTTTTACCTTATAAACTTAGCGTTTTCTATTCACAAAACCATATTAACATCCTAAATATATTATATAGCTCCCACATAATGTTTCCCCACCCCTGTTATACATAAAACCCATAAAAATCTCAAAATTTATAATATCCCAACCCCCGGATTAATATAGCCATATACTATAATGTTTCGGGAGTTATAGGTTCACTTGGAACCATATAACAACCCTCCCTGCACATACCGTGGGATTTAATTAACACTTGGTTAATTAAATAACCAACCCGAAAACCCAAAGTGCAATACACTGTAATACTCTGCAAAACCTTACAAAACAATGAAATAATACGGCAGGTCCCCGGCCCGTACCTCCCTGCCAACTCCCCGTCCCGTCAACCGTCGGATCCGATCCCCCAGATCGGACGGCTCACATCCATATCAGAACCCCTCCAATGTCTGACAAATAGCACGCGATAAAAAGCGGTTTTCCCATTGTACTGTGGGACACGTGTTGCTCCCGCAGTTTATCGTGTCCGTTTGGTCGAAAACCACCGCTGTACATAAAGTGGTGCGATAAAACCATAAACCGCATCCCGTTTCCCGCTGCTCACATTGTCACCTGCGTCAGCGCCCACGTCAGCTGCCACCTCGTCACCGTTCTATCCGCTGTATCTGCCATGTTAGTGCCAAGTCACCTTCAGTACCCCCCGCTACCCGACAAACATGACGTCATGCTGACGTCACCCAACCAAAGCGCACCAAAAACCCGCCAAAATCAAAATTTTGTTAAAAAGTTGTTTTAACGTTGTTTTTGTCCATTTCTCTTCGTTTGTTTTGCACGAGCTTTGCATGGTCATTTACGTTCAAAACAGTATTTTTGCTGCACAGTCCGCCACCCAGCGGAATTCACTCCGCAGCTTGGCCCCTCAGCTTAGCCTTCTACCTGCATTTCGCACCAGGCGCCCATAAAACAGGTATTTGCCCAAAATTCACTCATAAACCTCGTTTTTTCCAAGTTTTTTTGTGAAAATTGCCCGCAGAACCAAAATTCGACTCAAAATCATAGTGCTGCCTCTACACCTCTGCATTAATATCACTGTTTCACCCGTTTTTCAAAGAAAACCTGTAAACTGTCTTTCCCTCTACAAATTCGCCCATCGAGCTAAAATTAAGCTTATTTCTGCCTGCAATTGCCGCAGAAAAGCCCACAGTCTGTCATCTTACCACATTGTTGCTGCAAAAGCCCTAATTACAAGTGAAAAAAGGCATAATTTTTTTTTGAAAATGGAGGCTCCAGTGGCCTTGAATGTTGCCCCCTTAAATGCACCACATAAGGAATTGGAATGGATACCCCTTGCTGACAGGGATTTCCAAATTAAGGATATGATGGGTTACAAGCCTCACCTGCAAGCCTTTTGTGAAATTAGAAATAGCTACAGAAGCAACACTAATGTCTTGGGAATTTGGGAATCCAACATGCCTATCTATTACCTCCCTTCGGTGAATGTGCTCCCTAATTTCATCCATTTATGCTGTGCAAATCATGAACCCACACAAAGAACAGTTATGGCTCCATCCGGGGCTATACTCTTCTATATTACTCCTCAATCCATAAATGAGATGCTGAACTTTAAGCCGACTCAGCCTCTGGCTCCTCTCACCATGCAAGTCTTTCTTGACCAAGGTGCCAAACTGTCAAGTTCAGAGATAACCAGAATCACTCAGTTATTCATGAAACCAAATTGCTAGCCCCAGCAACCTCCTCCTTATCTCCATTCTTGGTTCAATGAGGTAGGGAGACTCATTGTAGACATGATATCCTACATTTTAGGATTCAAAACCAGTGAGTTTGTTGATGAAACTGTTTTAGTATTGATGTCCATATTCACTCAAGGACAGCCCCCTGTTGTCAAGTATGATTATGCCACCTTCATTGCAAATAAAATCCATGAGCAATTCATGAACTTGGACAGAGAAAGAGTGTTCAAATACACATCCTACATATATCATTTGCTGTTGTACTATCAACCTGATAGCTTCCAAATTCCTCTTAGAAGATTGGACCTCAAAGGAGAAAGGAGGTCTGTAATTTTTTGGACCTCAGTATTCCATGAAGTCCACAACTCCCCTTATACATATTGTGAGTTCATTGACCTATTCATATATCCAGCCACTTCTTTGTTGATGACAACTCCTCTTGCCAGGCTCTCTGCTGAAATGCAGAAAATTCTACATCTCTCAAAGGAATACAGTATTGGTGACTGGTATTTTTACCAAAATCACACAGTGATTAGGATTTATGGCTGTGAATTATCCCCCTACAAGCTACCAAAGTATGTCCCTATGAGACTCTTTGCCCTAGAATACTTCCGGAAATTTAGTAGTTCAGATTTGACTCATTTCTATGGTGCTAGGAAAAAGGCACAACTCAAGATAAGAAATCAATTGGGCCCTTTTATATTTAATAAGAGGGAAGAAGCCTGGGAAGAAGTAGATAAGATTTTAAGGGATCAACTTATGCTGAAACAAAGTTTTCATTGGTCACCATTTGACCATGAACATTTCATAAGTTTTAGAAGAGTCAAAAACAAGCTTACAGGATATGTTCACCACAAAATCCCTGAAATTCAACAATATGCTAATCAACAAGAATGGGTAGAAGGCACATTAGTTGAAGAGATTACTGAAGAGGACAAATTAGAAAAAGAAATGAAAGGGTTGGAAAAAACACTTGACCTAGACTCTTTTGGATAGGTCCCTTTCATATTGCCTCAACACATTGGAGTGGGCACATCATCTGCCACAACTTCAAAACAACCTGCCCAAGAGAGTACTCCACCTGTAGGGACATCCAAAGGCAAAGAAGTACAACATTTAGAACAACAAGATATAATGGCAGACCAGCCAGATACAGCAAAGGAGCAAAGCCAAGGGCAAGGTCCTTAAACACAAACAAAGGCACCTGAAATCCCAGTGTTACAAACTCCTCTCAAAGAGGAAAGAGCCAAGAAAAGAGACAGGCAGGAAGACACACCTTTAAGTGGATCGGAAAAATAGCAAGGGGAAAAGAGGAAAAGGTTAAATCCTTACTCTGAAGAGGAATTAGCGGAGGAAACAGTAGGCAACCTGAGAGGTGAGGAAAGAACCGAACAACAGATCCCTCCAATTTTGTAAACATCAGCTAGCTCATATCAACAAGAGCTAGTGGGGTAGCATGGTGAAGAGGTCACATCCACTAGGCCACAAAGCAAACAATAGAGCAAGTAGTATCGGATATCAAGAAAGCCTTTACTGAAATAAAGGCTAGAAATGACCCAATAAGAATCCAACTTTACAATCAGTAGCTGAGAACAACCCCCACAAATCAACAAAGACTGATGGCAGCCTATGATATTCAAGCAGGGAAAACGACTCTTAGTCACTTCAGGCCCACAATGCAGCAGCCACAGTCAGTTGCTGATTATATTAGGACCAATCTAGAAGTTCTCTCTAAAGACATCCACCCAATGGACCTGATTGAATTACATAAACAAACCGGAGAAATGGTGTACTCCACCTTAGCAGACAAGGCATTATTAGCCCACAAATTGCAAAATTCATTGCACAATACCTCTGCCCAATTAGAATTGGAAAAGGCCTCCTCATTAGCCAAGGATAACAGGATCAAATCCTTGGAGGAAATTATTATTGAGCTAGGACATGATCCCAAGGATTCTAAGGGCATACAGGCCTTAATAAAAAAGAAAGAAGAAGATATTGCAGCACTTAGGAAGCAGCTCAAGCTGCCAATTACAATGCACCCTTAAACCACAGAAGTTGCACAACAGAAAGAAGAAGAGGACGTGGTGAGTTTGCTGATGAGGATGAATGAAATACTGGCAGAAACAAAGAAGGCATTGGAGGAAGCACTACAAGGAAAACAGGGAGAGTTGGCCTCTCATCCATCTGAAACAGCTCCAACAAGCACAACAATTCCTCCTACAACTACAACAGCGGTCTCTCCCGCTGTCCCAGAATCAACAGCAGGCACCTCAGCTTCAGCAACAATCAACAACAACAGTAGCGCCAAACACCAGCCTGAGCATGGAAGAGATGATGAAGGAAATAAAGGCTTTAGAACTCCACATGGCAGAGCTAAAGGAAGCCAAAGAAGAACTAGCCAAGTTGGAGGTTAGCTATGATAAATCAAAAATCATTGTGGCTGAGAAAACAAGAGAAGTAAAGGCCCTGGAAAATAAGGTAAAATCCTTGGAGAAAGATCTTACTCTTCACAAAACTCCGGCAGAAATAAAAACAATTTTGTGGACCAAAATTGGCGAGTCCATCACTGATCAATGGACATCAATACAGACTATTCATGACCAAATTGAATTGATAGAGATAACTCAAGTTGAGATTCAAAAGGCCAGAGCATTATTAGCAAACAAGCCCGAATAGGCCAATAGACTAATTCATTTTTTGAATACTCATACCAGAGAGCAGCTAGCAGCTCTAGATATTCAGGACAGAACAGGTACAATTTTGACAGTGAAAAAGGTGCTGACCATGAGCAATTTTGTACAAAATCTGGAAAGAAAGTGCCAAGAAATGCAGACAGAAATAAATTCCTTTACAGAAAAGTTTGCAGTCTTTCAAAGCAAAGGGTTACCCAGCTTATTGACCAACAATCAGAGACTATTGACACATGAACAGTATGCTCACAGGGTAAATACCTATGTTACCAATCAGATTACAGCATCATCAAGCATTTCAGAAGACATAGTACCCCCCTTGGGGCAGAGCTTATATGAAAAATTGGAAAATCTGTTCTTTATCGAGCATGAAATAACACATCTGTTTGAAGTCCAGCCCAATTACTACAGGTATACTGAAGCTGATGAAGCACTAATAAAACTACAAAGGCACTAGCTACCAACAGAACAATGGTGGCAGGGCATGTTAGAGGTTTTAACAAGGTAGTTTTATTCTCTTTTGATCATCTGCATTAAAGAAAATTCCAATATACGGGCCACCTATCAGAAAACAAAAATAACAAAGGAAGGAATTCACGCTAGAATGCGTTAAGGCAGAATCAGGCATATAGGATAGGGCTGTGACAGCAACTCAGGAACGCAAATCAAAGAGATAGCTACCAGCCAACTTATTGAGTCAAAAATTCAAGCATAAAAGACCACCTAAAGCAGCCAGTATAGTGAAGTTACTCCTACATTCATTGCGTTCTGTTTTCAATGTTATTTATTGCCTTTGAAGAAGTAGATGGATAAATTTATTGCCTGATATTTTCCCTATGAGATATTTTATAAACTCTTTTTATATATATACCTCCCCTAGAGATGTATTGGGGGTTGGTTGATGAATATCATTCTGGACCTGCGCTGTAAATTTCGAGAACTCTTCAGAATAAAGACTGCTGGAATGCTTTGCTGATAAATTTGCTGGTTGTGGAATTAACGGCTGAAGAATATGTTGCAGAATTCTCGTGTTACCTCATGGATCAATAAGTCTTTTAACTCTTGTTTTATTGTTCTTGTGTTTATATATCATCTAAATATCATGTTCTAATTGCAGAAAAAAGAATAATCTAGAATTTACTTGACTGTACTCTGTGTTCAATTCCTGTCAATTTTTATGTTTTCTTCAGGACTAGCATAGGTTGGAGTTCTTGACTGCTCCTGTCTCCCTGGTTCTTACACTCTAAATATAATTAAGGAGTTCTTAATTGCTCCTTGGTAATATTTATTCATTTTCTCTCTGTTAGCATAATGAAAGATTCTCAATTGCTTTTCATTCCCTGACTTCATTTCATCTTATTCCAGTTTGAAAATTGTTATATGTTTAATTATCTTGCTCTGTAGTTCCTCCTTTGCCAAAGAAACCATACCCAGAGGTTTATTTTCATTGACTCCATTAACCCAATGGTTTGAAATTCTCTTATACTGCAGCCCTGTTCTATTGAATGTCATCTTCCAAACACCAAACAAAAACTTGTGCCTCATAACTAGCCTAACATATAGCAAAACAAAGCTAAATCATACAGAGAGAGCCCTCTCTGGTTGCAGATTGGCTAGAATCTGCAGCTAAAATATTGGTTAGTGGTTACCTCGGCCATATTCCCTCCTTAGAATTTTCCTGGGGAACAACCTGAGTGATAACATCATTGGCGACTCCACTGGGGAACTGAATGACTGTTTGTTACTGTTGTCTATTTTCTAAAGCTACAGATGGAGCCTAAAGTTAGCCAGGTAGCCTTTGAAACTGTTTTTGCTGTGCATTTACAGGAGTAAACAAAAGCTGCTTCAGTCAATCTCAGTCTAGCATTAGGCTTTATACAGCTGTCTCAAAATTTCGATCAGTTTCCTGTTGTTTTTAAAACATCTTTAGGAAAATCCAAGACTTTTACGATTCATATTTTCCTAGAAAAATATTGTCAAAAACAGTTTCCTTTAAACATTCCCAGAAAATACCAAAAATAGATTTAGAAGCTGGCTCCAAAGAAGAAAGTGCGTTATACCAAATCAAATCCTGATCCTAACCCTCCAGCTATTTTTGAAAATCCTAACTTGATCTCTAAGAACCTTAGAATACAAGAAAGTCTAGAAAATCCTGCTGATTTAAATCTTGATATACTTCAGCAAGATTTGACCCAATCTCCTCCTGGAAAAGCAGTAGTCCTCTCTACTGTGGCTGCAGCTTCTCGTAGTTCACCATCATCACTTCAAAGCACCTCTTCCACTCCTCCATCCACTCCGTTTATCTCAGCTATTATCCCTGTGCTTCCAGCTGTCCCGTTTATATCTATAAATATGGCAAACCGATATGCCCCTCTGCAGTTGCCTGCAAATCCAGGGGTTATGCCACAGGATTATCAAAGAAAAATTACATATTTTGATGGTACTGGCTCCTACACAGCCCAACAACATACTAAGAAAATGATGGATTACTTTGAAAACTATGAAATTGATGATAACGATGTCAGAATGAAAATTTTTGTCCAAAGCTTAACCGGTGATGTAAGGACCTGGTTTAGAGCACTTGCTACAAACACAATTGCTGATCTAGATGCCTTGTACCAAATTTTTTTGAATATATGGGAAAATAAGAAGGACCCATTGCATATCCTATCAGAGTATGACAGTTTAAAAAGAGGCCCACAAGAAACTGTCCAAGACTATTGTGCTAGATTCAAGAACGTATACAATGCTATCCCTCAAAACCTTAGACCTCCACCTGACTTGGCCTTGATCAAATTCCCTAATGGTTTTGACTCTGACATGGCATATCAGCTAAGGGAAAGAGCTCCTACCATCTTAGAAGACATGCAGAGAATAGCTGTTAGTGTAGAGGAAAATCTGATCTCTAAGAGAGCTCGAGCTAGAGCTGAAAGAAGGACTACTTTCAAAGAAGAGCCTTCTGCATTTGAGCAAAAATTAGATGCAATCATCAAAGACATGGATAGACTGGGTGATAGAGTGGAAACCATTGAAAGAAAATCCTCTTAGGAAGGTCAACCAAGTAACACCACTAGAAATGCAAACTTTAGAAAAAACCAAAATCCTAACATCGGCAAGGCTGGCCCTGATCAGAATATTAGACCTACATTTCAAGAGAACTATGCCAAAGCCTCCACCTCTAGTGAGCCAATAGAGGATGCTCAAATCAACCTAATGGGTCTAAATAGTGAACAACAAATCTTCTTAACACAAGATGACCAAGAAGCTCATAATTTCAACCAATTTCAAACTAAATCCGGAGAATCATTTGATTTCAGAGAGGGATATGATGCAGCTGTCTATGAGGTTCATAAACAAAACAAATTGAGAAGCAGAATGGTAGATGTGCCTGAACCTAGCAAGCTGAAAGATACCAAGCAGCCTAAGAAAGCAAAGGATAAAACTGCCCTGACAGAGCTCCCTGCTAAAATAGACCTCAATCCAAAAGAACCCACGGTTGAGGACATAACAGACTAGCAACCCTCAAAAAATCAGCCATCCACCTCCTTTCCTCCAAAAGAAAATGTAAATAGCTCTCCTGAAAATAATGTCAAAGCAGATCCAATCCCAAACAATAATTCTGATAGAGAAAAAATCACTGAAAACACACCAGAAAGGGAAAACCTTGCTGCCCGGAATACAAAAATTCAAGCGGAAAAACCTTTCAACCTAGAAACAGAAATTGGAAAGTTAAAAATAGCCATTCCACTGTCCGAATTGGCTAAACATGAGGTTTATAGGGAACAAATCAGCAGGTCACTTCAAATATCAGAGAATAGAGATGCAGTCAATGTTTTAGATGACCAACCAGAGTTGATTTTTGGTCCTGAGGTAAATGGTAAAACAATAGATGGAGGAGTCCCTCCATTCTGTGTAAGCTTAAACGTTCATGCCAAGGTACTACACAATGTAATGTTTGATTTGGGAGCCTCCCATAATCTGATGCCTAAATCTGTGATGGAAAGATTGGACCTAGATATTACTAGGCCATATAAAGACTTATTTTCATTTGAATCCAGCTAGGTTAGGTGTCTAGGCCTAATCAAAGATTTGTGTGTATCTCTAGTACAATACCCTGCTAAGACAATTTTGATGGATGTGGTGGTAGCTGATATCCCACCTAAATATGGAATGCTTTTATCCAGATCTTGGGGTGAAAAACTCTATGGATCTTTACAGCTAGACATGTCTTATGCCACCATTTCAGTCTTTGGCCAGCCAAAGAGATTGTACCAGGAAACATTGATGAAATATGTGGTCAAAAGTCAAGAGAAACCCCAAAACTTTCCCATTTATTCCGTGCATTCAGATATGGATTCGTTTATCTTATACAATGCTGAGATGTGTCCCAAAACTGATGCCAAGTTGCTAGAATTAGTACAAGCAAGAAGCATCAATGAAGAATCTACTACTCAAGATCAAAAAATTGTTGAAATGATTGATGCAACAAACAAAAAAGTCAAGCCATATGAGTTACAAAATCCAAATCTTCCCACTCAGCAAGTTTTCGAAACTCCTAAGGCTACTTACAACCAAGAATTCTTATGGTACTTAGAGTTTGATGGGTCAGTGAATAAATTGGGAGCAGGGGCAGGGATTTGGATACACAACATGCAAAATGACCATGCTCAAGGCCATGCATATAGGCTAAATTTTAGATGTACAAACAATATGGCTGAATATGAAGCCCTTTTGCTAGGACTCAAACTGATTAGAAGTCTAGGGGCAGCTAAAGTTTCAATTCTAGGGGACTCAGATTTGATTATCCCACAGATAAAAGGAAACTTTGTTACAAATGACCTTAGGCTGAGAGTTTATAGAGGGGCAACGATTGAAATACTCAACACCTTCTTAGAATCACAACTCACCAAAATTCCAAGAAATCATAATTTACATGCTCACAGTTTGGCAACATTTGCCAACACTTGCAAGCTGCCATTTGAGCTTAATCACCACTTCACTGCAGAAATTAAACACAGACCTGCTATTCCAGATAATGTCAAAAATTGGCAAGTGTTTGAAAATGACACACAAATTAATAATTTCTTGACTTTGAAAGATGAATTTTCAAGTACAAACATAGACACAATCACCATTTGTGAAGAACAACAAATAGACAAAATTTAGAAAAATATATCAGCTGAAACAACAAATCACATTTTGCATCCAACAAAATTTACCAGCAAAAACTTAAAACAACTGAAACAAATGGATCTTGATGAAATTACTGAGGGAGAAGCTGAAGTAATTGATTTAAAAGATAACTTTTTACCCACAGGCCTGACTCCTTTGGATGATATATTTGATTCAAATGATATTCCAAGAAAACCAAAAATGCAGCCTTTGAATGCATAAATTGAGGACTGTAATATAGGAACTGCAGAAGACCCTAATATGGTGAAATTGTCCAAAGCCTTGCCTCCCGATAAAAAACTAAAATACATTGAGCTGTTTAAAGAATTCCAAGATGTTTTTGCATGGAGCTATGAGGACCTCAAGTCCTATGATACTTCGGTCATCCAACACACAATACCTTTAAAAGAAAATCAAAAACCTTTTAAACAAAAAATTAGAAGGGTTAATCCAGTCCTCCTTCCTCTCATTGAGAAAGAGGTCAAAAGAATGTACCAAGCTGGAATAAATGCTCCTATTAGATTTTCAGAATGGATTTCAAATCTAGTGCCCACTAGAAAGAAGACGGGAGAGATAAGACTGTGTGTTGACTTAAGAAATCTGAATAAAGTTTCTCTCAAAGACAACTACCCATTACCAAAGATGGATCACATTTTACAAAGGGTAGTAGGGGCCTCTAGGATCTCACTGTTAGATGGATTCTCAAGATTTAATCAGATCCTAGTTCACCCGGATGATCAAGACAAAACTGCCTTTACAACACCTTGGGGAACCTTAAAATATGTCAAAATGCGTTTTGGACTTAAGAATGCAGGGGCCACATTTCAGCGAGTAATGGACATAGCCTTTGCAAAGGAGATTCATGATTTTTTAGTCATATATCTTGATGACCTCACTGTTTTTTCCAAATCAGATCAAGAACATTTAGAACATCTCAGACAAGTGTTCCTAATTTTCAGAAAATATGGCATATCATTGAACCCAAAGAAATCATTGTTTGGCCTAGAAGAAGGGAAACTCTTAGGTCACATAATCTCAAAAGATGGAATTAGAATTGGCCTGGACAGAATACAAGCTATCCTCCAAGTGCCTCACCCAAGAAATATCAAAGAATTGCAAGCTTTTCTAGGAAAGATCAATTTCCTAAGAAGATTCATACCCAACTTGGCTGAACTAATAAGATTATTGAATAATATGCTGAAGAAAGATTCCAAAGTCAAATGGACAATAGAAGCTAAGCAAGCCTTTGAGGAAATCAAAATAGCTTTAATCAAAACACTGGTCCTCACGAGCCCAAAGTTTGATAGAGACTTTATAATCTTTTCCTTTGCATCTGAGCATACTATTGCTGTTGTTCTATTACAAAAAGATGATCAAGGATGTGAGAAGCCTATTGCTTTCTTCAGCAAAGCACTTGGAGATGCACCACTTAAATATCAAATCATGGAAAAACAAGCTTATGCCCTTGTAAAGGCCATCAAGGATTTCAGAGTTTACATACTATACTCTCATGTAATAGCCTATGTCCCAAATGTTGTAGTCAAAGACATTCTTACTCAAGAAGGACTAGAAGGTAAAAGAGGCAAATGGATAGCTAATATTTTGGAATATGACTTTGAAATCAAACCAAAAAATTTGATAAAAGGACAAGGTTTAGCTAAACTGATGACTGAAACCAATTTTCAAGCCCTTGACATCAATGAACTGGATAACGAATAGGAGATGGCGACTCCACAGATTAATCAATCCTTTTTACAATCACCTTGGTATGCTGATATAATTTATGTATTGTTAAACCTGCAAGCTCCTATAGGGTTATCCAGAACTGAAAAGAGATTCTTGAAAATGAAAGCTTCAAAGTTTTGTATTCTAGACAATGTTTTATTTTGGAAAAATCATGAAGGTATTTTGCTGAATTGCCTAACATAGGATGAAACTGACAAAGTACTCAAGGAATTTCATGCAGGGGACTGTAGTGGACATTTGTATTGGAAATCAACAGCTGATAAAATTCTAAGAGCTGGATTTTATTGGCCCTCCCTGTTTGCTGATGTAAAGAAATTTTTAATTTCTTGCCATAAATGTCAAATCTTTGAAGGCAAGAGAAAGCTTTTACCTTTACCCCTGAAACCCATTTTCACTGAGAGACCATTTCAACAATGGGGTTTAGATTTCATTGGAGAAATTCACCCTTCCTCCTCTGGCCAGCATAAGTGGATTTTAACTGCCACAGATTACTTCACCAAGGGGATAGAAGCCATCCCTTGTAGGCAAGCCAATGACTCAATCATCATGTAATTCCTAGAAACCAATAACCTATCTAGATTTGGCTGTCCGGAAAAGATCATAATAGACAATGCTGCTGCCTTTAAATCCAAAAGAATGATCAATTTTTGTCACAAGTGCCACATTACCTTAGGCCATCCACAGCCTATTACCCTCAAGGTAATGGTTTAGCAGAATCATCTAATAAAAGCTTGATCAACATCATAAAGAAAGTATTGGAGGAAAACAAGAAGAATTGGCACAAAAAGCTTGTTAATGCACTGTGGGCAGACAGGTTAACTACAAAAAGATCTATTGGAACAAGCCCATATGAGTTGGTTTATGGCATGGAGGTTGTATTCCCTTCATCTCTGGGAATCCCTGCGATAAAATTGCTGCAAGAAATACAAGCAGAACCCAATGATATCCAAAGAAGAATCAATCAAATAATTCACTTGCAGCAGACTAGAGAAGAAGTGTATCAGAGAACTCAGATTCTACAAGAGAAACTTAAAAAGATTTTTGATAAAAGGACAAAGGCAGAAGACTTCTTCATAGGAGACAAAGTGTTGAAATGGGATTCAAGAAGGGAAGACAAAGGAAAACATGGCAAATTTGATTTCCTATGGAAAGCACCTTTTGTCATTCAAGCTGTACATGGAAACAAAACCTATTTTTTGAGAAGTTTGGATGGTACAGAAGCAGAGAATGGGCCAGTCAATGGGCGAATGCTCAAGAATTATTTAGATCCACTTTGTTAATATATCAGGATTGTATTCTGTACATAATAGTGTCTATTTTCAGCAGTTTATTACAGCAGTAAGATAGGGAATAAGATGCAGCAAATTTTGAGGAAAAAAGGCAAAGAATAGTGCCACCTTTTTGTATTATATTTTGAGTTCATCAGAAGAAGAGAAGAAGAAGACTTGGGAGCTAAAATCTGATGGAAAATGCTCAGACAAACTGTCAAAAACAGAGCTGTAATTGATCAAATCAGCTCATAAGATAAGCATGTATGTCATAGAGATACAGTTTTGTTTGTTTACAACAGAAGGAAATTTCAGATTGCAGCAAGAATTGAATATAAGGCCATATGACCTTCTGTTCTTGGCTTTTCATCTGGAAAATCCATCCCCAAGTGGAGCCACTATTAGGTTCCTATACCAATAGGTGTCATATTTCATGATTGACTATGGAAATGCCAAATATGATCATCCTTTCCATGCTCCAAAGGTTCCATATTTCCCAAAAATCAAAAAAATTGAAAAAATGAAAAGAGGGTATGCCCTAAAAGAATAATCAAAGGGAAAAAAGAATGAATTGGTCAAGAAAGAAAGAAAATGAACCCCAAAGAGAAGACCAGGAAAGTGTGCTAGTCAAAATGCCACTACTGTCCTATTTTTTGCAAACAGGTTCAAATCATTCAATCAGTGACTTCTGTCACACCTAATGGATGGCTCAATAGCTCAATCTTGGCTAGATCATGTTTAAATTTCTTGTTTTAGCATTAGAGAATAAGATCTGTTCCAACAGTTCAAGCTTGGCAGATCACTAGTTAGATAGAGAAGCAAAGGGAGCTCAACAGCTAAATCTGAGCCCCTGGAAGAGATAAGGGCAGACTTAGATAGGAGGGCAGTCAAAGGAAAAGGAGAAACAGGGTTTGCTAGTTCAAATGCACCCAACCAAAAGGAAGAAAAAATGTTAGGTGTATTAGGCTGGGTAGGCAGTTGGATGTTGCAGAAGTAAGTTTAAGATCAGTTTTGTCTTTTTGAGTATGATTTATCTCATTGATATCACAGCTACCATGGAAAAGTGGCTGCAAAACAGTAGGAGCATGACTAATTTCCCCTCCCATTTCCCCAAGAACCCTTACTAACATCCCTTCAAGGACACTGAGATCTTCTCAGTGGTCCTAGCTCATTTCATTTTATGAGAAATACTAAGTGGAACTCTGGGTTCACTTAATCAAAACAAGCCACATTTCTTGTGTAAAAATAATCATTCCATTTCACTTTCATTTCCCTAAGAACCTAAGTTTTTACCTTATAAACTTAGCGTTTTCTATTCACAAAACCATATTAACATCCTAAATATATTATATAGCTCCCACATAATGTTTCTCCACCCCTGTTATACATAAAACCCATAAAAATCCCAAACTTTATAATATCCCAACCACCGGCTTAATATAGCCATATACTATAATGTTTCGGGAGTTATAGGTTCACTTGGAACCGTATAACAACCCTCCCCGCGCATACATACCGTGGGATTTAATTAACACTTGGTTAATTAAATAACCAACCCGAAAACCCAAAGTTGCAATACACTGTAATACTCCGCAAAACCTTACAAAACAAGGAAATAATATGGCGGGCCCACGTGCTGTACCTCCCCGCCAACTCCCCGTCCCGTCAACCGTCGGATCTGATCCACCAGATTGGACGGCTCACATCCATATCAGAACCCCTCCAATGTCTGACAAATAGCGCATGATAAAAAGCGGTTTTCCCACCGTACTTTGGGACGCGTGTCGCTCCCACAGTTTATCACGTCCCTTTGGCCAAAAGCCGCAGCCGTACATAAAGCGGTGCAATAAAACCATAAACTGCCTCTCGTTTCCCGCTGTTGACATTGTCACCCGCGTCAGCGCCCACATCAGTGCCCATGTCAACTTCCGCCGTGTCCGCCACGTTAGCGCCAAGTCACCTTCTGTACCCCCCACTACCCGACAAACATGATGTCATGCTGACGTCACCCGACCAAAGCGCGCCAAAAACCCGCCAAAATCAAAATTTTATTAACAAGTCGTTTTAATGTTGCTTTTGTCCATTTCTCTTTGTTTTTTTTGCGCGAGCTTTGCATGGTCATTTACGTTCAAAACACTATTTTTGTTGCACAGTTCGCCACCCAAGGGAATTCACTCCGTAGCTCGGCCCCTCAGCTCAGCCTTCTACCTGCATTTCACACCAAGCACCCATAAAACAGGTATTTACCCAAAATTCACTCATAGACCCTGTTTTTTCCAAGTTTTTTTGTGAAAATTTCCCACAGAACCAAAATTCGACTCAAAATCACAGTGCTGCCTCTACACCTCTTCATTAATATCACTGTTTCACCCGTTTTTTCAAAGAAAACATGTAAACTGTCTTTCCCTCTGCAAATTCGCCCATCGAGCTGAAATTAAGCTTATTTTCACCTGCAATTGCCGCAGAAAATCCCACAGTCTGTCATCTTACCACACTGTTGCTGTAAAAGCCCTAATTACAAGTGCAAAAAGTCATAATTTTTTTTTTTTAAATGGAGGCTCCAGTGGCCTTGAATATTGCCCCCTTAAATGCACCACATAAGGAATTGGAATGGATACCCCTTGTTGACAGGGATTTCCAAATTAAGGATATGATGGGTTACAAGCCTCACTTGCAAGCCTTTTGTGAAATTAGAAATAGCTACAGAAGCAACACTGATGTCTTGGGAATTTGGGAATCCAACATGCCTATCTATTACTTCCCTTCAGTGAATGTGCTCCCTGATTTCATCCATTTATGCTGTGCAAATTATGAACCCACAAAAAGAGTAGTTATGGTTTCATATGGGGCTGTACTCTTCTATGTTAATCCTCAATCCATAAATGAGATGCTGAACTTTAAGCCGACTCAGCCTCTAGCTCCTCTCACCATGAAAGTCTTGCTTGACCAAGGTGCCAAACTACCCAGTTCAGAGATAACCAGAATTTCTCAGTTATTCATGAAACCAAATTGCTAGCCCCGGCAGCCTCCTCCTTATCTCATTGTAGACATGATATCCTACATTTTAGGATTCAAAACCAGTGAGTTTTTTGATGAAACTGTTTTAGTATTGATGTCCATATTCACTCAAGGACAACCCCTACTGTCAAGTATGATTATGCCAACTTCATTGCAGATAAAATCCATGAGCAATTCATGAAATTGGACAGAGAAAGAGTGTTCAAATACACATTCTACATATATCATTTGCTGCTGTACTATCAAACTGATAGTTTCCAAATTCCTCTTAGAATATTGGACCTCAAAGGAGAAAGGATGTCTGTAATTTTCTGGACCTCATTATTCCATGAAGTCCACAACTCCCCTTATACATATTGTGAGTTCATTGACCTATTCATATATCCAGCCACTTCTTTATTGATTGCAACTCCTCCTGCCAGGCTCTCTGCTGAAATGCAAAAAATTCTACATATCTCAAAGGAATACAGTATTGGTGACTGGTATTTTTACCAAATCACACAGTGATCAGGATTTATGGCTGTGAATTATCCCCCTACAAGCTGCCAAAGTATGTCCCTATGAGACTCTTTGCCCTAGAATACTTCCGGCAATTTAGTAGTTCAGATTTGACTCATTTCTATGGTGCTAGGAAAAAGGCACAGCTCAAGATAAGAAATCAACTGGGTCGTTTTATCTTTAATAAGAGGGAAGAAGCCTGGGAAGAAGCAGATAAGATTTTAAGGGATCAACTTATGCTGAAACAAAGTTTTCATTGGTCACCATATGACCCTGAACATTTCATAAGTTTTAGAAGAGTAAAAAACAAGCTTACAGGATATGTTCACCACAAAATCCTGAAATTCAACAATATGCTAATCAACAAGAATGGGTAGAAGGCACATTAGTTGAAGAGATTACTGAAGAGGACAAATTAGAAAAATCAATGAAAGGGCTTGAAAAAACACTTGACCTAGACTCTTTTGGACAGGTCCCTTTCATATTGCTTCAACACATTGGAGCAGGCACATCATCTGCCACAACTTCACAACAACCTGCCCAAGAGAGTACTCCACTTGCAGGGACATCCAAAGGTAAATAAGTACAACATTCAGAACAACAAGATATAATGGCAGACCGGCTAGATACAACAAAGGAGCAAAGCCAAGGGCAAGGTCCTTCAACACAAACAAAGGTACCTGAAATCCCAGTGTTACAAACTCCTCTCAAGGAGGAAAGAGCCAAGAAAAGAGATAGGCAGGAAGACACACCTTTAAGTGGATCGACAGAATAGCAAGGGGAAAAGAGGCAAAGGTTAAATCCTTACTCTAAATAGGAATTGGCAGAGGAAACAGCAGGCAACCTGAGAGGTGAGGAAAGAACCGAACAACAGATCCCTCCAATTTTGGAAACATCAGCTCGCTCATATCAACAAGAGCTAGTGGGGCATCATGGTGAAGAGGTCACATCCACTAGGCCACAGAGCAAACAACAGAGCAAGCAAGGCTCAGATATCAAGAAAGCCTTTACTGAAATAAAGGCTAGAAATGACCCAATAAGAATCCAATTTTACAATCAGTTGTTGAGAACAGCCCCCACAAATCAACAAATACTGATGGTAGACTATGATATTCAAGAAGGGAAAATGACCCTTAGTCACTTCAGGTCCACAATGCAATAGCCACAGTCAGCTGCTGATTATATCAGGACCAATCTGGAAGTTCTCTCTAAAGACATCCACCCAATGGACCAGATTGAATTACATAAACAAACCGGAGAAATGGTGTACTCCACCTTAGCAGACAAGGCATTATTAGCCCACAAATTGTGGAATTCATTGCACAATACCTCTGCCCAATTAGAATTGGAAAAGGCATCCTCATTAGCCAAGGATAATAAGGTCAAATCCTTGGAGGAAATTATTATTGAGCTAGGACATGATCCCAAGGATCCTAAGGGCATACAGGCCTTAATAAAAAAGAAAGAAGAAGATATTGTAGCACTCAGGATGTAGCTCAAGCTGCCAATTATAATGCACCCTCAAACCACAGAAGTTGCACAGCAAAAAGAAGAAGAGGACATGGTGAGTTTGCTGATGAGGATGAATGAAAGACTGGCAGAAACAGAGAAGGCATTGGAGGAAGCACTACAAGGAAAACAGGGAGAGTTGGCCTCTCAGCCATCTGAAATAGCTCCAAAAAGCACAACAGTTCCTCCTACAACTACAGCAGTAGTCTCTCCTACTGTCCCAGAATCAACAGCAGGCACCTCAGCTTCAGCGACAATTACAACAACAACAACAATACCAGACACCACCCTGAGCATGGAAGAGATAATGAAGGAAATAAAGGCTTTAGAACTCCAAATGGCAGAGCTAAAGGAAGCCAAAGAAAAACTGGCCAAGTTGGAGGTTAGCTATGATAAATCAAAAGTCACTGTGGCTGAGAAAATAAGAGAAGTAAAAGCCCTAGAAAATAAGGTAAAATCCTTGGAGAAAGATCTTACTCTTCACAAAACTCTGGCAGAAATCAAAACAATTTTGTGGACCAAAATTGGCCAGTCCATCACTGATCAATGGACATCGATACAAACTATTCATGACCAAATTGATTTGATAGAGATAGCTCAAGTTGAGATTCAAAAGGCCAGAGAATTATTAGCAAACAAGCTCGAACAGGCCAATAGACTAATTCATTTTTTGAATACTCATACCAGAGAGCAGCTAGCATCTCTAGATATTCAGGACAGAATAGCTACAATTTTGACAGTGAAAAAGGTGCTGACCATGAGGAATTTTATACAAAATCTGGAAAGAAAGTGCAAAGAAATGCAGACAGAAATAAATTCCTTTACAGAAAAGTTTGCAGTCTTGCAGAGCAAAGGGTTACCCATCTTATTGACCAATAATCAGAGACTATTGACACATGAACAGTATGCTCACAGGGTAAATACCTATGTTACCAATCAGATTACAACATCATCAAGCATTTCAGAAGACATAGTACCCCCCTCTGGGAAGAGCTTATATGACAAATTGGAAAATCTGTTCTTTATCAAGCATGAAATAACACATCTGTTTGAAGTCCAACCCAATTACTACAGGTATACTGAAGCTGATGAAACACTAATAAAACTACAAAGGCACCAGCTACCAACAGACCAATGGTGGCCGGGCATGTTAGAGGTTTTACCAAGGTATTTTTATTCTCTTTTGATCATCTGCATTAAAGAAAATTCCAATATACGGGCCACCTATCGGAAAATGAAAATAACAAAGGAAGGAATTCATGCTAGAATGCGTTAAGGCAGAATCAGGCACAGAGGACAGGGCCGTGACAACAAATCAGGAACGCAAATCAAAGAGACAGCTACCAACTGACTTATTGAGTCAAAAAGTCAAGCATAACAGACCACCTAAGGCATCCAGTACAACGAAGTTACTCCTACATTCATTGCGCTCTGTTTTCAATGTTATTTATTGCCTTTGAAGAAGTAGATGGATAAATTTATTGCCTGATATTTTCCCTATGAGATATTTTATAAACTCTTTTTGTATATATACCTCCCCTAGAGATGTATTGGGGGTTGGTTGATGAATATCATCCTGGACCTACGCTGTAAATTTCGAGAACTCTTCAGAATAAAGACTGCAGGAATGCTTTGCTGATAAACTTGCTGGTTGTGGAATTAATGGCTGAAGAATATGTTGCAGAATTCTCGTGTTACCTCATGGATCAATAAGTCTTTTAACTCTTGTTTTACTGTTCCTGTGTTTATATATCATCTATATATCATGTTCTAATTGTAGAAAAAATAATAACCCATAATTTACTTGACTGTACTCTGTGTTCAATTCCTGTCAATTTTTATGTTTTCTTCAGGACTAGCATAGGTAGGAATTCTTGACTGCTCCTGTCTCCCTGGTTCTTACACTCTAAATATAATTAAGGAATTATTAATTTCTCTTTGTTAATATTTATCCATTTTCTCTCTGTTATCATAATGAAAGATTCTCAATTGCCTTTCATTCCCTGACTTCATTTCATCTTATTCCAGTTTGAAAATTGTTCTATGTTTAATTATCTTGCTCTGTAGTTCCTCCTTTTCCAAAGAAACCATACCCAGAGGTTTATTTTCATTGACTCCATTAACCCAATGGTTCGAACTTCTCTTATATTGCAACCCTGTTCTATTGAATGTCATCTTCCAAACACTAAACAAAAACTTGTGCGTCATAACTAGCCTAACATATAGCAAAACAAAGCTAAATCATACAGAGAGAGCCCTCTATGGTTGCAGATTGGCTAGAATCTGTAGCTAAAATATTGGTTAGTGGTTACCCTGGCTGTATTCCCTCCTTAGAATTTTCCTGGGGAACAACCTGAGTGATAACAGGGTCATAGTGTTAATATCATCACATGAAGTGGCATAGATATTGGGGAGGATAAAGGGAAGCTACCAGAAAACATATGGGTTTGTAAGGCTATTGATAAGGAGGCTCGATTCGATGTAAATCAAGTAAAGGAAACGTTTATGGAAGAAAAAAAGAGCTTTTTGGATGCAGGATCTTATACATCAAGGACTCAAAGTACGTGCATGAGAAAGCCTGAAGATGTCAGTACTGCACAGGAGGTAGACCCCTCATTATTAGCATCATTTTTACAAACCTGCATGAAGCTCCTAAGGGATAAGAAGGTAGTAGAGGGACTGCAAGAATTGATAGATAACTAAACTGGAAATAATAAGACACTGTCGGAACAACGTTGTACATAAGGTAGAAAAAAGTAAGAAAATGTCTGGTCACGAAATGAGATTGACTACACAGATTAGAGAATTCGAAATGGACCAAGTAATTCTTGATTTGGGGTCTGATGCAAATGTTCTGCTGAAGCAAACCTGGGAAAGAATGGGAATACGAGCACTATAGTGGTCCACGATCTAGTTGAGAATGGAGAATCAACAAAATATTATTCCTATGGGGTGCCTACATGGGGTGACTGTGGATATTGAAGGGGCATGCGCCATAGCCGACTTTGAAGTGATCGAAATAGTGGACGACAGTAACCCATACCCAGCGCTGCTTGGGATTGATTGGGAATTTCACATGAACGCAGTCATCAACCTTAAGAAGTGCAGTATGATATTTGAAAAGAGGGAACTAACGGATATTATTCCATTAGATCAAGCCAAGGGTGCACGGTATACTGAACCAGTTTGCGATAATGATGAGGAGGATAATATTGAGAAAATCTATAAGCTTACTGGGCAAGTTGAAGATTGGATCAACCCTACGGTGGATGAGCGGATTACGTGGGAGAAGGATAACTCCTGCAATTCAGATTCAGATGAGGAGCTTGAACACTGGAAAAATAGGTTGCATGGGGTATCGTTGGTGAGCTCCAGTATTGTAGCAATAATGCTACAACTCCTGGGGCTTCCTGTCTCTCATTTTATCAACCCGGTAGTTCGTACAAACTTGGAAGCGACAGTGCTATATGCACAAGTACTAGCTCTTGTCGCAGCTGTCACTTGGTCAGCTGGCACAAGCCCGCTAGGGCTCAAGCCAACTTCTATAGGCTCTCAGAAGAAGCTTGCTAATTGATGGATGAAAGCTAATCTCAAAGGAAAGCTACTTTACTTGACAAAAATGAACTGAAAGCAAATCGAAGCATGTAAACTTAGGAAACCCTAATTTAACTAGTCTAACCTCTACAATGCAAGAAATGTGAATGAAACTTCTACCAATGCTGCTGTTTCCTCTAATAAGTGCAAATGCATGGATCTAAACTACTTGCATCATGAAAGATATGTTTTTGTATTTTTCCTTTAAGTGAATGGAATGGTTGTGATCTTGTGCTAACTAGGGTTTGGTTGTGCAGATGGGATGGAGAAGGAAGGAAAGCGTGGGACAGGTTGGGGAGGCTAGGAGAGGTCCCTAGGGATCCTTAGCATCCATCCACAGAGGTTCCTCGCATTCAGATGCTCAGCAACCGAGAGAGTGGCCTCCTACAGGATGGCTGCAGGGGATCCTACAGGATACTCTGGTTTCTACAGGATGTCTACAAATGGCTACAGGATGACCTACCGTGAGTGTTTGGAGTGATGGAGGAGTAATGGAATGGTAGGAGGAGATGTGTAAGGTAGGAATAAGGCTGGTGATGGCTTCAGAAGTGGAAGAATAGGATAGGGAGTGAATGTAGGGAGTAGGTTGGAAGATAGAGGGTTAGGTCAATGAAAGGGCTAGAGAATGGAGGTACGTGAGGAGTGAAAGACTTTGGGAGATAACAGAGCGGAGCAGGGGTCGAAGATGTGTGTGCATGCGGGATCAAGATGGAGAATGAAGTAATGGAATGAGAGAAAGCAGTGTAAGTGAAACAAATGCTTATGACTGTCACCAAACCGAAAATGCATCAACCTAACTATCTGTGCTTATAAATTCAATGAACAGCAATCTAAACGCGAAGGAGAATGTGCATGAAGCTGTGGTAAAGGAGTGTGGTGCAGGTGTGAATCATGTGGAAGCATCTAACATAACGTGACTGTGTTTGCAGCAATCATGGAATCAAGAAATGCGTATTTTTGGTGGCTAGTCATGGACTTCACTCCAATCCCAGATGAGACGGCAGTGAGCCTTAACAACCTTTTTGTTGGAGCTCCAATCGATTATATCTATCCTCTGCTACACTAAGCAAGTGAAAACAAATTCATCATAAGCAACTCCTATCTAACTCATGAAAAAGACCAACTTAACAACCTGTAATTCGAATTGCATGTACAAATGAAAAGCTCAAAGTGCTGAAATGAAATGGAAACAACACTACAGCAGAGGGGATCTATGGCTCTCAGGTTGGGCCCTAACCTGAGAGCTATAGTCTCCTTAAGAAAACTCAGAACTAGATCAGAATCTGCCTTCTTTATTCATAATCTGATATCATGCCAAATTGGCTTACAAAAAGGAACAAAAACTGAGTTGTGCTCGAAAATTACAATAGCAAGACGAGAGTTTCAACAACCTATCTAAGGCTAAGGCCTCTATACTTATACAAAAACGATGATCCAACAAGTGTCCTTGATTTTAGGAGCTCGGCTGTCCAACTAGAGTTTAACTGCTGATCCTGTAGGACGGTCATAACTGTTGTTCCTGTAGAGCAGTTTATAACTGCTGTTCCTGTAGAACAGCTGGCTGCTTCTAAGCTCGGAGGGGAGATGGATTGGAGCTCGGAGTTCTTGGTGGGAATCACGAGGAATGTCCCCAAGACCGTGGACGTCCTCTCCTAAAAGTCAGCAGTGCCACCTCATTGTCTCCTTGTCTCCTTTTTCGTTGTCTTTTGCTCCCTTTTAATGCCAAAACCTGGGATCACAATGCATTAGTCACGTAGATAGAGTGCCTACCCTTCTTTCTACAAACAACATGAATAAACTAAGAAATGCATGCATAAGCAGTAAAAAATGAATGGTTTGAGCAAGTAGAATAGGCCAAAATGAGCCCAAATTGTACCAAAATTGGGGCTCATCATCACCCCCCAGCTGAACCATTTGCTCATCCTTGAGCAACCTTGCTCCTGCTCCTTGTCCTTGGCCGAGGACTCGGGACCGGAACGGGCTCTTTCTTTTCTGCTTTTGATGGCCCTGCCTTCTCTGCCCCTGGTGGTGACGAGGGTGATGCTTCCTTCCCTTTTTCTATTTCCTTGAGTCGGGCTTCGGAAGGCGACTGGCCTATCTTTCGTGTCCAGGAAGTTATTTTTGGGCTCCCCTTTTCGGGGGTAGCTGATGTTTTAGAGAGGGTCCCTGCACTGGGTGAAGTAGGGACATCCCCTGAAGTGGTTTGGCTGCTGGGTGGAGGCTGTGGCTTGCCCGCGGTCATCCTCTTGGTTCTCCTGGCTTCAAGTGGTAGAGGGGTCTCCCTCTCCCTTTTCTCTTTCGGTTTTGGAGGTGTGCTAAGGGCAGCCAGTGCCACTGCTACCTCCTTTTCGAGAATGCCAGCCTTCTCTTTCTTGCGTTTTGCTCTCTCGGAGCTCCTTGTAGAGGGCCCCTCCTTTTTAGATTTCGGGTTTCTTGTGGAAGACCCTGCTTTGCCCGCTTCCGGGCCTCCTGTAGAAGATTCTTTCTTTGTCTTCGGACTCTCTATAGGAGGCTGTTTCTCAATGACCTTCGGGCCTCTTGTAGAAGCCCCTCTTTCCAATCTCGGGCTTCTTGTAGAAGCCTGTGTCTCTGTCTTCGGGCTTCCTGTGGGTGCACTTTCGGGCTTCCTGTAGAAGCCTCTTTCTCCGTTTTTGGGCCTCCTGTAGAAGCCTATTCTCCAATGATTTTCGGGCTTCCTGTAGAAGCCTTGGTTGTTGCTCTTGGGCTTCCTGTAGAAGCCTGCTCCTTACTGATCTTCGGGCTTCCTATAGAAGCCTTTGTCTTTGTTTTGGGGCTTCCTGTAGAAGCCTGTTTTTGTGTTTTCGGGCTTCCTGTAGAAGCCTGTGTTTGAGTTTCCGGGCTTCCTGTAGAAGCCAGTTTTTGCATTCCTGCAGATGCAACTCTCACCACCTTTTCTTGCTTGGCTGCATGGATTTTGATTTTGGCTTTGACTGCAGGAGCTGACGAGGTGCTTGGGCTGGCAGGGACCACCTCAGTTTTGACTGCCCTGCTTTTCAACCTCTTTTCTCTTGCTGATAGGATGGGGGTGTCCTCTTTTGCTCTGTCATCCTTTCCCTCCTCCTTCTCCTTTCGTTCTTTCTTCTGTGTTGGAGTCGGGACCTTTTGGCTTTTCCCTTTCTTACTCTTGGCTACGGGCTCTTCTTCTTCACCGCTAGAGGACCCCATTTCTTCAAGCAACATTTTTATGTCCCCTTCTCTTGTTAAGTTCCTAAATGATTCCCATGCGAGGGGGACTTTATATGAGTGGAGAGCATCTTCCACAAGCAATTTTATCAACCCATGATGGGCTATCTGATCAGGGATTCCATCCTTGAGCTTTGTAGAGCACTCCATCAAGGACTGCTGTAAAAAGTAAGGAATGCTCAGCCTCTGTGCTGCAGGGAGGTCAATCTGGTGCCTTAGTTCATTGAGCAGCCTGAAGTGATATGCATATACGATGCTGTAACGACCCTCACAGGTGATATATTTCATAATTTGAAAACTGACTTCGTTCCATGGTGGCAACAGGCTTGCCCTTTTCACCCCATTTTTTTCCTCTGTGAATGATTCTTCAGGTGGGAAGAATTCCTTCTTTGCTTGCTGGCTCTGCTTCCGCTCTTCTTTATCCCACGGCAAACCCATGGGCAGTTTTGTGATTCGACTTATATGCTCTGGGGTGAGTTTGAGGCTTAGACCTCTGAAGGTTACTGTGGCCAGTGTCTGGGACTTAGGCTGCAGAGCCTGCAAGAATTCCTCAGCTACTTCATCATCGTAGCCCTGTAGCTTATCACAAAAAGGCATCCATTGTGCTCTAGTGAAGAGCTCAACCACTGCCGGGTTTCTCCTTAATGTATTTGAATCAGTGGGCTCTCGCCTGATAAACCCACCAGGCATGATGAACACAGTGGTTTTGACCAAAGGCGGTAGATACAAAGGAAATTCGGTCTTATAGACAGAGCATACAATGAATTCACAGACCACAGTCTAATTATACTGCTATCCTGTAGAAGCGATAGTATAGGCACGGCAATTCAATATTTTTTATGACCAGACTGTGAATAATGACCTTGCCACCTTTGAAAGCCAATTGCGGAAGGAGTTTCAGGGTTACCTCTTTTCTGCCACCTTTTCTTACGTGAAGACTTCACCTTCCTGTAGAGCTGCGTTCCTGTAGAAACTGCTTCCTGTAGGACTGCGTTCCTGTAGAAACTGTTCCTGTAGGAGCAGTGCGCAGGCTTCGGGGAGAATGGTAGTTGGACTGCGGTTGAGGTGCGCTTCACTGGTGTTCAGTCGGCCGAAAGCTTGGCGTATCAACATGCAGAGGTATTCAGAAGAGTTACTCAAGTTTTGAAGTGGAGGTGGATGGATATACGTGCACAATCTAGCCGATTAGATTTTGAATCGGCGCAGCTCGTGGCGCGGAGGGTGATTTGTCCCCGCCGGACCGTTGGGTGACGTCACCCATCATCCGCCTGCACATTCACTTGCTGCCGCATTCATTCCCACAGATCTGCCGCCGCCCTTTTCGGTTAAACTCGTTTCTCGGTTGACGGGACTGATCTTCACGTGCGTGCTGCGTGTTCCCTTTGTCGTGGCTGCCACCCATCATCTGACTATCCCTTCACTAGCCAACGTGGCCAGTCAACTGGCCTTACGGCCGCTCAACCATTCATTTCTACGCCATGCAAACAAATCAAAGTGATACTCATGCGATTTGATGGAAGGAAGGATTAGAACACTTACCTGCGCGCGTCTGCACATGATTTCCAGTTTTTGGACGACGGATCTACCTGCTGCATGTGGCTTACACAGTCTTGGAGGCTCGTGGTTACAGGATGCTGGTGCTGTAGTGGATGCTCTGGTTGCATGCGCCCGTGTGTTGTTTACAGATGGCTGGGCGATGAATGGTATCCACTCCTGCAGGTTTGACTGCTACAGGATTCCTGCGGGGTGCCTTGTGACAGTCTCACCTCCTTGGGTGCATGCCACTTGACAATGGAGATGACCTGCTAATCGCGCTCCCAAAGCTTCTGATGCTTGGCATGGACATGGTATGAGCTCTCGGTGTTCATTTTTCTCTGGCAACTGATTTTTCCACGAGAACTCATTGATCTGGTTTGCTGGTGCAGGGATCTTAGTTGCATGGTGACGAGGATGGTGGAGCAAGGTATCAGCGTCGTGCATGGGCCCAAAAGAGGCTTGCATGTGTCCACACCAACCCGTAGTCATCAGATCTGCTCATGAAACGCATTCTGGCTCGTTCTGAGCTTCTACAGGAAGTTTCCTGTAGAAGTACAGAGCTTCCTGTAGACAGGCAGCTCTTCCTGTAGAAATTTGCACCTTCCTGTAGAAAAACTGTGCCTTCCTGTAGAAAGACAGCAGTTTCCTGTAGAAGATTCAAACCATGATAAAATTGCACATACCTTGAAAAACGTAAGCGTTCTTGGAGGAGGAGCTTGTGAGGTGTCCTGGCTGCATGAGAAGGACCTTTGACTTTGACTTGAGAGGCTTCCTCTCCTCCATAGAACACCTGCAATCTGCATGCACATTTCACATAATGACTTATTGATCTTGTTTTTTTTTTTTTTTTTTTTTTTTTTTTTTTTGAAAGATAGCAGGGGTGCCTCAATGAGGTTTTCACCCTTGCCACCTGCCTTAAGCGCCTCAGAGAGGTTTTCACTCAAGGATCTTTATTTCTTTTTTTCTCTTTTTTTTTGAAAGATAGCAGGGGCGCCTCAGATGAGGTTTTCACCCCTACCACCTGCCTTGGGCGCCTCAGAGAGGTTTTCACCCAAGGATCTTTATTATTTATTTATTTTTTCTCTTTTTTTTTTTTTTAGATGCTTCAAGGTGTGCCCAAAGCAGGGGCAGGACCCTTCTCTATGACCAATACTGCCTTCTCCATTGTTTTGATGAACTCTTGTCTTGAGGGAGGCTTCCTGTAGATCTTCAATCGATGCCCATTGACAAGCATGGGAATGGCTTCCTCATCAATGGTTCGAATGAGGACAGATCCATTGTCATGACACTTTTCCACTGAATATGGTCCTAGCCATCTGGTTCTCAACTTCCCCTTGAAATCTTTGTATCTGGAATCATACAACAAAGCCCAATCTCCCGGCTGAAATTGCTTGTCATGGAGATGTTGGTCATGCCACACCTTCCTCTGAAGTTGAACCACTTCTGAGTGAAGGAGGGCTGCATGTAGTGCTCATCCAGTCCATTCAGCTGCAATAGCCTTTCTTGTTATGCATGGCTGAGATCTAGATCCAGCTGAGCTGCCATCCTCAAAGTGTTATACTCAAACTCAATGGACAGCAAAGCTTTCTTCCCATAGACCAGCTCATAAGGTGTGAAGCCGGTGGTGGTCTTCCAAGTGGTGTTGTAAGCCCATGTGGCTTCAACCAGGCGATCTGCCCAGTCCTTTCTGCTGCTGCTCACCACTTTAGTCAAGATCCCTTCTAATGCTCTATTGGTGACTTCCACCTGCCCATTTGCTTGAGGATGATAGGGGGTGGAAGTCCTATGCTTGATCTTGTGATGAGCTAGTAGATCTTCAACCAAGTTGGATGTGAACTGGCTCCCTTGATCGGTCACCAGCTCTCTTGGGTAGCCAAACTTGTAGAAGATTGTCTCTCTTAAGAACTCGACCACCTTCTCTTCTGTTGCTGCTTTGATTGCTTTAGTCTCTGCCCACTTTGTCAAGTAGTCAGTACACACAATGATGTAGGATCTCTGCCTCGAAGAGGGATTGATTGGGCCCACAAAGTCCATGCCCCACTTCTCAAATGGCTCAAGAGTCACTTGAGGTTGGAGAGGCATCTCATCCCTTTGGGTCGGTTTCCCCATTCTTTGGCATTGGTCACACTCGCTGACATATCTTTTGACATCTTGATGAAGTGTGGGCCAATAGTAGCCTGCCTGCAGGATCTTGAAGGCAGTTCTCTTTGCTGCAAAATGTCCTCCATAAGGCCCATCATGACAGGTGAGGAGGATGTCAAAGACTTCCTCTTCCCTTACACAATGCCTTAAGATCTGATCGGGGCCAAGCTTGAACAAATTGCCCCCAATCCATGTAAATGAGGCACTCTTTCTGATGATTTTGCTCTTCTCTTTTGAAGAGAGGTGCG
Organism: Pinus tabuliformis; assembly: GCA_031772625.1. Taxonomy (NCBI): domain Eukaryota; kingdom Viridiplantae; phylum Streptophyta; class Pinopsida; order Pinales; family Pinaceae; genus Pinus; species Pinus tabuliformis. The sequence goes on along the minus strand of CM062816.1, from coordinate 1,289,331,131 downwards.
GAGGGAACTGAGCTGAAACAAGGTAGTTTGCTATATCAGCAAACCATGGAGAGAGTACTGAGATAGCAAACAGATGCTCATCAGGCATCTGGTCATCCACCGTCCCATCTTCATCTGCAGACAAATCCAATCTAGACAAGAAGTCAGCAACAACATTTTCTCTTCCTAGTTTATCAACAATGGTTAGATCAAACTGCTGCAATAAAAGTAACCATCTAATAATACGAGCATTCACATCTGGTTTATTCATCAAATATCTAATAGCAGCATGGTCAGTATGTACAAAAGTCTGGTAACCAGTAATATAATGTCGGAACTTGTTCAGTGCATGGACCACAGCTAAGAATTCCTTCTCGGTTACAGTGTAATTCAGCTCTGCTTTGGACAAGTTTTTGCTAACGAAGTAAATGGCATATGGAAGTTTTTGCTCAACTTGTCCTAAGGCTGCACCTATGGCTTTGTTCGAGGCATCAGTGTGGATGTGGAAAGGTAGGGCCCAGTTTGGACCTCTCAAGATTGGTGCTGACACCAACTTGTCCTTTAACTCATTCAAACTCCTCTGACAATCGTCAGTCCACTTAAACTCCACATCTTTTGCCAACAGACCAAACAATGGTGAGGCTAACTTGCTGAAGTCCTTAATGAATCTCTGGTAGTATCCTGCTAATCCCAAGAAACTCCGGACATCCCTTACTTTTTGAGGAGGTGGAACCCTCTTGATGAGAGCAATTTTGTTAGGATCCACCTGCAATCCTTGGGAAGAAATGGTATGGCCTAGCACGGTCCCTTTAGTCATTAGGAATTCACATTTTTCAGGGCTGAGGGACAAGTTCATCTCGGTGCATTTGGTTAGGACCTTTCCCAAGTTGGACAATGCTTCCTGGAAGTTGGCCCCATAAGGGGTAAAGTCATCCATGTATATTTCCACTGCATCATGGACCAACTCCGAGAAGATGCTCAAGACAGCTCTCTGAAAAGTAGCAGGAGCATTGCATAGCCCAAAGGGAAGGACTCGGTAGGCAAAGGTACCCCAAGGACAAGTGAAGGTGGTCTTATCTTGGTCTTCCGGGCTGATTTGGATTTGATTGTACCCGCTAAACCCATCCAGGAAAGAGAAGAACTTCTTTCCTGCCAGTCCATCCAACACTTGATCTATGAAAGGTAGAGGGAAATGGTCTTTTTTGGTAGCTTTGTTCAGCTCACGGTAATCTACACAGATCCTCCACTTCCCATTCTTCTTGGGAACCAACACTAGAGGGGACACCCATTCACTATCTGAGATGGGGTAGATGAATCCGGCATCTAACAGTTTCTGCAATTCTTCCTTGACAATGTCCTTAAGGGCTGGATTCATTCTCCTCTGGGGTTGCCTAACTGGTTTACAATCCTCTTTGATGTATATATGATGGGTACAGACCGAGGGATGGACTCCTTTCATCTCCTTATAGCTCCAAGCAAAAGCATCTAAGTGGCTGGCCAATAGGCTACACAACTCCTTCTCCTGGGAAGGAGATAGGGAGGAGCTGATCTTTAATGCTCTCTCAGGGCCGAACTCCACACTTTTGACTCTGGGAGTGACAGGGCTGGTTGTACAAAGGTCCACTAAGGTGCTAGCTTGGGCATCCTCCACCAACTTCTCTAAAGATAGTGCACTGGAAGGTGGATTCTGGATCAGGGTCTCAATCAAATCATCCTCGGTTGGGGGATTTCTTCTAGTGGTATCTAGGGTACACAGAGGTGCTGAATACACCTCATCTTCTTCTCCTTCCTCCAACCAGAGTGGTAAATCATGCTCTAAAGAAGGTTGGGCAGGAGGGTATAGGACTAGTTGCTTGGACATGGGACCATTTTTGATGGTCATGTTTCCTGCCCGACAACTTATGTAAGCATCTGTAATAGCTAACCAAGGCCTTCCCAAGATGAGAGGATATCCAGTAAGCTTGGCCTTTGGTTGCAGAACCAGGAAGTCTGCAGGGTATTCCCAAGAATCAATAGAGACCAAGACATCCTCCACAATCCCTTCGGGAGTCACAGTGGAGCGATCGGCTAATTGCAGTACTGTCGAGGTCTTCCTCAAGGAACCCTGAAGATTGAGTTTAAGCATGGTATCCCTGGTCATCACATTGATGGCCGCCCCCAGATCAATCAAGGTGTGGGGGATAATGGTGCCATTGATGTGAACATCTACTACAGGACTTCCAGGATCTAGGTACTTTGGGCAGATGACTTGTCCTAGCATAAGGTCAGACAGTTGTCCTATGACATTGATAGTTGAGGCATATTTCTTCCGTCTGCTTGGGTGTTTGAAACACTTCTCCTTAACTAGCTTGTTATATATTGGCACATCCTTGATGGCTTGGAGAAGTGGGATTTTTACACACAACTGCTTGAGCTCACCCAAAAGCTCATCTTCTTCTGGGTTAGGTTGTGTGGTGGCTGTTAGTCTCTCAGGAAAGGGTGGAATAGGCTTTGGTTCACTCTCCTGATGGTTTTCCTCATCCTCTGGGGGAGGAGGTTGGCGATCTGGAAGAGTCTTTCCAGATCTAAGATTGATCTCCTGGATCTCCACAGCATAGGTAGGGCATGAGGTCTCCCCAGTATATACCTGCTGAGCCTGTCTATTGTTGGGGTTCGGGTTCGGTTGAGCAGGCATCTGAGGTTGCCTTGGAGGAGCAGGAGGTAAAGGCTGAGGTTGAACTGGTGGTGGAGGCAAAATGGCAGGAGGAGTGTTGTATTGGGGCCTCCACCCCGACTGAGGAGCACTCCATTGAGGCTGCGACTGGGTATGTGAGTGATATGGATGAGAAGTAGGTTGAGTAGGGTACTGAGGTGGATAAGACCATGGAGGAGGCATGGACCAAGAAGGATGAGCAGGGGGACCCCAGGAAGGCATGGGAGTCGAGTGGTTGGGGTTGTAATAAGCTTGAGATGCCCCTTGCATCCCCTGCTGATAAGGTCTAGATCCTTGAGGCCTCCTTTGGTTGATGAAGTAGAGAGGTTCAGTGGGGGCTTCGGTTCCTTGGTACATGGCTTTAAACCCAGGTAAGGTTGGACACTGATTTGTTGGGTGGTCCTCCTCACAAACGAAACACACTTCAACCGAATGCAATGGACATTCGTTCTTAGGGTGTCTTCTGGTGCACCTAGGACAGAAGACAGCCAAGGCTCTCTCAGCTTCTTCTTTCTTCTGCTGGATCCTGAATGTGTCCAGCTGCATGGCAATGGTTTGTCTCACCTCACTCTTAAGATCTTCTAATTGGTTTGTAAACTCATGTTTGGAGAAAGGGACACCAGTGGAGAAGAGATTTCCTCTACCTCGTTTCCTAGCTGCCTTGGAATGATTTCGAAACACAGTCTTGATGTCCTCATAAGGCAGTTGGTAAATGTCCCCCCCAGCTAACATGTGAAGGGTGTCTAAGAGATCTTCAGGGACTCGGAGTAGAACCAACTTGAGGGATTCAGGGTCAAGTGTGCACCTGACCCGTTTATAGCTAAGTTGGAACCTCTCCTCATAATCCTCTAAAGACTCATCATTCCCCATGGTCATTCGGAAGATCTCTCCCTTGGTTTCCTTGGACCTACAATAATCCCTATACTTGGTATTGAAGGCTTGCTGCATCTGAGCCCAAGTAGCGATGCTATTCCCAGGTAATCCCATGAACCAGCGTAGTGCTGCATCCTTAAGAGTGGAAGGGAAAAGCTTCAGCTTTTGCTCATCTTCAGTATAGTCATAGGTTCTACAAAGGACAACAAACTCAAACAAGAAGGTATCAGGATCCTCAGTGGTCAGTCCATGGAAGTGAGGCAAGGCGGAGGGGCTAATGTTTTTCATTTTCATATCTCCATTGGTCTCTCGGATGGGGAAAGCTCCTTCTATTCTCTCATCTTCTCTCCTATTATCAGCCATGGCTTCAGATGGAGTGGTCTCTAACTCTTCTTCTTCTATAGGGTCTTGGTATATCTCAGGATGTTCACCTATAGGTTCCTCTGGGTCACTGTCACCAAAGAAGAGAGAAGGGTGACTCAGTGATGTGGTGGGGGTGTTTGGTAGGAATTTGCCTGATCTATCTCGGTTCCTACGAGGCATGAAATGGAAAGGACTTTTCTTTTTTTTTTGAGTGCTTTTGCTTTTTCTTTGGTACCTGCAAAACTGGAACAAAGTGATCTACAACTAACTATATTGCTCAAATGAAATTGCAGAATTGGAAAGCTAATCTAGGAAAGCAAGAAAAATTACTCTAGGAAAGCAAGAAATATTAGTCTAGGAAAGCAAGAAATATTAATCTAGGAAAGCAGGAAATGCTAATCTATGAAAGCAGGAAATGCTAATCTAGGAAAGCAGGAAATGCTAAGCTACTTTTGCAGAATGGAAATGAAATAAACTACTGAGCAGAAGTAAGAGTACGAAAGTAGAAGAAAAGCAACAATTACTAATACTCTGACGCTTCCCTGGCAACGGCGCCAAAAAGATGGTGAGCTCCAGTATTGTAGCAATAATGCTACAACTCCTGGGGCTTCCTGTCTCTCATTTTATCAACCCGGTAGTTCGTACAAACTTGGAAGCGACGGTGCTATATGCACAAGTACTAGCTCTTGTCGCAGCTGTCACTTGGTCAGCTGGCACAAGTCCGCTATGGCTCAAGCCAACTTCTATAGGCTCTCAGAAGAAGCTTGCTAATTGATGGACGAAAGCTAATCTCAAAGGAAAGCTACTTTACTTGACAAAAATGAACTGAAAGCAAATCGAAGCATGTAAACTTAGGAAACCCTAATTTAACTAGTCTAACCTCTACAATGCAAGAAATGTGAATGAAACTTCTACCAATGCTGCTGTTTCCTCTAATAAGTGCAAATGCATGGATCTAAACTACTTGCATCATGAAAGATATGTTTTTGTATTTTTCCTTTAAGTGAATGGAATGGTTGTGATCTTGTGCTAACTAGGGTTTGGTTGTGCAGATGGGATGGAGAAGGAAGGAGAACATGGGACAGGTTGGGGAGGCTAGGAGAGGTCCCTATGGATCCTTAGCATCCATCCATGGAGGTTCCTCGCATTCAGATGCTCAGCAACCGAGAGAGTGGCCTCCTACAGGATGGCTGCAGGGGACCCTACAGGATACTCTGGTTTCTACAGGATGTCTACAAATGGCTACAGGATGACCTACCGTGAGTGTTTGGAGTGATGGAGGAGTAATGGAATGGTAGGAGGAGATGTGTAAGGTAGGAATAAGGCTGGTGATGGCTTCAGAAGTGGAAGAATAGGATAGGGAGTGAATGTAGGGAGTAGGTTGGAAGATAGAGGGTTAGGTCAATGAAAGGGCTAGAGAATGGAGGTACGTGAGGAGTGAAAGACTTTGGGAGATAACAGAGCAGAGTAGGGGTTGAAGATGTGTGTGCATGCGGGATCAAGATGGAGAATGAAGTAATGGAACGAGAGAAAGCAGTGTAAGTGAAACAAATGCTTATGACTGTCACCAAACCGAAAATGCATCAACCTAACTATCTGTGCTTATAAATTCAATGAACAGCAATCTAAACGCGAAGGAGAATGTGCATGACTATGGTAAAGGAGTGTGGTGCAGGTGTGAATCATGTGGAAGCATCTAACATAACGTGACTGTGTTTGCAGCAATCATGGAATCAAGAAATGCGTATTTTTGGTGGCTAGTCATGGACTTCACTCCAATCCCAGATGAGACGGCAGTGAGCCTTAACAACCTTTTTGTTGGAGCTCCAATCGATTATATCTATCCTCTGCTACACCAAGCAAGTGAAAACAAATTCATCATAAGCAACTCCTATCTAACTCATGAAAAAGACCAACTTAACAACCTGTAATTCGAATTGCATGTACAAATGAAAAGCTCAAAGTGCTGAAATGAAATGGAAACAACACTACAACAGAGGGGATCTATGGCTCTCAGGTTGGGCCCTAACCTGAGAGCTATAGTCTCCTTAAGAAAACTCAGAACTAGATCAGAATCTGCCTTCTTTATTCATAATCTGATATCATGTCAAATTGGCTTACAAAAAGGAACAAAAACTGAGTTGTGCTCGAAAATTACAATAGCAAGACGAGAGTTTCAACAACCTATCTAAGGCTAAGGCCTCTATACTTATACAAAAACGATGATCCAACAAGTGTCCTTGATTTTAGGAGCTCGGCTGTCCAACTAGAGTTTAACTGCTGATCCTGTAGGACGGTCATAACTGCTGTTCCTGTAGAGCAGTTTATAACTGTTGTTCCTGTAGAACAGCTGGCTACTTCTAAGCTCGGAGGGGAGATGGATTGGAGCTCAGAGTTCTTGGTGGGAATCACGAGGAATGTCCCCAAGACCGTGGACATCCTCTCCTAAAAGTCAGCAGTGCCACCTCATTGTCTCCTTGTCTCCTTTTTCGTTGTCTTTTGCTCCCTTTTAATGCCAAAACCTGGGATCACAATGCATTAGTCACGTAGATAGAGTGCCTACCCTTCTTCCTACAAACAACATGAATAAACTAAGAAATGCATGCATAAGCAATAAAAAATGAATGGTTTGAGCAAGTAGAATAGGCCAAAATGAGCCCAAATTGTACCAAAATTGGGGCTCATCAATCGTCACTGCGATGCAACATGCTTACAAAGTCCCTCTCATGTATATCCACTAAGGTACACAACTTACAATAATATGATGGTTTAGAAGTGTCAATTTATTTATGGATAAATTTGAAAGGGATGTACCGGAGGAACATCGGTTCTAGGCATTAGCCATCGCACTGAGAGCTACGCTTGCTAGATGGTGGGGTATGCATAATAACAACTTTAAAAATTGGAAGGAATATCGACAGATGATGAAGTTGCAGTTTGGGTATTCCAATACCCACATTATAGAGAAATTTACAAGGAAGGACAATCCGCGCGAGCATCTGGTTCGATGGATAAGAGCATGGGGAGAAGAACCACAACCATAATGGGTTCATATATTCTGGCACACTTTTGATACAATTTCGATGAACTGGTATCTAGAAATGGAGTTGCGACATGGAACTGTAGAATGGGATGTTCTGAGGGAAAGTTTTCTGCTCACTTTTAGCTTTGAAGATGGATTTGAGTGAATTGACGAAGCGTTACAAGAGATCAAAGATGCAATATTTAGAATTCCTGAAGAACTTTCCACGTGGGTACAACCAAATTGGAGTACGTAGTTGTGCCATGCACTCGAATGCTACAATGTAACCACTGAGGAAGGCGAGGAAGATCCTAGGAAAATAAACATTCCTGAGTTAGAGGGAAAACAAGAAGTCATAGGGCCTAAGGCACAAGTCCCTGATATCTCATAGCTCTTGAAGACCAATGAGGTGAATATTGGATCAGAAGCGCAGCCAAAGTTCACAAACATAGGTGACTATTGGGACAAAGATACAGTGGACAAAGTCGTGGAGTTACTGCGGGAGTATCAGGACTTGTTTCCCACGAAGTTATCTGATATGAAAGGGATAGTAGGGGATCTTGGCACCATGAAGATCACTCTAATGCCAGATGCAAAGCTAGTGAAGTAGCGCCCCTACCAGTTGAATCCTAAGTATAAAGAAAAACTACATGAAGAGTTAAATAATATGCTTGCCGCTGAGATTATTGAACTTGTTGAAGAATCGGTCTGGGTTAGTGCTATGGTGGTTCAAGAAAATAATATGTAGGGTGAGATTCAGATATGTGTAGACTTAAGGAAGATGAATGACACTTTTTTTCATGATCCGTTTCCTATGCCATTCACAGATGAAGTACCCGAAAATGTTGGAGGTCAGGAAGCCTATTCGTTTACTGATGGGTTCTCAGGGTATCATCAGATTAAGATTGCGCAGGAGGATTAGAGTAAGACCACCTTCGCGACAGAATGGGGTTGTTTTCAGTATACAGTTATGCCTTTCAGACTTAAAAATGCCCCTGCAATCTTCTCTAGGGTGATAGTCGCAACATTCAAGGAGTTTATTCACAAGTTCTTGGAGGTTTACTTCGATGATTGGAAAGTGTTGAAACTTTTCGAAAGTATCAGATATCCCTTAATCTAAATAAATGCATATTCTGCGTACCATATGGGATACTGTTGGGCCATGTAGTCTGTAAGTAGGGGTTGACGGTAGACCCTACCAAAATTGCAGTGATTATTAATCTAGATCCTCTAAAGAATTTCAAACAACTGCGTGTGACGTTGGGCCATACAAGATATTATAGGAAGTTCATCAAAATATATGCACAGATCATTGTGCCCATGGAAAAATTGCCGAAGAAGGACGCGACATTTTGCTGGGACAATGATTTCCAGAAGAGTTTGGATGTTTTGAAGGAAAAAAATGGTCACCGCACCAATTTTAGTGTTCCTCGACTAGAAGGAGTTCCATGTCCATGTAGATGCATCTCACATAGCACTGGGAGCTGTGCTGGCCCAACCAGGTGAAGGTGATATCGACCATCCGATAGTGTTTGTGAGTAGAACATTATCGAAGGCAGAAAATAATTATTCAACCACGGAGCGCGAAGGACTAGCAATGGTGTATGCACTGCAGAAATTCAGGCACTACTTGTTGGGTGTGCACTTCAAGATGTACACAGACCATTCTTCTTTGAAGTATCTCTAGTCAACAAGCCTATGTTGGGGGGTGGGAATACATAGATGGTCGCTGCTCTTTCAAGAATATGACTTTGAAGTAATTGTGAAGCCAGGGCGACTGAATGTTGGACCTAATCACCTCTCACGGATTGAGAATGGTGACGAACCTACAAATATGGAGGAAGGTTTTCTTGATGCACAACTCTTTGCTACGTGTCAAAGATGACCATTTCACAGACATAATCTAATTCTTGTCTACAAGTACAGCCCCTAAAGGGTATATGACACAACAAAAGAAAGAATTGGTGGTCAGGGCCGCAGATTTTTCTGTCATTGCAGGGCGCTTATATAAAATGGGATCAAACGAAGTGTTGCGTAGGTATGTCCTAGAGTATGAATGAAAAAGTATCCTCGCTAAATCACATGGAGAGGTTGTGGGAGGACATTATGTGGGAAGAGAAATTACGCAGAAGATTCTACAAGCAGGACTTTGGAGGCCGACCATGCATAAGGATTCCAAGGCTTATTACAGGGCATGTGATGTTTGTTAGAGAATAGGGAGACCATCGCTAAGGGATGGATTTCCCTTGAACCTACAAGTGTCATTACAAGCATTTGATAAGTGCATGATAGAATTCGTGGGGCCAATTCAACCACTGGGAAAGAAGACATGGGCCAAATACATCATTATAGTGACTGAATATTTGACTAGGTGGGTTGAGGCACAGCCTGTAAAGGTTTGTAGCACAACAACAGCTGCAAAGTTCATTTATGAATATATCTTGTCTTGATTCAGCTGCCCTAAGATCTTGATGAGCGATAGAGGTTCACACTTCTTAAATGAAACAATTGTCGCTTTGCTCGAAGAGTTCCAGATGTATCACCAGAAGAGTACGCCATATCATCCTCAAGCGAACAACACAATAGAAGCATTTAACAAATTCCTAGAGAACACCTTAATGAAGATTTGAAATGCGAAGGGAAATGATTGGGATGTGCGCATACCAACTGTTCTATGGGTGTATAGAACTACCTGCAAGAATTTGGCATAAAAACGCTGTTCCGACTGGTTTATGGACAGAAAGTTGTAATGCCAATGGAGTACATCATGCCAAGTTTACGAATTTTTCTAGTTACAAACATGGCCGATCGAGATACCATGAAGGAATGCCTCACACAGCTAGTTGAGTTGGAGGAAGATCGCTTCTTGGTGGGTTTTGATTAGCAAGTTCTGAAGGATCGCGAAAAGGCATGGCATGATCACCATATTAAACAACGCACCATTAAGAATGGAGATTTGGTATTGCTGTATCACAAGAAGTTCACGAAGTTTTCGAGGAAGTTCCAAATGCATTGGCTGGGTCCATATATTATTAAGGAGATTACTAATGGAGGTGCATTTCAGCTTGCGAAGTTGAATGATAAACTATTTCCAGGAAAAGTCAATGGGAGCTGGTTAAAGTTGTACAGGTGTGATCCCGCCCCTGCACAATGGCTATATGGACACATGATAGTCTTAGTACTCCAGGCAATTGCAAGGGAGTGTGGGACTATAAACTACACTGCCAAAAGAATGGTTGTGCGAAATGATTAGGCTCTGTGTGACAAATCAAGGGAAGGTGCAGATGAGCATTACGACTAAGGATCTACGCTAGGATGGTGGTTCCTGTACAACTTGGCCAAAAAGTGACTGTTGGATGCACTGTAGCTGATTGGATGGTGATTTTTCCATTAAAGGGAGCAGGGGGAGAGAATTTATGGAACATATCTTTGGAAATCTGCCGCCAAAATTGCATTAATGACAAGGATTTGTAGGGAACGAACAAATTTGAATTCAAAATAAGCTATAAATATGGTATCCTTCTCCACATTCGAACACTTTGCTTCCTGAGAATTTTCCTTAAGTTGTTGCACTTTCCTTTGTGTCAAGAGAAGTGTTGTATGTCTGACAAGGATTGGAAAATAATTAAGGAACAAATTTCACAGCCAGGATTTGCAAATTTAACTGACTGGCAGCGCAGAATATTCATCGAGAGAATGACTGCAACTTGACCTGAGATGAAGCCAACCCAACCTGTATCTACAGGGTTGCATACTACAACGCCTAGGTCTCCAAGGCCTAAGCCATCTGCTTCCATGATGGGAGATAGGAAGTAGAAGAAGCCTCTGCATGCATCGGTGCGGTAATCGTCGCACAAAAATCTGACGAAGATTCGACATAATGGAAAGATGGACCAATCCAGGCAGCCGACGGAGCCCCTAGAATTAGATGAGGAGGAAACAGTTGGGGGAATTGAGGACACTGATGCAGAGGAGGTTGAGTTGATAACTCATCTACCGCCATATATACCACCTAGAAAATCCACGACTAAAGTTCCCAAGGACCTGGATTCAATGAAGTTCATCGTATCCACACCTCTGCTACTATAGAATGTGCTAGTTGAGGGCTATTTGTTGGCCCAAATACCATACTTGAAAATGGAGGATTGGAACCTGGGGGACCACGCGAAGTTCCCGCAGTTGAAGCCGAGAAAGTACCTAAAGAAGGTATACTATGAAGAGTTGGACATCACGTGGCTTGAACTAATGACATGGGTGGCTAGATTTGGGTGCGTGGGGCTCCTAAATATGTTGTGGGTGCTACATTTCAGCTGCACCACTATTAACATAGTTTATGTATGTTAATTGTTGATGTTGGTGCATGCTAGGTGCCTCTGGTTGGGAGGGCCCATACCGATCACTGACATGCTGATCCATAGAATAACCTTGCTACCTTAGCAAGGAGTGGACCTTGTGGAGGCTTTCATGGGAAAGTCGCAGTAGAAGAAATTGGCAGAACAAATGAAGAGTGACTTCAAGCTGTTGAAGAAGTTGCACGAATATGCTATAAGTTCTATATCAGATGGTGTAGTACAATTTTCTGTACAAATATTGGCTGGCAAGATCATGAGGAAGTGTCGCGTTGATGAAGTGCTAGCACTAGTAGTCTCTTTGGCTGCAGAGTGTGCCAAAGGAGTCCAATACAATTGGGCTCAGTACTTGTGTCATGAATTTTTGGAGGATTGCAGGGAGGCCCAGGATGAGGGCAAGGCATTCCACTACATGTGGTTATTGTTGTTGATCACATTGGTGGCCTGGAGGATGCCCAAAGAGAGTTAGTTCCCTCAGCAGGACTCGGATCTACCTGAGGCCACAAAGTTCACTTCGTTGTGGGCCACCAAAGACCCCGAGTGTGTTATGGAGACAAATATTTTTTGGGTCTTATTTGAGTAAGAGCTGAGAATGGTGATTAACCAACGACCAAGGTTATCACCAAGTTTGCATGAACGATACGATAATGTTGTCAATTTCAAGGCAGATTTTCATAATCTGCACATCCACGTGAAGAAATATGCCAAAGGCATATGGCACAAGTTGCCATACTTAGTCACCGAGGATGATATTCTGGGGGTTGTCAGTAAATGGCCAAGTGATTGGCTGATCCTCTCTGATGTTGGCACAGGAACTAATAAGGATGCTTAAGGTGAAGTAGTGCAGCCCACAGCCACGACAATAATGACATCAAAAAGAAGGACACATAGAAGGCTTCTGCGAAAGAGAAGGTAGCAGTAAAAGAAAAGGCTGCACAATAGAAAGAAGTTGTTGCAAGGAAGAAAATGGCAACCCAAGGAAGGGTCTCTTCCAAAGAGACTGATGCGCGAAAAGAAAAGAATCTCCCTATGTTGTAGGCCACTATTGACCTCGATGAGTCATATACAAAGTGCACAAATGTGGAGGAAGAGACAGGGGGAGAAGAGGAAGGGGGCGTAGGCTTGGAGTCTCCCTTCATCATCAAGAAGAGGAAAAAGATGAGTTCTACAAGGCCACACGAGAAGCAGAAGTCAGGCAAATCAACAAGTGCGATGCCTTTGGTCCTCATGGAGTGGGATTTAGATGAAATCGCCGATGTGGTCTGCGATGCCATGGAGAATCTTTAGGGCCAGATCAAAGAACAATACCAACAAATGTTGGGTAAGGTGCAACAGGGCTTATGGGAATTGCAGGTCAAAACAGTTATTACTCAAGCGAGCATGGGATAGGCGAGCATGTAGCAAGCGAGCCTGAAACAAGCGAGATGGTCGGTTGTAGCAGCAAAACTCACCATGGAACTCCACACAATGCAATTGTCATAGGGGTCCGTGCATGTTGATTCAGCAGAAGGCATGGCACACCTCTTACACATGAAGGATTTGAGTCTGAATCTGGCACCGCTTCCCACTCAGACACTGCATGAGCTGCATTAAGGGGTGTTAAATGAGCTCAGAATTCAGGAACAACGCACACTACTGATCATCAACGAGGTTAAAACCAATAGTCGGCAGATGTTCAAAGAAAAGGCGCAGACCCTCAAGGACAAGGAGGAAGTGATGGTGCGAATTCAGCAGCTGGAAGCAGAAATATCACAGGCCTATAGTGAGCTTCCCGATCTTTGGATTCCAGCAGAAATCGCCCCTACAAAGAATATTCAGATGCTAGCTGCCGCAGTCAAGGAGTCAAAGGAGGAAATTGACAAAGTTAGATTTGAGTTGCAACTGTAAATCTCCGAGCTCCAACTCAAGTTGTAGCCAACCACTCATCTACAAGTCAAAGAGTAGTGCGAGGCTACTATTAAAGGAGAAATGGATACCTTAGAAGCTGCAGTTAAAGGTTGTACTCAATTGTTCGAGCAAGCCATGGAATTATGGACCTCGTTGCAGGAGGATCCAACTCTGTAGAAAATTGAAGCATATATCTAGGAGAAGCAAAGGCAGTTTGATGAGATAAGGTCTATAGTGTGAACCTTATCACCAGTGCAAAGGTTCAACAGATTAAAGGAGTGCAAGCTCACCCAGAGCGAAATTGTTGAGTTGCGTCACAAGGAAGCAATCATATATTCAACAATGCAACCTTGGGTGGATGAGGAAATTCAACTGACACTATCAGTTCAGAGAAATCTAAAGGCGATGTAGCAGACGTAGAGAACCATGGGCCTTGCATTCAACGACCCAACCATAAAAAACTTGGTTGAAGAAGTCCATCAGATCGCTGCGTAGGGGACAAAAAACCAGCAAGTATTGAAGATTAAATTCAGTGAGTTGCACGGGAAGATCGAGGTGCCACTAGAAGAGTAACTTGAGGACGAATCACGGCTTTGTGTTGGGGGCCTGTTGGGATAGGGTCCCCTGGGGTCAATTTTCTAATAGTTTTGTTATTTTTTTAAAGTCTCTGCATTTTTAGGATCGGAGCGCAAAGGTCATTAGAATTCAAAGGGGCTTTAGGAAGGTAAAAGCCCCTTAGTTGTTAGAAGATAAGTTGTTTTCTGACCTACCCATGGTTCACGGACCATGGTATTGTAAAAGAAGATGCTATAAAAAGGAGTCATAGAGAGTCATAGGAGAATCAATCAATTGAAGATCTATGTATGGGAAAGTGATCTAAGGTAGAAGAGTTTGTTATCTGTACTTAGGCAAAGGGGAAGGCTCTTGTAGCTATGTGCATGGAGACTTTGGTAAGTTCGCAGCTGTGTGCGCGGGCCCCTGTAACTGTGTGCAGAGGGAAGAAAGAGTTTGTAACAGAAGGATTGAACATAATAAATATTATTTTGGAGCAATATTTGTTTATATGTGTGCTTATATTTACTTCTACAATTACTATGAATTCACTTTGCTTATTGCAAATATCATAAGAAACACTTAATAAATGCATGAAAGTGGTAGCTTTGTTATTTTACTTGATGTTAAGAATGCTTAAAGAAATCAGCGCAGAACTAGAATTTGTTATCTATAAGTTATTGTAATTCCGGCGTTTTAAGGATTAGGCTTCGCGAAGGTTTGAATAAATCTCTAGAAGTAACAAAAACCCATTACATAGACCTCTGGATGAAAAAACCTGGTTTTGTCATCCCCCAATACTGCCTTGGGTGAGACTGCAGCCTGCACTACCTGGGTTGTTGCCAAAAGGGCCAACAGTGTAGGGTTTTGTTGGTTGGTGCAACTAACTTTGAACCTGGGTCTAGACCCCCTCAATCCAACAATATGGGCCCATGGTATTGTAACGAAGCCTATTTACAAGTTAATAATATCCATGGTAAAGTGGGGATGAATATCTATGGTTAAGAATCTTGTCATATTGTTATAAGATATTTTGATTGTGAATTAAGTTATTATTTTTGGGCATGGGGTATTAATAAGCCATGTGTTACACAAAAATATCATCACCATGATTATTTGCAGTTAGTATGGGTCTATCATCACTTGTACTGTCCTCCTAAGCAAGTCTCAGACCTCAGCTCTTCAAGTCAAGCTTTGAAAATGAGAGAAAGACATTAAAAATCAACAAAGCTCTGGTTCCGCACTTTCTCTCACTATTGCCTGCGGTCCCGCACCCCCTGTTTACAAAAACTGCGGACCTGCCCACTCTGTCCCTAAAAAAGTGGGTGCCGACCCCTGTGAAAGTCAAAAAGGCGCAAGTTTATTCTAAAAAACTCACTTTGGGTGAATTCTAGATGATTCTAGAAGGAATTTTGACGTGGATTGGTCGCTCTTAGGTGGTTCATGCATCCCAAAAGAGAAGGAGCTAATCCCTTGATGAGAGGAGCTATCCCTTTGAAGGAGGGCTTTATCCCTTTGAAGGAGGACCTAGTAACTTCCCTCCATTGCACTATAAATTAAGGCATTAGGCTGGTTGCTATAGAGGTTAGAAGCTGAACATTTTTGAGGGTAAATGCTGGTGGAATTGAGACTTCCTAGTTAAGCTTGAGAGGAGAGATCACATACCTTTTTGGCTTCATTGGGAAGAGAGTGAAACTTGTCAAAGTAGAGGAGACTTCTTGTTGGACCCTGGGAGGAGCTTGTACAGCATCAATGCACAGGTTGTAAAGTTCTTCTTTGATTTGAATTAATACAATCAGATTCATTTTTCTCAACAAATTGTCTTATATCATTTGTTTCATGAATTCCTTGATCTTCATGTTAAATATGCTTTATGATATTGGCTTTTCAGGTGCTATTTAATTTTTTTGCTTGTTTGTGTTTGCAGATTCGCAACGAGGGAGCTCACTTGGATCAAAGGAGCGAGGCTTCCACAAACTTGCATTGGAGCCAAGGTAGGCCTAAAACACTTGTTTGCCTTTGTTTATAAATGCATATTTAGAGAAAGATAGTTTTTTATTGGCTTGCTTGTCACTAGATATCATTAGATTCTAGGAAGGTCTATCTTGTCCATAAGATCGACTCATTCCGTGTGACAAAATGGCGACTCCGCTGGGGACTTGATTTTTTTCCTTGTTTTTACTTTGACCTGAGAAACTGTGTTTTTGTTTCTGTTTTTGGCTTGTTGTGTGTGGAATTGGGTAGACTTAGTAGATCCAGGATTATTTTTTGTTTTTCATAACTTTGGTAGAGGACCGCACCCTAGGCTTTTGACACAGTGCGGACCTATCCGCACTTTTTCTTTTAGCACAGAGCGGTACCACACCTGTGTTAACTGTGGGCCTGCGGACCCTGTCAAAATTTTGGAAAACCTAAGATTTTCTCTGTTAGTCAGCTTAGTTTTTGTTTAGATGTTATTATCCCCTACCCATACCTGCATATAACATGTCAGAAGCTTTCCTTAGGTTAATTTTATTGGTGTTAGGGTTTTAGGTGAAATTCCTAGAAGTTTTGGTTGTCGGGCTTGGTTTTCATTTTGGTCTTGTAGTAGCTCTGAGCTTAGAAGCTGTAGGAACCTCAGATCACCTTGGTTTTTACCAGCCTTCTTATGAGTCTGACCATTTGCAAAATTTACCTTTTGTTGAGGAATCCACCTTGTGTTTTCTCTTTACGAAACTTCGAAAAGCTTGTGTTAAAAGTTTGGATTTCATTTTTAGAAAAGAAAACAAAAATTGGTTGTTTTTTGACTGATTTGTGATTCTACATAAATTGGTCCTTAGTTTACATCTAGCTAAGTAAAACATCCTTAAAAAGACATCTTGTAAGCTTTGACTTAAAATAGGTTTTTATAGTTTATAGATCTCGAAGTTAGTCATTTCCGTAGTTTTGAGTGTTTTATAAAAAATAAAAAATCTCTTTTGGAAAAAGTTTGTTTTTGTAGTGGTTGAGTGTTTTGAAAGAAAAGGGAAATTTTTGTGAAAATAACTAGTTGTCTCATTTTGAGTGCATTGGAAAGGACAAAAAGCTCTTCTTTTAATTTGTTTGTTAAGAAAGATTTGTGTTTACAAGTATTTGCATTCTCAAACTCTTTCCTAGCTAGAAGTTCATTGAAGGGAAAAGATTGTTTAACCATCTTAAGTGCATTTTTTAGTGATTTCGAGTTGAGTCTTCATACCACGAGTTTCATCTCCGCACCTCTTGACTTAAATAAAAACCAATAAAAATAGCGCTTAAAGTAAAATTCATCTAGTAATATTTTTATTTCTAGGGCTCTGATACACCAATATAGCTTAGGCTAGTGTCTTGGAGTAGGGAGTAATTAACTCTCCAAGACAGTAAAACAAACAAGTAGCTGTATCTTGTGGTAGGAGAGAAATCGAATTTTTGTATTTATGCTCTGGGAAAGCTCCTCTTAAAGGAGAAGCACAGGATCGTGTCTGAACCAGTGTGGGAATCAATCCTTCCTCATTGGGAACGACGCCAGATATTCACGTATTAAAAATGGTAAACCTTGGATTAACCATTGTCGAGGAGCTTGGGGTCACTTGTTGGTAAACCTTGGATTATGTCAAGGAGTCTTCAAGGGGATTGAGCTTGTTACTCTGCCCTTGCGTGCGTATCGGATGCTAGATTGTTCCCCCAGGTATATTTGTTTCGGTTGGTAACCTTAGTGACCATATTCTTTAGGATTCTTCCTAAGGTGACAGTGGTGGGAAGATCCCACTGTACCTGGAGTAGACGTCGGCTAGACTCACTTGGATTTTCTGGGGGGTTCTCTTCACTCGAGACGGTTTAGTGGAGGAACTTGTGCCAGTCTATTCATTAAGTAGGTTGCCGGGGTAACTGTTCCAACCGCCATTTCTGTATTGAACTCTGCGACGTTGGGCTTCATCACCAACTAGTGTTTTCAGTACGGAAAGTTACTGTTTGTGTGTGTTTGATCTCCTACATTCTTTAGGTGTGTGATTCAAATTTGTTTGGTTCTTTAGAGGCTTTAGGTGGTTTTCATTGAGATTTTATTTTGTTTGCGTGTGAAGTAGTTAAATTTTTTTAATCGTGGCTGAATTACCGAGGAAGTCCCGTAGACTTCGGGGCCAACCTCCTGAGTTTTCACCAAGCCAACCTGAAGGGTTAAGAGCCCTCGTAACTCCTAGAGACAGTAGAGTTGGGTCACCTGAAGAAGGAGAGTATTCTTTGGTGGTACATCCTGATTTTCAAGCTTTAGTAGCAGATTATAATCCACAATCAGTGTCTGTTTCCGAAGTCACTAGTAGCTTTTCATCTACTAGTGATATAGGTGAGGAACCTGAAATATCCGAACCTGAAAGTGAATTTGTTGATACTCCAACATCGGGGTTTGCTTCTCTAGCTTCTAGTGGTCCTGGTTCACCCAGGGTAGAAAGAATAATTACCCAAAATCTTCCTTCTGGGCTTATAGCTATCGAAGAACTTGCTACTCCGGAAGAAGAAGTAGGCATCCCTATCCCTGAAAATCAACCTGCTATTGAACTAAGGGAGCGTGAATCAATTTTTTACAGTCCACCTAGGAGCAGTGCTTGGTATCTTTCTTTGACTAATTTCTTGGAAAACCCAGGGTTAAGTTTTTCACCACCTCGTGTTCCTTATCACCCAACACCTAGAGGTTACTATCCTCCGTTAAATATGTCAAGATAGTCATCCATGTTTACTCAATCGCCAGAATCCTTTTTGTACGGTGGTCCTTCTGTTCCCTCTGGGTATCAGTCACTTTCTGGTACTTTTTCGGGAGCATCTCCTCAACCCATTGAACAAGGGTTATTAACTGGAAGCAATGGTACTAAGCCGTTGAGTGTAGAAGATATTCTCATGATGTCAGGTACTATTCCTAATCCTCAACCTCAAGGTGGCCAGTTACCACCTAGGGGGTAGCCTCAAAATCCTCAATTATCGCCTGGGGGGCAACCTCAAAGTACCCAATTTGCGCCTGGGGGGCAACCTCAAGGACAGTACATACCTTCAGGACAGTACGTTCCTCAAGGTCAACCCCAGACTCAATATGTACCCCAAGGTCAACCCCAGTATCAATATGTACCTCAAGGTCAACCCTAGTATCAGTACGTGCCTCAAGGGTATCAACCCCAAGGTCAGTACTCGAACCAAGGTTTCCAACCACCCTCCGGTCAATCATATGTTCAAGGAATGGGAAATGTACCTTTGAATTATCAACCCTACCCTTAACCCGGTTATGGTCCTCAATATCCTCAACCTGTTATGGGTCTGTACCTCGGAATGAATTTAGTGTGGGATCCATCGCAAACTCAACATGTCTTGCAACCAAATGTACAGTTGTCATCTCAAACCAAACAACCCTTAGTTTCTGGTACACCCCAGAAACCTGTCCAGTCTACTATTCAAACTTCTGTACCTTCGGTAGTTTCTCAGCCTGGGCCTAGTATGCCTCGTACTCCGCCTCAAACGACTGTTGCTGTCGCAACATTTTTTCAATCTACCCCACCTACTTCTGGAGTATCGACAGCTCAGTTTTCTACTGTTCCTATATCTACTCCTCAGACATCTTTACCTCCGTCTGGATCCACGATTCAAACTTCGGTTTAGATGCCTATAGGACAACCTGGTTCAAGTACGGTTGTCACAAGTCAACCACAATTTACTTATCAACCGTACTAGGGATAGTACCAATTCGGTCCTGCTGTGCAGCAGCCAGTCTATCAGTATCAACCGTACCCTCAACAACTCCAGTACGGTCCGGTTAATCCTGGTTTTCTGGGAGGATACAATATCCCAAATGCAATTCCTATTCCTAGTGATCCTGGATATCCTCCTCCTGGGGCTGGTCTCATGGCCCAGAGTTTTAGGGACCCTAATCGTCAGTTACCGTTTATAGCAACTTTGGACTTGCCTGACTTGTCGCGCCTAACGAACGATCCCATTAATTATCTTCCGTTTTGGCTGCCAATGTCGAATAAGTTGCCTAGTGATATTCCTAAGTTTGAAGGCAAATCAGGAGAGGACCCGTCGAACCATGTGATGACTTATCACCTCTGGTGTGCGTCTAACTCCATTTCAGATGATTCAATCCATCTAAGGCTTTTCCAGCGCACTCTAATTGGTCTCACAACCAAGTGGTACATTGAGTTACCGCGAGGCACTTTTTATAACTTTAGTCAGTTAGCTACCTCGTTTTTAACTCATTTTCAGTTGCCAGTCAGATATGACAATGGCACGAAATTACTAACTTCATTAAAGCAGTCAACGTCCACTTACATTTTAGATCACATTCAGGAATGGAGACGTCGACGACGTTTAGTGAAGGTTTTTATTCTGGATCAGATCTTGGCTGAATGGTTTGTAAAATCTTTGTTGCCAAAGATCATTGAGGATGTAGCTAAGGCCGGAGTCGTTACTGAGGAGCAAGTAATTTCTCAAGCACAGTACCTTGACTTGGTTTATACTCTGTCAGTTACGTTACACGAGAAAATCCCCGATCTTCCTAAGCAAAATAAAATTGTTGCAGCTCCTTCAGGGTCTCATGCCGCTGATGGTATGATTGGTACGGTTAACACCAAAAGTAAGAAGAAGTCTTCCAAGAATTCTTCTCCTATCATAACCTTGCCAGATTCCCCGACAAGAGATTCTTTCGCGGAGATTTCCGCCGATATTCACGTTGTAGAGTCATCTATAGCCAAATCAAAATCCAGTGGTAAGAAGAAAGGGAAGAAGAAAAATAAAACAAACAAAAATTCAAAAGAGAAACCTGAAAAATCAGAATCCAATGATGAAAAACGCAAACCTCGTTATCCTTGTCTCATTTGTGACGAAGAACATTTTACAAGAGACTGCCCTCATTGTGTAGAGGTTGCGAAGATTGTCAAAGGTTCCCAAACGCCTGCTGTTTTGAAGGATCCTTTTCCAAGTCAAGACAGTAAGATGATAGGTTCTTCCTCGAGTGCCAATGAAGAACCCATACTGATGATGTCCCATGTTAGGATTGCAACTCAATCGCATGATTATGGTAGTAAAAGTCCTGTTGATGGTAAAGAAGTAGAATCTTCTCATTCTAACCCATCAACCTCAGCTCCTGGTTCCGATCCACTATAGATCGAGAAACCTAATCCAGACTTAGTAATCAAACCGCCCGCCAAGGGTATACTTCGAAAGCAAACTTTCAATCCACATGCGAGAGCGGCTCAGAACTATAAAATTGTTGAGGATTTAGCTGTTTCACCCTCAGCAATGTCGGCTTTGGAAGTGCTGCAATCATGTCCAGCACAGCGTAAATTACTTTTGTCGGCTATAGGAGTTGTTGATGTTCAGGACTCGAACCTAATAATTTTCGATCTAGAAAATAGTACACCGCGCTTACCTCATCAAATGGCTTTCCAGATCCCGGTGATAGTAAAAAACAGGGCTATTCATAGGACTGTGATTGATGAGGGAGCCTCAACGTGTATTATGTCGATACAGTGTTGGAGATCGCTTGGTTCTCCTTCACTAAATCAATCCCTGACGATTCTAAAGGCCTTTGATGGCTGTGGGTTTCATCCTTTTGGCATTCTACAGGATCTACCTATACGGGTTGAAGGAAAAACCATTAATCTAGATGTGGAGGTGGTTGATGCCCCTCTAGATTACAACCTTCTCTTGGGTCATAGTTGGTCTTACACTATGAAAACTGTCGTTTCATCGGTCTTTCGGGTTATAAAGTTTCCTCATAATGAAAAGATCGTAACAATAGACCAGCTGACTTACTTTTCATCCGACCCAACCTCTTCTGAAAGAATTCAGCATGTCGGTAAAACGACTATCCCGTATAAGGATGTTGGAGTAGGACTAGTTAAAGATGCCGGTTTACTGGGAACTTTTCCTTTTCCTCTGATCAACACATTGTCTTCTTTTGCAACCATTCATATGATTTTGTCAGACACCATTGTTTATGATGATCCTTGGATCGTTCCTTCTGAATCTGAGATAGACTCATTTGGTGATGTTATGCCTTTGAGTCCATATGAAATTGCGTATGAGGCCGTGCAATTGTTTACCGACCCATCTTCAACCAAAACTGACTTAATGAATGTGGTCCGTGAGGAATCACTTTTCACATCAAGCTCGGATTCAACAACGTTTTCCGAACTTGTTCACTCTGATGAGCAAATTCGTGAAATCCTATGTGTATATGATTTACCATGGGAAGATCTCCATCACAGATCTTCCTTCTTACCCGAGAATGATCGTTTTGAAAATGATTTTTCATCAATATTTACGACTGAATATGTCAAGGAACCTCAGAATCCAATGAAAAATCCTGATTCGGAGTTAAATTTGGGAAACGTCTCTCGAACTATTCCTATTGACATTTTGGTTAAGCCTGGAATTGTTGAGAACATTCATATAGGTGCCTCATGTACAGAAGATGAAATTCAAATATATAAGGCCCTATTTCAAGAATTCGGCGACGTGTTTGCCTGGTCCTATGAGGAAATGCCAGGAATTGACCCCGCAATTGTTGTTCATGAAATCAAGACTTACCCGGATGCTAAACATGTTCGACAACATTTGCGTCAGATTCACCCAAGAAAAGCTACTGCTATTAAAGTAGAAGTTGAAAAATTACTCAAAGCAAGTTTCATTTATCTGATCCCGTTAACGGATTGGGTATCGAATATTGTTCTGGTACACAAAAAGCAAGGGACAATAAGAATATGTATCGATTATAGGGACATTAATCGAGCCTGTCCAAAGGAAAATTACCCAACTCCCTATATCGATCAAATAATTGATGATTGTGCCGACAGCGAAATATTCTCCTTCATGGATGGTTTTTCCGGATACAATCAAATCAATATTCTACGTGCCAATCAACCAAAAACGGCTTTCATTTGTCCATGGGGGACATCTTCTTATTGCAAATTACCTTTTGGGCTCAAGAATGTCGGGGCAACTTTTCAAAGGGCCATGTCTTATGCATTTCATGACATCAAGCACATTGTGCAACCCTATCTTGATGATTTGCCTGCTCATTCATTACATCGAGCTGATCATCTCATCCATTTACGAGCAATCTTTATGAGGTGTAGGCATTACCGGATTCGGTTGAATCCACACAAGTGTGTTTTCTATATAGAAACGGGTCGATTGCTGGGATTTGTTGTTTCGAAAGCCGGCATTCGCATCGATCCCTCGGAGGTTGAAGCTATTGTCATATTGCCTCCTCCTTCGAGTCTTCGCCAACTCCAAAGTTTGCAAGGGAAAGCAAACTTTTTACGACGATTCATTCCTAACTACGCCGAGGTTACAAAGGGTTTTACCCGGTTGTTGAAACAGAATACTCCATTCTATTGGGATGAGATAGCTCAGAAATATTTTGATGCACTAAAACACGTGTTGACCCATGCACCGTTATTGCATCCTCCCAACTACAACCAGAACTACTTCTTGTATCTCGCCGCCTCTCATTCCACCATTGGAATGGTCTTAGTTCAGGAAGATGAATTCAGTACTGAACATGTGATATATTACCTTAGTCAAACTTTAAATCCAACTGAGCTAAAATACTCACATGTGGAGAAATTGGCATTGGCAGCTGTTCAAGCTGTCCAACGTTTTCGTCACTACATTTTACTACGTAAAACTACAGTAATTTCTGATTGCAACCCTATGATCTACATTTTTACCAAGAAATTGCTAGGGGACAAGTACTCTAAATGGATTGTCATCCTGCAGGAGTTCGACTTGGAATTTGAAAAATCTAAGTCTAAGAAATCTTTAGTTTTTGCGGAGTTAATGTGTGACTTCCCGCGTGCTGACATGGAAACTGTGGCAGAGGAGCCCATTGCGGACGAATCCTTGTTTCTCATCAGCACTTTAGATCCATGGTATGGGGATATCATCATTTATCTCCAGACCCAATCCTTTCGGCCAGAAATTTCAAGGTCAGAATGTCGGAAAATACGATTCCAGTCCCAACAATTCAGGATTATTGGAGATACTCTTTATCGCTGTGCGGTAGACTCTGTTTTTCAACGTTGTTTAACTCACGAGGAAGCTGAAAGGGTTCTAAATGATTGTCACTCTGGAGCGTGTGGTAGTCATATGTCTGGGTATGCCATAGCCCAAAAGATATTGCGTGCTGGCTACTTCTGGTCGTCTTTGTTTAAAGATTGTATTAACGCGGTCCGAAAATGCCACAACTGCCAAATTTTTGATTGAAAGATGCGCGCTCCACCTACTCCTCTCCACCCTATAATTGCCGTTGGTCCTTTTGCCAAATGGGGTATCGATTTTATTACATGTAACCCTCACTCGGCCGGGGGGCATGCGTATATCATCCTTGCGGTAGATTATTTTACCAAGTGGGCCGAGGCGATGCCTACATTTGAGGTAGACGGCAAAACAGCTGCAATTTTCGTGTTCAATCATATAATTGCTAGGTTTGGTGTTCCACAAGCGATTATCACTGATCATGGGTGTCATTTTCGAAACGTTATGATGACCAAACTTACAGGCCAGCTTGGCTTGCGTCACGATAGTTCAACTCCTTATCATCCACAAGCTAATGGTCTGGTTGAATCCATCAACAAAGTTTTAGTCATCATGATCTGATGAATCATTGGGATTCATCAGTCGAATTGGCATAACATGCTATTTTCAGCGCTTTGGGTGTATCGAACCTCAGTAAAAACGTTAACAAGGTTCACTCCTTTCCAACTAGTTTATGGTCTGGAAGCTGTGCTACCCATTGAATGTGAAATCCCATCATTGCAAATGGCCATCGAGTTACTTCCAACCACTTCCGAAGAGGAAAAATGTTTGTTATACTTGGCTCAATTAGATGAGAATCGACGCGATGCTGCATTGGCGATCAAAACTCACGCAAAATGTATGAAAGCTCAGTATGATCGAAATGTGACCCCTCAAAATTTTTCGGAAGGAGATCTAGTCTTAGTGTATGATCAAGCTAATGATAAATTAGGCGCTGGAAAATTTGTTCCTACGTGGCATGGTCCCTATGTTGTCAAGCGAAAGCTAGCAAAAGGGGCCTATGAATTGGTAGACTTTGACGGGGACTCTTTAGGTAAACCCAGAAATGGTCTTTACCTGAAGAGGTATTATGATTAAAGAATGGGTATGGAGATTTTTACTTAGGATAGTTTTCTTTCTAGCTAGTGTGTTTTAGTTTAAAAAGTGTGCTTAGCTTAGAGAGTGTTTTTCGTCATTATTCCTACTTATCTTGGTTTTACTCTTGGTATTGGAGATGTCGATGCCTCTCCAAACATACATTGGTTTCGCTGATGGTGCTTGGCGTAATACATGGAACATTTCTTCCGCAGCTTGGGTTATCTATTCGCCCTCTGACGAGTTGGTGTCTATGCATGGGGTAAGCCTCGGTAAAACAACGAAAAACATTGCTGAGTATAGTGCAGTGATTGAGTTATTATCTGAATCTATTTCATTTGGGATTCGGAGTTTGATAGTGAGGTTAGATTCTGAACTTGTTGTATTACAGCTTAATAGAGTGTATGCCATTAGAAATCCAGTGTTATTGAGACTATTTTTGAGAGTGCGTCTCTTGGAACGTGAATTTGATTATATTGAATATCATCATATTCCAAGATCTTTAAATACATTAGCAGTTGCAATTGCTTCTCGAATGTTAAGTAGACATTTGCAATAACCATACATGTAAATTTAAAAACATTCCATAACATGATTTACAAGATAAGCCGGTAATAGTGATATATATATAGGAGTGTGTCAAAAATACATTGTCCTCGATCATAGGTTGAAAAACAACTTATGATCAGCAAAAATGATAAGTACAGAAAGCAAAGATGTCATATGTGCCTACAATAGGCGATCATCCTATCACTGGTGATGATCTCGATAAGAAACCACTACACGGGCCACTTTGCAAAGGAACCTCCTAAAAGGTCCTGGGACCCCAATCACATAGTGCTGAAGTCGATGAGGAATGTCATCTATGTTGGTCTCTAGAATGTCTCTTGTCAAGCGCTCTAGATGACTCTCCAACTCGGCCAAGGTCTCTGTTGATTCGTCCTGTGGAGTTGGCGCGGCTGCAGCTGGTTGTTTCCTCTCGTAAGGCCGGAGAGCGGCTGGTCACTGTGGACCCACATCTGCATTTGAAACTTTTACTATCAGCTTTGGGACGATATTAAAAATAAAAAAAATTTCAAAATAGGAAAATTTTGAAAATGATTTTACCTGACTCATCCCATTGCTCTCCTGGTGGAAGAGCCATGTCTGGATCACCACAAAAATATACCCCAGCGTAAGGGAAGTCCTGAATATAAAAAACCTGGTTTTCCAACCATTGGAAATACTCAGGTTTGAATCGAAAAACCTCTGTCCCCTCGTCCGGATGACGGGCCATAACTGCAACCCATCGCATCAGTTTGGGCTCTCGAGGAAGCCCAACTCCAATAGTAAGGTGTTGCGAGACCAGCATTGGGACCCTCTCCAGACCAAAGCTCACAACTAAAGCCCCATAACCAAAGGTATTCAGTTGTCTATTCTTGGCTTTGGTCAGTTGGCCTTTTACATTGGCCAACACAGCATCGCAGCAGTTGAAGATGGTGCCTCGAAAGCAGTCAACTGCCATCCGCATCTGGGATCCGGTGGTAATATGTAGTGTGGCACTCCCGCAAAGTATGGGGACAGTAAACGTGATAACACATATTTCATTAAAATTGGAATTTTTTTATTACAAGAACATCACTAAAATTGAGCTTTTTGGTTATTTTGAAATTCTAGATCCACTGTTTAATTCCAAATTTAATTAAATATATGTTTGATCACCATGAGTTCAGGACGGGATATGGTTTTAATGTATATCCCTTTGTCTCTAGTCTGGCTGTTGCAGAACTCTAGCCGGAGGCTATCGACAGACTGGCCACCTGCACTAGTCCCGAATAGAGTCAAGTCTTCGCCTCTCTTAGGCAAACCAGTCAAGAAGTATATGTCTGTCAGCTCGATTTCGAGCTGGTGGCCACCAATGAAGAAGCACTGGTCCTGTATGCTCCACCTGTCTACCAGCCACTGTAAAAAATCCACCTGGGCCCTCATGCCAGGTATGGCCTAGAATTTGTACAAGCTGCATGCCTTCAATGCATCAATCGAAGGTTGGTGATTCAACGCGGCAAGATCCACGTCCTCATGCTCCCGTTCATGCCAATCTAGCATGATGTACACTCTACATCCAACAAAAAGGCAAATTAGAATGCAAGAAATTAAATCGTTTGGGTCAAATTTGAGAATTTTTGGGTTAAAAACCCTTGCTGCGGGGACTGCACCCTCTGTGTTAGAGACAGTGCGTGGGTCCGCACCTTGCCTTCATGGAAGGTGCGGACCCCTGACTTTTTCCCCATTGAGAAAAAGTCGAGGTCCGCGGGCTGCTAGTGTTACGCCTGCGGGCCCCCGTGCACGGGTTTTTAGCCTAAAAACCCTCTAAAAAATGAAATAAAACCCTAAAACAAAAAATGAAACGGTTGAAATTGAAGAGTACGATGATGTGGATTACCTGGAGAAGACGGCGTTCGATTCCGACAGTTGGATTTTCCGCAATCTTCACGGGAAGTTTCTGAACAAAAGCACTATTTTCTCGCTCAAATCTCAAACGATAAAAATGAATTGACGAAAGCCCTTTTTATAAGTTTTTTGAGTAAATGAATTGCAAATTTGTTTATGTTTCACTTTAGAAAGGTAATTTTTGCGGCATTTTTATTCATTTCAAACAGGTATGAGTAATGTTTGCATTTTTGTTCAGGATAACGGATTATTCAGGCGAAATCTATCATTTTCAACGAAAAAACATTTAAAGTCACCTTTAAGCTCTTTTCAGACTCCTAAAATATGAAAAGATCGCCGAGTTATTCTTTTTAAACTCGTTAAAACGGAACTAAAAAGACGGTCCACTTATAGCTCTTTTTTGACCGTAAAAACATGAAAATATTGCTGGATTTTTGTCGTTTCAAATTCGATATTGGTTATAAAACGACGTATCGTTGATCGCTTTTTTACTTTTTCGGATCAGGGGCACTAATTATGAAAAGTACTCCTTGGTCGTAAAGGTCGAGCGGTTCTCTCAAGTATTATTTTATACTTTTTCGGGCTTGGGAGACACAAATTTATGAAAAAGGTCAACCCTGGAGTCTTCTTAAGTTTTTTCAGACTCTCTAAAATTGAAAAACGCCGAGTTTCTCCTATACTGGACTCGTTAAAATTTCACAGTAAAGGACCTGTTCAATTACAAATAGGAACAAACCATTCCTTCTTAGGGTTCGAATTTAAACTAAGTTAGACTCATCCGAAGGATGAGCTTATAATCAAGCAAATGTTATCCTCCTCAAGCTTGTCAAAAATAAAGAGGTACTTGCCAGAAATGGTGGGGGAAAAGAGAGAAAAATGAGCATGTTTGTCATACTTTGTAACCACTCTTGAACACGACACTTTTATTCACCTGGGTTGGGAAATCCTTTGCCTAACAGTTGATTAAACCACATTGAAAGTCTTCAGCCGGTTTCTGGGTATTAACTTTGGGTCAATTGTCACCAAACCATCTGTTGTGTCGTTATGTGTTCAAGAGGTCACTGCCAATAAGCCATTCATCTGCAACATATCTGTCATCCATCTTGACCATCCTGAGTCAGTCCTTGCAACTAAATTTCTTTAACTTGATCTATGATTTCGTGTTGTGGGCTTGCCTGCGACAGATCGCTTTCTATTGACTTCAGCTCATTATCTAGAAAGATGATCTAGAAATCGTCAGTACCTTGGGATCTGCATGCCTCAATGGCAGGTTTCTTGCTTTTGACGACAGGTTGCATCATTGACCTTCGATCAAAGGATTCCGTGACATGTTCGACATCAACACATTTATTCACATCTCATGGATTGTACTAGGTACTTTGAGAGCCATTGACACCACTGGTGGTTTCTCTCACACTTGTTAATAGTTTACATCATTGACTGGTAATCAAGTGGTTTCTACCATGTTCGACTTCAACACATTCATTCGCATGGATAGAATCGTACTGTTTCGGGAAGTAGAAATGAAGACCCTGGATCTAGTTTCCGCAATCCAGGCTGCAAGGAATTTTGTATTCATTATATGATGGACTATTCATAAACAGATGGCTGTGTCCATACTGTGTCCACATGAGTCTATACTTATGATGTATTACAAGATCATTCCTATATCAGAGCAGTAGTTAGTTTTCTAAGTCAGTTTTGATCTGAGTATGGGAATGCCTACCTCAACGATGATATGATCTCATATATATATATCTTGCATTGAATGTTTTTACAGGTTCCGACTGGGCTCTCCACAAGATGATCCTCGAAATGATAAAGTACTTCACTCTTCCTAAATGATAAATGAAATCCTCATCTACTACAGACTTTGCACTTTAGGGGGAAATCTGTTACACAAAAATATCGTCACCATGATTATTTGCAGTCAGTATGGGTCTATCATCACTTGTACTGTCCTCCTAAGCAAGTCTCAGACCTCAACTCTTCAAGTCAAGCCTTGAAAATGAGAGAAAGACATTAAAAATCAACAAAGTTCTAGTTCCACACTTTCTCTCACTGTTGCCTGTGGTCCCGCACCCCCTGTTTACAAAAAGTGTGGACCTGCCCACTTTGTCCCTAAAGGAGTGGGTGTGGACCCCTGTGAAAGTCAAAAAGGCGCAAGTTTATTCTAAAAAACTCACTTTGGGTGAATTCTAGATGATTCTAGAAGGCATTTTGACGTGGATTGGTCGCTCTTAGGTGGTTCATGCATCCCAAAAGAGAAGGAGCTAATCCCTTGATGAGAGGAGCTATCCCTTTGAAGGAGGGCTTTATCCCTTTGAAGGAGGACCTAGTAACTTCCCTCCATTGCACTATAAATTAAGGCATTGGGCTGGTTGCTAGAGAGGTTAGAAGCTGAACATTTTTTAGGGTAAATGCTAGTGGAATTGAGACTTCCTAGTTAAGCTCGAGAGGAGAGATCACATACCTTTTTGGCTTCATTGGGAAGAGAGTGAAACTTTTCAAAGTAGAGGAGACTTCTTGTTGGACCCTGGGAGGAGCTTGTACAGCATCAAGGCACAGGTTGTAAAGTTCTTCTTTGATTTGAATTAATACAATCAAATTCATTTTTCTCAACAAATTGTCTTATGTCATTTGTTTCATGAATTCCTTGATCTTCATGTTAAATATGCTTTATGATATTGGCTTTTCAGGTGCTATTTAATTTGTTTGCGTGTTTGTGTTTGCAGATTCGCAATGAGGGAGCTCACTTGGATCAAAGGAGCGAGGCTTCCACAAACTTGCATTGGACCCAAGGTAGGCCTAAAACACTTGTTTGCCTTTGTTTATAAATGCATATTTAGAGAAAGATAGTTTTTGATTGGCTTGCTTGTCACTAGATATCGTTAGATTCTAGGAAGGTCTATCTTGTCTGCAAGATCGACTCATTCCGTGTGACACCATGGTATTGGCCCATAGTATTGTAGAAAATCCTATTCACAAGTTCATATTATCAATGCAAGGTTGAGGTGAATATACATAGTTAAGAATCTTGTCGTATTGTTATAAAATATTTTGATTGTGAAATAAGTTATTATTTTTGGGCATGTGGTATTGATAAGCCATGGTATTGTCACAAATCCTATTTACAAGTTAATAATATCCATGATAAAGTGGGGGGTGAATATGGATGGTTAAGAATCTTGTCATATTATTATAAAATATTTTGATTGTGAAATAATTTGTGTTTTTTGGCATGTGGTATTGATAAGCCATGGTATTGTAACAAATCCTATTTACAAGTTAATAACGTCCATGATAAAGTGGGGGGTGAATATCCATGGTTAACAATCTTGTCATATTGTTATAAAATATTTTTATTGTGAAATAAGTTTTGTCTTTTTGGCATGTGGTATTGATAAGCTAGGGTATTGGCCCATGGTATTGTAACAAAACCTACTTACAAGTTAATCATATCCACAGTAAAGTGGGGGGTGGGGGTGAATATGCATGGTTAAAAATCTTGTCATATTGTTATACAATTTTTTGATTGTGAAATATGTTATGGTTTTTGGGCATGTGGTATTGATAAGTGAAGTATTGGCCCATGGTATCGTAACAAAGCCTATTCACTAGTTAATAACAAAATCAAAATATAACAAATTTAATTTTATTATTTTTATTACTTTAAATTTTTATTATTAACTGAGCCAACATTTAAGTGTTTACATACTAGGGTTTATATTACTTTTAACTTTTTATTTATTACTTTAACATTGTGTTTGTTACTTTTAGCTTTTTATTATTAATGGGGTCAACATTTAAATGTTTACACTCATATTTGATATCACTTTTAATCTTTTATTATATCTATCCTTATAGAGTGCCACTAGGTGCAATAAAAAAAAATTAGAAATTTTATTAATTAGAAATTTAAAGACGAATTATCTTTCTAATTCTTAAGAAACTTGTGTTTGATGATTCTGATTGGCTAAGTTGCATATGACAAATAAGCATATGTAAGTTATTGAGATCAACATATTGGGAGTAGAAATAATAAGGGGTAAATTCTTAAAAAGAAGAGTACTTACACTATTAGATGAAAATAAGGTTTTAATTTTTTTGAAAACATGTATTAGGAGGGATATTAACATTTAAATTTTGAGGGATAGAAACCAATATTAAGTGCACTTTTAAATACCCCATGAAAGTGAAGCTCGTGTGGTTGTGATAAGGTCCTACCAAAAGATGGCATCAAACGTTGTTAAGGTGGATCTTTCAAAGTTTTTCTAAAGGCACAATAATATACAATTCAGGTTAATATATGTGACTTGTATACCCCTCAATAATTGTTGATAAATAACATAATATTGAGTTTTTCAAAAATAGAAACCATGTTCAATATTTTTCATATAAAGATTAAGAAAATAATGTCTTCTTAGAAGAATATTAACTTGTATTAGGCCATAATTCCTATGAAAAAAAGAGGTGAATCAACTAGAAAACCTTTAGTGTAGAAGGTAATAGGGTTTTTGAAGGTCACTTAGATTCATTAATGAAAATGGCCTCCTTTAATGACCTACCATATTCTTCTTATAAGGGCACATAGGTGTCCCTTCTAATACTCCCAACCTTAAGATGATGGGGCACTAAATAGGCCATGAAAATTTTGGCCCTTAAGAGATCCATTCCTAATAAGAGAACAAGGATGGCCTGTTAGCTCTGCTACAAGACAAGGATTCCATATGGTCGGAGGCCGATTTGGTTTGCTTGGTTGTGCCCAAAAGGATTCATGCATGCTGTTCAAATCTTCAAAGTTTGGTTAATGGCCATCCACTGATCAAGGCTATCGCAAAGGAAAGCCCTTGGGAAAGCGGAAATAATCTATCAGGTGGCCAAAAGCACTCCAAAACAATCAAAAATCAAAAGCGCAGGCCTAGCAGTTCAAATGAGCGACAGCCGTTCGATCTGGCCGATCAACGGTCCAGATCGCGTCGGCCTATCGCAATCGGAGGAGGCGGGTAGTGGTAGCGACATAAGATTTCGCCGATGAGCGATCGCCGATATCGCATCGGCATATCGCAGTGGAGGACTTACAAAGGGGGAGATGCAATCGCCGATGGGCCGGACCAGACATCCATAGAACGCTGCATTTTATGTTATATCGGGTCCGCGATGATATCGCTATCGGCCGGGGCTTTTAACATATGTATGTTTGCGATGCGATAACCCAGACCCGATGGCGCTATAAGTTATCTTTAATGAATTATCAGGTCCGGGGTGATTTCGCTTTTGGGATTTCGCTATCGGCAAAACCAAAGGGGCGGGCCTTTATCATTAGTTATGTGCCGATGCGATGGGCCGAACTCGATATCATTCAGCACTCCATTTTATAAACTTTCAAGCCCACGCGGAGGCCATTTGCATTGATATTGGGCGCGTTTTCTGTGAATTTTTCAAATTTCAAGGAGCGGAGGATCGACCGGCTACTATACGTGACTGCAATTAATTCACAACATGGCCGCATAGAAAGAGGACATGCCTTGGGCAGATAGCAGCAATTATCAGTCATGGACTTCGTCCATATTACACGCCACCTGCTCCAAGGAGGACAGCAGAGCACCAGAGAGGGTCAAATCCATTTAAACACAGCCAGATATGTACCTGAGGCCCATTTCTAAATGTAAATGCGGTTGGTGACCATTTATGGGCTCCTCCACGCATAACTTAGAAGAGTAATCTTGTAAACCAATTGTATATATACCCAGAACAGAGATGTAATGGATTGATGAGTGTTTGATGAATGAGAGCCTATTGTAGCCCTTTAACTTCTGGAGACTGTTAATACTATGAGACCTGCAGCTTCTGGTCTTGATTTCCATTAATACAAGCTTCTTTTGCTGTCACCTGCTCACTTTTCACTTCTGCTTCTTGTTCTAGGCTGTTCTTGCTTCCATTTGTTGATGTGCTGTTAATGTTTGATATCAGAGGGGCTGTCATCCCACCCCTGTATTATGATTTAGTGGCTCATTGAAATTGTTTGCAGGTGGTTGTTGTTCAAATAGCAGAGAGCTGTCATCCTCACTGTCTATTGAATAATAATCGTGCAGATCCTCTAACTGATTGCAGCTGGCCATCACAGAGCTCTGTGCATCTGCTGGTGCAATCAGTCTTCTCCATTATCACCTTTACCTTAAACCGTGAGTAGTTGGTGGTTGAAAGCCTCGTAGTTTGGGGGTCTTCACCCATGCCTGGGGTAAATCATAGTAGGAGTGGTTATCTGGCTTAAAGGTGCTGCACATCTTCCATTTATCCATCATTTTATCCAACAAAAACTGTTGAATTTTTAATGTTCCTGAGCATCACTGATTTACAACCTAGGTGAGTTTCTTGGGGTGATAACATTAATTGGCGCCGTTGCCGGGGAGAGGAGAATCGAAGCTCAACTTCCCTGGGAGACGACACAGCTTCAAACTTTGATGACAGACAAGGTTTGAACACATAGTTTGGTTGTAATCATCTGTCTGGCGACTCCACTGGAGGAAGGCCATCCTTTGGCGACTCCACATTGAAGTTCTGGCGCAGTTTGTGAGGCATACTAGAAGAAATCCGCAGAAGTCTCCAGCTGTTCCAGTGCCTGACCCTGAAAAGATTGTTAACCCGAAGAAAAAATTGCAGAAAGGAGCATCGGGATCAGGTAAGCCCAAGAAATCTAATTTATCTCTGTATGAGGAGTTTTTAGTTGAAGATACACAATCTGAAGATTTAGAGCCTAGTACTATTAAGGGAGAAATACATACAGAGATTCATAAAGCTCCTTCTCCATTTAGTTCCCATTTGAATCTGAGTCCGAAGAAAGTTTCCCATACTGTCCAAAACATCCCAATATCATTCACATCCATTTCATTATCTCCTACTGCTCCATCTGTTAGTATTCTTCCGCATATTCCAAACATGGCAGGACAGCAAGCACCTACTAGGATTGAAAGGATTGTTGCTGCTAGATATGGACCTTTGATATTGCCTACACCTTTAAATGCCATGCCTACAGGAGAATATCAAAAATATATGCCCAAATTTACTGGAACAGAAGGAGTTACAGCAGAAGAACATCTTGAAGCTTTTTATAGTTATGCTGATAATTTAGACATAAGTGAGAATGATGTATGGATGAGAGTTTTTGTTCAGAGTCTTGATGGAGAGGCTAGGAAGTGGTTTAGAGAACTACCCCAGAGATCTATAACAGATATAGAAGCATTAGATGATGCATTTTTGAAGCAATGGGGAGATAAGAAGGACTTGTTGTATTATCATACAGAGTTCGGAAACTTGAAAAGAGAAAAGGGTGAGTCTTTGCCTGACTTCAATAAAAGATTTAATAGAATGTATAGTAAAATACCAGCTGAGGTAAAGCCTACCCCTACTGCTGCCAAACTCACATATGCCAATGCTTTTGATTCTGACTTTTGCTTATTATTGAGAGAAAGACGATGTGTTACGCTGGGTGATATGCAAGAGGCAGCCTTGGAGGTGGAATCAAATATTATAGCAGCAGAAAAGTTAAAGAGCCAAGGTGACAAAAGAAGGCCGAGAGGTGAAGCTTCTTCTTCCACTGCGTCGACTTCCGAACCTAAGTTAGACAAAATGACCAAAATGATAGAGTCATTGGCTGCTGAAATTTCTAAGTTAAAGGTTGATCAGACTTCAGGCAAAGCAAGGCAGCAAAACACATTTGTCCCAAGAAATCCAAACATATTCAGAAAAGTAAATGAGCAGCTACAGATTATGCAAAGGGGTGAAGAAGCAAGAGAAGATCATAAAGTTAAAGCTCCCTTTCAGAATGCAGTCATGGAGGGGGAACAATATGAAGAAGATGAAGATGAGATTCACTGCTTGGAGGATAAAGGTAATGCTGCATTTTTAACATTGGCTGAATATGAAGAATCATTGCTGCAAGAGCAAAACAGTCAAAGGTGGGACAGTGGTGCCGTTCTGCAATCCGGTGAGCAGCGGCAAAGATATAATCTAAGATCCAATGCAAAGGAGGTAAAGGAAAATACTACGCAAGAAGCAGCTGCTCAAGCAGTACCACAGAACAACAGGCAAAGAAGACCAGCAGCTGATCTTGTCACCCTCAAGGCCCCGGCTCAAGAGGTAAAAACTACTGAAAAATCATTCTCGTCTTTCAGTTTTGAGTCAGAAGTTCAGAAGCTGAAAATAGCCGTCCCTCTGGCTGAGTTGGTCAAGAGCGAATTGTTTAGAAAGCCCATCCTTGAAGCCCTTGAGCTAGAGCCTAACCAATCCTCCATTGACTCTGTCAATTTGCAAGACGACAAGCCTGCTATTGTGCTTAGCCCCATGATTGAACCTGCAGATGATACTTCTCCATCTTTCTATGTTTCATTAACCATCCACGATAAAATCCTCCACAATTGCCTGCTAGACACAGGGGCCAGTCACAATTTAATGCCTAAAACTGTCATGGAAGAGCTAGGCCTTGATATCACCAGACCTTATCATGATTTGTTCTCGTTCGATTCAAGGAAGGTGAAATGCCTTGGATTAATTAAGGATCTGGCTATTTCCTTAACCCAGTTGCCCATGAAAAGTATGATGATGGATATAGTGGTGGCCGACGTTCCTCCTAAGTTTGGTATGCTGTTGTCTAGAGGGTGGATTAAGAGACTAGGAGGGACATTGCAGAATGATCTATCTTATGCAACTATTCCAGTGTTTGGAGGAGAAAGCAGGAGGTTGTATAGAGAAGCGCAGCTGGCATTTGTTATTAGTGATGAGAAGAATCCTACAAACCATCCCATATATGCAGTGGACACTGACTTTGGAGCTTGCATCCTCCAAATAGAAGAATCTCAGAAGGCTGCATTGCATATTCGGAAACCAACAGCTCAGGCTAAGCATGATACGGGTGGGCAGATTTGGGAAATGTTTTTTGATGGAGCATGTACCAAGGAGACTGCAGGAGCAGGGGTGGTGCTAGTATCTCCACAACAAGAAACAGTTCAGTTATCCCTAAAGCTGATTTTTCAGGTGACAAACAACATAGCAGAATATGAAGCACTGTTGTTGGGCCTTCATGAAGCCAAAGATAGAGGGATAAAAAATTTGAAGGTATTTGGAGATGCTGACCTGATAATTCAGCAAGTAAACAGAACGTTCCAAGCAAAGCATCCAAGGCTGAAAGCTTATAGAGATGAGGTATGGAGGGTCAAAGAGCTCTTTGATTTTTTTTGTATTTCATATATTCCTAGAGCCCAAAATCAGCTTGCTGATTCCCTTGCTGTCTCTGCTAGTTTATTCATCCCTCCATTGCCTCCCAGACTAGTTTATGAGGTACAAATGAAGTATAGACCCTCTGTGCCTGATAATGTCCACCATTGGAAAGTTTTTGATGATGATGATGAGTTAAGTAGGTTCCTTCAAGTCATTGATGAGTTCTCTGAAATGCAAATTGACCAGAATAATGATGCTTTGTTAGAAGATCACAAATCCCAGTTTAGAAATAAAATTGGCAAGAATAGCATAGTTCAGCTTCCTAGTAATCATATTCCTAAGGGTCTAATTCCTCTTGAGAGATTGTTTGACCACAATGATGTGCCTTACAAAGCTGCCCAAAAAGAAGATCAGTCTCAAGTTTGCAAGCATAATATAGGAGGTCCAGGTCAGCCCAAATTCATAAATCTATCCACTAGCCTATCTGCTGATCAGAGTGCTGAATATTGCAAATTAATGAGACAGTTTGCTGATGTGTTCGCTTGGGAGTACAGTGATCTGAAAACATATGACAGAAGTATAATACAGCATAAGATTCCGCTTGAGAAAGACACTATTCCTTTCAAACAGAAGCTGAGGCCAATGAATCCTATGCTCCTTCCTCTGGTTGAGAAAGAAATTAAAAAGTTGCTGGCTGCTAAGATTATAGTGCCTCTCAGATATTCTAAATGGGTGGCCAATCTGGTTGTTGTGAGGAAGAAGAATGGAGAAATCAGACTATGCGTTGATTTCAGGAATCTAAATAAGTGCTCCAAAAAGGATAATTACCCCTTGCCCAAAATGGAGCATTTGTTGCAGCAAGTCTCAAGCGCCAAAGTGATGTCTTTCATAGATGGGTTTTCAGGCTTCAATCAAATCGCTATTCATCCAGATGACCAAGGAAAGACAGCATTTACCACTCCTTGGGGCACGTTCATGTATGCAAAAATGCCATTTGGGCTAATGAATGCTGGAGCCACCTTTCAGCGCGCAATGGATATTGCTTTTGTGGGAGAAAAGGATAAATTCGTGCTGATATATCTTGATGACATAACTGTTTATTCTGGCAGCCACCATGATCATTTACAGCATTTGAGAAAGGTGTTTTTGAAGTGCAGAAGGTTTGGGATTTCACTCAATCCCAAAAAATCTCATTTCGCTTTAAAAGAAGGCAAACTGTTGGGGCATGTAGTGTCTGCTGCAGGTGTTCAGATTGACCCAGAAAGAGTCAAAGCAATTCAGTCCTTGACTCTTCCACGATCAAAGAAAGATATACAGTCTTTTCTTGGAAAAATCAACTTTGTAAGGAGGTTTATTCCTAATTTTGCAGAGCTAGTCAAGCACATAACCTCCATGTTAGAAAAAGGAGCAGAGGTGAAGTGGACTGATGCGGCCAGAAGATCTTTTGAGTCCATTAAGATGGCTATTGTGGAAGCTCCCACTTTAATAAGCCCTGATTATAGCAAGGAGTTTCACCTGTTTTCATTTGCCTCCAAGGATACCATTGCAGCTGTCCTGTTGCAGCAAGATGAAGCAGGTCAAGAGCATCCAATTGCCTTTTTCAGCAAAAATCTGAGGGATGCTGAACTAAGGTATGATATTATTGAAAAGCAGGCTTATGCACTCATCAAATCTTTAAAGGCTTTCAGAGTATACATATTGCATTCCAAAACAGTTGCATATGTCCCTTCTGCCACAATAAAGGATGTTTTAACACAGCCTGATGCCGATGGAAGAAGAGCGAAGTGGATTGCAAAAACAATAGAATTCAACATAGAGCTGAAGCCCACCAAGCTGGTAAGAGGTCAGGGGCTTGCTAAGCTGTTGGCTGAAGAAAATTGCAGATCTCTGGACATTGATTTCTTGTTCAATGTAGCAGAAATTGGCCAAATAGAAGAACATGAAACAACCGAAGCGCAGAAAGGACAGTCGGTGGCCGAGAACCTAGCTTCATGTAGCTGGTATACTGCAATAATAAATTTCCTGCTAAATTTAGAAGTTCCTTCAGAATTTTCGCAAAGTCAAGCAAGAACGCTGAAGCTCAAAGCAACCAAATATTGTATCAATGATAGCTTGCTTTATTGGAAAGATCCATCTGGAGTGTTTTTAAGATGCCTGGATAAACAACAGTCAATAGAAGCTATGCAGCAGTTCCATGACAGCATGTGTGGAGGACATCATTATTGGAGAACTACAGCCCAAAAGATTCTCAGAGCCGGGTATTATTGGCCCTTTTTATTTTCTGATGTATTTGCTTTTGTTAAATCTTGTGACAGGTGCCAGAGATTTGAAGGTAAGCAGCAGTTGAAATCCCTGCCCCTAAAGCCAATCATTTCAAAAGGACCTTTTCAGCAGTGGGGCTTGGATTTCATTGGTGAAATCAACCCACATTCCAGTGGCCAGCACAGATGGATATTAGTCGCCACTGATTATTTTACAAAATGGATCGAAGCAATCCCAACAAGGAAGGCTGATCATAATATGGTAATGAAATTTTTATCAGAAAACATTTTCAGCAGATTTGGTTGCCCACATAAGCTTATAACAGATAATGCAGCAGCCTTCAAGGCAAAAGAATTGGTGGAAATGTGTGATTCAATGGGCATTAAACTTGTGCATTCCACCCCCTATTACCCCCAAGGTAATGGTCTAGCAGAATCCTCTAATAAAAGTCTGATCAGGATTATAAAGAAGCTGTTAGAGGAAAATAAAAAGAATTGGGATGCCAAACTCAAATATGCACTTTGGGCAGACAGAGTGACTATCAAAAGATCCACAGGTTGCTCTCCCTTCAAGCTGGTATATGGTACTGATGCTATTTTTCCAATTCAACTTACCCTCCCCGTGGCAAAGCTGCTCCAAACAGCACAGAATGAAGAAGATGATATGGCCAATAGAATCACTGATTTAACCGAACTATACCAGATCAGAGAGCAGCTGATTGAAAAGGCTACAGCACATCAACAGAAGGTCAAGGAAGCCTTTGACAAGAAGACAAAAGGAAACAATTTCCAGGTTGGGGATTTGGTCATGAAGTGGGATGCCTTTAAAGAAAAGAAAGGCAATCACGGGAAGTTTGATGCTCTCTGGACAGGTCCTTTCATCATTTCACAGATTCAAGGGAACAATACCTTCATATTGAAGGGTAAAGGAGGAGAACCAGTCTTTGATGGCCCAGTTAATGGGCGGTTTCTAAAAAATTATGTGATTTAAGGTCTTTTGGCCTTAAAAGCTGTAAATATTTTGTTTTTATCAGTTTTAGTATAGCTATAATAGACTCCATGCCCAATGGAATACTAGGAATTTTGGCTAATTTGTTTGTCGCTGGAAAGGCATTGATCTGCAGTTCTTGAGACCTCTCAGGGAGGATCTCATCCCCGGAAGGAGCCAGTGTTAGCTCTACTACAAGACAAGGATTCCATATGGTCGGAGGCCGATTTGGTTTGCTTGGTTGTGTCCAAAAGGATTCATGCATGCTGTTCAAATCTTCAAAGTTTGGTTAATGGCCCTCCACTGATCAAGGCTATCGCAAAGGAAAGCCCTTGGGAAAGCGGAAATAATCTATCAGGTGGCCAAAAGCACTCCAAAACAATCAAAAATCAAAAGCGCAGGCCTAGCAGTTCAAATGAGCGACAGCCGTTCGATCTGGCCGATCAACGGTCCAGATCGCGTCGGCCTATCGCAATCGGAGGAGGCGGGTAGTGGTAGCGACATAAGATTTCGCCGATGAGCGATCGCCGATATCGCATCGGCATATCGCAGTGGAGGACTTACAAAGGGGGAGATGCAATCGCCGATGGGCCGGACCAGACATCCATACAACGCTGCATTTTATGTTATATCGGGTCCGCGACGATATCGCTATCGGCCGGGGCTTTTAACAGATGTATGTTTGCGATGCGATAACCCAGACCCGATGGCGCTATAAGTTATCTTTAATGAATTATCAGGTCCGGGGTGATTTCGCTTTTGGCATTTCGCTATAGGCAAAACCAAAGGGGCGGGCCTTTATCATTAGTTATGTGCC
This sequence comes from Pinus tabuliformis, assembly GCA_031772625.1. Classification (NCBI taxonomy): domain Eukaryota; kingdom Viridiplantae; phylum Streptophyta; class Pinopsida; order Pinales; family Pinaceae; genus Pinus; species Pinus tabuliformis. The sequence goes on along the minus strand of CM062816.1, from coordinate 1,289,290,551 downwards.
GATGCGATGGGCCGAACCCGATATCATTCAACACTCCATTTTATAAACTTTCAAGCCCGCGCGAGGCCATTTGCATTGATATTGGGCGCGTTTTCTGTGAATTTTTCAAATTTCAAGGAGCGGAGGATCGACCGGCTACTATATGCGACTGCAATTAATTCACAACATGGCCGCATAGAAAGAGGACATGCCTTGGGCAGATAGCAGCAATTATCAGTCATGGACTTCGTCCATATTACACGCCACCTGCTCCAAGGAGGACAGCAGAGCACCAGAGAGGGTCAAATCCATTTAAACACAGCCAGATATGTACCTGAGGCCCATTTCTAAATGTAAATGTGGTTGGTGACCATTTATGGGCTCCTCCACGCATAACTTAGAAGAGTAATCTTGTAAACCAATTGTATATATACCCAGAACAGAGATGTAATGGATTGATGAGTGTTTGATGAATGAGAGCCTATTGTAGCCCTTTAACTTCTGGAGACTGTTAATACTATGAGACCTGCAGCTTCTGGTCTTGATTTCCATTAATACAAGCTTCTTTTGCTGTCACCTGCTCACTTTTCACTTCTGCTTCTTGTTCTAGGCTGTGCTTGCTTCCATTTGTTGATGTGCTGTTAATGTTTGATATCAGAGGGGCTGTCATCCCACCCCTGTATTATGATTTAGTGGCTCATTGAAATTGTTTGCAGGTGGTTGTTGTTCAAATAGCAGAGAGCTGTCATCCTCACTGTCTATTGAATAATAGTCGTGCAGATCCTCTAACTGATTGCAGCTGGCCATCACAGAGCTCTGTGCATCTGCTGGTGCAATCAGTCTTCTCCATTATCACCTTTACCTTAAACCGTGAGTAGTTGGTGGTTGAAAGCCTCGTAGTTTGGGGGTCTTCACCCATGCCTGGGGTAAATCATAGTAGGAGTGGTTATCTGGCTTAAAGGTGTTGCACATCTTCCATTTATCCATCATTTTATCCAACAAAAACTGTTGAATTTTTAATGTTCCTGAGCATCACTGATTTACAACCTAGGTGAGTTTCTTGGGGTGATAACATGGCCTTCCTAGAAATTTAGAACTAATTTAAATTGCATACATGTTCAAAAAACAAGGTATATCTACAGACACTGAACAATTTAAGACAACCACTCACAAAAATAATCAAAGATCAATATACTCATCTATATATAGTTATAACCCTTAAAGAGAATAGTTCAAAACCATGACTAACATGACCACTTGCGAAAATATATTAATGTAAAAGGTGAGTAGATTACATTAAAATCTGTCACTAATGATCATAAGCTAATGACTCTCTGTCAGAAAATACTGAAGGGGGTTGTGAATCAATATTTTATTGCAAAAAAAAAATCAAATGCAGCTTTTGAGATTTATACGTGATTGTATTTGAAGCAGTATGTGCATGTACATGATTTTAGTGAAGACAACAAGCGTATATGCAGATTACTTTATCTTTTAACAATTTCATCAATATTTAACTGGGTTAGAAGAGAAACAGCGTATGTAATAAAGTAAAAAATAAACACATCCACAAATAACACATAAGGACACCAAGATTTTTAGGTGGAAACCCAATTTGGGAGAAAACCACTTTTGTTGTTGGTTGCTTCGTCTTCTTATTATTATAAAGAATCTTTACATCTTGCACTGGTGCAGACTTTTGCTAGTGTGCAGGCTCCTACTTGCTAGAGAATACAACCTCTACTATGTTTCCCAGCTTCTACTAGAATCAAGCTACTACTCCCTCAGATTTCTTGTGATCCACGTTTCACAATATTTTGGACTGGGACCACTTGCAACAACATTGATCTAGGCCACTTTTCAAAATGTTTCAGACTAGAACCATAACCAACAATACAATCAATCACTGAATAATTGAATACCAAAATATCAATAAACTTAATCACTAATCAACCAATCCAAATCTCAACATTAACCATATCAAACTCTCTTCCCATCAACCAAGTTAATACCAAACTAGACACTGTCAAATTCAACATTGTCTAATAGCAAGTAAGAATGTATATGTGACTGTGATAAAATAAACCTACCTATATACACGCTTTCTATGCAAAACAACAACATACAGATCTTATATCATTTTCATCGAACCCTGTTAGCAAATCATTCATCATAGTGTCTTCATCAAACTTTGATATTCATCAACCAACTAGCAGAAATAACTAGGATCAATCAACAAGCAGTTATATCAATCAATGTACTTTTACTTAGGTCATTAGAGGAATTTTGATGTCTAAAACGAGTCTCCTAAGGAATGTTATAAAATAATAGTGGAAATAATAAAATAAAATTAGATTACATCATCAAAATTTAGAGGGAAAAAATAAAACACTGCTTTTTTCAACTAGTATTTTCAACTTATCTCCCTACGGTTTTACTCAAATTTTAAGTGGGAGAACTCAGTGGCTGAAAAATTTAATTCCTCATCCAAGGAGTATCCATGTTTCGTACTTTTGAAATATATTTCTATATGGAAAATGAGAATACATGAAAAACATTGCAATCATGTTTTTCATGTATTTCTCATTTCTCATGTAGCAGGGTCCATCGAATGTATGGAACATGGGTACTACTTAGATGAGGAATTAAATTATACATCCAAAAAGGACCATGGGTACTAATTAGAAGAGAAATTAAATTATACATCCAAAAAGTGTTCTCGTTTGAAATTTTAGTAAAACCGTAGGGAGATAAGTTGAAAATACGAGTTGGAAAAATAATTTTTATTTTTTATTTTTATTTTTTAATCTTTTTAGTTTTTTACTCCAAAAATTTTGAATCATGCCCCATGGTTGACATCATCATCTTGAATCATATTGGTTCTTATAAAGTTGATTATTTTTGTACATTTTTGTTTTGAGACCCATTTTTTACCTCAAAAGTTCTCTAATGTGTATGTGGTTGTTAAGAACCAAATCTGTGTATGTACGCATTATTCAGGAGAAACGTTGCAGACAGATCTTAGAGAAATTAAACATTAAACATCTATAGAAAGATTGTCAATAAAATTCTCTAAACTAGACTCTCCATGTTTACAACATCATCAATCCAACTCTCTGCCCTATCTTGTTTATGAACCATTTAGCAACAAGAAAATCAATCAATGCCAAAAGCCTTCTTTGAGCATGTAAAATCACTGCAAATCATATCTCTATATAATGTGAACAACAACAATAAAAATTTACAATCTCAACAGAATATGAACAATAAACTCAATATAGTATCATCAATGTACAACTATGAAGACCAAGGACAAATAGCAACATTAGTCACATTAGATTTGGAAGTCTTTGTCCTTTTCCATGCATACAACCTTTGCTATTCAAAGCTCTATCAAAATCATATACACACATCCATAGATCTCTGGATATACACTTTTTTTGCAAAATAATGGATATACACTTTTTTGCAAAATAATGAGTTTGACCCTAGTCCTGCAACAAAAAAGTGAGTGACCACAAGTTTTGTTTCATACAACCACTGTGTTAGGGTCCTATAATTTTTTATAGGATCGCTTTATTATAGCGGATCATTATTATGTTTGAGATGTTGTAAATAATATTTCATCCTACCAATTATTTCCAAAGTGACACCAAGTACTAAGATTTAGGGAGTTTTTGCATATAAATTTTTGGATCATATTAGACTGCAAGTATTTTCATCAGAAATAGCTCAGAAGCAGCTTTCCAATTGTATATCATGCACTCAAATCTAATTCCTGGATAAAAAGCAAGAGCAAGTTGAAATCCACACCAAAGAGCACACAAGAAAGCAAAAGTGAGAAATAATTTATTTTGAATTATTAAAATTGATTCAAAAAATAAATGAATAAATATAAAATCTAAAAAGCATGAAAATCTATGGCCCACCTGACACTCATGCATTAATTTCCAAACCACTCTGAAATTTAACCTAACGGTGTGAAAAGTGGTTTTCACTTTTACTATCCTTTACAACTGTCACCCTCACGTTTTATCGGACCCCCTCCCCCTAAACGTCTTACTACCCAACCCCTCGAAATCCATTAATTGTATTGTTTTGACTTTTATAAATGTTGCCCACTATATTGTATTGTTTTGACTTTTATAAATGTGGCGAGAATGGAATTTCATACGATTATGAAATAAGTGCTATGTGGATGGGAGGCTAATGGGGGTGTGAAAAGTGGTTTTCACTTTTACCCTCCTTTACAGTTGTCACCCTTATTTTTATCAGACCCCCTCTCCCTAAACCTCTTACTACCCACTCTCAATGCTATTATGAAATAAGTTCTATGTGGATGGGAGGCTAAGAGTTACAAAAAGTGGTTTTCACTTTTACCATCCTTTACAGTGACCCTTAGAAATTCACTTTTACCATCCTTTACAGTTGTCACCCTTAGTTTTATGGGAGCCCCCTCCCCCTAAACCTCTTACTACACACCCCTCTCTAAAATCCATGAACTGTATTGTTTTGACTTTTATAAATGTGGCGGGAATGGAATTTCATGCTATTATGAAATACATGCAATGTGGATCCCTTATTTTTATGAGACCCCCTCTCCCTAAACCTCTTACTACCCACTCCCAATGCAATTATGAAATAAGTTCTATGTGGATGGGAGGCTAAGGGTTACGAAAAGTGGTTTTCACTTTTACCATCCTTTACAGTCACCCTTAGCAATTCACTTTTACCGTCCTTTACAGTTGTCACCCTTAGTTTTATGGGAGCCCCCTCCCCTAAACCTCTTACTATCCACCCCTCTCTAAAATCCATGAACTGTATTGTTTTGACTTTTATAAATGTGGCGGGAATGGAATTTCATGCTATTATGAAATACATGCAATGTGTATGGGATACTGAATGAAAGAGATCAGCCCAAACGAGATTTTAGAGGAAATTCAGGGATGGAATGCTAAGTGGGTGAAATGAAATGGCAGGCAAGAAAAAGAAATTCACGGGTGCAAGAAAATAAATTGATGAGAGAAAATAAGAGGAAATTTAGGGATGGAAGGCTAAGTGCGTGAAATGAAATGATAGGTAAAGAAAAAGAAATTCATGGGTGCAAGAAAATAAATTCATGAGAGAAAATAAAAGAGAAATTTTGAGAGCTTCATGCAAATGGGTTTTACCAATATGAGGATATGCAAAATAAGACTTACAAATGTAAAAAGAATTTACAGGTATATGGTGAAATTGATTTACGTTGAAACAACACAAGGTTTTCGAAATCTATTCAAAGATTTACAGGAGTAAAACGAAATTTACAGGGGAAGGTAAAAGGAGAAACAAGACATGGTTTTTGGTTTTGGAAATCCATCCAAAGATTTACAAGAGTAAAAAGAAATTTAGAGGGGAAGGTAAAATGAGAAATAAGACATAGTTTTTGAAAACAACACATGGGTTTCAAAATCCATGGGAAGAAAAACAATGGATTTAGTAAACAAGCCATGGATTTTTGGAATAGTACATGGATTCAAAAACATGACACATTTCTAAATCATTCTAATAAATACTTTGAATTATGAATTTCATTTAAATATTTGGAAATATTAATTTAAATATATTATTTAAATCCAAATATTTTGTGACAAAATAAAGTATTCAAAAGATGATGAATAAGATAATGGACAATCAGTGATCAGATTCCCAGAAGGACATCACCAACCTGCTCCTATTTTTCAGGTCCAGTCATCAACAACATGCTGCTATTTTTCAGGTCTAGTCATAAACAACCATCCTTGACAATAGTGCCAACAGCTTCAACATTTTTAGATATCCTATATTTTGGTCCTATTTTTGTAATAAGTTTGAAGATATTTTTTGTAATTAATTCTAGATATTTTCCACTCAAAGTTTTTTACAACAATTTTTATAAATACTTCATAATTTGAAGTAATAGAGGTTGAGATTTGTTTGAAGAACATAAATAGTATTGTAAAGCATACAGTGCCATCATTACACGATTCTTGTGTCATTTTCATTGGTGAAGTGAATTTCTCCTTGTTAATTTGTTTACTCTATGTTATACATATGTTATTCCTAAGATTTGGATTATTTTACACAAAGTTCATGAATAGAATTGGTTGAAAGATACACTCTGATTTTGGCTGTGAATAATTTCTATGTTTTCTACTAAAAATTAAAAACATAATTCTTAATTTCTCTACTTTTAATTGGATTGTTGAATCTTTTTATTCTCCTCCATGCCATAGATCAATGAACTGGCCTACCCTGCCCTGTAAGTTCATCCTGTAAATTCTGCATTTGATCAATCTAAGCCTGTGACTCCATTGTCCAATGACCTAATGTCCACTATCTCAACCCTACAACACAAAAACCCAAATCTGAAATTGATAACTAGCCTAATATATTAAGTCAAACAAAGCTAAATTATAAGAGAGAGCCCTCTTTGAAGCTGGTAGGGCAGATCCCAGCTTCCAAAGTAGGTTTGTTGTAACCTTTCTGATTTTCTTCTACAACCTCGGAAAATTACAGAGTGCTAACATTTATGGCGACCATACTGGGGAACGAACATTTCATGTTCCTTAGAAAAGTGTATTAGGTTCCAGATCTGATTACTGATGGTGGACAATGATCGAAAACAAGAAGGTTGTATCATTCACCCGACGGCTCCATGTTCAAAGTATCCAGAGCTTCAAATTTTTTAATGTTGCTCCACTATCAAAGAATCCAGATTTTAGAGCATTCATGGCGAATCCACTACAAGTTGATCAAATTTTTTGCTAAACGAGATGACAGGGTATGTGGAAAATCCTCTGTCTTGTGAAGTTTTAAAAGAAGTCAGGGATAAATTAGCCAATTTTCAAATTGATAAATATTTTTCAACAACCGTGTTTCGTTGTTTGAAATTGAGCAAATTTTCTCGTGAAAGTAAAGTTTGTTTTCTTGAGTTAGTTGCTGAAATATTCGAGAAGGATATTGAACTTTTGGATTTTCAGATTTAGTCCTATAATTTCCGAGATCCTAAACAATTCTTGGATAATCTTCCTTCTCCAAAACAAGAGGAGATCATATTGCCTTTTGATTTGCAGATTGCTGAGAATTATGTTTTCAGGTACAAGACAGGCACTGAACAGTGGGAATCAGGGTTTAACCTTGAGAATACAACTGACCAAATCTTCCATGCTCAATTGGTCAATGAAGGCCTGCAAGGTAAACTAATTAATCATGCCATTACTGATCCTATAATGAACTACATGGAGGTTCTTTTCAGCTCAGTTTTCAATCATGTTTTCATGACCAGATCCAACAACAGTTGCCATTGCACTCTACAACTTTGATTTTATGGACAAATAATCAAGCCGTCATTTGGATTGTGCTAACAAGCAGTCAAGAAATGCACTTGTTTCAGCAGCTACTTGACTGGCTTCATTGTCATTTTTGTATTATTTTATTCATTTTTTGATTTTCAACAATATAGGGTAGGTAGTAATGTGAAAATAAGCTTAGTGACCAAGCATCTTTTCAAGCATTCTTTCTAGTTTCAGTTTCAGATTGTATTACATCTTTAAGTTTAGTGTTCAATTCGGTGTGTATTTCATATTTCAGTTTGCAGGATGGTTTTGATTTCTGTTTAAGAGTTTTCTGTCACAAAGATTTTATCGCAGAATAGGTTGCAGTTTTGGGATCAGCCCAATGGATTAGGCTACTAGTCTATGGTATTCTTGACACCTCACAAGGAGAGTGCCACCCCCAGCTGGAGCCACTATTAGGGTCCTATAAGTTTTTATAGGATCTCTTGATTATAGCGGATCATTATTATGTTTGAGATGTTGTAAATAATATTTCATCCTGCAAATTATATCCAAAGGGACACCAATTACTAAGGTTTAGAGATATTTTTGCATATAAATGTTTGGATCATATCAGACTGCAAATATTTTAAGAGCTGAGAAGAAGCTTTCCAATGATATATCATGCACTCAAATCCAATTCCCAAATCAAAGGCAAGAGCAAGTTGAAGTCAGCACCAAAAAGCACAAAAAAAGACAGAAGTGAGAAATCACTTATTTTGAATCATTAAAATTAATTCAAAAAATAAATGAAAATAAATATCTAAACTCTAAAAATATGAAAATTTGTTTATTCATTATAACTCCAAAACTCAAATCCTATGGCCCACCCACTCATGCATTAATTCCGCCCATGTTAAAGGCTTGGAGATGTGTCCATATTAAAATCAATGGTTATAAATATGTTTCGGACCCAGTCCCTCCGAAATTTAACCTAAGGGGTTCCGTAAGTGGTTTTCACTTTTACCACGCTTTAACCCTCACGCTTTATCAGAGCCCCCTCCCCCTAAACCTCTTATTACCCACCCCCTCTAAAATCCATTAACCCCTTCAAAATCCATTAACTATATTGTTTTGACGAATTTCATGCGATTATGAAATAAATGCTATGTGGATGGGAGGATAAATGAAAGAAATTAGGCGAAATGAGATTTTAGAGGAAATTTAGGGATGGAAGACTAAGTGGGTGAAATGAAATGATAGGAGTAAAATAATTTTACAGCTATAGGTAAAAAGAAATTCATGTGTGAAAGAAAATGAATTCATGAGAGAAAATATAAAGGAAATTTTGAGATCATATGAAAGTAATGTAGGTGAGAAAAATGAGCTTCAGGTAAATGAGTTTTACAAATAGGAGGATATGTAAAATAAGACTTACATAGATAAAAATAATTTATAGGTATATGGTGAAAATGATTTACAGTTGCACGTGAAACAACACATGGTTTTCGAAATCCATCCAAAGATTTACATGAGTAAAAGGAAATTTACAGGGGAAGGCAAAATGAGAAACAAGACGTGGTTTTTGAAAACAACACATGGGTTTCAAAATCCATGGGAAGAGAAACAATACATGGATTTAGAAAACAAGCCATGGATTTTTGAAAGAGTACATGGATTTGAAAACATGATGGAATTATAAATCATTCTAATAAATACTTTGAATTATGAATTATGAATTTCATTTAAATATTTAGAAATATTAATTTAAATATATTATTTAAATCCAAATATTTTGTGACAGAAAAAAGTATTCAAAAGATGATGAATAAGACAATGCACAATCAATCATCAAATCTCCAGAAGGACATCAACAACAACTATTTTTTAGGTCCATTCATCAATAGCTTGCTATTATTTTTCAGGTCTAGTCATCAACAACCATCCTTGACAATAGTGCCAACATCTTTAGCAGTTTCAAATTTCTTAGATTTTGGTTCTATTTTTATAATAAGTTTGAAGATATTTTTTGTAATTAATTCTAGATATTTTTCACTCAATTTTTTTTGTAATAATTTTTATAAATACTTCATAATTTGAAGTAATAGAGATTTGTTTGAAGAACAAAACTAGTATCGTAAAGTTGCTCACAGAGTAACCATTAATCAAATTTTTAGTAATATAGTGTCATCATTACATGATTCTTGTGTCATTTTCATTGGTGAAGTGAGTTTCTCCTTGTTAATTTGTTTACTCTCTGTTATACATATGTTATTCCTAAGATCTGAGTTATTTTACAGAAAGATGATGAACAAAATTTGTTGAAAGATACACTCTGATTCTGGCTGTGATAATTTATATGTTGTTTTCTACTGAAAATTAAAAACATAATTCTTAATTCCTCTGCTTTTAATTGGATTTATGAATCTTTTTCTTCTCCTCCAATGACATAGATTTTAAAGGATTCAACTATAAACTCTACATATGATCAATCTAAACCTGTGATTCCATTGCCCAATGGCCTAATTTCCACTATCTCAACCCTACAACACAAAAACCCAAATATGAAATTAATAACTAGCCTAATATATTAAGTCAAACAAAGCTAAATTATAAAGAAAGAGCCCTCTCTAAATCTTGCAGGGCTAGATCCCAGTTTCCAAAATAGGTTTGTGGTTACATTTGTGATTTTCTTCTACAACCTCTAAAAATTACATGGTGCTAACACACTGCACACACACTTCACTTTGATCTCATAAGTTCAAATATATTAGTTATCTGCCATCACATATTCCAATCCATACTGAAGCAAACTACTATAGAAATCAAACCATTAGATCTAATATTTCAAACAAGCATATAAGAATCCATACTAATTAATAATAGTTTCTATAAGATATCTCATTAAATATTCAGATATGAACCTTCCCCTTGTGCCCTAATGCACACCTATTTGAAACAAATCATAAACAACTTTTTAATGAATGCACACTCTGCTATTCAAACTCCTTATACTTGTATAACCTTTTTCCCTTACCAATACCACCGGAAATTCCCTTGGATTTGTTGATGGTATCTAATAGATGATGTCACACCAAAACCTTAGGAGATTACCATGGGAACTTCTCATGGTTTTTTATTTTTCATGTGTGTGCGTGACTCTTGTTTATGATACATGCATATGTATGTGACTTTCTCGCACAGAAGTTGCATATGGTTTTGAAAATAACAAATTTTTAATGTAATAATGTCAAAAATCAACACATACACAAATAACACATAGGGACACTAGGATTTTTAAATGGAAAAGAAATTTGGGAGAAAAACATTGTTGTTTTTTTCTAGCCTCTTCTTAAAGAATCTTTACATCTTGCACTGGTGCAGGATTTTTCCAGTGCATAAGGTCCTACTTACTAGAGGTTACAACCTCTGTTATGATTCCCAATTGATATTGGAAGGAAGATACTACTCCCTCAGATTTCTCGTGATCCACATTTCATAATATTCCAGACTAGGACCACCTGCAACAACACTGATCTAGTAGGGGACTTTTCAAAATGTTTTAGACTGGACCGAAAACCAACAATAAGCTCAATCATTGAATAAAATAATCCCAAAATATCGATAAACTTAATCATTGATCAACCAAGCCAAATATCAACTACATTAACCATGTAATTTTTTTTTCTCATCAACCAAGTTAATACCAATCTAGACACTGTCAAATTCAACATTGTTTATACCAAGCCAAACACTGTCGAATAGCACGTAAGAATGTATATGTGACCGTCATCAACTAAACCTGTGTATATACACATTTTCTATGCAAAACAACAATGTACATATATTAAGTCATTTTCATCAAATCCTTTCAACAAATCATTCATCATAGTGTCTTCATCAAACTTTGATATTCATCAACCAACCAACAAAAATAACCAAGATCAATCAACAAGTAGCTATATCATTCAATGCACATTTACTTAGAAGATGTACATGGTTGTTAAGAACCAAATCCATGTATGTATGCATTATTCAGGAACAAAAGTTGCTTACAGATCTCAATGAAATTAAACATTAAACATTTGTAGAAAGAAGGTCAACCAAGTGCTATAAATTAGACTCTCCATGTTTACAATAATATCAATCCAACTCTCTGTCCTACCTTGCTTATGAACCATCTAGCAAAAAGAAAATCAATAAATTCTAAAAACCTTCTTTGATAATATATAGCCATTGCAACTCATATCTCTGTATAATGTGAACAACAACAGTAACAGTTTACAATCTCAGCAAATAGAGAAAGATCTTAGAAGAAAAGCAACTTCAATAGAAGACAAAAACCAATAAACTCAAAGTAGTATCATCAATGTACAAACAAAAATACCAAAGACAAATAACATCATTATTTACATCAGATTTGGAAATCTTTGTCCTCTACCCTCCATACAACCTTTGTTATTGAAAACTTTGTCAAAATCATATACACACTCCCATAGTTCTTTGCATACACACTTTTCTGCAAAATAATGAGTGTGACCTTAGTCCTGCAACAAAAATGTGAGAGACCACAAGCTATGTTTCATACAACCATTGCACACACACTTCACTTTAATCTCATATGCTCAAATACATTGTCAGGCCAAGAGGTAACTCCTCAAATGAACCATGTTTATTCAATTAGATTGTTCGTAGTTATATACATGAGGGAGTGAATCTTGGGTTTCACCTACTAGTGACTCTTCCTTTTCCATTATTTATTATTTACATTATTTACAACTGTTCACCCAATCTCCATGATTAGGTGTTAACATTCCCCCCCTAATCTGAAGGGATGTTGGTGAGTCCAAGCATCGTTCTGAATCTTTCAAGCTTTTCTCTTCCAAGTGCTTTGGTGAAGATGTTTGCAATCTGTTCATTAGTGGAAAAATGGCGTAGATGGATTATATTGGCCTCAACATGATGTCGAATTAGATGGTATTTTGTATTGATGTGTTTCGTTTGATCACAGAACTTTGGGTTCTTGGCCAATTTTATTGCAGATGTGTTGTCCATCATGAGTGGAGTTGAATGTACTTGTTTTACTTGCAAATCTTCCAAAATTTTCCTAAGCCACACAATTTCTTTTGTTTCCTCAGTTGCTACCACATATTTTGCCTCTGTTGTGGGATATGCTGGAACTGATTGTTTGCATGATCTCCAGGAGAGAACTCCTGATCCAAGACTCATAGCATAACCAGAAGTAGATACCCCAGTTTCTTTGTCTCCATCAAACTCTGAATCAGAGTATCCAATCAAGATGAAGTCACCCACCTGTGTATACTTGAGTCCAAAGTCTTGAGTTCCCTTCAAGTACTTTAGAACTCTTTTTGCAGCAAACCAATGTCCCTCACAAGGATTTTGCATAAACCTAGAGAGGATCCCAACAAAAAAATAAATGTCTAGTCTGGTAGTAGTCAGGTAGTTGAGACTTCCTATAGGTTGTCTATACTTTGTTGCATCCTCAAATTCTTTTCCTTCAGTGGATGTGAGCTTTAATTTTTGTTCCATTAGAGTAGTTAGAGGATTACACACAATCATGCCAAACATGTTCAACATATCTCCAATGCACTTCTTTTGAGAAAGGAATATAGATTTCAGATATTTTGTTACTTCAATACCAAGATAATAATGAACATAACCCAAATCAGTCATTTCAAAATCATTCATCAATTCCTTATTTATGGATGCAATGTAGCTCTCAATGTTCCCTGTCATCAAAATATCATCTACATATACCACAATATATACAATTATTTTTCCAACTTTCTTGACAAACAAAGTTGCGTCATCAAGATCATAATGTTTGAAATTGAGTTTCTGAAGATGCTCAGTTAAATTTTCATACCAAGCTCGCAGTGCTTGCTTGAGACCACACAAGGATTTCACATGTTTGCGTACTTTATGTTCATGTCCTTTCACAACAAATCCTTCAGGCTGGGATATAAAAACATTCTCTTTTAGATCTCCATTTAAGGAAGCAATTTTTACATCCATTTGATGGAATTTCCAGCCGTTTTGAGCTGCTAGGGAAAAGAGTGTTCGAATGGTAGCCCATTTTTCCGTGGGGGAAAAAGTCTCCTCATAATCGATTCCCTCCTTCTGTGCAAAACCTTTTTCCACAAGCTTGGCTTTGTGCTTGTTAAGTGATCCATTAGCTTCATACTTGTTCTTGTAGACCCACTTGAAGCCAATTGGTTTGGTTCCTAATGGAGGATCAACTAGCTTCCAAGTGTCATTATTTATCAAGGCATCATACTCCTTTTGCATTGCTTCTTTCCATTCATGATGAGAAGTGGCTTATTTGAAGTAAGTTGGTTCAAAATCTATAGACAAATTCAATTCATAATCATAAGAAACATCCATATCAACAGGTGAATTAGAATCGTCTACATCACCTCCATTTTTCCTAGTTGAATTTCTTGTTCCTATCTTTCCAAATTCATCGAGATGAACACTTTTGAGTGTCTTTGTCAGCCAATTTGGGGGAACTTTCTGAGATGGTCCAAGCTACTCAGTTGATCGAGTTGGTACTGAATCAAGATTGAGTCTCCCAATTTTGTCAATCACATCACTCAAAGTATCATCAGTGGTTGGAGTTTCATGTGGGGGAGAGAGTGATTCGGAAGAAGATTCCACATATTGATCTAGTATAGAAATCCCACCTTCAAGATGTGGAGTCCGATTATCAAATTCCTGAAATTATTTTACATTTGTTAATTTATCCAAGTGATCAAGTTGCCGCTCAACAACATTGTAATCTTTGGAAGATTCAAGAAAGATTACATCTCTAGATACAACAAAATTTTATTAACTTCATCATAGAGATGATATGCTTTGGAGGTGTTTGAATACCCCAAGAATATACACTTATGACTCCTTGCACCAAGTTTGTTTCTATGTACTTTTGGTATCAAGGCATAACAGGTGGAACCAAAGACCCTAAAATGCTTTACCGAAGGAATGTGGCCATACTAGATTTCATAAGGAGTCTTGTTTATAATAGAATTATATGGACATCTATTCTTTACATATATAGCACATAGAACTGCATCAACCCAAAAAACCAATTTTACATTCTTGAAAAACAACATGGAACGTACCATATTTAAGATTCTCTTATTCATTCTTTCAGCTACTCCATTCTGTTGGGGATTATAAGGCACAATTGTTTGATGTTTGATCCCATGCTGGCCAAGATAGTTTTCAAATTCATTTGAGGTGTATTATTTTCCATTATCAGTGCGAATAGAGCCAATATGAGATTGTGTATCATTTTCAATCCATGTATGAAAGTTCTTGAATGTTTGAAAAACATCAAATTTGTTCTTCAATAAATAAACCCAACACATTTTGGTGTAGTCATCAATAAATGTCATCATATATTTATTTCCATTTTCAAAAGGAACAAGCATTGGGCCACATAACTCTAAATGAATGAGTTCAAGTTTTCTATATGCTCTGGAATGTGAATCATGAAAAGACTGTTTGCTATGCTTTCCTAGAATGCAAGCATCACATTGTGTTAGGTCCCTATAATACTAATGATGCCCCCATTACTATTGTAGTTGTATCCCTTAATAATATTGTTGTGCCCATAGAATCCCTCTATTGTTATTTTTGTGCCTTTATATTGTTATTGTTAGGTCGGCTTGGTTATATTGTGACCCCTTAGACTCCTATATATAGAAAGGAGGTTTTGTCATTTGAATCATCCAAGAATTGTTCATTGATGTAATGTAAAGGAGGTTGCCCCCTCGAAGAGGCTGATTTCTAAGGCGTTGATCTATCTTTTCTATCTTTTTGTGAGCTGGTTTCATAACATTTGGTATCTGAGCTTTGGATTCTAGGGTTTCGCTGCTCCAAATATGTCATCGTGGCATTTTCACTATAAGTTATTTTCTGCGATGTTTCAGAAGCAAACAGAAAAAGAAATTTGAGAAAAAATCACATTGAACCTTGGGTCCGAATTTCAGAGCTTTTCGAGCTATATTTGTGGAGATATGATCTGAGGAAGTTGGTCTTTTTGCAGACTCCTGAATTACATTCCAAACAAGTGACCTTGGGAAAATCGTCATAGCTTTTGTTTTGAGCATCAAATTGCAATTTCGTCAGAAGTTACAGAAAGAGGATGGACTGTAGTTTCTTGTGTATATTTTTTAGACCCGAAGGTCAAAACAGTGACACGTGGAACTTCATACAAGTTCACTCTTCTGAAAAGGTATATAATCAGGTCATCTTAGGATATTTTACATAACTCTTTCTTGGAGAATCTAAATTCGATCAGACTGGTGGCATTGGAAAGAGGACACAGAGGGCTACTACAAGTCGTAATTTCATAATTGGAAGATCCGAAATTACATAGATACATCAGATTCAATATCGAGTGCCTACAAAGTGAAAAAAAGTGTGTATTTTTTTAATATTTGCATAAGCTTGGTTTGAAAAATTAGTTTCAAGGAATTCAAAGGGAATAGTGCAGCGTTATTATTGGTAATTGATGCCCCAAAGAAAGAAAATGGAAACACCTAGTAAACAACCTGAAAGCTCTAGCATGACTCATGAAGAAGAGGAAGAAATGCTGCATGATATATCAAAATTACAAGACCAAGTGCAACAAATGTCACTCTCACAAAAGCCAACAGAAGCTAAGATAAATGGCGTGGAATCTAATATAAAGGGCTTGGAAGCTAAGATGAATGGTGTGGAAGCTAAGATGAATGGTGTGGAAACTAAGATCAATGGCATGGAAGCTAAGATGAATGGCATGGACACTAAGATGGATGGCATGGATGATAAGATGGAAGAATTGAAGATAAATTTGAATAAGTTGCTACAAGAAATGGTCACTAATGGTGAAAGGGTAGTAAAGGAAACTCATGATGAGAACAAAAGAAATGTTAATAATGATTTCCTAGACTCTAATGTTGTATTGAAGACCCACCATATTCCAAAAACTGATATGAGGAAGTTTGATGGCAAGGATCCTGCAACATGGATACTACAGATGGAGCAATTTTTCGATCTCAATATTGTGCAAAACACACAAAAGGTACGTATTGCAACTTTATATTTGGAACCAAATCAGTTTGTATGGTATCAATGGCTTTTCTCTCGTAAACAAATGGTCACTTGGGCAAATTTTACGGAAGAAATGACAGCGCATTATGAGGATACAAAAAACAACATCTTTTTTAGCCAATTGATAAGTCTCAAACAAAAGGGTTCAATGATGGAGCACATTGAGGAGTTCCAAATATTGAACATAAGGGTAAAAAATATTCCAGAGGAGCATAGGATTTATGTGTTCATAGGGACTTTAAAGGAGAATATCCAACATGATGTTCACCTTTGGGAACCTAATTCATCTGAGAAGGCATTCAGGTTAGCAAGAAAAATGGAAAGCAAAATTATGGCAACTAGGAAGCCTAGCACTCACAACTACAAATATGGAAGTGTTGTTGCCCCTAGCCTTCCACAACCTATAAGGTTGACACCACAACAATTGGAAGAAAAAAGAGCAAAAGGGCTTTGTTACAGTTGTGATAACAAATACACTAAAGGTCATAAGTGTGCCGAGGAGAATTTATTCTACATAGATTGTGAAGAGGAAGAAGAAAAGGAACAAGAAAGGTCAAAAGAAGAGGATATACTCCAGGAACAAAGCCTAGATAAATAAGAAATGAATCCGACCCTATCTTGTAATGCATTTTCTGAAACTACCACTCCTCAAACCATCAAGATAGAAGGACATAACAAGAAGAAAAAGTTAATAATGTTGATTGATTCAGGAAGTACCCACAATTTTATTCATTGTAATATAGCAAAATAATTGAATTGCTTCCTATATCCAGCACAAGAGTGTCAGGTGATGGTTTCAAGTGGAGGAACGATAAATTTCTCTGGAAAGTGCCATAATATCAAGCTATCCATGGGAGAATATGTATTGAATAGCCCAATGCTTTCCATTCCAATGGGAGGTGCTGATGTTGTACTAGGAGTTCAATGGCTACAATCCTTGGGTATAATAGTTTTTAACTTTCAATAACGTTTCATGAAATTTTATGTGGAAGGAAAGGAAGTTGAATTAAGGGGTATTGTAGGGAAACTAGGAAAGATAATCAGCTCTAATGGTATGACAAAGCTTCTAAAAAAGGAACAACGAGGTGTAATTGCACAATTATGTTCACTAGATGTTTCCACATCGAAATCATCTATTTCTCTAGATCTCCAAAAAGTCTTGGACAATCATTCCAAGGTATTTGAGACTCCCAAAGGTCTCCCACCTATTCGTGATCATGATCATGCTATTCATTTGATTCCAAGAAGTGTTCCTCCAAACATCAGGCCGTACAGATATCCCTATTTCCAAAAGAGTGAAATTGAACATATGGTTGTAGAAATGCTAGAGGCTGGTATAATTCAACCTAGCCAAAGTTCTTTCTCTGCTCCAGTAGTATTGGTGCACAAGAAGGATGGATCATGGCGCATGTTTCCAGATTATAGGGAGCTCAACAAGCTCACTATTAAAGATAAGTTTCCCATTCCTGCCATTGACGAATTATTGGATGAATTGCATGGATCAATTTACTTCACCAAGTTGGATCTTCGTTCAGCATATCATCAAATCAGAATGAAGACTGAAGACATTCTAAAAACAACATTTATAACTCATGAGGGTCACTATGAATTTTTGGTCATGCCTTTTGGCCTTACTAATGCACCTTATACATTTCAAGGTTTGATGAATTGCATTTTCAAACCCTTCCTTAGAAAATTTGTGTTAGTATTTTTTGATGATATACTAATCTACAACAAGTCTTGGAAGGATCATGTTGAACATGTTGACAGGGTGCTACAACTATTGAAGGAGAAACAATTATATGCAAAAAGATCCAAATGTTTCTTTGGAGTATAAGAGGTCGAATATCTGGGTCATATTGTATCTCATAAAGGAGTTAAGGTAGACCCTAGAAAAATTAAAGCCATTAAGGAATGGAAAATTCCCACATCCATAAAGCATTTGTGAGGATTTCTCGGGTTGACAGGGTATTATCACAAGTTATTTAAGAATTATGGGAAAATAGCAGCACCTCTAACAACATTATTGAAGAAATATGCATTTTCATGGACTCCATAAGCAACAAAGGCCTTCAAACATCTTAAAGAGGCAATGTGCCAAGCATCGGTCTTAGCTACACCAGACTTCACAAAAACTTTTATTGTGGAATGTGATGCTTCAAGCAATGTAATTGGTGCTGTTTTAATACAAGATGAAAGACCCATTGCTTTCGAAAGTCGTCCAATCAAGGGAAAGTATTTACACAAAGTTATTTATGAAAAGGAAATGTTGGCAATACTACATGCACTTAAGAAATGACGACCCTACCTAATGGGAAGACACTTCAAGGTAAAAATGGATCATGATAGCCTTAAATACTTTTTAGAACAAAGATTATCCTCTGAAGAACAACAAAAGTGGGTCACAAAGATGTTGGGTTATGACTTTGAAATCATCTACAAAAAAGGGAAGCAAAATGTTGTGGTAGATGCACTCTCAAGAAAGGATGAGGATGTGGAAGCATTTTTGTGCGCCATTTCTATTATCGAACCAGATTGGATAAATGAAGCAAAGGGGGAATGAAAGAATGACGAAGAAGTGTGGGCACTTATTCGAAAGTTACAACAAGATTCCAGTACATCTGATACATTTAGCTAGAAAAATGATTCGTTATGGTACAAAGATCGCTTATACCTCTGTAAGAATTCCCAACTCAAACAAAAGATTCTTATGGAATTGCACACTTCTCCCTTAGGAGGGCACTCAGGATTTTTAAAAAATTACCATAGGGTTAAGAAGGAATTTTTTTGGGATGGCCTTAAATCATATTTTCAAAAGTTTGTGGCGGAATGTTTGGTTTGCCAACAAAATAAAGCTGAAACAATTAAGACACCAGGTCTATTACAACCTTTATCCATTCCAATCCAATGTTGGGAGGAGGTTTCAATGGATTTTATCACAGGTTTACCCAAGTCTAAGGGAAAGAGTGTCATCATGGTGGTAGTTGACAAACTTACCAAGTATGCACACTTTTGTGCATTATCACATCCATTTAGATCCAATATAGTTTCTACTGCATTTATGGAAACAATTCAAAAGCTACATGGAAACCCAAAGATTATTGTAAGTGACAGAGATCCCATTTTTACTAGAAATTTTTGGACAGAATTATTTTCTTGTCTTGGTACTCAGTTAGCTCATAGCTCATCTTATCATCCTCAATCTGATGGGCAAAATGAGATAGTAAAAAAATGTTTGGAAGGATATCTTCATTGCTTTGTATCTGATAAACGGACACAATGGGTCAAATGGTTGCCTCTGGCTGAATGGTGGTATGACACTTCCTTCCATGCTGCAACAAAAATGACCCCATTTATGGCACTTTATGGATATCAGCCACCATCCATCACATCATATTTAAGAGAAAATTCTAAGTTTCAAGCAGTGGAACATCACATTGAGCATCAACAACAAGTTCTCCAACTCTTAAAGGATAACCTCGTGTTGGTGCAGAATAGAATGAAACAACAAGCAGATCAACATCGCAGCAAAAGAAGTTTTGATGTAGGTGACTGGGTATTCCTACAGCTACAACCATATAAACAAATGTTCCTAAAGCAAGCTAAGAAGGATAATAAATTATCACCAAAGTGTTATGGTCCGTACAAGGTGTTGCAAAAGATTGGTACTATGGCATACAAATTGGAGCTTCTTGCAGCTTCTTGAGTGCACCTGGTTTTCCATGTTTCATGTTTAAAGAAGGCTATAGGTGACAAGCTCCCAGTTCAAACAATATTGCCAAAACTTGATGAGGAAGGAAAAATTATATTGGAACCGGAAGCAGTCATAGAAACGAGAACTCGACAGCTATGAAATCAATCCATTTCGGAGTATCTCATTAAGTGGAAGAACTTATCCGCTAAACATTCCACATGGGAGGATGATAATTTTATACAGAAGCATCCAGAACTACTCAAGCGTTGAGGACAACACTTTTTTGAAGGAGAGGGGCATGTTCGGTCCCTATAATACTAATGATGTGCCCATTACTATTGTAGTTGTATCCCTTATTAATATTGTTGTGCCCATAGAATCCCTCTATTGCTATTTTTGTGCCTTTATATTATTATTGTTAGGTCGGCTTGGTTATATTGTGACCCCTTAGACTCCTATATATAGAAATGAGGTTTTGTCATTTGAATCATCCAAGAATTTCTCATTTATGTAATGTAAAGGAGGTTGTCCCCTCGAAGAGACTGATTTCTAAGGCGTTGATCTATATTTTCTATCTTTTTGTGAGCTGGTTTCATAACACATTACTTAAGTTTCCTATGAATTGTCGGCAAACCAGTAACACCATTTTTCTTCAACAAGCGAAGGCTGTCATAGTTCAAGTGTCCAAATCTAACATTCCAATAGACTTGATGGAAATGCACCTTCATCATAATGAGAATTGTATGAGAAATTTTGTGCACGAGCAGAGGTACCTTGCAGCTTGAGATCCCTTTATTCTTCTATCCCCATCATGACAAGTGAGTAATATGATGCTTTTCTCACCTCAACCTTGCCATCAAACATATGAATGGAGTGTCCTTGCTGGCGAATGTGGACCAAGGACAAAAAGTTTCTCCTCAGTTGTGGGAGATATAAAACATGATGCAGAAGAAAGTATGGAAGACTAGACAATTTGAGCTTAATTGTGTCAAGCTTTGATGGCTTGAGTTTTGATTTGTCTGAAAAATATACTGCTCCATCAACATTGTCAGTAAATTCTTCAAAACAATTTCTTCTAAAATTCATGTGGCAAGTTTCTCCTGAATCAAGCAACCAATCATTTTTCCAAGAAGCAAGTGAAGCATGAAACAAGTCTTCATTTACTCCAATATTATGATGTGCCACAACATAGTGAGTGGATTCAGGTGCTTTACCTTTCCCTTTGTCATTAGTTTTTCCTTTGGGTTGACTTCTTTCCTGCTCAATTTTGTCTGAAGGAAACTTGCAAGTGGATGCATCATGTGATCCATCTCTATTTCAAAGTATGCAATGCAAATCAAACTTTTCTCCTTGAGAGTGTCTACTCCCCCTACCTCTGAAATTTTTTCTTCCTTTTCCTGTTTGACCACCTCTTCCTCTAGAAGAATTTTGAGAAAGATTCTTCTCTCTATGTGCAAGACACAAAACCTCTTCAGAAGACTGAGGAGCTGTCTTCTTCCCAAAATCTTTCTGTCTCTCAACAAATTTATTCACAAGGGAGTCAAAGGTAATTTCTTTGAGGTTTCCATTTGCTTGCAATGACTCAAGATAATTTGAATAAGTGGGATAAAGTGCCTTGACAAAGGATATCAGAGAAACATCTAGTTCAAAATTAGTGACTTTTATATCATGCATAATAGATTTTACTTCTGATGCAAGAGCAAGAGGATCATCATTTTGTAATTCAAGGTTGAAAAATTTAATCATGAGTTGAACAACTCAAGCGCAAAGTGTGAGTCATAGAGTTCCTTCAATTTTTGTAAAGCTTCGAAATCATTTGAAAATGGTGAAATATGGTGACTCACCTCTTCATTTACAGATGTTGCAATCAAGGCATAGGCATTGTTGTTCTTATTTTCCCAAATGACAAATTCCTTGTCTGAGGTAGGCTTTTCTGGTTCTTTTTCTCCTTCTCCAACACAAACTCCTTTCCACAACTCACTAAAACTAAGAGTGCGTTTGATCTTTTGCGACCATTTTGGATAGTTCTCCTTCCTGGTGAGAACGACTCCCACGATATATATCAATGAATGCATTGTAAAATCTGTGTACTGTAGAAAAATACTTTTGCTGCAAAATTTTACTCCTAATGGTAAAAAAAATCTAATTCTAATAAATGTCAGAGGTATATTTGAGGGAGGTGTTATTTGTGGGAAGGTGTATATAGGGGAGGGGTTTATGGGGGAGGGAGTTTATGGGGATGTAATATTGCAGGGAGGGATGAGTGCAAGGAGAGTGTTAAAAATAACATAGTGTTATACAACAGAAACCACGTTGTATAAAATAACAAACAATGGTATATTAATGAATGGAGACAACGTTAAAGTATGACTAATATCAATGAATGGAGATAGTGTATATTAATGAATGGAGACAGCGTTAAAGTATGACTAATATCAATGAATGGAGATAGTTCAAAATTAGTGACTTTTATATCATGCATAATAGATTTTACTTCTGATGCAAGAGCAAGATGATCATCATTTTGTAATTCAAGGCTAAACAATTTAATCATGAGTTGAACAACTCAAGTGCAAAGTGTGAGTCATAGAGTTCCTTCAATTTTTGTAAAGCTTCAAAATCATTTGAAAATGGTGAAATATGGTGACTCACCTCTTCATTTACAGATGCTGCAATCAAGGCATAGACATTGTTGTTCTTATTTTCCCAAATGACGAATTCCTTGTCTGAGGTAGGCTTTTCTGGTTCTTTTTCTCCTTCTCTAACACAAACTCCTTTCCACAACTCATTAAAACTAAGAGTGTGTTTGATCTTTTGCGACCATTTTGGATAGTTCTCCTTCCCGGTGAGAACCACTCCCACGATATATATCAATGAATGCATTGTAAAATCTGTGTACTGTAGAAAAATACTTCTGCTGCAAAATTTTACTCCTAATGGTAAAAAAAATCTAATTCTAATAAATGGCAGAGGTATATTTGAGGGAGGTGTTATTTGGGGGAAGGTGTATATGGGGGAGGGGGTTTATGGGGAGGGAGTATATGGGGGAGGGGGTTTATGGGGGAGGGAGTTTATGGGGATGTAATATTGCAGGGAGGGATGAGTGCGAGGACAATGTTAAAAATAACATAGTGTTATACAACAGAAACCACGTTGTATAAAATAGCAAACAATGGTATATTAATGAATGGAGACGACGTTAAAGTATGACTAATATCAATGAATGGAGATAGTGTATGGTTAATGCTTTGATACCAAGGCTGTATGGAGACAGCGGAGAGCAAATTTGTATGAGAGGGACCCCACAGCTAGTACCACACAGAGCTTCAGAGAACCACGGATACCAACGCTATCAGAGTTGATGGCGAGAGGGAGAAATGCTATCATTGCACCACTCTAAATCATGATCAGTGCAGTTCCTTTGAAGCGGGGGTCCACACAACGCCAGATTATCGAGGAATGAAGCAACATCAAATATGTATACCACACACAACTAGGTCTCTATGTATACCATAGCATCAAATGTGTATACCGCACACAATTATAAAAACGCTACCACAAAAATGCTATCAGGAGCAAGGCTACCACAGTTATAAAAATTCTACCTTCAAAAACATTTAACGCACAGGCATCACAACCAACAATGCTAGCTCTCGTGTTGAACTAGGTATGAGTGTCCTCAGTGGAATACCATCAACGCGAGTGTCCTTAGAGCAGTGCAACATCCTTCTCATACCACTCCTCTCTATGTCGTCCAGTCGGTGTTATCAGTTCTTCACCTCACTAGAAGATGGAGGCACAAAAGTATGGAGGTTGAAGGCACAGTCAAGGTATGCGTGGAATATGGGCCAAAAACGCATATGACAGTGTAGGCTTCAGGAGTATGGCAGAGGCCTTAGGAGTATGACAAAGGTGTCAGTTCTACAGAATAGGCAGAACATAGGCAGAATAGGCAGAAGGAAGTTACAAAGGCAGAGAAGCTGAAATGGAGCTGGCTCTGATACCATGTCATGCCAAGAGGTAACTCCTCAAATGAACTGTGTTTATTCATTTAGATTCTTCATAGTTATATACATGAGGGAGTGACTCTTGGGTTTCACCTCCTGTTGACTCTTCCTTTTCCATTATTTATTATTTACATTATTTACAATTGTTCACCCAATCCCCATGATTAGGTGTCAACATACATTATATCTCTTCCATCACATATTTAGATCCATACTAAAGTAAACTTCTATAGAAACCAAACCATTAGATCTACTCTTGCAAACAAGTATATAAGAACCCAGATTAGGTAATAATGTTTTCTATCAAATCTCTCATTAAATATTCAGATCTGAACCTTCTCCTTTCTCCCTAGTGCATACCTATTTAAAACACATCATAAGAAAATTTGAATGAATGCACACTCTACTGCTGAAACCCCTTCTCCTTTTATAATTTTTTTCCTTTCCAACACCACCAACAATTCCCTTGGATTTGTTGACGGTAATTGTTGATGGGATCAAATAGACGTTGTTGGACCAAAACCTTGGGAGATTACCATGCGAAATTCTCATGGTTTTTTATTTTCCATGCGAAAGGTCATGTACGTGACTCTTTTTTATGATACCTACATATGTATGCGAATTTATCTCATAGAAGTTGCACATGCCTTTGTAAATACAAATTATATATGTAACAAAGTAAAACTCAACACATCCACAAATAACACATAAGGACACCATGAGTTTTAGGTGGAAACCCTATTTTGGAGAAATCCACTGTTGTTGTTGTCTGCTTTCTCTTCTTATTATTATAAATAATCTTTACATCTTACACTGGTGCAGTCTTTTTCTAGTGCATAGGTTCCTACCTACTACATGCTACAACATCTACTATGTTTCCTAGTTGCTACTGGAAGGAAGCTACTACTCCATCAGATTTCTTGTGATCCATGTTTCATAATCGTTTATATTGAGAGCACATGTAACAAAAATTTTTTGGTAGGCCACTTTTCAAAATGTTTTAGACTGGACCCACAACCAACAATAAGCTCAATCACTGAATAAATGAATCCCAAAATATCAATAACCTTAATCACTAATCAACTAAGCCAAATATCAACATTAACCATACCAGACTCTCTTCTCATCAACCAAGTTAATACCAAACCAGAAACTGTCAAATTCAACACTTTCTATACCAAGCCAAACACTATCTAATAGCAGGTAAGAATGTATACACGATTGTCATCAACTAAACCTACGTATATATGTGCTTTCTATGTAAAATGACAACGTACAAATATTAAATCATTCTCATCAAACCATGTCAGAAAATCATTCATCATAGTGCCTTCACTAAACTTTGATATTCATCAACCAACTAGCAGAAATAACCAGGATCAGTCAACAAGCAACTATATCAATTAAGGTACTTTTACTCAAAAGGTGTATGTGGTTGTGAAGAACCAAATCCACGTATGAATGCATTATTCAGGAGAAAAATGTGCGTACATATCTCAGAGAAATTAAACATTAAACATATATATCAAGAATGTCAATCAAGTTATTTAAACTAGACTCTCCATGCTTACAATAACATCAATCCAACTCTCTGCCCTTCCTTGCATATGAACCATCTAGCAACAAGAAACTCAATCAATTACAAAAAAATTATTTGAGCATATACAATCACTACAACTCATATCTATGTATAATGTAACAATAGTAACAATTTAAAATCTCAACAAATAGAGAAGGAAATT
This sequence comes from Pinus tabuliformis, assembly GCA_031772625.1. Lineage (NCBI taxonomy): Eukaryota > Viridiplantae > Streptophyta > Pinopsida > Pinales > Pinaceae > Pinus > Pinus tabuliformis. The sequence goes on along the minus strand of CM062816.1, from coordinate 1,289,264,714 downwards.
TGAAGACAAGAAACTTCAATAGAAGATGAACAATAGCAAACTCGAAGTAGTATCATTAATATACAACCTTGAAGACCAAGGAAAAATAATAGCATTAGTCACATCATGTTTGGAAGTCTCTGTCCTCTGCCCTACATACAACCTATGTTATTCAAAACTATGTCAAAATCATATATACACTACCATAGATCTTTGCATACAAAATTTTCTGCAAAATAATGAGTGTGACCATGGTCCTACATTAGATAAGTGAGTGACCACAAGATTTGTTTCATACAAATACTACAAACATACTTCACTTTGATCTCATAAGTTCAAATACATTAGATCTCTTCCATCACATATTTAGATCTATACTGAAGCAAACTTCTATAGAAATCAAACCATTAGATCTACTCTTTCAAACAAGCATATACGAAGCCAGACCAAGTAATAATGGCTTTTATAAAATATCTCATTAAATATTCAGATCTAAACCTTGTCCTTGTGCCCTGGTGCACACCTATTTGAAACAAATCATAAGCAAATTTGAATGAATGCACACTATACTACTCAAACTCCTCCTTTATAGCATTTTTGCCTTGCCAATACCACTGACAATTCCCTTGGATTTGTTGACAATAATTTTTGATGAGATCAAATAGATGTTGTCACACCAAAACCTTGGGAGATTACCATAGGAAATGCTCATGGTATTTTATTTTCCATGCATAGGGTCATGTACACAACTCTTGTTTATGATACCTATGTATGTACAGGACTTTCTCTCACATAAGTTTTGTATGGTTTTGCAAACTACAAATTATTCAACCTTTATCAAATGAACCTACCAATACTCTTCCTCATACTCTGCAACACCTATACAAGCATTCAAAACATCCTCTATCTATGATATAGCAGAGCACATCATTTCGGTACTAAATCACATGATGACATAATGTGACAAGTTGACATCTAGGTTGACATCAAGGACAACACATTAATCATAATTCCAACACTCTCGATGCTCTTTGAATAGATATCATTGACTAATCAAGTATTAAGTCACAAGTCAAGAGCCATTAATATTAAGGAGAAGATGAATAGTTAGATCACTTTACATCCATATCATAATTATGGTCATTGGATTAGTTAGTTACAAAAACACACTAAAGAGTAAAAATTTACCTAAAAACTTATTAGTTAAAGTTAATTTTATCTAAATCTTAATTGTCTAGATATTGTAACAACCCCTCTTTAAGAATGGTTTGGAATAGGATTTAAGGATTGATCTATATTACAAACTTGAAGGTTTATTAAAAATTTGCAAATAATTTTTTTATGTCTTTTCGGCAATGGATCAATTTGAAAAAGTACATAAATTAATGGTTTTTAAACTCAATTTGCAGCATAAAAATAGAGAAAAATATACCATACATAGCAACACAAGACAACAAAATGATAAAGGAGTTCACCCCTCCTGGGCTACATCTCCTGGTCCAACTTCCAATGTTGGGCCTCTTTCATTAAGTGCTAAAATATGTGATTTCATGGATTTACAATGCTCAAAATGTAAAAATAATGTCTCCAATGGCTCCAGAATAGTAAAAAATTCCCAAGCTAGGCTCTTGTTGGGCTCAATTTGGCCAAAAACTGAGAAAGTTATGCTCTAGAGAAGTTTTGCTGCTAACTACTCTACAAACTAGACTCCCCTGCTAACTGTTCTATGAATTCCTCCTTTCTAGGAACTGCTGACCAACATTTTCACCTAGCATTAGGTGCAAATTTTCAATCTGATTAAATGCCCAATGACTCTTACGGGCCGAATATTTGGGCTACATGGGCCATACACTCGGGGGTTGGGGCTAACTGCCGGCCTCCATCGGCATAGACCCCAAACTGTCAGCCACAGTTCCATGATTCCCACAGAACTTGGAGCTAACCCCCGAATCCCACACCTAACCACTTGTCCACGGCCTTGGTTCCATCATACGCCATGTGACTTGGACCCGGGCCTTATTCCTAACCCCTTTCTGCAAGCGCTTAACCCTTATGCATCTACTTCAGTTATATGGAAGGTTCCAAAACCTTGGGCTGGGGATAAGCCTGAGCCCTCGACTCCCTTTCACCTACAGTCTTGTCGGTGTAAGGTGACCGGAGGCCAGAGGCTTAGCCCCGACCCCATCCCCAATTGAGTTTTCCAAACTTTAAATAACTCTTGTGGGCTATAGTGGTTAAGTCCCATTGAAAATGTGTTGGTACAACACTGTGTTGATTGCCAAGAGGTCTCGTGTTTGAACCCCATGAAGGCCAGTTCAACCCTTAACAAAATTTTGGACAATCCTGAGGTGCTATGTGGCAGCCTGTGATTGGGCCATGTGGCACCCAAAAGTTGGTCCAAAAAATTGCCAATCAAAAAATGACACCACGAACCAATCTGGTGAGGGCACTTGGGAGCCTTCCATTGGCCCAAAATACATAGTTAACCTGCCCAGTCAGCATACAAATTGCCTAGTCAGCAGTCCTACACTTCAACCTACAAAAATTTTACTTGTTTGGAAAAATGATCAAAATGCGATATCTAGAGCATATGATATCAGTTTTGAGGGATTCAAGTTGCATTGGATTTAGGTCAAAGATGTCTATATTTTAGCACTAGTTTCAAGCACTTTTGAGCACTTTCATTTTTGAGCACTTTACTGATCCCCTGTATCACTCCTCCCCACTAGAAGCTTTTGGACCTCCAAAAGACTAATTTCAGTCAACAAACAGATGAGGGTACAGTTCCCTCACCCTTCCAATATCAATATATTTGGTTTTTCTTGGGTTTGTACCTTTGAGCCCCCAAACAAAGGTACTCCATGTTCCCTCTTCTCGAATTTCTTGTTTTTTTGTCAAGGATAGTATCTTGCTGCAATTCTTCAAGATATTCAAGAGAGAAATATTCTATTGAAGGAATCTGAACATTCTCTCCTTGATATTCAATCAAAGGAGACTCATCTAATCTCAAGTTCTCTTCACCTTGAAGCTCTTCTTTGTTGATGCAAAGACTTACTTCATCTCCTACCTAAAAGCTATGGTCAACATAATTCTTATCATGTCTTGTCTTATACTTGGCTTGACTCTTCACCAAATGTTATTTTACCATCATGATTTTGTTCAAAGCTCCCAAAGCCACACACCATCATTACCATCACCATGTACCATCCTTCTTTAGAGCCAAAACATTAGGAGACCCACAAAGAGACGTACTAGACCTAACGTCCCCTTTGTCAAGTAGCTCTTGCATCTACTTCTTGATCACTGCATTCTCTAACAATGGAATCTTGTTCATACCAATGTTAAAAAGTGATGCATCCTACTGCAATTGAACTTCATGTTGTTTTACTATTTTAGGAGGAAACACATCAGACTCCTGAAACATCTTATCACATGTGTTAACAACCTCAACTAAACCATATTTGAGTTTTACATCAAATCCTTGGAAAGCTTCAAATTCCTCAACATCTTTGTGTTTAATTATTAACAATGCAAAATTCTAACTAGCATTTACAAACCTCTTCATTTTTCCATCATTCACAAGAGACAAATTCAACTTCTTGCAATGTTCTCTAACAATATACTCAATCCCATTTTTAAACAAATGATACTTGTTTTCATTGTGATGAAATATGGATTTCCTATCATATAAGTATGGCCTCCCCAAAACAATCCCACATATGTCAAGTGGTACTACATCAAGTTCTACCTCATTAATAAAATGTGTAGTAATGACAAACTTAATTATGATTTTTCTTGTCACTTGAAATTTGGCATTGTCACATACCCAACCCAAAGGATAAGGTTTAGGATGAAGAATGATTTCCAAATTTAGTTTATTGACAATGTCCTCTGAAATAAGGTTGGCTTGGGATCCACTATCAAATAGAGTATCTACTTTGTTATGTTTTGTTATGACCCTAATATGGAAAAGCTCAATTCTTTCTTTTTCATTTTGAGTTTCAATGGGCTTGCTAGAAGAACTAATACTTGCAATAGAATCCTTACCTTTCAATCCCATGGCTGTGATTTTGGTCTCATCTATAGAATTAAATCCTAGATCTTGTTGGTTGTTTGCAATAGTATTTTCTTTCTCTTTGTTGTTAAAATTTTTGGGTCTCAAGTCAAGATGAAGTTTCCAACAATGGTCTTTGTCATGGCCTTCTTTTGAATAATGTTTACATGTGGTTTTTCCTCCCTCTTTAGTGATTGAAGCATTCTTTTTGCCTTTGCCTTTAAAATTTCCCTTTCCTTTGTCTCCAGACTTAGATGGCTTCTCGATAATATCTTCAGTAACATTCTTCCCTATGGCTTCTAGATGAGTTGCATGGACTTAGATGGCTTCTCGATAATATCTTCAGTAACATTCTTCCCTCTGGCTTCTAGATGAGTTGCATGTACACAAAATTCATCTAGGTTTGTAGGGTTAAACATAAGAATTTTATGCCTCAAGTAACTATGTAAACCACCTATGTATTTAAGGAGAATGCCTTGAGAGGATAAATCTACACCCAAAATGAGAGCCCTTCTTCTAAACTCTTGGGTATAACATTGAACACTCATACCTTTTTCTTGTCTAAAATTTTTCCAGTCCATTATTGCTTTCTGCATGTATGCTAATGGATAAAATTGTCTTCTTAATGTAGCTACAAAATAATTCCAAGAGGAAATAATCTTACCACTTTTCTTGACATCCTCTTGAGTTTTAGCCTCCCACCAAATGAGCAATGCACTTTCCAACCTTAGATAAGCAAGCTAAATTTTAGTGGAATCATCATTAATTTGTTGAATCCTACAATAGATTTCAAGTTGACGAACCCAATTATCCAATTTCTCAGTATCTACTTCCCCATTGTACATATGCAATTCAAATATTACATCAAGCTTTTTTTACCATGTCCCTTTGGAGTTCTTGGAAGAGTATGTGAAGGGGTTGAGGTAGAAGAAGATGAGGGTGAAGATGGAGGTGAAGGAAAAGGTGGAGGTAGAGGTGGTGGTTTGTCACCATTTCCTCCATTACCTTTTGGAGGGTTTGAGATCCATCCTTGCAACCTTGTTTTTCTCTCTTCAAATAGAACTTTCACCATTTTTCAAATAAATCTTTTCTGAAAGTTCTCTTATCCTCAAACATCCCTTCATGACCTTCTCCATGTGCCATGACTGATGAACCTTGAGATACGTGTGGCTTCCTTGAACCCACTTGAGGATTTGGCTCCACAAGCACTCCTTCTACACATTTTAGCTTCATCCTTGTAAGCATCAGAAAACACTTACAAAAAAAATCAAACCTTCAAAATAACCTTGAGTTCCAATACCAAACTAATATGTATTACAAACTTAAAGGTTTATTGAAAGTTTGCAAGTAAATTTTTATGTCTTTTAGGAAATGGATCAATTTTAAAAAGTACATAAATTAATGGTTTTTAAACTTAGTTTGCAGCATAAAAATAGAGACAAATATACCATACACAATAACATAAGACAACAAAATGATAAAGGAGTTCACCCCTCCTGGGCTACATCTCCTGGTCTAGATTCCAATGTTGGGCCTTGTTCATTAAGTTCTCACATATGTGATTTAATGGACTTACAATTCTCAAAATGTAAAAATAATGGCTCCAATGGCTCCAAAACAATGATAAACCCCAAGTTGGGCTCTTGTTGGGCTCAATTTTGCCAAAAATTGAGAAAGTTATACTCTAAAGGAGTTTTGCTGCTAACTTCTCTACAAATTGGACTCCACTGCTAACTGTTCTACGAATTCCTCCTTTCTAGGAACTACCGATTGACATTTTAGCCCAGCACTGGCTAGATTCACACCTTTGTGGGTGAAAATTTTTGATCCAATTAAATTCCCAATGACCCTTATGGGTGGAAAATTTGGGACACATGGGCTATATGCCCGAGGAGCGGGGCTAACCGCTCGCCCCCGTCGGCATAGACTACAAACTAAGCCACAGTTCCATGATTCCCATAGAACCTAGGGCTAGGCTCTAAATCGCATGCCTAACCACTTGGCCACGCCCTTAGTTCTGTCATACGCCATGTGACTTGGACCTGGGCCTTATTACTAGCCCCCTTTATGCAAGCGCTAAACCCTTACGCCCCCACCTCGGTTATATGGAAGGTTCTAGAACCTTGGACTGGGGCTAAAATTGAGCCCTTAGCTCCCTTTCATCTGTGGTCTTGTGGGTGTAAGGTGACCAGGGGCTAAGGGCTTAGCCCCAGCCCCATCCCCATTCAGATTTTGCCAAAACTTTAAATAATGCTTATGGGCTATAGTGGTTAAGTCCCACTGACAACACATTGGTAGAGCACTATGTTGATTTCAAAGAGGTCTTGTGTTTGAACCCCATGGAGGATAGTTTGACCCCTAACAAAATTTTGGACAATCCCAGGGTGCCACTCGGCAGCCTGTGATTGGGCCACGTGGCACCCAATCATTGGTACAACAAATCAAACCATCAAGAAATAAAAAACAGACACCATGAACCAATCCAGTGAGGCCACTTGGTAGCCTACTATTGGCCTGAAATACACAGTTAACTTGCCTAGTTAGCGTACGGACTGCCCAGTCAGAAGTCCTGCACTTCAACCTGCAAAAATTTTACATGTTTGGGAAAACGATCAGAACGTGATATTTGGAGCATACGATATCAGTTTTGAGTGATTCAAGTTGCATTGGATTAAGGTCAGTGAGATATATGTTTTAGCACTAGTTTCAATAACTTTTGAACATTTCATTTTTGAGCACTTTACTAATCCCCTGGATCAAGGATTTACAATGGTGACACAATGAGATAAGGAAGGAGAAATTATAACACCCTAATTTGATCCCCATAATTAGTGATGTATATCTATATAAATTAAGAATGGTCAAGGGCCTAATGATGTAATATTTATATATTATATATGGAATATAATAATATGAAATACACAGCTAGTTACAAGATGGACATGGAAAAACCCATAGGGCTCTATGATTCCTCAAGAAAAGGGAATGAAAGGGGGGGATCTAAGGTGAAGTCGCACCCACCTCTAATCCTATGTAATTTTCCTAAATTAGGTGTTATTACCATATAATCCTCCTTTGAATTATTTAAATTCAATCATTGATTGCATGTGTGGCATTGGTAAAATAGTCATCTTAGTTAGTTATTGAAGCGTGGGGGTAAGTACACTCATCTAAGAGTTGAGTGAGAGAGTCAACCCACTTAGTTATGAGAACATAGATTGTACAATCATCTTCTGAAGAGTGTGAGTCAAACAAGCATGGGAGGGAAGGGAACGAAAAAAATTGAGTAGAGTGGTGGGAATTATGCATACAAGAATGTTGGATATGTGTTATATTATTTGCATGAATAACCCTAGGTGCTATTATTTTGTGCTGAGCATAGTGGGGCAATAGCTCCCTTGCACGAGGTTTGTTAGGTCCCTATACTACCACTGTAGCCCTGTTGGGTCCCTATAATACTAGTGATTACCCCATTACTATTGTAGTTATACCCCTTATTTATATTGTTGTGCCCCTATTACCCCCATGTTGTTATTTCTGTGCCCCATAGAATCCCTCTATTGTTATTTTTGTGGCTTTATATTATTATTGTTAGGTCGGCTAGATTATATTGTGACTCCTTGGACTCCTATATATAGAAAGGAGGTTTTGTCATTTGTATCATCGAAGAATTGTTCATTTATGTAATGTAAAGGAGGTTTCCCCCTGGAAGAGGCTGAATTCTAAGGCGTTGATCTATCTTTTCTATATTTTCTTGAGCTTGTTTCATAACAAGCCCCTTATTGTTATTAGTGCAACCCCCTTATGGTATTGTTGTGTCCATGTAGTCCCCATGTTGTTATTATTGTGCCCCATAGAAGCCCACTATTGTTATTGTTGTGCTCCTAGAATATTATTGTTATGTAGGCTCTGATTATATTGAGACCACTCAGACTCCTATATATAGAAAGGAGGTATTTTCATTTGTATCTGTTGAAAATAGAAACAAGAAATGTTAAAAATAGAAATGATATAAATAGCATTTTAGGTACCAGTGTTGGAGATAGCAACAAGGAATGATAATTGCTATAAATAGCATTTTGGGATGCATTCCAATTTTAGTTAGTCCCCAAATTAAAATTGAGAATTAAAATTCGAATTTGATCTTAGCAGTTGTTTGAAAAATAATTAATTAATTCATCTTGAGTTAATTAGTTGGAGAAATTCAAAAATTAAGTCTTTGTGAAGACATGCAACAGTTATCCCTTTGATTGAGGAAGTTATCCCTTAATTAAGGAGATAAGGATGAGTTGTAATTAGTTAGCTCAGTTAACTGAGTTAAGTCTAGTTAAATTAGTTCCAAACAGTTGGAGGAACTAATTGTGAGTTTAGTCAGTTAATGCATGCGTGCATGCAACTAGTGTTCTCTAGATAACTGAATATTCTCTCATAAAATAACTCATGCATGTCAGTTCAGACAAAGACCCAGTTGAGATTACAGGAAGGGACAATGTACTATCAGTTGGAGGAATTTTCCTATAAAGGAAACTCATCCATGTAGAGGGAATTATCTCCTTCGGGTTTGTGCAGTTATTTCTGAGCCAAGTGAGCTGTGTGAGGTGGGAATTCACACAAGTGGAAGCATTGGACTGCAAGAAAAACTACGCAAGGAAATATGAGGCTTGGAGGGTAGAGGAGAAGGTTGTGAGAGCCTTTGACTGTCTATGAGTAGTATTTTTTGATTGCAGAGAGAGCAGGATAGCTTGAGCGCTGATTCTTTTTGTAACTTGAACAATATTTCCACTTGTATGATAATACAAAGATTGGGGTTTTAGGCTGAGGCTTTCCCTAGGTTATTTCTTCTGTGTTATGTGTGATTGATTTCTCATTCTCAGTTATATGTGTTCTCTTGATCTTGCTCAATTCAATTAAGCTTTCGTAAAGTGTTGTAGAAGTAGATATTATATTTTACTTTAGTCTGTTGCATAATCTGTTGATCTACAGTGGGAATTTCTACATGGTATCGGAGAGAGGTTTTGTTGAAAAATTTCTACATGGTATCAGAGAAAATGTGATCAAAGCAATGAACAGTATACGAAGAAGATAATTCGAAGTAAGAAAAAACAAAAACTTGGGCCGTGAGTTTGCAGAGCAGATCTAAAAATTTTTGTACAAAATTTTCAGAAACAGATAGTAGATCTGGATTCCTTGTGTAAAAAGACCCAAATTCAAAAAAAAAATGGCTGAATCAGAGTTCGGATGAGGGAGATATCGCTGATTTAAAATCAGCTCTTTTTCCACAAAATTTCGTGATGGCGGGAAAGATGAAACGGATTGGTGTGCTAGCCAAGAACCTGTATGCTCTTGAGGTTCAAGATGCATGCAAAGCCTTGAGGAGCAAGGCAACTGTTGGAGACTTGGTGGTTGAGAGGGAGAGTACATTACCTCTCAACATGTAGTGCCAGAAGAAGTCTCAGGTAATTGTGGAGGAGCCACAATTGGTGAAGCAACTTTAGGAGCTTGTGGAGCAGCCACAACTAGAGAATCCGAGAGGAGATCGAGTAGAGACATATACTCATGCAGAGACCTCCAGTAGGGGGAAGTTTCGAGCCAAATGGGTAGAGGGATCACATGCATCCATACCTCCAGGTCGGAGGTGGGGCGATGTGGAGTGATAGTCCCAAGAAGGCTGGAATAGGGGCAGGATCATTGAGGTACCCAACCTCTTTGATTAGACCTTGCTGCGGGATCCCCGATGAGGAGTAGCAGGACTATCTGAGTCGGTAGAGGCAAATTTGGATGGAATGGAAGAGAGAGCTATAGTGCAGGAATCCCAAGATAGTGTAGAGCTAGCAGGCTACAACAATGTGAGAGACATAAGAGTGTTGCACCAATGTAGGATGGCATAGAGAGGTGTGCAATAGTGCGAGATGCATGGAGTGTTACAACAACATAGAGGTCAGAGAGGGAGCACTTATCAGCAGTAGAGGGAGCTTCAGCATCAAAGGGTGTTTCTAGCTCAACAGGGGGGTCAGTTGGGAGATCAGTTACTTACTTCTCAGTAACTGAGTTGCAGTGGGTAGTACAATGCAACATGATGAGAGGAGGTGAAGTGCGGATGCAGTGCTGGGAGATAGGACCAACAACATCACAGATGCAGCAACAAGAATCAATGGATTGATGCAGTCAGAGATCAAAGTGACAGAGGCTAGAGCATTTAGATATTGAAGAGCACAGAAGTGTAGAGTTTTCAGTCGATAGAGGCAATAGCAGTCAGAGACTTTGATGATAGAGGCATCATTCTGATTCAGGTTGGATATTTTTTGTTTCTAGAGTTGCTGGAGCAACAACACTAGGGAGAAGTGTTGCATGCAGAACATTCCAAAGGTTCAGGATTGGGTTTGAGTTGAATGCCTTTCTTGTTGAGAGGGAGTGTTGAAAATAGCAATAAGAAATGCTAAAAATATAAATGCTATAAATAACATTTCTATAAATAGCATTTAAGGTACCAGTGTTGGAGATAACAATAAGGAATGATAAAATAGAAATGCTAAAAATAGCATTGCTATAAATAGCATTTTGGGATGCATTCCAATTTTAGTTAGTCCCTAAACTAAAATTGAGAATTAAAATTAGAATTTGATCTCAGCAGCTGTTTGAAAAATAATTAATTAATACATCTTGAGTTAATTAGTTGGAGAAATTCAAACATGAAGTTTTTTTGAAGACATGCAACAGTTATCCCTTTGATTGAGGAAGTTATCCCTTAATTAAGGAGATAAGGATGAGTTGTATTTGATTTGTAATTAGTTAGCTCAGTTAATTGAGTTAAGTCCAGTTAAATTAGTTCCAAACAGTTGGAAGAACTAATTGTGAGTTTAGTCAGTTAATGCATGCATGCATGCAACTAGTGTTCTCCAGATAATTGAATATTCTCTCATAAATAACTCATGCATGTCAGTTCAGATAGAGACCCAGTTGAGATTAAAGGAAGGGACATTGTACTATCAGTTGGAGGAATTTTCCTATAAAGGAAACTCATCAGTGCAGAGAGAATTATCTCCTTCAGGTTTGTGCAGTTATTTCTGAGCCAGGTGAGCTATGTGAGGTGGGAATTCACACAAGTGGAAGCACTGGACCCCAGGAAAAATTGCACAAGGAAATAGGAGGCTTGGAGGGCAGAGGAGAAGGTTATGAGAGCCTTTGAATGTCTATGAGCAATATTGTTTGATTTCAGAGAGAGCAGGATAGCTTGAGAGCTGATTCTTTTTGTAACTTGAACAAGATTTCCACTTGTATGATAATATAGAGATTGGGGTTTTAGGCTGAGGCTTTCCCCAGGTTATTTCTTCTGTGTTATGTGTGATTGATTTCTCATTCTCAGTTATATGTGTTCTCTTGATCTTGCTCAATTCAATTAAGCTTCCGCAAAGTGTTGTAGAAGTAGATCTTGTATTTTGCTTTAGTCTATTGCTTAATCTGTTGATCTACAGTGGGAATTTCTATAGTATCATCCAAGAATTGTTCATTTGTGTAATATAAAGGAGGTTTCCCCCTCGAAGAGACTGATTTTGAAGTCGTTTATCTATCTTTTCTATATTTTTGTGAGTGGGTTTCATAACATTTGGTATCAGAGCTTTGGATTCTAGGGTTTTGCTGCTCCAAACAAGTCATCATGGGCTTTTCTATATAACGTTTTCTCTACGAAGTGTCAGAAGCTAAAAACAAAACCCATTTGATCAGAAATATTTCTTCACCTTGGGTCTAAATTTCATATCTTGTCTCACTACATTTTCGGAGATATGATCTGAGGAAGTTAGAGTTTTTGCAAGCTCCAGATTTCCATCTCAAATAGACCATCGTGTAATTTTCGCTATAATTTTTCTTCTAAGAAGGTTCATACTATGAAATTAAAACCCATTTGATCCAAAATCTTGGTGAAGCTCGAGCCCAAATTTCAGATCTTGTTTCACTATATTTTCTGAGGTATGGTCCAAGACATTTAGGGTTTCTGCAGTCTCCCGAATTACATCCCAAACAAGTGATCTTGGGAAAATCATCATAACTTTCTCTCTGAGCATCAGATTGAAATTTTGTAAGATGTTACAGAAAGAGGATGGACTATAATTTTCTGTATATTGTTTTTAGGTCCGAAGGTTGAAATAGTGACACATGGAACTTCGTACAAGTTCGCTCTACTGAAAAAGTATATAATCAGGTCATCTTGGGAGATTGGGCATAACGATTTCTTGGAGAATCCAATTTCAATAATACTGGTGGCATTAGAAAGAGGACACAGAGGGCTACTGTAGATCAAAATTTCAAACCTTGGAGGTCCGAAATTCCAGAGATAAAATAGATTCAAGATCAAGCTACTAAAAGAAAAAAAAAAGAGTGACTCGGATCAAGAAAATAGAAACACCTAGTAAGCAAAATAGTTTTATATGTTCCATGGAAGCTAATATCAATGGTAGGGAAGAATATTTGAAGAAAGGCATGGAATATTTGAGGAAATACATGGAAGGTTCAAAGGAAGGTGGGACAAAGATGCTATAAGAAAGGCCTCCTAATGATGAAAAGGTAGTAGAGGAAACTCATGATGAGAAAAAAAAAATGTTAATCATGATTTCATAGAATCTAACATTGGATTGAAGACCCACCATATTCGAAAGATTGATATGAGTAAGTTTGATGGCAAGGATCCCATAACACGGATACTGTAGATGGAGAAATATTTTGATCTGCATGATGTGCGACTGTTACAAAAGGTACGTATTGCATCTTTATATTTAGAACCAAATAAATTTTTATGGTATAAAGGGCTTTGTTCTCATAAACCACTTGTCACTTGGTAAATTTTCACGGAGGAAATGATAACACATTATGAGGATACAAAGAGTAACACCTTCTTTAGCCAATTGATAAATCTCAAACAAAAGGGTTCAATGGCAGAGCAAATTGAGGACTTCCAAAAATTGAATATAAGGGTAAATGATATTCCAGAGAAGTAGAGGATTGATGTATTCATAGGGAATTTAAAGGATAGCATTCAACATGAGGTTCGTCTTTGGGAACCTGATTCATTGGAGAAGGCATTCAGGTTGGCAAGAAAAATGAAAGCAATATTATGGAAACAATAAATCCTACCACTCAAAATTATAAAGATGGAAGGGTTGTTTCTCCTAGCCTTCCACAACCTACAAGTTTGACACCACAACAATTGGAAGAAAAAGGAGAAAATGACTTTTGTTATAGTTGTGATAGAAAATACACTAAAGGTCATAAGTGTGCTGAGAAGAAATTATTTTACATTGTTTGTGAAGAGGAGGAAAAAAGGATAAAGAAATGTCAAAAGAAGAGGATATACACAAGGAACCAAACCCACAGAAAGAAGAAATGAATCTGACCATATTTTATAATGCATTGGTAGGAATTATCACTCCTCAAACTCTCAAGATACAAGGACATATCAAGAATAAAAATGATAACCTCACTTTCGCGTAGAATCGAATGAAACAACAGGCAGATCAACATCGCAGTTAAAGAAGTTTTGACATAGGCAACTGGGTATTTTTACAACTACAACAATACAAACAAATGTACCTCAAGCAAGCTAAGAAGGATAATACATTATCACCAAATTACTATGGTCCTTATAAAGTGCTGCAAAATATTGGTACTATGGCACACAAATTGGAGCTTCCTGCATCTTCCCGAGTGCCCCCAGTTTTCCATGTTTCATGCTTAAAAAGGTTATAGGTGACAATGTCCCAGTTCAAAAAATAGTGTCGGAACTTGACGAGGAAGGAAAAATAATATTTGAACCTGAATCAGTCATGGAAACAAGAACCCGAAAGCTACAAAATCGATCAATTTCAGAGTATCTCATCAAGTGGAAGAACTTACCTACTGAAGATTCCATATGGGAGGATGAGAATTTTATACAGAAGCATCCATAACTACTCAAGCATGGAGGAAAACACTTTTGAATGAGAGGGGCATGTTCGGTCCCTAACTACTAGTGTATCCCCTTATTGTTATTAGTGCAACCCCCTTATGGTATTGTTTTGCCCATGTAGTCCCCATGTTGTTATTATTGTGCCCCATAGAAGCCCACTATTGTTATTGTTGTGCCCTTACAATATTATTGTTATATATACTCTGATTGTATTGGGACCACTTAGACTCCTATGTAAAGAAAGGAGGTATTATCATTTGTATCATACAAGAATTGTTCATTTGTGTAATGTAAAGGAGGTTTCCCCCTTGAAGAGGCTGATTCTGAAGTCGTTGATCTATCTTTTCTATCTTTTGTGAGCTAGTTTCATAACAAGGTTTAAGGAAGCACCCCCAAAAAATAATTTTAGATGGACCCAAGGATGGATGGGAAAATCCATGGATAGGGGGAAGACCCAAGAATGGTGGGTGGACCCACCCATGTTTTTGTGCATGGTTTTGGGCATGATGGATTTTCCCATGGTATTTTGTCGATATAGTCAAAGGAACTATGATCATATTCTAATCCATGATTAATGGATTGGGGGTTTATGAATGCTTCGACATGTATATAATGTATTGTAGCATTGAAAGGATTTATTATCGCTGCTTCAACACCCTCCAAAATTTTGGCCTACATCCAAATTTTGAAGCCTACTTTGACTTTGTATGATGTTGTCGCAAGTATAAAGAGTCATCACATGTGTGTTTTCTCTAAGTATTCTTGTCCCGTTTAGAAGAAAACCAAAGTGTCATGTTTTAGCATAGGAAAGCATGATACATCACATATATGTGGCTTTGGTTTGTTTTAAGGGGCAACCTTGGTGTTAATGAGTCATTCTTACCACGTAGACATGTATCACACTCATTCCTAAAGTTTCAAGCATTGTCAAACAAGTGTTGTCACTATCGTCGCAAAGTGTATATTTAATGTCACACTTGGGGTAAGACATCACAATGTCATCACATTGAGGGAAGTATGTTGTTCATGTGTTATGAGTGATTAATGTTGTTGGTGGGCTCCAATATTGCAGCAATAATGTTGCAACTCCTGGGACTCCCTTCTTTACTTTTATCAACCCGGTAGTTCGTAACAAACTTGGAAGCTACGGTGCTGTATGCACAAGTACTAGCTCTTGCCACAACTGTCACTTGGTCAGCTGGCACAAGTCTGCTAGGGGCTTAAGCCAACTTCTATGAGCTCTTAGAAGAAGCTTTTTAACTGATGGATGGAAGCTAACTCAAAGGAAGCTGATCTACTTGCAGAAAGAAACTGAAAGCCAAAAAGTAACATAAACCCTAGCAAACCCTAATTCTACCAGCTAGTCCTACTGATGCAAAGGAGAGAATGCAAACTATTAACAGAGATTCCATTACTTCTATGAAGGTAAAATGCATGTGCCTAGGCTACCTCTATCTGAAGAAAACATCTTTTTGTATTTTTGAGTAAGTTATTAGAATTATCATGCATGTGTTTTAACTGGCTTTTTACTGTGCAAGGGTGGATCGAGGAAGAGAAATTCTTGGAAAAGGTTGGGAAGGTTCAGAGAGGGTATAAGGAGTCCCTAACACTCTTCCAGAGAGTTTCACAAAGTTTGGCTATCCAGCAACCTCATTTGTGAGCTTCTACAGGAAGTCTGCAGGGGTTCTACAGGATGTTTCAGGGATTTCTACAGGATGTTCAGAAATTTCTACAGGATGTTTTAAAATTGGATTTTGGAGGATGGGTGAGTGAGAGAAGATGCATGAATGGATAGGGAGGTAGGGTAGGGGCCTAAAATGACCCAGGGGCTGATGGATGGAGTGATGAGAGGGTGTGGAAAGCTGACTTGACTTAAAGAAGGCTAAGACAATGGAGGAGCAAGAAGGTAGGGTTACGTGGGCAGAAGAACAATTGTGAGATGAGGAACCTAACTAGGAGATGGAGCAGCTGACCTGGACGAAGCTTAGGTGGATGAGAGAGAGGTGGAGATGCCATGCACGATGTATACTTACCCGAATCAACCAAGTCCTACACACAATCGAAATCTTAGCTAATCTATCCTAACTATCAACAAAACAAATGAACAACAGCTTTATTTATAAAGAGAACCATGTACAGCACTTAAGCAAAGAAACATTTCAAAAGGTCTGAACGTATGACTAACTTCTACAAATGAAAACATTACACCAAAGATTGGATGGTCAAGCAAACTAGTGTTTTTGTTGGGCAACACTGTTTCTGCAATTCCAGCCCCTGATCCAATAAGGGAGAGGTGAAACTGAGAGTGTTGTCAACCCTTTTCCTTGGAGCTTTATCTGTTATTATCCTACCAATCTATTCTACACATCTGAAGCAATCCTATTTATCAACAATGACCTATTTAACCAACACAACTAAATCTTGCTCAACAGAAGCACGTTTCAAATGCATAAAAGGAAAATCACAATGCATAAGGAAAAGATAACAGTACAAAGAAGGAGGCCCTAGGCTCTTAGGTTGGGCCCAACCCCGAGAGCTATGGTTCCTATAGAAAACTCAGAGCTGATATCAAATCTGACTGCTTCTCATTATCAAAAAATAATCATAAGTCAAGAGTTATGCCAACAATGGCTACAAGAGAACAAAATGGAGCTAGCAGCACTGTAGTGCAAAGTATGCAAGAGTTTCCAAAAGTCCCTCACGAAGGCTGAGGCCTTAACATTTATACACCACGAGGCCCTATCTGGCCTCCTAAATCTATGGGACTTGGCTACCCAAACTGTGAGTGAACAAATCCTTCCAAAAATCTGTTTGGTTGCCTTCTAGATCCAGTTTTGGTGGCCTTTGGAGCTCAGAGTTAGGGGTGAATATCCCGAGGGAGGCTATTTAATGCCATAGACAACCCCCTACGAATCCTCAACCCAAGCTTGGCTATCTCCTAACCCATGACTGCTCGGTTCTGCTCCAACATATGTCAAAAAACCTGAAATGAGCACGTGTTAGCCACCTAGGAAGAGTGACTACCCTTATTCGTACAAATGACATAAACATACTAAAAAATAATTCATAAGTTATGAAAAATGAAGGATTGAACAAGGATAATTAGGCCAAATGAGCCCAAAATTTTACCAAATTTGGGGCTCATTAGTTGTGTCGTCAACTATTCTAAGTGTGTGATCATATATCATTTTTTCACTTTGGCCTTATTGATCCCACACTTAGCCAAATTTGGAAAAATCCCTGCCTGAGAAATTTAGCCTCACTCAACCTTCCTGAACTGCGTACTGTGTAGTCTTAGTCCTCAAGTTTCAATCATGCCTCTTGGCACTGTACAGTGCAAAATCCCTTCCTTATAGAACTACACACTGCGTAGTCTCAGTGCTCAGTCTTAACCCTTGAGCTCCAGAACTTTGTATTCCCTCCCTCCAATCATCCCCTTCTGTGCATTGCATAGTATCAAGCATCAAGCCTTAATCTTGACCTCTTGAACTAGGCAACTGTGCAATCCCTTGGCCTCTATCCCTCTGGAACTTGGAAGTGGGCATATTCAAGCCTCAAGCCTTCATCTTGACCTCTTGATCTCCTCAACTGCCTAGTTGACTAGCCCTAGACTGCCTGAACTAAACACTATGCATTCTCAAGGTTCATTCATGACCCCCAACCTCCTGAGCTACGCAACTATGCAATCCTTGAGCTTGTCTCCCAACCTATCACCTGGTTCCATCTCATTCAGTGGCTATCATGAAGCATGTTATACTATGTTTTTATTAGATTGATGTCATCTTGTCATGAGTGGATTACAGTTGCAGGTATCCTATCATGTTATGACATGATGATGATGAAGGACATGGAGAAGGAGACCCATCTAGAAGACACATTCAAAGCTACGGAAACAAGTTGATCAATTGAGAAATACAAAGGGACACAAGATTATGACAACAACTGGAAATCAAGATCACATTTTTAGACTCCTTATCTGCAAGCCATATGGAGGAGGAAGAAGAAAGCATGTTCCATCATTCAGGAAGACACAAACAAAGTAACAAAAAAGAATGGATTGACATTGCTATGTCATCATGCAGTCCATGTCATCAATGTCATGAAATGTCATGTCATGAGTCATCATTTTCCACATCATTTGTGTAATATCTAAATTCAATATTGGATAAATGTGATGTAAAGTGGAAGTCCAAGAGTCATCCATAGAATGTGAGATGTCATGAAGGAGTTAAATAGTCATAGAGAAATCAAATAGTCATGAGGGTAGTCCAAGAGTCACAAGGGAGGTGAATGGTCACCCAATTTTTTATATATACACCCTCATAGCTCATGCAAAGGACCTTTCACCTTGGATCCTCCTTCCAAACATTACAGATGAATATAGTTCTTTTGGAGGAGAAAGTGGTTGCTCTAATGCTCCACTATTGGAGCTAGTGGTGTTCACTGTCTTGATGTATCTTAGAACTTTTTCTTAATTTTGAAGCTCACTGAGCCAACACACTTTCATGCATATGTCATAAATATTGTAAGTCTATTCTTTGAATGTTTGCATTGTATGTTATTTTCATCTATACTAAGGAAATAGAACTATTTTGGTGGCTTTGGTACTTATCCTCTTGAAGGTGTGGTGTATGTGTTTTAACAATTGTGGCTTCTATGTGAACTACTTTTCTAGTTGTCCAATGATTCATTCATATGTATATGCTCATGTGCCTTTATTAGATTAGTACTATTACTTGTCTTTTTAACATTCGACAAGGCATACTCACTTGTTAATCCAAAATCACCCGTGTATTATTCTCTTGTGCTGAAAATTGTAGCCAACGAAAATCTATAAGAATATATGGAAGTTGGGCATTATTTTTGAAAGCGATTCCACACCAAATGGTGTGAAGTTTAATCGAAGCTTTTCATTAGGGATACTGCCTTGCATGTTGGCGATATCTAGCATCATCAACATTCTGACACTAGAAGGAGGGAAACAACCTTTTTATGGCTAAAATCTTGCCACATCTTAACAAATGGACTTTCGCGCAAGGAAACAACATTCCCATTTCCACTCCAACTCAAACTCGTCAAAAGGAAGAATTTATTTAGTATAGGGAGGTTACTTATGATCAACTCTACTCTATATGACCCATCAATCATCAGTTTGCGAGAGCTCTTGGTCTGCTCCTTGTCACTGTGATTCTGCCTCATAAGCCTGTGAAGAAAGAGGTAACTGCCAATGGCATACATGTTTCTTCGGTGGAAGATTTTGTTATCGCAACCCTTAAAGATTTGGTTCAACGTATAAAAAAACGAGGGGGACTTCAACCTGTTGAGGAGAATCTAGACAATGAAAGAGAAGATTTTTAGTTTCTGACAAGGAGCACCTTGATTACATCGTAGATCCTAATGGTGAGGGAGAAGGTTCTTTAGATTCAGAATAAGAGGAGTACAAAGATGAAGACATAGCTAACACAAATTTGGATTGGATTTCCAAAGGGCCACTTTCTCTTTCGTACAATCTTCACAAGATTCCCAAACATCTGGAAAAACTACTGTTAAAGTTCGACCCGGAAAAGAAGACCAAAGTTGAAGATCATATAGAAAAGTTCTACATGCATCTATAGATGCTTGAGGTATGTTTCAATTATGTTTCTTGTAGACTATTTCCACATACTTTAGAAGGTAGAGCATCTGTATGGTATAACATTCTTCCAACCAACTCAATCTAAAACTAGAGGGAGTTTAAGAAGCATTTTCTAGAGAAATTTGCTAACGATAAGACTCTGGCCATGTTGTTGAAAGAACTTTGGAATTTGAAAGTGGAGGATAAAGAAAGAATCATAGATTTTAATCATAGATTTATGGGATTTCTAAACAAGTTCCCCACTCATGTGAAACCTCATGATGACATCACTAAAGATTATTACACATTTGCCTTGCTAACTAACATTTCCGTTTTTGTAAAAAGATATGTGAAGGAAATATTGGCCTTAAACTTTACAGAAGCTCTTGTTGTAGAAAAATATTTGAGATCTATTGGAGTCATCATAGATGATGAGGATTCCAAGGACTCTAAGGAAGCTGGTAAGAAAATCCAAGCCTCTTCTAAGAGAAAAAAAAATAGACTCTTTTGACATGGAAGGCTTGACCAAGTCTCTGAAGTTTCTCACAAATGAAGTTTCATAATTGAAGAGATGGTCAAGAAAGGCATCTAATACCAGCAACAAGTCTTCCTAGCCACCATTCTTTAAAAGAAACAACAATTCACAACAGGCCAAAATTTGTCAGAGTTCCAACACCGTGTTGAACATAGAAAGTTTGGGCATGGATAATTTCTACACTTTTCATTAAGAGAAACATTCAAAGAAGACATGCCCATAGTGGAATCACAATATGAACACTATGATGGCTAATATTGTTGATAATCTATTAACAGAAGAACATTCTGAACAAAATGAATAAATAAGCGAACCTGCCATGAACGAAGATAGTCCAGGTGCTGGAAATTTAGTCAAATGTTCAGTATCATATGCAACACTTACAAACATAATGTTGATCGACCAACAACGAGTGAAGCTACTCCCAAGCAATCAACTGATCATTACAATATGAGGAACAAAGGACCTATTTCTGAGCAGGAGATTACAAAGAAGTTTCTGCATATAATTTTTCCACCTTCAAACCCGACTCAGAATTCACAGAACAAGTATGGAGGTGCTCCTTCTTCAAAGAACACTTCTAGCAACATAAAAAAAAGTTCATCAATCCTGTTGTAGCGGATAAAATTAGATTTCCTGACTCACTAGCACAGACCGTTGCGATGGAAAACATTGATTATAACATTATGGATGATATGAAAAGAGCTTGTGCTAACATTTCACTCTTCAAGCTTGCAAGGATATTGGACCAGCGTGAACTGATTCTCCAAGCACTCTCATTACACTCTCCAATAGGTAAAGAAGTTTTTTCATTGCAGGTAATGTCTGATAACTCTCGCAATATCCTTGAATATGTTGTAAATGTTGTAAATTTAAGTTATTACACTCTTTGCCCACAATTTCTGTTAAAGTTTGAAATTTCAATTATAATGTTCACAACTATTTAGTTGACTCCAGTGCATGTTATGCCATTGTCAGTTGCTAAGAAAATCAATGCACAGTGGGATAAAATTGATGCACAGATCATAGAGCTAGATAGATCACTTATCTCGGCTATAGGTGAACTCAAGGATGTTCTTATCCATCTCTCATCTGATCATAGAGTTCACCAGTGTATAAATATCATAGTTGTGAACATTCTAGAAGCCTATGGATTACTGCTAAGAAGAGATTGGTCCAACAAACTTCAAGGATACTTTGCGACAAACTGCTCTCATTTATGGCTTCAATGTAAAGGCAGAAATAATTAGGTTCAAGTTAAAAGTGAGCCCTACATGAAGCATACCATGACACAAATTAAAGAAAAAAATGAACCAATGGGCTTCGCAGAAGTGATTTTCGCAAAATTGCTTTATGGAAGTAGATCACGGATACTATCTAGTTGAACCTTCACTAGTCCCACTAGATACATAGTTGGAACTCCTTCCTAGAAATCCAATAAGTGATAACGACATTTGTATAGTAGATGTATATTATACTAGCGCAGGTCATAGCTCTAACATTTCTAATTCCTGGATTTTTTATTTTTACAATTCGAAAATGCAGGATGGCTTTGGAGCCCGTTACATTTTATTAGACCCACAATAGAGAAAACATTTGATCTCTTGCTGCTTAGAAGTTTAGTGCACCAAAAATATCGTAGAATATGAAGCACTCATCTTGAGTTTGAAGAAAGCCATTGACCTCAAAGTTAGGGTTCTCAAATAAATGGGCCACTCTAAAATCATCGTAGGATAGGTACATAATACTATACATTATATGTCACCTAATCTCAAAATTTATCGACAAGGGGTATGGAATTTGATTCTACAATTCCTAGATTTCAATATTGTTTCTATTCATAGAATATTTAATACTATTGCAGATACATCAACAAATGCTACTGTTAGGTTGTCACTGCTTAGGGATGGATTTTCTATTGAGATTATTTATAAGCCATCCGTTCTTGATAATATCACTAAATTTCACATTTTCAATTACGACCAGCAGATACTGGATTTTTATGGAGAACACTGATGTGTTCAAAGATTCATCCATCAATGAGGACGAGCACGCTAAATATTTGCAGATGCAGTTCAAGCAAGTAAAGAAAACCTCATGCCCAAGGGCGTGGTGTAACTTGAAAATTTATATGACTTGCAAAATCTCTTGAAGGGGCTATTGAATGTGAAGACTCACAACTCAACTTTGTCGCATAAACTGATTAATCTTGGTACAAAACAAGATTTGAAGTTTGTCATTCTCGGCACTTGCTGCATACCTCAAGAGTAGCAAGCTTTCATCTACATTTTCAAGCAATACCGAGATGTTTTCGCATGGACATACAATGATATCAAAACTCATGACACATGAATAATATAACACATGATTCCAATCAAGGAAGCGACCAAGCCTTTTCAGTAGAAGTTGCATCAAGATCATCTAACACTTGAGCCCCTAATTCGTAAAGAGTTGAGGAAGTTGCTAGGTTCTCAGGTCATCTTTAAACTGTGACATTCGATGTGGGTCTCAAATTTGGTCATGGTGAGGAAGAAGTATGGGGGAATACACTTGTGCATGGATTTTCGCAATCTTAATCGCGCCTCAGACAAAGACAACTATCAAGTGTCATCAATGGAACAGATTCTACACGCGATATCGAGGCCTAAAATGTTTTCCTTTCTAGATGGATTTTCGGGATATAACCAGGTTCTAGTGTCAAGACCTGACAAATATAAAATGGCATTTCAAACCAAGTGGGGTACGCTTTCTTTCAAGATAATTCATTTGGACTCATTAATGCTAGTGCAACTTTCCAACATGAAATGACATCGCATTTCGCGGTTTGATTGGTTATAACATAGTGGTCTATCTTGATGATGGTACATGTTTTCGAAACAGATATATCAAACAAAGTTACCGATCAAATGAGAACTATTACCTCAAAATGAGGCCTCTAACCAAAAAACCCCCAAAAAACATGAAAACACAGTCTAAAAACAAAAAGTGTTGATACTGGAATAACCTTTTTTTGGGGGTAAGTTTTCAACATTTTTTAAAAATGGAAGTAAAAGCCATTTTTTTGTGCAAAAAACACCCTAAAAATGAAAAGAGTTGATGCTAGAATAACGTCTTTTTTTTCGGGGTAAATTGTCAACATTTTTTAAATAATAATGTTAAAGATAAAATGTGTTGATGCTGGAATAACGTGTTTTTTTGGGGGGGTAAATTGTCAACATTTTTTAATAATGACATTAAAGATAAAATATCATGAATATGAAAAACCTTAAAATTCCTACCATAGGCATGACATTAAAGATAAAACATCACATCTCCTTAAAATTCCAAGAATTTCAGCCATGGTGTTAATATTATTTTAAAAAATTATTACCATTTAATTTATATTAATTTATTTTTGTTTTAAGTTTATCATATTAATATCAATTCATTAAATATAATGTTTTTTTTTTTATCTAATGTATTGAAGTCATTGGATATAAAACACTTTAGTTATGATGAATGAACAATTTTACAAAACAAACGAATTTATCTGTGATTTTGGAGTTTTTGATACTCTTCATTAAAACATTTTCTTTTTTTGGAAATTTGTGTAAATATTTTATGTTTAAATAATTTTAATATTTTGAAATTTGAAAATTGTTTTTTAAAAACTATATTTCATTATTGAGAAATATATATATTTTAATTTTATATTTATAATATTATAATAATAATAATAATAATATTAAAATTATATTTCTTTTGAATTTAATAAATTGAAACTAATAAACATATTAAAGATTATGCAAAAAAAAACAGTCATTTCCAAAATCCTATCGACCACTAACACAGTACACCATCAACAAAAAAATGTTCTCCTAGACTTATTACTTCTACATATTTTTTATTTTGACATATATATCCATTCAAATATACTGAGAATATGAAAACATTGAAAAACTAAAAAACTAAAAAAAAATACAAAAAAATTATAAAACAATAAAAAATTAAAAAAACAGGACCCAAAAAAATACATTATAAAAAATATATAAAAAAAAAAAGACAAAAAAAATCAAACATAAAAAATGTAAAAAAAAAAAGGAAATATTTCAAAAAAACATAATTTAAGAAAATAATTTTAAAATTTGACAAAAAAAACATAAAAACTCAATAAATAATATTGATGAGATAAATTAAAAAATAAATAAATGAAACTTATAAAAAAATCATTAAAAAATGAAAAAATAATAATAAAAAAACATGACAAAAACAAAATCAAATATAGAAAATATATAAAAAAGAAAAAGAAAAAAAAACAAAATTAACTTGTAAAAAATAAAAAATTTAAACAAAAAATTATATATATATTAAAAAAAGGGAAAAAACACATAATTTAAAGAAAAAACTTCAAAAACATTTTTTTTAAGTTAAAAAAGTAAATAAAAAAAACCCAAATTAAAAAAAAATCATTAAAATAAAAAATTTAAAATATTAGATCTTAGACTTTTGTGATGCATATTGATAAAGAGATTTTGTTTCAGATTAATCACATCATTATGTTTTGGTCGACATTTCAAACCAACTAATGTGGTTCATCCTCATGGCAAAGGTGAAAAAACCAATCTTCCCAATTGTTTAAATAGCAGAGATGCATCCTGGCCCGGAATTAGCCGTTATGAGAAGGTTGTTATGAATTAGGAATTAGTTAATGGGATATAATATTAATTTATTATTTATTTTCATTTTAATGTTATTATGAAATAAAATTAATAGAATAAAGTAATATTTATTTATTATCTATTTTCATTATCATTGTTATAATGTAATAAAATTAATTGAAATAGAATAAAGAATGTTTGAAAAGAGGTTAGAGTTATAATTTTTTTGTAAGCTTGGTGGGTCCTTTCTATTAATTTTCGTTAATAAGGTAGATTACATCCACATAACCATGAGTTAGGTGGCCTCAACCTGCCCAGTGGGAAACCATATCTATTGGCCACCTATCTGCAAAATAAGTCATCCATAAACATAAAATTTTGAGAATGTCTAGCCATGCAATGTACACTTGAGTGTCTTTGTTCTTCCTATGTACTAGATAATTGTAAATACATCTATATCTATGTAAAATAATTCAAAAAATAACTAGAGTTTGATGTCACCGATCATCATCGCCTGAGTCAACTAAAGCAAGATCCATCACATTGGAGCCATGAATCTTCGAGTGAGGGATGCACGAGATGTGTTGTTCAATCCAGCTCAGTCACCCACTCTGCTACTGTAGCTAAAACTAAATCCTTCCCAGAATCCTCATGAGCTTTGACATCTCCGAGTTGCCCCATATACCTTCACGTTGCTCTGGATGGGCCTGTGCTTTCTAGTTAGAAGGAGGTCGATCTATAGCCTTTGCCAATATCCTTTTCATCATTCAAAATAGATGCATCATTTGTTGGTATTGAATAACTCTTCCCCTCTTGTAAGCGGGGTCTAGAGCTACCTCCTGCAATTAGATTTTTTATCGAGTTCTAGCTGCTGTCATGGTATGCCTGAGCGGTCTCCCCAATTATGCTCACAACCATTCTGCGCCCACGGCTCCTCCCTGTCACCCCGGAGGACGAGATGGGCCTGCCACCTTGAGCCTGATTGCTCTTCCTCTATCTCCCGCGGCCTCTGTTCCTGGCTGCACTATTTCGAGGCCCCTTCACTCAGGCCATGCCTTCTCGGTACTCCAAATACTCCTCTCTTCCATGGCCTTTCCACTCTATAGTAATCTTGGGCAGTGGGACAGGAACTCAACACAAATAGAGGTCTCGTCCCACCAAGACACCTGCTTCATAGTCACAGAATTCCAACCAAGTAAGTGCCTCCTTCCACTATCTGTCATTGATAGAGAGTCTCTCTAATGTTCTTATGATTACATGGTGACCCTCTAATCCTTTCCTTAGGTAAGTATGGCCAGGTGGTACGGGTTTGTTCTTTCTTTCCTCATATCATCCCTCATAGAATTTCGGGTCTCCACAAAATTCAAATAAATTGGCCATGTGACATTGATATGTATGGATAGGGTTACAAAGATCTTTCGGGACCAAGCCCCTCTACCTCTAAGCAAGAGACACAACTCCTCTTTACCCACGACTATGGCATGGAACTTTGGCATAGGGATGGGTTTGGTCAAACGTAATTCCCCCCAAGGACACACATCCTCCCCCATCCTCTGAGGTTAATTTCCCTCACACCAAAAAGCCCATCCCAAGGAAGCTGACACCAAAGGTTCGATTTGGTTCTTCAGTCATCTCCCTCAATCCACCCTGCCAAACCCATAGGGGTATCCCTTTCAAACACCCTCCCTTTCTCCTTGTCTTCCCAATAGACTCCCATTTTCGACAAGCAATTGCTGAACTTCATAGACATAGAAACAAACATAAAAATTGCAACGGGACCACCCAGGTGCCATAACAGACCAAGCCTCTAGATTTCCACCACCTTGTTACCCCCCCAACCCACAACAGGAAGCTGGATAGGTACCATACAATTCATCTCCACAATAATATGATTTACAGGAAGCATACGGGTAACATACCAAAGAGTGCTCTCCATTGTCGGAGACGTCATCCCTCGGCAGCTCATAACCCCTAGAGTAGCTAGCACCCAGACCTCGCTCCACCTCCACAGAGCCTTCCTCTCTCACACTTGGCTTCTACACGATCGAAATGACCTTCTACCTACTTCCATTTGCCTTAACTCTTCCCCCATCACACGCATTAACTCTTGCATGCTCGCTGCCACCTTTCCAAGTGTTGACTGCATGTGGAAGGTGGTGGGGGCTTGACTTGCCTTCATGGCCTCCTACATCTAATCAAACTAGCTCACACCCCAATCAAGGGAGGTTAGACTTATATTATTAATACATTTAATTAATATTGAATAGAACAAGAAAACTAAAATTAGTTCAAATATTATTAAATATTGAATTATCAGGGGAAAAATAACGAAGTTGAAAGAATAAAAGGGAATGACAAGAATAGAGAAAAAATAATAAGAAGAAAATGAGAAAATATAAATTAAAAGAAAGATAAAATAAAAATAAGACATAAAAATAAAATAAAAATAGAAATAAAAAGAAATAAAAACAATCAAGAGGAGAGGGCAGGAATCCATCTCTTGCTTAATTTCCAACCATCATCTCGGTTGAGATTGATCACATGCTTCTCAATCTCAATGGTCTCTCTTAGCTTCATATGATGGAAATGATCAACCCTGGCGATGACCTAGGAATCCTCAATGCAAACATGGTGCTTAGATTTCACCGCATGTTTAGCTAAAGTTGAGGAACGACATAAATTGTGCCTAATGTCTACTGCATGTTCTTGGATTCTCTAGTTTATGGAGTGACCAGTTTCACTAATGTAAGGAATCCCACACGAGCAAGGAATTGAGTAGACCAGTTTCATATCTTAGGGTTAACCATGTATTTAACAGATCTAAGAGAATTCCTAATGGTATTAAGGGGCTTGAAAGTAGTAGCAACTTTATTCTTCTTAAGAATATGACCAATCTTATTTGTGGTTCCCTGGATAAAGGGAAGCAACACATTAGAAATTTGATCATCACGAGCTGGCTTAACTCGAGATTATTTACTGGCTCTTTGAAACGCTTTGATGCCTTGTTGTCTGCTATAGCCATTATTTTCAAAAACATTCAACAGATGAGATTTTTCTTCCTCTAAGTGATTCTCATCAGAAATCCTAAGAGCGCGGGTGGAAAGAGTGTTAAGAACTCCTAATTTCTGGGCTGGAAAATGATGAGAAGTGGCATGAAGATATTGTTCCGTGTGAGTTTTTTGTGAAAAACTTGGTGAGAAATGGAACCATCTTCCATCCTGGAGAGGAGAATATCAAGGAAAGGAAGGCACCCATTATCTTCAACTTCCATCGTGAACTTGATGGATTCAGATTGGGAATTCAGATGATTGAGAAACAAATCTAATTTCTCATGACCATGGGGCCAAACAACACAAGTGTCATCCACGAACCTCTTCCATTTCTTGGGGTGGAATGGAGCAAAGTCCAAAGCTTTGGTCTCAAAATATTCCATGAATAAGTTCGAAATTATGGGGGAAAGAGAAGAACCCATCACAATCCCACAAGTCTGTTCAAAGAAATCACCTTGGAAGCTGAAAAAAGTGGAGGTAAGGCAAAGACCAACCAATTTGGCCATGTCATTATCGGTTATCTAATTAATGATATCGATGTCCTCTTATAGGGATTTTTTAATAAAGGAAGATAACATCAAAGTTCACTAACAAATCCCATGGATCAAGCCTTATATTTTTCACCTCCTTGATAAAGGAAGGAGAGTCTTTGAAAAAGGAGTCGTGCAACCAACTAGAGGTTTGAGCTTTTGAGCCATGAATTTAGCAAGAAGATAGGAGGGACCACCTATTATGCTGACAATAGGTCTCAAGGGGATCCTAGTTTTATGGACCTTTTGAAGGCCATAAATTCTAGGGGTAAGAGGATTTCTTTCAATAATATTTTTTCTAATAGGGTTAAGAGAATTATTAGATTTTATGGCTAGCGTGATTTATTTAGAAACTTTTTAATGGGGTTATTTTTAAGTTTAATGTAACTACCACTGTTATGAATATGGTCAATCATTTTTCTAACATAGTTAGCTTTATCAAGGATGACAATGACCTCTCTTTTATCAACTTTTAGGACGACAATGTAAGGGTTTTCTCGTAAAGCTTTAAGGGCAAGAAAATAAATTTTGCTAATGTTGCTTTTAAAAGGCTTAGGTTCCTAAGAACAATAGCGCACTCTTGCCTAATAACCTCCTTGACATTATTAGGAAGGTCTCTAATTCCATATTCAATGTTACAAATAATGTCATCGATGGGAATCTTTCTAGGGGCAATGGCAAAATTAAGCCCTTTATTTAAGAGGCGAAGAACAAAAGGATCAATATCTATACTAGAAATATTGATCACATTTTTAAGAAGACAATGGGAAGAAGAGTTATTATTATTATTATTATTATTCTTTAGCTTAGTATTAATATCAAAAGAGAGAATATTATTATTATTCTTATTCGAACTAGTATTGGATGAATTAATGTTGATGTTATTATTATAAGTATTATTATTATTATTAGTAGTAGTAGTAATAGTAGTAGTAATACTACGCCCACGTACCCTTAGCCGATGGTTATCTATTCCTATCTCATTTCCCGACCATCTGTCATTTTCGGGATGTCTTCCTCTGCAGGTATATTGGGAGAAACAATGGAATTGGAGGAGGTAGACTACACCAAAGACCCCCATCCCGATTGCATTATATTTGGTGGTCCTTATTTCGCATTTCCGGAAGCCGGTCCTGGTTATCAGTCAGATCTATTTCTGCCTAACACCTCTCCAGTGGTTACCTTACCGGATCCCCAGTCGGCATCGCTCTTAGCAGGGCACACACAGCCATCATCAGCTCTGGATACACCCCCTATGTCCCCTGGAACCCTTCACATCCTATCTATTGTCGCGCCTCCATCGCCCCCTTTCGATCCAAATCTGCCCGACACCTCCTTTCTTGCTGAGACTACTGCTGATCCCCTTCCCCCGGTGGTCCCTAATCCAGCCGGTTCACTACACTTGCCTTCAGGATGTTTTGAGACTTTGGTAGTTAGGGTTAGATCTACCCCCCCGACCGGTACTCCGGATCGTCTTGCAGGCCACCCATCTGTACCTCGTTCACAGAAAAGGAAATCAAAGTGCGTATAATCAACCTCAAAGGACATCTCAATCCAGTTTGGTGAAACCTCAGCCATTGGGGAAGCAGCTACCATGGCGCGCACTATACTGGTTGGCCATGTTCGTGGAAGGGCATATTCGGCTGCTCGACTCACGCTATGGGTCAAGGAAATCTGGGGAGGTGTACTCCACGAACTTCCAGAGGTACAAGTTTTACCTAGAGGCTGGTTTGCTCTTCACTTTGCAAAGGAGGCCTACATAGACTTGGTGCTCGGCAGATACTGGCATATTGAGATGGAACCGGTCCTACTAAAGAGATGGAGCCCTCTCTTTGATCCCGAGAGAGAAAAAATTGGGGCTGGTCCATTATGGGTACACTTGCTTGGTCTCCCTCTACAATACTGGTGTGAGGAGGTATTTGTTCGAATAGGAAAAGCTCTGGGGACATATCTTGATCTTGATAAAACATTCGTGGAACCAAGGAACAGAACCCTTGCTCGCATACTAGTACATTTGGACACCCGTGAGGGGCTGGAGGAGAAAATCGCTCTACATTGGGGAAACTACACCAGGGTTCAGATATTGGATTACGAGGGGTTTCCTTTTCGATGCCGCCGATGCCACAAGGTTGGGCACCTATTCAAGGACTACCCCCTCAACAAGAAGGCATATGATACCCCCATTGCACCTACAGTACCCACCAAGACTGTATTACAGGCAAATCAGCTGACTCCTGCACCTGGTCCAGCGCCCTCGGTCAATACAGCTCAACAGGCAACGGTTGCGACTCACTGCTCGCCCTCGCCGCCAGTCACCAGATCTCGGGCAGTAGCAGAAGCCACAAAAGCTTCGGGTACATCTCTATCCTCTCCTTTCTCTTGTAATACTCTCTGCTCCTCCTTGCATTTACCATCTATTTCGGTTGCACAATGCACATTGCCATCCTCTCCTGTCATGGCTCCACCTGCCCCCTCCTTGCACTCCCTATCTTCACCCTCCTCTTCTCCCACTTCACCTTGGGGGACAAAGCCACATCACTATAACCTTCGTCCTCGCACAATAACTTGGGATCCCCCTCTGCATTTTGCTGGTTTGGGTCTTGCCATTCCTGGAACAACCCCCTTGACATCTCGGGGGAGAAAATATGACCTATCTAAGGCTATCCGACGTGCTGGAGTTGAAGTAGCCTCTAGCTGTCAATCTACTCTTGATGGGGTTCTTAGATCAGCGAACACCCCTGCCAGCATTTCCCCATGAAATGCCTCACCTTTAATTGCAGGGGCATGGCTAGTGCCTCAAAGAAACTAGCCTTGTGGAGACTTTTCGAGATTATACCTATTGACATCATAATTCTTCAAGAGACTCTTGGCATGGCCGATCTCATCTCTGACTCCTTAACCTCTATGTGCCCGGGGTGGATATTTTCGGCCATAGACTCTACTGGACGATCCGGAGGTCTTGCTATTGGGTACAATCCAAAATCCATTAGAGTTTCAGCATCCTGGGGAGGCCGAGGGTATATGGGTATTGACCTTTTTTTAACAGAGTTGGGGACCAGCCTTCAGGTTATAAACATCTATGGTCCTTGTCAGCAAAGGGAACAGTTCTGGCAACATCTGCTTGGAATTTCTATTTTATCTAAGGAGAATATCATCATTGGAGGTGACCTCAACTTTTCTCTGGGCTATGGTGAATCTTGGGGATCCATGGCACAGGTCGACTCGATCACGGGCTATATGATTGATCTACTGGAAAGACACAATCTAATTGATGTCCCTATGAACAAACCCCTACCCACATGGCAGAATAGAAGGGTGGGCGAGGCGGCCCTTGCTCGTAGACTTGACAGATTTATCATGAAAGGATCCCTTATTCAACAATTGCATCAATACAAACAATGGGTTGGAGCTGGTGGCATATCGGACCACTCCCCTGTATACTTGGAGATCTCGGGTCCTATACAAAAACCAAAAGCCCCCTTCAAATTTAATCACATATGGCTACAGGACCCATCTTATATTCGGATGGTCTCGGACTTTTGGGCTGTGAATCCGATTGACAGATCAGACTCATTAGCAAAAGGATTTTGCTCCAATCTAGCCCAATTAAAGCACCTTTCCATCAAATGGGCCAAAGAGAAGTATTAGAAGGAAAATTCGGCTATACTGCACATTGAAACTGAGATCTACACCCTAATGGATGAAAAAGGTTTGGGGTTTGTCACTACTGAAGATAAATCTCACCTGGTGGAACTGGAAAGACAGAAGTCTTAGATATTAAAAGACAGAGAGGAATCTATTCGACTACGTAGCAGAGCTATATGGTTAAAGGCAGGGGATGACAACACATGGTTTTTTCACAATTATGCACAGGGCAGGAAAGTCACTAATACTATATGGAGCTTGCTGACTCTGGAAGGAGGTGTGGCTGATACATTTAGCAAGCTCTCTCACCTGGGATCATCACACTTTAGGAATCTTTATAAAAACCCTCCAGGCTCGACTCTCGCGGACATTATAAATATTGCTGGTCATTTTCCCAGGTTTGTAAATGGGGATGAAGCAGAGGCTCTCTTTGATCTTGTGACTCCTGGGGAGCTTGAGGGCACTTTGAAATGGTTCAAAAAGGATAAAAGCCCAGGTCCGGATGGTTGGACCATCGAATTCTACCTTGCCTTCTATGAGCTGCTCAGCCATGATCTGCTAAGGGTAGTGGAGGAATGTCGGGTATCCGGAACAATGTATAATGCCATCAACTCGACATTTATAGCCCTCATACCCAAATCGGACTCCCCATCCTCCTTCGATGATTACAGACCCATCTCACTCTGCAATTGTCTCTATAACATCATCTCCAAGATCATTGCTAATCGTCTCCGCCCTATCCTGTATCGTCATATTGCTCCTCAACAATTTGCTTTTCTTGAACACTGCTAGATCCATGAAGCTATTGGCTTAGCCCAGGAAGCCATCCATTCCATCTGGACCAAACATCAAAAGGCCATCACCCTAAAGATCGACCTGGCAAAGGCTTTTGACTGTGTCAGTTGGCTATATATCAATATGCTCCTCATCTATTTGGGTTTCCCCCTCAACTTCATCACATGGATCATGGCTTGTATTACCACTCCAACCTTCAGTGTGCTCATTAACGAGTCTGCATCTCATTTCTTCCATTCTGAAAGAGGACTCAGACAGGGCTGCCCCCTGTCCCCTCTTCTATTTTTGATTGTCATGGATGGCCTCAATTAGTTGATTGCATCAGCTAAGAGGGATGGTGATCTTGGTGGTCTTAAGATATCAGATGATTGTTATCTCACCCACCTCTTGTTTGTGGATGATGTTATTATTTTTCTCGATGGCAGTATCAGGGATTCCTGCTCCTTCTCAAAGATCCTATCCCTCTTCTCATCAGCCACTGACGTGTTAGCAAACCACTCAAAATCCTCCATCATTTTCACGCGCACTTCCATTCATGAGTCCCAATATGCGCACCGTCTATTTCCTTATGGCATCACCCCTCTGGATAGGGGTCTAAAATACCTGGGATACTGGATCAAGCCTGTCAATCAGAAGATTGCTAATTGGACTTGGCTCGTATCAAAGTTGGAGAAGAGGCTAAAAATTTGGAGTCACAGATACTTATCAAGAGCCGGTAGGCTTGTTCTGGTAACGTCTGTCCTTGAGGCCACTCCTGTTTATTGGATGGCACTTGCCTGGATACCTAGAAACATCTTGACCAGACTTCACCAAATATGCAATAGATTCCTATGGAATGGGAATCAAGACAAGAGGATATTTGCCTAGGTGGCCTGGAATAGGATAGCTTTGCCAAAGAAATGGGGAGGCTAGGGCTTAAAAGACCTGCCTCTCTTCGCTCAGGCACTAGTTTCCAAAATGGGATGGACATTGCTCACGGGACAAAATCTTTGGACTAGCATATCATATCATAAATATGTTTGGCCAATGAATATCATGGAATGGTTTCGACTCCCAAATTGGCCCAAAACTAGCATCTCAACAGTCTGGAAGGCACTTCTTCATTCACTGCCTCTCATTAGGGACAATCTGATCTGGAGAATAAATAATGGACAGTCGGCTTGCGTTGGTATTGATCCTTGGATTGGGAGCGATGGAAGACATCGTTTATCCAGGAATCTTATTCAGTGTATACACTCCCAGGACATCAAGGTCATAGCCAATATTGCGGATCCTCTCAATACCACCATACTCACTCAACGATGGAAAACCACACATCAAATCAATTTGCCCCAATGATGGAACCATGAATGGAATAAATATATTACAACTCTTCACGAATCACACATAAGAATAAAAGAGGGATAGGATGAACTCATATGGCACAAATCAGACAGCGGAATATATACTCCAAAGGGGGGCTACCAAGTGTTGATATCACACAAAGTTCCTGAATTGATAACTTTCTGGTGGAAGGCTATTTGGAAACTCACATCGCCACCCCGGGAAAAATTATTCTTCTGGTGCATACTAAAAAACAAAGTCCCCACCGGGGAAAACCTCATGCATCATGCCATCCACGGGCCTACCTGGTGTTCGCTATTTAAAAACGATGTTGAATCGACAACACACCTCTTTCTGAAGTGTACTGCCCTGACGGAACTATGGCAAAACATATCATCTGCAATTCAATTCACGGGCACCTGGGAGGGTGACGATTTGAAAAGGGCTTGGGAAGATTGGTACCACCGGCACAAGGGATCCAAATTATAGAGCCTCCTTCTTATTATAAGTTGGAAACTATGGTTGACACGGAACCGAACCATATTTGATGGCAAAAATGTAAGTTGGCCGCACACATATGCTCAGATTATATCAGCCTACAATGATGTGCCGGAACTACCCCAACCTCGAGCCCAAAGGCCTCGCGACCCACCTCACATAGATAAGAATACCCCATGGGCATTCTTTGACAGCGCAGCCCAACAGTAGGGATGCGGGGGTGGATTTATTCTCTTCATGAACGAACAACACTACTATAAAGTCCGAATGGGTTTGGGGACTGGATCAAACAATTTTGCCAAGCTCATCACACTTTGTCACCTCATGCATTTCTCATTGGGTCATAATTGCATGAACATTCATATTTTCAGCGATTCGAATATCATCATAGACTGGTTTAATGCAACAACTACCTTTTTTTTTTTTTTCCAAAGAAAAAAACGGTAACTTTTTATTAAAAAGATAATGAAAAGTTACACTAGCAGATGCAATGAAGCATTCCGTATGCTGCCCCAAGGGCCCGAGTGCTTTCGCACCCCACGCAACGTTAGGGAACTAACGCGCACAAAGAATAAGAAAAAACAGAAGAGAAGAGAGAGGGAGAGATAGGAGAAAAAACTGAGATCTGGCAGTGAGTAGGACTCACGCCTCAGGTTTTCCTCCCCTTTTTCTTTTCGACCTTACGCCACTCTCCTTGAGAGGGCTCGATCGAAGCGATGACTAACTGTGTCTCTGTATTCTGTGGACCAGGTTCTTTGTCTGAATCTGAGGTGTCTGAATGGTGTTGCCGTTTGTTGCCTCCCGTACTAGGAACCGTGCTTATTCCTGCTGTCTTGTTGTCTGATGAACTTCCTTTCTGATTCTCCCTCTCTTGAGCTGCCTCAGTTTCCTCTGCTGTGGGCTCTTCCTCTGCTTCTTCTGATTCTTCGTCATCTGAATCTGGAGGGGGAAAGTGCCACCCTTTCCTCTGCTTCCCTTGCTGCTTCTTTTTATTCTTGACTTCTGGGCATGAGCTTTGTAAGTGTCCTGTCTGCCTACAGATCCTACATCTGAAAGCAGTGTTTTCATAATCCAGTACCTGCATCCAGTTCTGTTGTTTGTAGATCAACCTTATATTTTCCGGCAGCCCTTTGCTTAAATCTACTTCCACGCAGATACGTGCGAAGGTGTAGATCCTTTCATCGACCCTATCCAGATCTGTTTTGATGTATTTCCCTATGCTGTTCCCAATGCCTTCCAGCACTCGGTCATCCCAAAAATGCAGAGGAAGATTGTGTAGTCTAACCCAGACAGGCATTTTGGTTACAGTCATTTTATTTGGGTCAAAATCTGGGAACCATGGGGTCACAAACAACCCCGATGTTCCCCAAAACCATGGCCCGGCACTGATGACTGTATCTCTAACTTCCTCGGATGTAAATCTTTAATGCAACAACTACCTGCCACACTCACACACTCAGCAATATATTGGATGAAATAAATATTATGAAGGTACATTTTAATGATATTACTTGTAATCATATTTATAGGGAACACAACAGCAGTGCCGACGAACTATCCAAGGCGGCCACGTCACTACCCTGAGGAGAGTGGATGATCCAGGAGCAACGAGGGTCTATTACTTTTCAATATTATCATCGGCCATACATAGACCCTCATTACCACAGGGCGGACAACCCATGAACTGAATATCTGATATAAAATTTTGAAGTAATTGTACAGTTTTTTTGATTACTTTTTGGACGAAAAGTATATTAAATGGCCTTGCGTGGCAATATGTATATAAAACAAAAGAACCTAAACGATCATCCTGTGAGATGAACTGGTCAACTATGCTGATATATCTGATATCTATTTTGCTGAGCCATCAGGCTGACAGACTCTAGCATATGCATCTCGATGCATCTACAATATGTAATTTTTCAAAGTATAATGAAAGATTACGATTTTTCCAGGGGAAAAAAAGTAGTAGTAATACTACTATTATAAGCATTAATTTAAAAATAATTGAATTAAAAGAAATAAAAATAAAAATAAATATATGAAAAAAAATAAATAAATATTATGAAGGTACATTTTAATGATATTACTTGTAATCATATTTACAGGGAACACAACAGCAGTGCCGACGAACTATCCAAGGCGGCCACGTCACTACCCTGAGGAGAGTGGATGATCCAAGAGCAACGAGGGTCTATTTCTTTTCAATATTATCATCGGCCATACATAGACCCTCATTACCACAGGGCGGACAACCCATGAACTGAATATCTGATATAAAATTTTGAAGTAATTGTACAGTTTTTTTGATTACTTTTTGGACGGAAAGTATATAAAATGGCCTTGCGTGGCAATATGTATATAAAACGAAAGAACCTAAACGATCATCCTGTGAGATGAACTGGTCAACTATGCTGATATATCTGATATCTATTTTGCTGAGCCATCAGGATGACAGACTCTAGCATATGCATCTCGATGCATCTACAATATGTAATTTTTCAAAGTATAATGAAAGATTACGATTTTTCCAGGGGAAAAAAGTAGTAGTAATACTACTATTATAAGTATTAATTTAAAAATAATTGAATTAAAAGAAATAAAAATAAAAATAAATATATGAAAAAAAATGTAAAAATGAACCTCTCGCTTAGGTGGCCATAGGGGCTAGGCCCTGGAAATGCAGGGAGCTGCCCGCAGCTCCTCGCCTACCCAGGGCCCAGCCCCCGCGGCCACTTGGGCGACAGCTTCGTTTTTATTTATTTTTATATATTTAATATTTATTTATTTTTATTCTTTTTTTAATTGTTTTTATTTTGTAATTTTTTTTAAATGTTTTAATTTTTTTAATTCTTTTGAAAATGTTTTTTATTTAATTATTATTATTTTTAATTTTTTTAATTTCTTTATAATTATTTTATTTTTATTTTTTTCAAAATTTAATTTTAATTATTTAATTTTAATTTTCTTATTTAATTTTTTTTAATTTTAATTATTTTTAATTTCTAATATAATTATTTTT
The DNA here is from genome assembly GCA_031772625.1 of Pinus tabuliformis. Lineage (NCBI taxonomy): Eukaryota > Viridiplantae > Streptophyta > Pinopsida > Pinales > Pinaceae > Pinus > Pinus tabuliformis. Next base: position 1,289,227,095 of record CM062816.1, on the reverse strand, counting down.
TTTTTAAATTTTTAGCTATTTTAAATTTTATTGTTATTTTTTAATTATGTAGTTATTTTTTATTTTATTTTTTTAACTTTAAAAAAAATTATTTTTGATGTTTCTTTTTTGTTATTTTTTTTTCTTTAGATTATGTTTTTTTTTTTTTTTTTTTTTTTTAAGTTCACCTTTTTTGTTTTATTGTTTGTTTAAATTTTTTATTTTTAAAAGTTAATTTTATATATATATATATATATATATATATATATATATATATGTCATGTTTCTTTTAATGTTTTATTACAAACATGAAAATCAACAATATTTAAAAAAAATTATCCACATTTAATATATTTATTTTTAATGGCACCAATCAGACAGCGGAATATATACTCCAAAGGGGGGCTACCAAGTGTTGATATCACACAAAGTTCCTGAATGGATAACTTTCTAGTGGGAGCCTATTTGGAAACTCACATCGCCACCCCAGGCAAAATTATTCTTCTGGTGCATACTAAAAAACAAAGTCCCCACCGGGGAAAACCTCATGCATCATGCCATCCACGGGCCTACCTGGTGTTCGCTATTTAAAAATGATGTTGAATCGACAACACACCTATTTCTGAAGTGTACTGCCCTGACGGAACTATGGCAAAACATATCATCTGCAATTCAATTCACGGGCACCTGGGAGGGTGACGATTTGAATAGGGCTTGGGAAGATTGGTACCACCGGCACAAGGGATCCAAATTATAGAGCCTCCCTCTTATTATAAGCTAGCAACTATGGTTGACACGGAACCGAACCATATTTGATGGCAAAAATGTAAGTTGGCCGCACACATATGCTCAGATTATATCAGCCTACAATGATGTGCCGGAACTACCCCAACCTCGAGCCCAAAGGCCTCGCGACCCACCTCACATAGATAAGAATACCCCATGGGCATTCTTTGACAGCGCAGCCCAACAGTAGGGATGCGGGGGCAGATTTATTCTCTTCATGAACGAACAACACTACTATAAAGTCCGAATGGGTTTGGGGACTGGATCAAACAATTTTGCCAAGCTCATCACACTTCGTCACCTCATGCATTTCTCATTGGGTCATAATTGCATGAACATTCATATTTTCAGCGATTCGAAGATCATCATAGACTGGTTTAATGCAACAACTGCCTACCACACTCACACACTCAACAATATATTGGATGAAATAAATATTATGAAGGTACATTTTAATGATATTACTTGTAATCATATTTACAGGGAACACAACAGCAATGCCGACGAACTATCCAAGGCGGCCACGTCACTACCCTGAGGAGAGTGGATGATCCAGGAGCAACGAGGGTCTATTGCTTTTCAATATTATCATCGGCCATACATAGACCCTCATTACCACAGGGCGGACAACCCATGAACTGAATATCTGATATAAAATTTTGAAGTAATTGTACAGTTTTTTTGATTACTTTTTGGACGGAAAGTATATAAAATGGCCTTGCGTGGCAATATGTATATAAAACAAAAGAACCTAAATGATCATCCTGTGAGATAAACTGGTCAACTATGCTGATATATCTGATATCTATTTTGCTGAGCCATCAAGCTGACAGACTCTAGCATATGCATCTCGATGCATCTACAATATGTAATTTTTCAAAGTATAATGAAAGATTACGATTTTTCCAGGGGAAAAAAAGTAGTAGTAATACTACTATTATAAGTATTAATTTAAAAATAATTGAATTAAAAGAAATAAAAATAAAAATAAATATATGAAAAAAAATGTAAAAATGAACCTCTCGCTTAGGTGGCCATAGGGGCTAGGCCCTGGAAATGCAGGGAGCTTCCCGCAGCTCCTCGCCTACCCAGGGCCCAACCCCTGCGGCCACCTGGGCGACAACTTCGTTTTTATTTATTTTTATATATTTAATATTTATTTATTTTTATTCTTTTTTTAATTGTTTTTATTTTGTAATTTTTTTTAAATGTTTTAATTTTTTTAATTCTTTTGAAAATGTTTTTTATTTAATTATTATTATTTTTTATTTTTTTAATTTCTTTATAATTATTTTATTTTATTTTTTTTCAAAATTTAATTTTAATTGTTTAATTTTAGTTTTCTTATTTGATTTTTTTAAATTTTAATTATTTTTAATTTCTAATTTAATTAATTTTTTTTTTTTTTTTTTTAGCTATTTTAAATTTTATTGTTATTTTTTAATTATGTAGTTATTTTTTATTTTATTTTTTTAACTTTAAAAAAAATTATTTTTGATGTTTCTTTTTTGTTATTTTTTTTTCTTTAGATTATGTGTTTGTTATTTTTTTTTTTTAAGTTCACCTTTTTTGTTTTATTGTTTGTTTAAATTTTTTATTTTTAAAAGTTAATTTTAATTTTATATATATATATATTTGTCATGTTTCTTTTAATGTTTTATTACAAACATGAAAATCAACAATATTTAAAAAAAATTATCCACATTTAATATATTTGAAATTCAAAGTGTAAAGAATAAGCTCTCTAAATAAAAAGGGTTGATGTTGCATCAACACTTTTCAAAATTAGCATGAAAATCAGCAACATTTTAAAACAAATGTTCATACTTGATATATAAAAAAATTGAAAGTGTAAAAAATAAGCTCTCTAAAAAAAATGGGTTGATGCTACATCAACACTTTTCAAGATCAACATGAAAATCAGTAACATTTAAAAAAAATGTTACATGAGAAAATTTAAAGTGCCAAAAATATGCTCCTAAAAAGAAAAGGTTATTCTAAATAACGACTTTTCAAAATCGGGTGCTTTTTTTTCTACCTCGAAAAATTGGGTAATTGATAATTTTCTTGTTTGAACGGTAACTGTGTTCTCACCACTTGCTCCATTTGAAGCAGATTTTCGAGCAATGTCGTAAATGTAGGATATCTCTTAATCCTAAGAAGAGAATTTTTGTGGTGTCCGAGGGAAATCGCTTGGGCCATAGTATCGCAAAAATTGGGATTAAGGTGGACCCTGAAAGGGTTAGAACTATACAGAGATTCCCTTCCTAGTGAACAAGAAAGCCATGTAGTTCTTCTTGGGTAAAATTAATTTCCTCCGCAAATTCATCTTTGACTATGCACAAATAGTGAAACCATTGCAGGTGATGATAAAGAAGATTGCGATATAAAAGTGGTGTAAAAGGGAAAATGATGCATTCTCCTCAATAAAGCAAGTGATCACAGAAGAACCAACACTATATAGTTCAAACTTTAGCAATGATTTCCTACTTTATACTTTCCCTTCTGATACTTCTCTCGTCGTCACTCTTACATAGAAAGATGATCAAAATAATGAGCGACCTATATCATTCATGAGTTCTGGCTTGCAAGGACCTGAACATAATTATCTTGCCATCAATCAACATGCTTATGCAGTCTACAAGGCAGAAAAACACTTTTGGTCGTATCCTCTAGAAAATCAATCTATTATATTTGTGCCACACCCACTTGTTAGATCATTGTTTGCTCAAAAAGAGTTGGGTGAAAGAAGAGCGAACTGGATGACTGGCTTACAGGAGTATGATCTTGAGTTCAAACCAGTTCACACTATCAAGGGCCATGGTCTATGCCAGCTAGCAGCAGAAGTAGAAAATTCACCAGAAGATGACTCTTCTAGATGGGAGCAGGAGATTGAAATGTACAATATCGAACAAGCTACCCCCACTGACACACCAACCTCTTGGTAAAGAGACGTGCAATAGCATCTTAAGCATGATACTATGCCCTCTCATTTATCAGTGAGATAGAAGAGGGAAATCAAATTGAAAGCTTTATCTTATCAATTGGTACATGGAGTGATTTTTAGAAATACCTCAACGATATCCTGCTTAAAAGCTTGGAAGCACCAGATTCAGAAAGGGTACTGCGTGACCTCCATGATGGACCAACCGTAGGAAATTTTTCGGGTGAGACTACTACACACAAAGTTATGCAAACCAATTTCTATTGGCCCACAATTTTCAAAGATGCTCATGCTTATGCCTGCAAGTGTCTAGTTTCTCATAAATGTGCCAGACGAGAAAAGAAGTTAGCTGCCCCATTTCAGCCCATCGTTGTAGAAAAACCATTACAACAATGGGGCTTAGATGTTATCATCGATATTTTTCTACACTCATCGAAGAAACACTACTATATCCTTACTGCTACAAACTACTTCACATGGTGGAGAGAAGCAGTTCCCCTAAAGAAAGTGAATGATTAGGAAGTCATCAACTTCCTCAAGCAGAACATTATTACCAAGTTCGATGTTTCTACTTCATTTGGTTTTTACAATGCATCATATTTTTCATCGCTAAAGCTATATGATTTTTCATTAGAAAATGGCATCGTTTTGAAATATTCAGCTAATTACTACCTGTAGGGAAATAGTCTTATTGAGTCGACCAATAAGAACCTGATGTGTATCATTAAAAATACCATCTTCTCTGAACAAAGTAACTGGCACACTACTTTGGTAAACACCCTATGGGCTGACCGTGTCATAACTAAATCTTATCTGAATACCTCTCCTTACTTCTTGGTGTATGGAAAAGAAACCATTCTACCTTCGAACATTTACCTGCTTGCCCTTCAAATTTTGCAAGAATTCCAAGGTAAGCCTTGTCTCTTGATTTGTAGTAGGCTAAATACTCTCCTTAAGCTACATGAAGAAAGAAAGAAAGAAAAATAAAAAATTTCTCTTCACCAGAGTTGTATCAAGAGATGGTTTGCTAAGAAGTTTGTAGGGAAAAGGGAATTTAGTGTCGGTGACCTAGTATTAAAGTGGGATAAAGCCCACGAAGAGAAGGGGAAACACACTAAGTTCTAATCTCTGTGGATCAGACCATATGCTATTCATGAGAAGATTGGCCATCACACTTATCGTCTCCAATCCTGAGATGGGACGACTAATTTTATTCTTGTAAATGGCCAAGATTTGAAACAATATTTTCAATGAGAGTCTAGGGTTGTGCCCTACCCTATGTACATAGTTTGTTGTTTTTGTTTATTTTTCGTGTTTGTCCTTTTCATTTTGTTTCTTTTCATTCATGTGAATAAGTGTCATGTGTAAGTGTGTTTGCTAGTTCCAATGTATGTGGTGGAATTGAAGAGAGCCTTGTGACACTCCAACATTTGGCTAACCTTCAGTCCCTCTTCTTCATCTTGATTATGTGATTTAGTCGATGATGTTCTGATGGAAAATATGATCCTTGCATAAGGAAAGTTTTGTGTCGAACCATGATATATATTTCTATTCTAGAAACCGTACGCCTACACTCAGTTCTTTATGTTTCAGTGTTTTCCACCCAAATTCGATCAAGTAGAGAAGGATAAGGGGAAAATATAAATGAGAAAACCAATATTAGAGATTTTACATATGATTCTCTAAAGGAACAATCCCTTCTTCTCCCAATAATTTGTGATCCCTCTTCCTCCCATGAAATGAATAAGTGTCGATGCACAATCCTATATAAAATAAATAAATAAATGGTGAAAGAAGAGAAAGGCTTCCCATGTAGGGTGGTGAAGCAAGTAACTCTATCGGGGTACTATCTAGGCTCACTGGTAGAGGAGAAATGTTTGTGTTCCTGAAGTGACTTCACCAGGTACTTTCCAGGCTTGCTGACAATGGAGCAACACCAGAGATGAAAAACTATACTCTAAAAATATAAAGCTCGCGAATAACATTACCCTTCTCCTTATTTGAAACAATACGATACGGCTAACTCTATGATTATGTTCAACCGAGGAAAAATAAAGGGGAATATGTTTATGCACAGGGTAAGTAAGGAAACCAAAGTGATCTAAATGATGAATAAATACTCCCTGAGGAAGTAGACCCTACACAAAATAATTAACCAAGAAAAAGAAGTTGGAATTATACTAGTGTGTTGCCAAGTGTTGTCGCTGTTACAACAGCCTCCAAATTTTTTTCCTACATCCAAATTTTGGAGCCAAATTTGACTTTGTATGTTATCATTGCAAGTCTTAAGAGTCATCACATGTGTGTTTTCTCTAAGCATTCTTGTCCCATTTAGAATAAAATCAAAGTGTTATATTTTAGCATAGGAAAGCATTGCACATCACATATATGTGGTTTTGGTTTGTTTCAAGGGGTAACCTTGTTGTTAATGAGTCATTATTATCATATAGACATGTATTTCACTCATTCCCAAAGTTTCAAGCATTTTTGCACAAGTGTCATCACTGTCGTCGCAAAATGTATCTTTAGTGTCACACTTGGGGTAAGCCATTGCAATGTCGTTCCATTGAAGGAAGTATGTTTTTCATGTGTTCCGAGTGATCAATGTTGCATCCTCAACTATTCTAAGTGTGTTATCATACTTAAGTCTTATCATTTGTTCACTTTAGCCTCATTGATCCCACACTTAGTCAAATTTGGAAAAATTCCTACCTAAGCAACTTGGCCTCACTCAGCCTTCCTGAACCACACACTGTGCAATCTCAATCCTCAAGCTTCAACCTTTCCTCTTGGCATTGCACAATGCATAGTCCCTACTTTACATAACTGTGTATTGTGCAGTCTCAGTGCTCAACCTTAGCTCTTGAGCTCCAGAACTATACAACCCCTACCTCTAGTTATCCTCTTCTAGGCACTGCGCAGTCTCAAGCATCAAGCCTCAACCTTGACCTCTTGAACTACACATTTGTGCAATTCCTTGGCCTCTATCCATGCAGAACTACGTAGTGGACATATTCAAGCCTTAAGACTTCATCCTGACCTCTTGAGCTTCTCAACTACGAAGATGACTAGCTCTGGCCTGCTCGAACTACGCACTACATAGTCTCAAGGATTAGTCCCAACCCCTGACCTCTTGAGCTATGAAACTGTACAATCCTTGAGCCTATCTCCCAGCTTGTCACCTGGTTCCAATTGATTTATTAGTTATCATGAAGCATGTTAGACTAGGGGTTTTATCAGACTAATGTCATCTTGTCATGACTGGATTGTAGTTGTAGGTATCCTATCATGTTATGATAGGATGACGATGAAGGAGATGGTGAAGGAGACCTAGCTAGAAGACACATTCAAAGCTGTAAAAACAAGTTGATCAATCAAGAAAGACAAAGGGACACTAGATTGTGACAAAAACTAGAAATCAAGATCACATTTCTAGACTCCTTATCATCAAGCCATATGGAGGAGGAAGAAAACATGTTCCATCTTTCAAGAAGACACAAATAAAGCAGTGGAAAAGAATGGTTTGACATTGATATGTCATCATTCAGTCCATGTCATAAGTGTCATGTTATGTCATGTCATGTCATGAGTCATCATTTTCTACGTCATTTGTGGAATATGTAAATTCAATATTGGAGAAATGTAATGTAAAGTGGGAGTCCAAGAGTCCTCCATAGAATGTGAAAAGTCATGAAGGAGTCAAATAGTCATAGAGAAGTCAAAACATCATTAGGGTAGTCCAAGAGTCACAAGGGAGGTGAATGGTCACCCCATTTGTTATATATACACCCTTATATCTCATGTAAAGGAATTTTCACCTTGGCTCATGTTGACAAGGTTAATCCTCTCTGCAAACATAGATGATCCCTCTATCCCAATGAGTGGGTCTAGCAACTGAAGTGACATATTCCTAGGTTATAATTGAAAAGAAGAACGAAGGAGATGGCCTACCTCGTTTTCATGTTATTTTGATTTCCTTTGTTGAGGGCCTCAAACTGCTTGTGTCACAAACTTGTTCCTGCTTCTCTAAGTGTTTATGTACATGCACAAGTGATCAAGAGACAACAACGCATGCCAAAACCAATAGCAAATCCAATAAAAACCTACTTAACTAATCAAGGAATGTCAAGCTAAATAATACATGAACATATATATTTTTGGAAGATGAAGCAGCAGTTGTATATTACTAGAAAAGAAAGGGAAGCTTACAACCAAATCCTTGATATTGATAGGCTCTCCTTGAGTGGTAATCTAAGTCCAAGCCAAGAAATCTCCAAGCACTCCTTATCTAAGTCAAATGAATAGCCTTAGGCACAATCTCAACATAAGGGTCCAAATAGACAGAGACCAACCAACCTCTAACTTGACCAACAATTTGGGAATGGGAGAGGATGAATTTATATGCTAGGAAAGGGAGTTAGGATCTCTCCAATGATAGGATTAGGTCCTTATCTCAAGGATGTAGCTCATAGGGATAAGACCAAGAGGCCAGGTTGGGAGAGTTCGACCTCATCTACGTCAAAAAACCTCTAGCTCGCTACTCTGGAAGCTTCTAGATCACAAAGCTTCTCATCCTCTTTGGGAAATTTCCTTTTTGGGATCATCATGGGTATACAAGTAAACAGAGTGATACCATCACGAGTCGAGTATAGTGTAGCATGCGATCATCACAGTTTTAAGTCTCATAAGAGCGATGATCCTCAAATTAGGGTTTTTAGAGCTATTTCCTTCAGGGGAAGCTCAAGGCATTATCCAATCAATGTCTTAGGAAGGATCTGAACTGCATATATGAATGAGTACACTGCATTATGGTCATGTTTCGGGCACTTCAAGGTATGTCACAAGGAAGTGTAGGAGGCGCGATAAAATATTGTGTAAGAGATGCCCCCTAAAGCATGAAGGTAGAACGAGGAGTGATGTATGAGATGCTTTATGAGCTTTTACAAGGATGGGGACACACACTATCAGGAGACCTGTAAATCAAGGATGCATATACATATACATATATGATGTCAAAACATGAATCTACAGCATGGGTGCAGCCATCCAGATGATGAATACTATATGAAAAGATCCATGGCATGGGCGCAACCATCCAAAATAAGAAGGATCATCTATAAATCTAAGATCCAAGGTATGGATGCAGCCATCCGTATAACAGAAACATGTGTACAATCATGAATAAAATATAAATCCATGCAACCTGAGTCATATTAGACAAGACTTAGGGTCTTGTGCTCCATCATGACATGATCAGAGTATGAATTCTAACATGCGAATGAATGTGTCTTAGTCGAACATGCTAGAAAACCACCTGATTACTGACCATTGATGTAGACTGTTAATAGGCACGAGAGGAAACACCGATAATGACAATGGCTCTCAAGGTGTGATAGTACAATCCGTGAATGTGATAAAGAAGCTGAAGTCGAACAATTGTGGAATCATCCGATCAAAGGCCAATGAAGAAAACTTGTCATTAGATACAAAGAACTTTCCATTAAGGCATGCAAGCTCTAAGGTACTGAAAGGGATTTTCTAAGTCATCTTCCTGGATAATGAGCTGAAGTCAACAGGAAGTTACCCGTCGAAGGAGGGTCATAGTTATTCCCTCATCATCAACATGAAACAAGTAATAAAGTGCAATAATTTTAAGACTATAATAATGACTCAAACAGTGTATAGGTAAATAACTGCAGATTGGACTTCTCTTGAACATATTGGTGACACAACTCTGGAGTGTGGCAACATTAGACTCAACATAGGACCAAGGGTCATAATTATGAGGTGGAATAGTCAAATGAGAGGCAAAATGGACCACCTAAACCTGGAAGGACAAGTGGATGAGCAAGGATATCCTAAACCCGACACAAAAGCATAAGAGTGTCATGTTCAAGAGCAACACGCTGCCTATACAAAGGATGTTTCATCTTCATCCCCCCCCACACTATTTCTAGTGAGTACCTCTTTATTTTTACACAAGCTTCAAGAGGATACCATATGCTTATCATATGAGTTCACCCTATTAGGTTCCTATACCAATAGGTGTCATATATCATGATTGACTGGGTTTATCTCTGAAATATGTACATACCTTTTCTTGTTGCAAATGTTTTCCATATTTGTAAAAAATCAAAAAATTAAAAAATTTAAAGAGGGTATGCCATAGAAAAATAATAAAATGGTAAAAAGAATAAAGAAAAGGTAAAAAAAAGAAAGAAAATGAACCTCAACAAAAAGAAAAGACCATAAAAGTGTGCAAGTCTAAATGCCACTACTTTTTTACTTTTGTATAATAAATATTATGTGCAGCTTGTCACCTATGCCACAATTCATGAATAGTCAAATAGTTTAAGCTTGACTAGTTCATATTTTCAATTTCATGTTTTAGAAGTAGAGAATAAAGATCTGACCAAACAGTGTAATCTTGGCAGATAAGTAGATAGGTAGAGTGAATAAACGGAGCTCAACAGTGTAATCTGAGCCCTTGGATGTAATAAGTGTAGATTTAGATAGGTATCACCATGTAAAAGAAAAAAAAGTTTGATAAGGGTTTTCCAGTCTAAGTGCACCCAAATAAAGAAGTAAAAATGTTAGGTTAAAGTAGGTAGGGTAAAGTAGATGATGGTTGCAGAATAATATGTGGTGAATGATGATTCTAAATGTATCAATCTTTTACTTTAATCACGAAGCAAAGGCATGTATTACATGGAAGGCATATCAAGCAAGCAAAGTGAAAAATAATTAACTTCCCTTCTCATTTCCCTTAAATTTTCACTAATTTCCCCTAAGTGCCAAGGTATCTATCAAAGTGAGAGGGGCTCAGAGCATTTCTCTGACTTTTGGAGGGACCGGAACCTCGGCCCAATAATTTATAATGCCTAAGTACTTAAAATCAATATTCACCCCTTCATAACATCATTCATTCCCTTGATAAATCTTTTCCTAAGTAAAATCCTATTTTACTTAGGAAAGTTAAAACATTTTCCATAAAAACCCTCTTTTTCACTTTAGCCTAAGTTTAAATACACACATCAAAATTTTCTAGACTTAGCACTTTTCATTTCATTATGTCATATTAACTACTAACCTATATTATATAAATCCCCAATAAAAATCTACCCATTCCCGTATTACTTTAACTATATATAAACCCCGAAATCTTAAAATCCCGCCCCTTTGGTTAAAATATAACCATAATACATTAATAATGGGAATTAATTAGTTAATTCGTAACTAATTAAGAACCTTGTCCCCCGCCATATTAACAAAGGATTAATTAACCCCACAGTTAATTAATAGCTTTCTTGACCAATCCCGTCGCTCCCGATATGATTAAAAAACTTTAATTACATCGAGCTCGTCCTCATTAAACTCCCATCACCTCGCATCCTGAACAGCCGTTCGATCAAGCCTCCCAGATCTGATGACTATTGTGCATATTGCACGACCCTTCGTGACTGAATGTTAGTGTGCGATCATGGAGTGGTTTTGTGAACAGTGCCCTTTCCATGCATCATTCATCCTATGATATCGCGTGGACAAGCCCAAATACCACCCACCCTCCATAAGCAGTGCGATAAAAACCGCTTACTGCCTCCCACTAAATGACAAAATGTCTATTCCTCCTACTGATGCCACCCATCCAAATCCCGAAACCCACCAAATTCTTGACTTTGTATATAAAACAAAATAAATCATTTCGTCGTTCTATTCTGCGAATATATACATCCATGCAAATTGAATGTCGAGGTCAACCATTTACCCGTTTAAACACAAAATCCCCAGTTTTGCTCATTTTCACCTGATTGTGCAGTAAAACACTATGTAACCCATCTGTGCCACCTGAAGCCTCTGTTAATCGAATCGAGCATGGTTTACCTCCCGAAAAGAATTTTGGACTCTCTCCATAGACCTTTCAAGCTCAAATGAAACCTTTTCGACCTCCCGTGCAAGCAAATGCTTTCTTAACAATTTGTTTCATTGTACAGGTGATCAGAAGACCACAGCCTCGGATAAACAGTCTTAATACTAGTCATAAGACCTATTTACTCCAGGATTGTTATCAAATCTATTCAAATAGAGATGGAAGATAAAACATACAATAAAAAGACAAGCAAAGGAAATAGGAAATTAAATGATTTACTGTTGAAACAAATAGTAAAAATCTAAACTACACATTAAAGGTAAAAGGACACAGTGAAAAATAGTCAAAGTGTATCAGGATTAAAGAGTATCAGATTGAAGAACAGGTCAAGTAAATCAGCTAGAGAGTATCAGATTGAAGAGCAAGTCAAGTAAATCAGCTAGCTTTAAGATAAACAGCAGGGAAGATAGTTACAAAACAGAGTATACAAATTCATGTCAAAGTAAATACATATGAAAAAACAGAGCGGTAAAAGTAAAAAGTAAAAAGTAAAAGGTAAACATGAAGACATTAAGAGTTAAACAAAGATGAAAACACTTTCACTAGGTACAATAAATTTTATCTAAAGTAAAAGTGAAAAACAGTCAAAAGAAGTTTAAGCTTAAAAGATGAAATTATAGCAAAAATGGTACATTCTTAAGAAATTTCTTATTTAAGTCATAGTTTTGCAGAAACTATTATGGCCAATCCAAGAAGTATTTCGGGAAACTGGAGGAGGTTTTTATTCCTGACAAGATAATCTACAAAAAAATATCTCACTTTTTACACAAGTATTACCAAGAGGGAGATAAGTACATGTCTTCACAACCTATTTTTCAGTTTGTGCAAAATCCTATTATTGACATATTTTTGCAGATAATATTGTGAACCGCTGGAGATGAATTTTTTGACACTGAGAGAGGTTTATCTCAAAAAAATTCCTATCTACAAAAACCTCTTTCAATTTTTACATATCTATCACGGATTGAGACATACAAGTGTATCATTGGACCCTAAGTTTGCAGAATTTCTGGGGCAGAATGCACAAAGGAAGGATGCAGTTAGTGACTGGGATGCCTCATCATCAACTAAGAGTTGCTATCAAATTTGAATTTCTCTTCTTTTTCACCATAAATCCATAAAATTAGTGCCAAATAGATTCATTAGTTTTGAGTGTCCTTTATTTAAGTTCTATTAATGTAAAACATTTGTTGATATTTGTGAAACCAATCTTGATATTTGTTCAAGATATTTCAGTTTAGAATTAGTATAAATGCTTCTTCATTTGAAGAATTTTGGTGTGGATTATTAGACATTTATGTATACTTATTATTTTGGAAAAGAAGTACTATTGGAACAACTCTTGTATGGCTAGCTGGAAGCAGTGAATAAAACAAAGGACTTTCATAGGATTCATGTGTCAAACAATGGTCAAATAAGTATTCTATATCTCTTGTTAATTATTGTTTTTCCTCTGTTTATTAATAATCATATGTGTTTTCATGAAATCTGAATGATAAATGAAATAATGATATCTCAAAAAGTGCTTTATTGCATTCTGTTTTAAAAGGTTTATCTTTCTTAATGTTTTCTTCAAAACTATCATAGACAAAGAATTTTTAGTTGCTCCTTATTTCTTAGTTTATCATTGTGGTCATTTAGTAAGAAATTCTTAACTGCTTTTTATTAGTGACCACCCATTTTCTCTCCCCTAGAATTTTTTTGAAGGATTCTTAATTGCCCTTCCTCCCTTTTGAGACCATTCCACCCTTTCAAGTTACCATTTGCCTCTTATTTTGCTATCTTTCCCTTTGAAGCCCTCCTTTGCTGAATCAACCTAATCCAGTTAAGCCATCTTCAGTTGATTCCATAGCCCAATGGCCTGAAATACTCTGTTTTACCCATTTGTTCCTAAATTCCACCACCAATCAAAATCAAAACCCCCAAGCTTTCATACCTAGCCTAATACCTTACTAAACAAAGCTAAATCATAAAGAGAGAGCCCTCTCTCAGTACAGATTGGCTAGATTCTGTACTTAAAAGTTGGTTTGTGGCTACCTCAAAAATTTCTTTCTTTAACCTTGAGAAAATTTTGAGTGATAACATAGTGGCGACTCCATTGGGGAGAACTAACATTTTCTTTAGAATTGTTTTACAAGTTTAGATCTGATCTATGATGGTGGAAAATGATCAAACACACAAAGGTTAAAATCATCCACCTGGCGACTCCAAATCAATTTCACAATCAAGACTCCACTAGAGAAATGAACCTGAAAGAACTATGTGAAAAGATCAGGCTTTTAACTTGGATTGTTATCCGACACATTATGTTCTTTCTCATTGATAAATTTTTTCAATGTATATTGTATTGTAGAGAAGATTTTAGATTAAATTTTTATTATTTTCCTTTGAAAAATGTAGATATAAAATCTCCTTACACATTTGAGCAGCATTCTTCTAATTCTTATGAAGATCATTTTCCAATTGAGGAGAATCAAAAAATTAAGACTGATCATTCAATCCCTATACATATTCCATTACTTGATAAAGTTCCTGATAGATATAAACCACTCATTTTACCTCCTACATTGCATGCTTTCCCTAACGATTATCCCAAGTATCTCCCTAGGTTTGATGGAGAGAATGGTATCACTGCCCAAAAACATAGTCAAGATTTTGAAGATTATCTTAAATTATTTGAAGTAGATGAGGAGGATGTCAGTATTAGGCTTTTTTCTCTTTCTTTGCAAGACAAAGTTAAGAGTTGGTTCAAAACCCTGCCTGAAGCAAGCATCTCAAATCTCGAGCAGTTTCTCAAACTCTTCCTTGATACATGGATAATCAAAGTCAATATTCTTGTGATCATAGAAGGATATAATCAGTTGAAAAGATAGCTAGATGAAACAATACAACAATTTTCAAATAGATTTAATCAAATCTATTATTCAATACCATTAAATATTAGACCTCCCCCTGGTTCAGCTCTTTTTCATTACCCAAGAGCATTTGATTCAGAGATAGAATTTTATCTAAGAGAAATAAACCCCTCAACAATGGAACAGATGCAGAACATGGCAGTAGATGTAGAAGTTAATCTGCAAATTAGAAGAGAAAAGTTGAAAGCAGAAAAAGAGGAAAAACTCAACATTTTGATAAAGAAAATAGAGGAAATGATGCATAAGATCACAATGAAAGTTGAATTTTTTGTTCCAAATAACCATGACATATTTGTTTCGCAAAAATAAGAGGTTGACATCCATGAACAAATTCTTGCTAATTCCAACTGCCATAAATCTTAAGATAGAGTTATAGAACCAAATGTGGAGAGGCAATCTGCTAATTTAATATGTACATTTGGTGATATTACTTCTTATGATGATGTTCCTAAGCTTGATCAATGTAATAATGATTATGTCTCTCAAATCAAAATTAACCTTGCAGAGGAATTAGAAGCTAATTTGAGGAATAAGGAAGTTCAGGCTCAGCAGCTTGAAAATACTGATCAGCTTGTTCATTTCAGCTATGAGAATGAGGAGGAAAGTGTAAAAATTTTTGAAATCAGTGAAGGAACTTTACCATTTTGTTTTACTTCATTTCAGTTTATCAGAGATAACTATCATGCAATTAGAAATCAAATGTCAACAAATATTGATATTAACTATATAGAGGGCAATAAAATCTTTGTTCAAGACTTCTCATATCTAGATTTGCAGCCCCAAAATGCCATTGAATTTTAGGTTGCAAAAGAAGACTTGGAAGCTGTAAAATATGATCAAATGATCCAAGATGATTCCATGCCTCTTTGTTTTGAATCATTTCAATTTTTAAAGGAAATGTGGTATAAAATTTTTAAAGAAAAGGAGGAGCAGCTTGTAGAAATCTATGAAGTTCCATTTGAACCTATATGTAATAAGTTGCAACAATCCTTCCAAGTTCATTATGATCCTGTTGGGTGCGGAGCCTAATTATCTTATGTATTCAAATGTTTCATCCGGATGTATACCTCAGGGAGACTGTACACCCCTCCACGCGGGGGGGTGCATGGGGGACTTGTCCCCCCTGCAGGGGTTCAGGGGGGCTAATCCCCCCGGGTTGGGGGGTCCGGGGGCCAGTGGTCCCCTGGTGGGGGGTTTCAGGGGCAACATCCCCGAAGCTAAGAATAGATGTAAAATTTCCTTATAAAAGTATAGTAATTTCTAGTCAATCTGGGCCATTCATTAGGTGAAGATCTGACGGTGTAAGTTATGTTTAATTTAGGTTTTTTTTGCCCTAGAAGGCAACCCCTCACTATATATGAGGGAATTGTATTGCGTCTATGTAGATCTGTATTTTGAGTGAGAAAGAGAGAGGAGATTGAGAGCGAAGAGGGTGTTACAGTGGATCTGCTGTAGGTTGTATCCCTTTAGTTTGCTGGATAATATAAAAGGAAGGACTGGCTGTTTCTCTGTGGAAGTAGCCCAAATTAGGTGTATATCTGTGTCTCTCTTGTTTTATGCGTTTTCTGTGTTTATATTTCTGCAATATTTTATGTGTTCCATTGCTTCGTAATATATAATTTTCTAACAACTGGTATTAGAGCCGAAGGTCTATTTGGCTAATAAACTGGCAGGAAAGAAGGGTTCCTCGTTTGAGTGGGATCAATGGCGGAAGATGGTAAGTTTAGGGTCGAGAAATTTAACGACCAAAACTTCTTGCTATGGAAGATGCAGATGGAAGATTATCTATATCAGAAAGATCTGTACCTACCATTGGGTGGAAAAAAAAGGATACCGATGGGTATGACAGATGAAGAATGGAAACTTCTCGATAGAAAGGCACTCAGAACAGTACGGTTGTGCCTCGCAGCATCGGTCTCCTTCAACATTTCGAAGGAAACAATGACAGAGGGTTTGATTAAGGCGTTGGTGAAACTATATGAAAAACCCCCCGCCTCAAACAAGGTGTTTCTTATGAAACAGTTATTTAATATGAAGATGTCGGAAGGTGGATCTGTTGCGGACCATTTAAATAATTTTAATACTGTTACAAGTCAGTTAAGTTCTATAGGGTAAGCTTTGATGATGAAGTTAGAGCTCTGTTATTCTTGTGCTCATTGCCAGAAAGTTGGAATGGTTTAGTAATGGCCATTAGTAACTCTGTTTCTGGACCTAGTACTTTAAAGTTTGATGATGTTGCCAGTGTTGTCCTTAGCGAGGAAATGCGACTGAAAAGCTCCGGTGAGACATAGGGTAATGATTTGAGTGCAGAGTCTAGGGGAAGAAAAATGGAAAGAGGAAAGAGCTCAGGATATCACAGTAAATCAAGGAAAGGCAGATCCAAGTCCAGATCGGGGATAGTCAGCTGGAAATGCGGAAAGAAAGGACACCTAAAGAAGGACTGTAGATCTCGGAAGGGAAAATAAGGAGATGCACAGCAAGAAAACAATCACGAAGAAAATGTGATAGGTGAGGTGTTACAATATGCTTTGATTCTTTCTTTCGAAAATATTACTGATTCCTGGGTGGTAGATTCAGGGGCCTCATTCCATGCCACACTTGATAAGAAATACTTTCATGACTATGTTCAAGGAGATTTTGGACAAGTCCGTTTGGGTGATGACAAACCCTATAAAATTGTTGGAATGGGTAAGGTTCTTGTAAAACAGCAGAATGGAAACCAATGGCTACTAAATGAGGTAAGGCATGTTCCAGATCTGAAGAAAAATCTGATTTCAACAAGACAGTTAGGTGGTGAAGGTTGTGTGACACCTTTCACAGATAAAGCTTGGAAGGTCACCAAAGGAGCCCTGGTAATAGCAAAAGTAAAAAAGGTTGGTACATTGTATTTATGTAATGGTATTTCTAACTCTGTTAATGCTTTAACTTCCAAAGGAGCAGATGCAGCATTATGGCATCATAGTCTCGGACACATGAGTGAGAAGGGGATGAAGATCCTTCACTCAAGGAATTTGTTGTCAGGTTTGAAGAATGTTGATTTGGACTTCTGTGAGAATTGCATTTATGGAAAACAGAAAAGAGTCAGATTTCTCAGAGTTGGGAAAGAAAAGAAGAGTGAAAAATTAGAGCTTGTGCATACAGATGTATGGGGACCTGCTCAGGTATCATCTCTTGGTGGCTATCATTATTATGTTACTTTTATTGATGATGTAACTAGAAAAACTTGGATTTATTGTATTAAGAACAAATATGATGTATTTGATACTTTCAAGAAATGGAAAGCTTTGGTTGAGATTGAGACAGGAAAGAAATTGAAGTGTCTCAGATCAAACAATGGAGGTGAATATTGCAACAACGAGTTTGATAGGTACTATTCAGAGCATGGAATTTGCAGAGAGAAGATAGTTCCAAGAACACCACAAGAAAATGGTGTGTCAGAAAGGATGAACAGAACAATCATGAAGTGTGCAAGGTGCATGAGATTGCATGCAAGATTGCCTTTAAAATTTTGGGCAGATGCTGTAGATACTGTTGTTTATCTAATAAATAAAGGGCCTTCAAGTTCCTTGGATGGTGGTGTTCTAGAAGAAGCATGGACAGGTAAAAAGGTAAACTACTCATTTTTGAAGCCTTTTGGTTGTGAGGCCTTTGCCCATATTAATAAAGAAAATAAAACAAATATTGAGGCAAAATCAAAGAAATGTACGTTTATTGGATATGGTGTTAATGATTTTGGTTATCTCTTATATGATTATGAAAATCACAAAATCATTAGGAGCAGAGATGTAATATTCAATGAAAAGGTCTTGTATAAGAATTAGTTGCAGGAAAAGAAACAAGAAAAAGAAAACAAGGAATACATAGTTCTTGATGAGATCACTGAAAAAGTAAAGGTTCCTGAAAATAATAATAATAATCAACAACCACAACAACAGCAACCACCACAACAGCAACAGGCACCACAAACACCTGAAAGTGGTGTTAGAAGATCTACCAAGATAAGTAGACCCCCTGAACGATACTCTCCTTCATTATATTATTTATTGTTGACTGATTCTGGTGAACCCGAATGTTATGAAGAAGCAATGCAGGTTGAAAGAAGGAAGAAGTGGGAGCTAGCCATGGAAGAAGAGATGGACTCCTTAATGCATAGCTAGACTTGGGACTTAGTCAGGTTGCCTACAGGTAAAACTACATTGCAGAATAAATGGGTTTACAGGCTGAAGGAAGAAGATGGAGGAAAACAGAGGTACAAAGATAGAGTTGTGGTGAAGGGGTTTGCACAGAAGAAAGGTATTGATTTTGATTAAATATTTTCTCCTATTGTTAAAATGACTTCAATTAGAACTATTCTAAGTCTAGTAGCAGCTGAAGATTTGCATCTTGAGCAATTAGATATAAAGACAGCCTTTCCCCATGGGGATTTGGAGGAAGAGATATATATGCACTAGCCACAAGGATATGAGGTAAAAGGGAAGGAGAAACTAGTGTGCAGGTTGAAGAAGAGCTTGTATGGATTAAAACAAGCTCGAAGGCAGTGGTATCTAAAATTTGACAAGTTTATGTCTGAACAAGGTTATACTAGATGTCACTCTAATCATTGTGTTTATCTGAAAAAGAAAAATGATGGCAGCTATATTATATTGTTATTGTATGTGGATGACATGCTTGTTGTAGGGTCTAACATGCAGGAAATAAATGTGCTCAAAAGAAAATTGCAAATTCATTTGCAATGAAGGATTTGGGAGATGCAAAACAAACCCTTGGTATGAGAATAACTAGAGATAGAAAAAATCACAAATTAACATTGTCTCAGAATGAGTAGATACAAAAGTTGTTGAAAAGATTTAATATGCACAATGCAAAACCAGTCAGTACACCTTTTGCTATCCATTTTAAACTTAGTAAGGAAATGTGCCCAAAGACCCAAGAAGACATGGATTATATGTCTAAAGTTCCATATGCATCAACAATTGGAAGCTTAATGTATGCAATGGTCTGCACAAGGCCTGATATTGCACATGCAGTGGAAGTTGTAATCAAGTACATGAACAATCCAGGAAAGGAACATTGGATGGCAGTGAAATGGATTCTCAGATATTTGAAAGGTACCACAAATCAAGCATTATGCTTTGGTGGTTCAAACATTTCTCTACAAGGATATGTTGATGCAGATATGGCAGGTGATAGAGATAATAGGAGGAGCACTATAGGATATGTATTTACTGTAGGTGGAACAGCTATCAGTTGGGTTTCAAAAATCCAAAGTGTTGTTGCACTTTCAACAACAGAAGCAGAGTATGTTGCTACTATAGAGGCTAGTAAAGAAATGATTTGGCTACAAAGGTTTATGGGTGAATTAGGTAAGGAGCATGATATGGACACGTTATACAGTGATAGCCAAAGTGCCATTCATCTTGCAAAGAACTCAGCATTTCAGTCTAGAACTAAACACATACAACTCAAGTACCATTTCATACGATCAGTGTTGGAAGGTGGAGAGTTGAAGTTGGAAAAGATACACACTAGCTAGAATCCTGCAGATATGCTAACAAAAGTTGTAACCAAGGAGAAACTGAGAATCTGCTCAGTTTCAATTGGTCTTCAAGTATGATGAAGAAGATGAGAAACAACCAGGTCCAAAGTGGAGTTATTCTCTAGAAAATGAAGCAGCATTGGAGTTGCTATAATCAGTCTCCAAGTGGGAGATTGTTGGGTGTGGAGCCTGATTATCTTTTGTATTAAAATGTTTTAGCCGGATGTATACCCTAGGGAGACTGTACACCCCTCCATGCGGGGAGGACTTGTCCCCCCTGCGGGGGTTCAGTGGGGCTAATCCCCCCCGGTTGGGGGTCCGGGGACCAATGGTCCCCCGGTGGGGGGTTTCGGGGGCAGTGCCCCCGAATCTAAGAATAGATGTAAAATTGACTTGTAAAAGTATAGTAATTTCTAATCAATATGGGCCATTCATTAGGCGAAGATCTAACAGTAGAAGTTATGTTTAATTTAGGTTTTTTTTCCCTAGAAGGCAACCCCTCACTATATATGAGGGAATTGTATTGCGTCTATGTAGATTTGTATTCTGAGTGAGAAAGAGAGAGGAGATTGAGAGCGAAGAGGGTGTTACAGCGGATCTGTTGTAGGTTGTATCTCTTCAGTTTGCTGGATAATATAAAAGGAAGGACTGGCTGTTTCTCTGTGGAAGTAGCCCAAACTGGGTGAACCACGTATATCTGTGTCTCTCTTGTTTTATGCATATTCTGTGTTTATATTTCTGCAATATTTTATGTGTTCTATTGCTCCGTAATATATAATTTTCTAACAGATCCAATAGCTGATAGGTTGGATGATGAATGCAATCAGAATTTCTCTCCAATAACAAACTATAAGAGTAAAAATCAAGATGATAATGGTTTCACCAGACAGACATTACAACCAGTAGAAATATCATCACAAAGCTCATCTGAAAGTCTGCAGGGTGTTAAAGATGAAGGTATTATTTCAGTTTCATGGCATGTAGGCCATACACAACAGATGTACACTTGTTTGAATCAGTTCAAGAATAGTGTATATATTTTACAAGATCCTTTTGTACAGTTTCTAGATTCAACAAAGGAGATCGGGAATTTCCTTATCTTCTCAAAGGTTAACAAAGCTATATTTGATTTCAAGATTTCAATTTTAACCACCAACAAGCATAAGCAACAAAAGTCACCAATGTATATGATGCTTGAGTGGTTGCATTGGTTGTTTCATTTTACCTAACCAGCAGCCAGATAGCTGATTAGAGTAAGTAGGTAGGATTCCAGTTTGAATAAATTCAGTTTCAATTAGCAAGTATATGTTAGATCAGATTCCAGTTTGCAGAAAAGGCTACAATTTTAGTTCAAGATTTTCAATCAAAAGATTATACAACAGAGCATACACATGTGTGGGATAGGCCCAATGGATTAGGCTACTAGTCAATGGTGTTCTTGACATTTCACAAGGAAATGCCATCCCCAAGTGGAGCCACTGTTAGGTTCCTATACCAATAGGTGCAATATATCATGATTGACTGGGCTTAGCTCTGAAATATGTACATACCTTTGCTTGTTGCAAATGTTTTCCATATTTGTAAAAAATAAAAAAATAAAAAAATGTAAAGAGGGTATGCCCTAGAAAAAGAATAAAAGGGTAAAAAGAATAAAGAAAAGGTCAAAAAATAAAAAAAATGAATCCCAACAAAAAGAAAAGACCATGAAAGTGTGCAAGTCTAAATGCCACTACTTTTTTACTTTTGTATAATAAAGATTGTGTGCAGCTTGTCACCTATGGCACAATTCATGAATAGTCAAATAGTTTAAGCTTGACTAGTTCATATTTTCAATTTCATATTTTAGAAGTAGAGAATAAAGATCTAACCAAACAGTGTAATATTAGCAGATAAGTAGATAGGTAGAGTGAATAAAAGGAGCTCAACAGTGTGATCTGAGTCCTTGGATGTAATAAGTGTAGATTTAGATAGGTATCACTATGTAAAAGAAAAGAAAGTTTGATAAGGGTTTGCCAGTCTAAGTGCACCCAAATAAAGAAGTAAAAATGCTAGGTTAAAGTAGGTAGGGTAAAGTAGATGATGGTTGCAGAATAATATGTGGTGAATAATGATTCTAAATGTATCAATCTTTTACTTTCATCACGAAGAAAAGGCATGTATTACATGGAAGGCATATCAAGCAAGCAAAGTAAAAAATAATTAACTTCCCTTCTCATTTCCCCTAAATTTTCACTAATTTCCCCTAAGTGCCAAGGTATCTATCAAAGTGAGAGGGGCTCAGAGAATTTCTCTGACTTTTGGAGGGACTGGACCCTCAGCCCAATAATTTATAATGCCTAAGTACTTAAAATCAATATTCACCCCCTCATAACATCATTAATTCCCTTGATAAAGTTTTTCTTAAGTAAAATCCTATTTTACTTAGGAAAATTAAAACATTTTCCATAAAAACCCTCTTTTTCACTTTAGCCTAAGTTTAAATACACACATCAAAATGTTTTACACTTAGCGCTTTTCATTTCATTATGTCATATTAATTACTAACCTATATTATATAAATCCCCTATAAAAATCTACCCATTCCCTATTACTTTAACTATATAAAAACACCGAAATCTTAATATCCTGCCCCTTTGGTTAAAATATAACCATAATACATTAATAATGAGAATTAATTAGTTAATCCATAACTAATTAAGAACCCCGCCCCCTGCCATATTAACAAAGGATTAATTAACCCCCATGGTAAATTAATAGCTTTCCTGACCAATCCCATCACTCCCGACTGCTGAAGGAACGAAGGTCCAGAGCTCTGAAAATGGCGGCATCGTTTGTTAATGGACAGGACGGCAAAGGAACCAAGGCCTGTGTGACGGATGCGTCTGGTTTTGAGGCCTCATGGCTTGTAAGGTTGACTGACGACAAGGGCAAAACCGTTCACGCTTCTGAGCGCGATCCATGGGGGTTTCAACTTGCTTCCTCCCTGCTCGCTGATATTTTTGACTTGCAGGCACACGCCGGTTCGAAGGGACTTCAGGAGAAAGCCATTACGGATCATGGCGGAAACCATGTGAGAGACTATGCCTCGAAGGGTTTGAATGAAAAAGCGGCAGGCGACTCCAAGGGAAGAGCCATCGAGGGCATAAAGGCAGAGTTCTTCTTTCGTTTCTGTCCAGATCCGATGATTGCAGTCCCTGTCGTCATTGTTATTGTGACTATCAGGGTCCATAGAGAAAGGAGATGGAGAGCGGGTGTGCTTAAGAGCTTGGATTTCCATTACCAGCTTCGAAAACCACTTCTGTCAGACACCTCTAAGGTTACGGGGCAAGTGTTTGACAAAATGCCCAACCCAGATCTTTCTATAAACAGAGGCCTTTTCTTCAGTAAAAATGGAGCCTTCAGGTTGGAACGCAGCTTATATCTAAGGTATGATGGAAAAACCCTTATTACAGAATATCAGAATGCTGTTCTAACAATATATGAAGTAGATTTGAGCACCTACATACCATGGGGCTCTGCCTGGGAGACATTACCAAGGGACAGCCAGATCTGGAAACCCCATGGGATGGAAAAAATTAAAAAAACAGGGGAATGCCAGGGTAAAGATTGGATCCAGATCTTCATCAAACAAACAGGGGGCAGCCACTGCTGCATGCGACTCAGCAAAAATTCAAACATACAAGAGCTAAAAAATAAAGTACAAATCCAACTGGGAATTCCCACAAGACTCCAGAACCTAATATGTGCAGGGCGTAGCTTACAGGACCATCTTACTCTACAGGAATATGAGATCTGTCAGGATACAACCATATACCTTAATCTAAGACTGCGTGGAGGCTGCAATGGTTCTGGCTCAAAAACCACAGGCTCCTTTCGTGATGCAGTAAAGGGGAAGGGAAAGATGCAGGACAAACCAATGTTACCACCAGAACAACCTGGGCCACATATAGTTGAACAAAAACTGGAACATGCTATGCTCCAAGTCACTATACCGGAGGTAACTGAAATACACTCTGATTTCACAAAACATGCTGTAATATGTAGATTCAATGGTTTCTGGCCAAAATCAGACGCTTTACATCAATGGATACATTCCCGCTGGACTCCAGAATGTAATATATACCTATGTTCAAAAGGGTTTTTTATTGTACAATTCCACACAAAGGAAGAAAGGGATAGCATCATCAATGAGGGGCCATGGTTTTGGGGTAGTGCAGGTCTCTTTATTACCCCTTGGTTTGCTGATTTTGATCCAAATACTATGAAAATCACAACAACACCTGTCTGGGTGAGGCTTCACAACCTCCCATTACATCTCTGGCACCCCACAGTATTATATGCCATTGGGAATTCCTTGGGGAAACTCCTAAAAGTTGATGAAGATAGAAATAGCAGAGGGATATACACTTTTGCCAGAATTTGCGTCGAAGTGGACTTGAGTCAGGGGCTGCCTGATAAGATATCATTACTCTATAATAACACTGAGAGGATACAGCCCCTAGACTATGAAAATACAGCATTCAGATGCCGTAGCTGCCGACAAACAGGGCACCTTCAAAATTCTTGCCCACTGACCAGAAAGAATACAAAAGGAAACAAAAAATAGCAAAGAAAACCAAATGGGTGGCAGAATACAGAACCGCTAGAAGAGGAGGACAATCAGCCAGAGCATAATGTGAATCAAGAGGAACCGTATATAAATATGGAACAGAATGGTACACATGAAGAAAAAGCACCAGACCCGCAAATGGAGGACCATGTTCGGCAGCAGGAAACGCCACGGCCGGATGCTTGTGGCAACAAAAGAACCCATGGATCAGAAGGATCAGAATCCGACAAAGAACCACCAGCGAACACGCAGGAATACTCACAGGCAATCATTGTCCCCCCTTCTGACTCACAGGGTTGGCGTAGGGTGGAGAAGAAGAAAGGCAGAAAAGTATAGGCTTTGATGCTATATGTAATTTTTTATTCTTTATTATGTATACTCGTCCAATTCATGGACAGTTATCTACATATGCTTTAAGCATCTACAAAATGTAATTTATTTCAATATGAATATAAATTACGACTTTTTTCCATGTGAAAAAAAAAAAAATCCCATCACTCCCGATATGATTAAAAAACTTTAATTACATCGGGCCCGCCCTCATTAAACTCTCGTCACCTCGCATCCCGAACAGCCATTCGATCAAGCCTCCCAGATCTGATGACTGTCGTGCATATCGCACGGCCCTTCGCGACCGAACGTTAGCGTGCAATCGCGGAGTGGTTTTGTGAACAGTGCCCTTGCCACGTGTCATTCATCCTATGGTATCACGTAGACAAGCCCAAATACCACTCCCCCTCCATAAGCGGTGCAATAAAAATCACTTACCGCCTCCCACTAAATGACAAAACGTACATTCCTCCCGCTGACGCCACTCGTACAAATCCTGAAACCCGCCAAATTCTTGACTTTGTATATAAAACAAATAAATCATTTATTCGTTCTATTCTACAAATATATACATCCATGAAAATTGAACGTCGAGGTCAACCATTTACCTATTTAAACACAAAAACCCCAGTTTTGCTCGTTTTCACCTGATTGTGTAGTAAAACCCTATGTAACCCATTTGCGCCACCTGAAGCCTCTGTTAATCGATTAGAGCATGGTTTACCTCCCGAAAAGAATTCTGGACTCACTCCACAGACCTTTCAAGCTCAAATGAAACATTTTCGACCTCCCGTGTAAGCAAATGCTTTCTTAACAATTTGTTTTATTGTACAGGTGATCAGAAGACCACAACCTCAGATAAAGAGTCTCAATACTAGTCATAAGACCTGTTTACTCCAGGATTGTTATCAAATCTATTCAAACAGAAATGGAAGATAAAACATACAATAAAAAGACAAGCAAAGGAAATAGGAAATTAAACGATTTATTGTTGAAACAGACAGTAAAAACCTAAACTACACATTGAAGGTAAAAGGACACAGTAAAAAACAGTCAAAGTGTATCAGGATTAAAGAGTATCAGATTGAAGACCAAGTCAAGTGAATCAACTAGCATGAAGATAAATAGCAGGGAAGACAGTTACAAAACAGAGTATACAAATTCATGTCAAAGTAAAGACAGATGAAAAAACAGAGCGTAAAAGTAAAAATTAAAAAGTAAATAGTAAAAGCATGAAGACATTAAGGGTTAAACAAAGATGAAAACACTTTCACCAGGTACAATGAATTTTATCTAAAGTAAAAGTGAAAAACAGTCAAAAGAAGTTTAAGGTTAAAAGATGAAATTAGAGCAAAAATGGTACATTCTTAAGAAATTTCCTGTTTAAGTCATAGTTTTGCAGAAACCATTGTGGCCAATCCAAGAAGTATTTCGGGCAACTGGAGGACATTTTTATTTTCTAACAGGATAATCTGCAAAAACCTATCTCACGTTTTACACAGGTATTACCAAGAGGGAGGTAAGTGCATGTCTTCACAGCCTATTTTTCAGTTTGTGCAAAATCCCGTTTTTGACATCTTTAAATGCAGAGAATATTGTGAACAACTGGAGATGAATTTTCGGAAACTGAGAGAGTTTTATCTCAAAAAAATTCCTATCTATAAAAACTCTTTCACATTTTACATATCTTTCATGGATTGAGATATAAAAGCATATCATTGGACCTTAAGTTTGCAAAATTTCTGGGGCGGAATGCATAAAGGAAGCATGCAGTTAGTGACTGGGATGCCTCATCATCAACCAAGAGTTGCTATCAAATTCGAATTTCTCTTCTTTGTCACCATAAATCCATAAACATAGTGCCAAATAGATTCATTAGTTTTGAGTGTCCTTTATTTAAGTTCTATTAATGTAAAACAATTGGAGATATTTGTGAAACCAATCTTGATATTTGTTCAAGATATTTTAGTTTAGAATTAGTATAAATACTTCTTCATTTGAAGTATTTTGGTGTGGATTCTTAGACATTTCTGTATACTTATTATTTTGGAAAGGAATTTCTATTGGAACAACTCTTGTATGGCTAGCTGGAAGCAGTGAATAAAGCAAAGGACTTTCACAGGATTCATGTGTCAAACAATGGTCAAATAAGCATTCTATATCTCTTGTTCATTATTATTTTTCCTCTGTTTATTAATAATCATACGTGTTTTCATGAAATCTGAATGATAAATGAAATAATGATATCTCAGAAAGTGCTTTATTGCATTATGTTTTAAAAGGTTTATCTTTCTTAATGTTTTCTTCAAAACTATCATAGACAAGGAATTCTTAGTTGCTCCTTATTTCTTAGTTTATCATTGTGGTCATTTAGTAAGAAATTCTTAACTGCTTTTTATTAGTGACCACCCATTTTCGCTCCCCTCAGAATTTGTTGAAAGATTCTTAACTTCCCTTCCTCCCTTTTGAGACCATTCCACCCTTTCAAGTTACCATTTGCCTCTTGTTTCGCTATCTTGCCCTTTGAAGCCCTCCCTTGTTGAATCAACCCAATCCAGTTAAGCCATCTTTAGTTGACTCCATAGCCCAATGGTTTGAAATACTCTGTTTTACCCATCTATTCCTGAATTCCACCACCAATCAAAATCAAAACCCCCAAGCTTTCATACCTAGCCTAATACCTTACTAAAAAAAGCTAAATCATAAAGAGAGAGCCCTCTCTGAGTATAGATTGGCTAGATTCTGTAATTAAAAGTTGGTTTGTGGCTACCTTGGAAATTTCTTTCTTTAACCTTGAGAAAATTTTGAGTGATAACACACCCTTCAGATGAATCCATCCTAGTAAGTTTTACGAGTCCTAGGAAGGAGAATCTCGGGCTTGTTATGGTGACAAGTATTTCGCCGTTTAATTTTTAACGAGTCTGACAGAAGAATAAATCTGTATCTTTTTCACATTTAGAGAGTTTGAAAAATAGATGAAAAAGAAAACTCTATCATGTCCCTTTTCGTAATTTGTCTCTTGAATCCAAATAGGTAGAAAAAAATATTTGAGAGAACCTCTTAGCCATGTTCGACTAAGGTGTTCCTTTTTCATACAATAGTCTATCTCAGTCCGAAAAAGGGTTGAAATTACACTGAGTAGACGTTAATTCATTTACTTTAATGAGTTTGAAATGACAAGTACTCGACAATCTTTGCATATTTTTGGAGTCTGAAAAGAGCTGAAAGGGAACTCCACCTAGAGGAATGAGTGGTATAAAAGGATAGCAATTGGTTTTGGTAATGATGGAATTTCTCAAAACATGTAATGGTCAAGAGGCTAGCTAATAAGACCACTCACTGCAGATGTTCCTCAGGCAAAGGTAAAACAACCGAGTGAAATCGTATGACTGGCTAAAGAGATGGTGGCGATGGAATGGACAAATGGCAAAAAAAGGTTGATAAAAATGACAATCATGAGAGGTAAAGCAAGAATGGTTTGATTTTTACACAGTATTGAAACATGAGAAACAATGCTTAAGTATACTTAAGGATGGTTTCATTTTTCTTTCACAAGCTTGAAACATGGGGAAAAACTATGCTTGGATTTGGTTTTGCATGCCCCTAGCATAATGACTCAATTCGAGGTACATGCCCCCCAAGCTTCATTTCATTCACCTAAGTGGATGGAATTAAGGTTCACTTACTAGATCAAGTGAAAGACTTGACTGGGATTTTACGAGATCTAATCAAAGACTCGAATTGGAAGGGGATTTGTTTCAATTTTTAATGAACGTAACACAGAAAAAGAACCATGCTCATGACACCTTGCTTCATTTTTTAACGAGGTTGATACAGTAAAAGAACTATCCTCACGGAGACCTAATTCATTTTTTAATAAGATTGACATAGTAAAATAACTATCCTCATTGTCCTTGTTTCATTTTTTAACGAGCTTGACACAAGACAAGGAACTCTACTCCACATCCCTTGTTTCATTTTTTAAGGAGCTTGACACAAGACAAGGAACTATGCTCCATTCCCTTGTTTCATTTTTTAAGGAGCTTAACAGAAGACAAGGAACTTTGCTCCAAGGTCCTTGTTTCATTTTTTAACAAGCTTGACATAAGACAAGGAACTCTGATCCAAGGTCCTTATTTCATTTTTTAACGAGCTTGACAGAAGACAAGGAACTCTACTCCAAGGTCCTTGTTTCATTTTTTAATGAGGTTGACATAAGACAAGGAACTCTGCTTCAAGCACTCCTTCTCCAAGTCAAATGAATAGCCTTAGGCACAATCTCAGCATAAGGGTGCAAATAGACATAGACCAGCCAGCCTCTAACCTGACCAACCATTTGGGAATGGGAGATGATGAATTTATAGGCTGGAAAAGGGAGTTAGGATCTCTCAAAAGATAGGATTAGGCCCTTATCTCAAGGAGGTATCTCATAGGGATAAAACCAAGAGGCCAAGTTGGGAGAATTCAACCTCATCTTTGCCAAACAACCTCTAACTCACTGCTCTGGAAGCTTCTAGATCACGAAGCTTCTCATCCTCTTTGGGAAAATTGCCTTTTTTTGGATCATCGAGGGTATATAAGTAAACAAAGTGATACCATCGCAGGTCGAGTATAGTGCAACATGTAATCATCATGATTTTAAGTCTCATAAGAGCGATGATCCTTAAATTAGGGTTTTAGAGCTATTTCCTTCAGGGGAAGCTCAAGGAATTTTCCAATCAATGTCTTAAGAAGGCTTTGAACTGCATATATGAATGAGTACACTACATTATGGTCATGTTTCGGGCACTTCATGGTATGCCACAGCGAAGTGCAGGAGGCGTTACAAAATACTGTGTAAAAACTCCTCCTACCAAGCCTTAGAGAGGAAGATAGTTCTTTTGGAGGAGCAAGTGGTTGCTCTAAAGCACCACTATTGGAGCTAGTCGTGTTCACTATATTGATGTATCTTGAATCTTTTTCTTAATTTTGAAGGTCGTTGAGCCAATACACTTTCATGTGTATGTTGTAAGTATTGTAAGACTATTCTTTGAATGTTTATGGTGTATGCTGTTTTCATCTATACTAAGGAAATTAAGCTATTTTGGTGGCTTTGGTACTTATCCTGTTGAAGGTGTGTTGTATGTGTTTTAACAATAATGGCTTCTATGTGAACTATTTTCTATTTTTCCAACAATTCATTCATATATATATGCTTGTGTGTATTTATTAGATTAGATTATTACTTGTTTTTTAAAGGCTCACTTTTCTCTCCCCTTTCAGTAGAAGAACCCTGATATGTTCCATAGTTGAACATTCCACAAGGCATACTCACTTTCTAATTCAAAATTACTTGTGTATTACTCTCTAGTGCAGAACACTGTAGCCAAGGAAAATATTTAAGAATATATGGTAGTTAGGCCTTATTTCCGAAAGGGCTCCCACAACAAACTATGCAAATTCTAATTGGGAATTTTCGGTGAGGAGACCCCCTTGCATGTTGGAAGTATCCAACATTGTTAATAGGAACATAATGAAAAATTAATCTAGTTTTCCCAGTTTTGGATTCTAGGAGAAAAAATATCTTTGTATATTTTTTGTTCTTGCCATTGTGTATTTTTCTGTTTTTTAAGAATTCATTTGAAGGTGACTTTTGTACAAGGTTAAAACCTACATTTGGTATCATAGAAGTTTTGGCTTCAAGGGGATGCCTTTGTGGCTGAGGGGTTTTGTTGGGTCTATGGTAGACCCTGTTATAGTGGGATATTTGCGAGATCGATCCTTGTGGTGAAAGGAAATGGAGAATAGTGGAAAGATAGAGATCATGAAGTTCAATAGAAATAGGTTTGAGTTGTGGAAGATCAATATGGAGGATTTTTTGGTGGATAAATATTAGTGGATCATGGTGAATATAGGTACTAAACTAATGACAATGTCAATAGAAGACTAGACCAAGTTGGATCAGGAGGAAAAGAGCCCAATACGAATGTGTGTCTTAGACTCAATATTACTGAATGTCTTAGGAGAAGCTACAACAAATACTTTGTGGGGAAGTTAGGGGCTTTGTATCAATCTAAGTCCCTAGTGAAAAAATTATTCCTACGGAAAAAATTGTATAGCTTGAGGATGAGCGACGGAGACTCGGTGATAGAGCATTTGAACTCCTTCAATATTGTGGTAGTCTATTATTATTTGTTGATATTAAAATTTTGAATCAATATAAGTGCATCGATTTTTTGTGTTCTCTACCTAACTCATGTGATAGTATGGTTGTTTCCATAGGTAGAAATACAAATACCTTGAAATATGATGAAAGATTCTCATCCTTGTGGTTAGAGATGAGATAGAAAAACTTGGATAGCCAAAAAAAAGATGCCTTTTCTATAATAAGATGGTGCTAGAATAGAAATAGAAATAAGTCCTCAATTGGGAGATCTAAATCCATTGGGAGATCTAAATCTCCAACAAAATCTGTAAAGGTATGTTCAAGATGTAGAAAAGAAAGGCATTATAAGAAAGATTGTAGATATAAAAATTCTGAGAAAGGAAAGGGATATGATGATGCTCCTTTTGTAGAGGTGAAAACCACCTTAGATGAAGGTGGGGATGTGTACTTGGCTTATTTGAGTACACACGTGGATCATAATTCATGGTTGATTAACTCAGGTGCATCCTTTCATATGATTCCCCATAGGGAGTGGTTCTATGAATATGAGAAGTATAATGGTGGTGATGTCTTTCTAGGTGATGACAAGAAGACCAAAAACATAGGAAAAGGAAAAGTTAAGATAGAGATCATAGGTGGAAGGATTTGAACACTTCCTAGTGTTTTTCACATTCCTAAATTGGCCAGAAATCTAATTTTTGTAAGCAAGATGGATGATGCAGGTGTAAAGACAATGTTCGAGAAAGATATTTGCAAGATGGTTCAAGGAGCACTAGTATTGATGAGGGGAGTTCGGATTGTAACTATGTAGAAGATTTTATGCAGTATTGTTATTGATGGGTGCAATAGTTCTATCTTTCCTGAAAGTGGAGTAGAAAATATTGTATTCTTTGGTGAAAAGAATATGCTTTGGCATCAAAGACTATGACATATTGGAGGGAAGGACCTTCAGATACTACATAGTAATGGTATTGTATAAGGTATGTCTAATTTATCTTTGTATTTTGATTTATGTTATGAAACCAGCTCAAGAAAAGATAGAAAAGATAGATCAACGCCTTAGAATTCAGCCTCTTCGAGGGGGTAACCTCCTTTACATTACATAAATGAACAATTCTTGGATGATACAAATGAAAAAACCTCCTTTCTATATATAGAAGTCTAAGGAGTCACAATATAATCCAGCCGACCTAACAATAATAATATAAAGCCACAAAAATAACAATAGAGGGATTCTATGGGGCACAGTAATAACAATATGGGGGCAATAGGGGCACAACAATATTAATAAGGGGTATAACTACAATAGTAATGGGGTAATCACTAGTATTATAGGGACCCAACACGCCCCTCTCCTTTAAAAAAGTGTTGTCCTCAATGCTTGAGTAGTTCTGGATACTTCTGCATAAAATTCTCATCCTCCCATGTGGAATCTTCAGCGGATAAGTTCTTCCACTTGATAAGATACTCTGAAATTGATCGATTTCGTAGCTGTTGAGTTCTTGTTTCTGTGAATGCTTCTGGTTCCAATATAATTTCTCCTTCCTCGTCAAGTTCTGGCAATATTGTTTGAACTGGGAGCTTCTCGCCTATAACCTTCTTTAAACATGAAACATGGAAAACTGGGTGCAATCGAGAAGCTGTAGGAAGCTCCAATTTGTATGCCATAGTACCAATCTTTTGCAACACCTTGTACGGACCATAATACTTTGGTGATAATTTATTATCCTTCTTAGCTTGCTTGATGGAGATTTGCCTATATGGTTGTAGCCGTAGGAATACCCAATCACCTACATCAAAACTTCTTTCACTGCGATGTTGATCTGCCTGTTGTTTCATTCTATTCTGTGCCAACACGAGGTTATCCTTTAAGAGTTGGAGGAATTGTTGTTGATGTTCGATGTGATGTTCCACTGCCTAAACCTTAGAATTTTCTCTTAAATATGATGTGATGGATGGTGGTTGATACCCATAAAGTGCCATAAATGGGGTCATTTTTGTTGCTGTGTGTCGAAGATATCCTTCGAAACATTTGTTTACTATCTCAGTTTTCCCATCAGATTGAGGATGATAAGATGAGCTATGAGCTAACTGAGTACCAAGACAAGAAAATAATTCTGTCCAAAAATTTCCAGTGAAAATGGGATCTCTGTCACTTACAATAATCTTTGGGTTTCCATGTAGCTTTTGAATTGTTTCCATAAATGCAGTAGAAACTGTACTGGCTTTAAATGGATGTGATAATGCACAAAAGTGTGCATACTTGGTAAGTCTGTCAACTACCACCATGATGACACTCTTTCCCTCAGACTTTGGTAAACCTATGATAAAATCCATTGAAACCTCCTCCCAAAGTTGGCTTGGAATGGATAAAGGTTGTAATAGACCTGGTGTCTTAATTGTTTCAACTTTATTTTGTTGGCAAACCAAACATTCCGCCACAAACTTTTGAATATCTGATTTAAGTCCATCCCAAAAAAATTCCTTCTTAACTCTGTGGTAAGTTTTTAAAAATCCTGAGTGCCCTCCTAAGGGAGAAGTGTGCAATTCCATAAGAATCTTTTGTTTTAGCTGGGAATTCTTACAGAGGTATAAGCGATCTTTGTACCATAACGAATCATTTTGCCAGCTAAATGTATCAGACATACTGGAATCTTGCTGTAACTTTTGAATAAGTGCCCACACTTCTTCGTCATTCTTCCATTCCTCCCTTGCTTCGTTTATCCAATCTGGTTGGATAATAGAAATGGCGCACAACAATGCTTCCACATCCTCATCCTTTCTTGAGAGTGCATCTGCCACCACATTTTGCTTCCCTTTTTTGTAGATGATTTCAAAGTCATAACCCAAGATCTTTGTGACCCACTTTTGTTGCTCTTCAGAGGATAATCTTTGTTCTAAAAAGTATTTAAGGCTATCATGATCCGTTTTTACCTTGAAGTGTCTTCCCATTAGGTAGGGTCGCCATTTCTTAAGTGCATGGAGTATTGCCAACATTTCCTTCTCATAAATAGCTTTGTGTAAAAACTTTCCCTTGATTGGACGACTTTCAAAAGCAATGGGTCTTTCATCTTGCATTAAAACAGCACCAATTCCATTTCCTGAAGCATCACATTCCACAATAAAGGTTTTTGTGAAGTCCGGTGTAGCTAAGACCGGTGCTTGGCACATTGCCTCTTTAAGATGTTCAAATGCCTTTGTTGCTTCTGGGGTCCATGAAAATGCATCTTTCTTGAATAATGTTGTTAGAGGTGCTACTATTCTCCCATAATTCTTAACAAACTTGCGATAATACCCTGTCAACCCGAGAAATCCTCGCAGATGCTTTATGGATGTGGGAATTTTCCATTCCTTAATGGCTTTAATTTTGCTAGGGTCTACCTTAACTCCTTCATGAGATACAATATGACCCAGATATTCCACCTCTTGTACTCCAAAGAAACATTTGGATCTTTTTGCATATAATTGTTTCTCCTCCAATAGTTGTAACACCCTGTCAACATGTTCAACATGATCCTTCCAAGACTTGCTGTAGATTAGTATATCATCAAAAAATACTAACACAAATTTTCTAAGGAATGGTTTGAAAATTGAATTCATCAAACCTTGAAATGTTGAAGGTGCATTGGTAAGGCCAAAAGGCATGACCAAAAATTCATAATGACCCTCATGAGTTCTAAATGCTGTTTTCGGAATGTCTTCAATCTTCATTCTGATTTGATGATATCCTGAACGAAGATCCAACTTGGTGAAGTAAATTGATCCATGCAATTCATCCAGTAATTCATCAATGACAGGAATGGGAAACTTATCTTTAATAGTGAGCTTGTTGAGCTCCCTATAATCCGGACACATGCGCCATGATCCATCCTTC
Organism: Pinus tabuliformis; assembly: GCA_031772625.1. Classification (NCBI taxonomy): domain Eukaryota; kingdom Viridiplantae; phylum Streptophyta; class Pinopsida; order Pinales; family Pinaceae; genus Pinus; species Pinus tabuliformis. The sequence continues at coordinate 1,289,192,050 of CM062816.1, read as the reverse complement.
TTGTGCACCAATACGACTGGAGCAGAGAAAGAACTTTGACTTGGTTGAATTATACCAGCCTCTAGTATTTCTGCAAACATAAGTTCAATTTCACTCTTTTGGGCATAGGGATATCTGTACGGCCTGATGTTTGGAGGAACACTTCCTGGAATCAGATGAATAGCATGATCATGATCACGAATAGGTGGGAGACATTTGGGAGTCTCAAATACCTTGGAATGATTGTCCAAGACTTTTTGGAGATCTGGAGAAATAGATGATTCCACTGTGGACACATCTAGCGAACATAATTGTGCAATTACACCTCTTTGTTCCTTTTTTAGAAGCTTTGTCATACCGTTAGAGCTGATTATCTTTCCCGGTTTCCCTGCAATACCCCTTAATTCAACTTCCTTTCCTTCCACAGAAAATTTTATGAAAAGTTCTTGAAAATTAAAAGCCATTGTACCCAAGGATTGTAGCCATTGGACTCCTAGTACAACATCAGCACCTCCCATTGGAATGGAAAGCATTGGGCTAGTCAATACATATTCTCCCATGGATAGCTTGATATTATGGCACTTTCCCAAGCAATTTATTGTTCCTCCATTTGCAACCATCACTTGACACTCTGGTGCTGGATATAAGAAGCAATTCAATTCTCTTGCTACCTTACAATGAATAAAATTGTGGGTACTTCCTGAATCAATCAACACTATTACCTTTTTCTTCTTGATTTGTCCTTCTATATTGATGGTTTGAGGAGTGGTAATTCCCACCAATGCATTACAAGATATGGTCGGATTCATTTCTTCTTTATCTAGGCTTTGTTCCTGGAGTATATCCTCTTCTTTTGACCTTTCTTGCTCTTTTTCTTCTTCCTCTTCACAATCTATGTAGAATAATTTCTTCTCAGCACACTTATGACCTTTAGTGTATCTGCTATCACAACTGTAACAAAGCCCTTTTGCTCTTTTTTCTTCCAATTGTTGTGGTGTCAACCTTATAGGTTGTGGAAGACTAGTGGCAACAACACTTCCATCTTTATAGTTGTGAGTGGTATGCTTCCTGGTTGCCATAATTTTGCTTTCCATTTTTCTTGCTAACCTGAATACCTTCTCTAATGAATCAGGTTCCCAAAGGCGAACACCATGTTGGATATTATCCTTTAAAGACCCTATGAACACATCAATCCTATGCTCCTCTGGAATATCTTTTACCCTTATGTTCAATTTTTGGAACTCCTCAATGTGCTCCATTATTGAACCCTTTTGTTTGAGACTTATCAATTGGCTAAAAAAAGTGTTGCTTTTTGTATCCTCATAATGTGCTATCAATTCTTCCGTAAAAATTGCCCAAGTGATAAATTTTTTACGAGAGCAAAGCCATTGATACCATACAAACTGATTTGGTTCCAAATAAAAAGTTGCCATACGTACCTTTTGTGTGTTTTGCACATTATTGAGATCGAAGAATTGCTCCATCTGTAATATCCATGTGGCGGGATCCCTGCCATCAAACTTCCTCATATCGATTTTTGGAATATGGTGAGTCTTCGATCCAACATTAGAGTCTATGGAATCATGATTAACATTTCTTTTGTTCTCATCATGAGTTTCGTTTAGTACCCTTTCACCCTTAGTGACCATTTCTTGTAGCAACTTATTCATATTTATCTTCAATTCTTCCATCTTATCATCCATGCCATCAATTTTAGCATCCATGCCATTCACCTTAGCTTCCATGCCATCCATCTTAGCTTCTACGCCTTTCTTTAAACAATCCATCTTAGCTTCTACAGCCTTCTTTAAACCATCCATCTTAGCTTCTACATCTTTCCTTAAACCATCCATCTTAGATTCTGTTGTTTTTTGTGCAAGTGACACTTGTTGCACTTGTTCTTGTAATTTTGATATATCATATAACATTTCTTCTTCTTCTTCATGAGTCATGCTAGAGCTTTCAGGTTCCTTACTAGGTGTTTGCATTTTCTTTCCTCGGGGCATCAGTTACCGATAATAATTCTCTAATATGCCCTTTGAATTCCTTCAAAATAAATTTTCAAACCAAGCTTAAGCAAAAATTAAAGAAAATCTACACACCTTTTTTCACTTTGTAGGAGCTCAATATTGCCTCTAATGTATCTCTGTACTTTCTGAATATCTAGTTCTGAATTTGTGACCTGTAGTAGCCCTCTGTGTCCTCTTTCCAATGCCACAAGTCTGACCCAAATTGGATTCTCCAAGGAAGCGTTATGCGAAATCTCCCACAGTGACTTGATTATAGACTAGTTTAGTAGAGCGAACTTGTACAACGTACCACGAGTCACTGTTTTGACCTTTGGATCTGAAAAACACCCACACGAAACTACAGTCTGTCCTCTTTCTATAACTTCTTACGAAACTTCAATCCGATCCCCAGAGAGAAAGTTATGACGATTTTCCCCAGGTCACCTGTTTTGAATGTAATTCAGGAGTCTGCAAAAAGACCAACTTCCTCAGATCATATCTCCGCAAATATCACGCAAAAAGCTCTAAAATTCGGACCCAAGGTTCAGCGCGATTTCTTCTCAAATGGGTTTTTTTTGCGACTTCTGAAACGTCACAGAAAAAAAATTATAGCGAAAATTCCACGATGACCTGTTTGGAGCAGCGAAACCCTAGAATCCAAAGCTCTGATACCAAATGTTATGAAACCAGCTCAAGAAAAGATAGAAAAGATAGATCAACGCCTTAGAATTCAGCCTCTTCGAGGGGGCAACCTCCTTTACATTACATAAATGAAAAATTCTTGGATGATACAAATGACAAAACCTCCTTTCTATATATAGGAGTCTAAGGAGTCACAATATAATCCAGCCGACCTAACAATAATAATATAAAGCCACAAAAATAACAATAGAGGGATTCTATGGGGCACAGTAATAACAATATGGGGGCAATAGGGGCACAACAATATTAATAAGGGGTATAACTACAATAGTAATGGGGTAATCACTAGTATTATAGGGACCCAAAAATTTCTGTGAACATTATGTATATGGGAACCAAAATCAGGTGAGTTTTTCCTATGGTGCTAAGAGGGAAAAAGGAATATTAGAATTGGTGCACAGTGATGTGTTTGGACATATTCTAGTTCCATCACTGGGTAAATATATGTACTATGTCTCATTTATAGATGACGTCTCAAGGAATATATGGATATATTTCCTTGGGAAGAAATATGAAGTCTTTGCCAAGTTTAAAGAATTTAAAGTCTTTGGTGGAAACTTAGACAGAGAAGAAGATCAAGTTGTTGAGGACAAATAATGGTGGATAATTCTGCAAGAAGGAGTTCAAAGATTTTTGTAACAAGTGTGGTAAAGCATGATGAAAGACTACTTCATACACACCTCAACAAAATGGAGTTGCTAAAAGAATGAACAAGAGATTGATGGAAAAGACAAGGAGCATGCTTAGTGGTGTTAGGATAGGACAAAAATTCTAGGTAGAGGTAGTAGATATTGCATGTTACTTGTTTAATAAATCACCTTCATCAATGTTAGAGGATAATATTACAAATGAGGTATAGATTGGTAAGAAAATATTTCTCTCACATATCAGGGTATTTGGTTGTGATGCATATGTACATGTTCCAAAGGAGAAAAGAACCAATTTGAATGTTAGATATGAAATGTTCATCTTTATTGTTGGGTGTGTGTTATATTCTTTCCATGACTAGCCTATGGTTTTTTGCATGGGTTTTGCACATGGTTTTGGGCATGCTGGTTTTTTGCCCATGGTATCTTGTAGATCCGGTCAAGGGAACTACGGTTATGTTCTAATCCAAGGTTAATGGATTGGGGTTTATGAATACTTCGGAATGTATATATATGTCTTGTAACATTGAAAGGAACATAATGAAAAATCAATCTGGTATTCCCAGTTTTTGGATTCAGGGGAAAATCTTTGTGTATATATGTTTTATGTTTCTCGCCATTGTATATTTTCTATTTTTAAGAATTTGCTGGCAAGTAATTTCTGTACATTTATTGGGTATATATATGGTTTAAAAGGTTACAAGATTTGGAACCCATAAATAAAGAAGGTAGTGTACAATTGAGATGTGGCATTTAGAGAAGTGAAGGATTCCATGAAACAGGAAGTCCTAACAAGGACAAAGAAGCCAGAGAAGATAGAGTTTGAATTCAAGGATGAAGAATCAAACTCTATAAAAGAACATGAATAAGAAGAAGAAGAATGATAGACACATCGATTTTGAGTAGATCACTTCAGGAAAGAAGGTAGATAGAGAGGTATAGTCCATATGATTTCTGTACAAATTTTTCATTATATATTACTAATGATGATCCCAGAACTATTAGGGAAGTAGTGGATTCCGAGGATGACAAACTTTGGAAAAAGGCCATGATTGTAGGAATGGAAATCTTGGATAAAAATGAGGCTTGGGATCTGGTGGAGTTTTTAGTTGGAAGCAAACCTATTAGAAACAAATGGGTGTTTATGAAGAAGAGGAATGTAGAATGAAAAGTGGAGAAATAAAAGCTAGATTAGTAGTGAAAGGTTATTCCCAGGTGTGGGGATGGATCTTGGTGATTTTTTTTCTCTTGTTTCCTAGTTAGCTTCTATTATATTACTTTTAACCCATTAGAAACAAATGATTGTTTATGAAGAAGATGAATGTAGAATGAAAAGTGGAGAAATACAAAGCTCGGTTAGTAGAAAAAGGTTATTCCAGGTGTGGGGAATGGATCTTGGTGATATTTTTTCTCCTTTTTTCAAGTTATCTTATCTTATATTACTTTTATCTATTGCTTCTATTTTTGATTTTGAGGTAGAAAAATGGATGTGAAGACATCATTCCTACATGAGGATCTAGAAGAAGAGATTTACGTGAAGCAACTGGAAGGCTTTGTAGTGAAGGGTAAGAAAGAACTGGTATGCAGGTTAAAAATGTCTTTTTATGGGTTAAAGTAGTCATCAAGGATGTGGTATAAAAAAATTGATACATATATGCAAGGGCTTAGCTTCATAAGGAGCACAATGGATCATTGTAAGTGATTTAAATTAATTGGTGATCATGTTATTTATTTCGTAATTTATGTGGATGATATGTTGTTGATTGGAAATGTTAGAGAAATTATCTAGGATCTGAAGACCCAATTGTCCTCTAAATTCAACATGAAGTATCTTGGTATTGCAGACTTTATTTTGGGCATGAAAAATAAATGAGATTGGGCAAAGAGGAAGCTCTGGTTAAACTAGAGGAAGTATGTTGAGACAATATTGCAGAGGTTTAATATGCAGGATAGTAAAATGATGAAGGTTATTATTCTAGTAGGTGTAAAGTTATCTCTAGAATAGTGTCCCAAGACACAAGAAGAGGAAGATGACATGTCTTGGGTTCCATATGCAAGTGAAATTGATAGTTTGATGTATGAAATGGTCTATACTAGACTGGACAATGCACTTATAATGGGATTCTTGAGCAGGTTTGTGTCAAAACCAGGGAAGGAGCATTGGACAATAGTAAAGTGAGTTTTCAATTATTTGCGTGGCACTAGTGATTATGGTTTGCGCTACCAAGGAAGATCAGGATTGGAAAGAGCACTGGACATACGTGGATTTGTTGATGTAGACTGGGATGGAGATATGGATCAAAGAAGATCTATGAGCAGATATGTGTTCAACCTATTTGGAGAATTACTTAGTTGAATGACAAAGAGTCAATCCATAGTGGCACTCTCAATTATAGAGGTTGAATACATGACAACCACTCATGCAAGTAACGAAGCAGTTTGGTTGTAAAGATTTTTTTTAGGTATGGGGTTTGTACAAAAGGCTATAAGGATAAATTGTGATAGCCAAAGTGGAATTTTCTTGGCAAAGGACCTTGCTTATCACTTGAAGACAAAGCATATTGATATTTAGTATCTCTTTGTGAGGGAAATGTTTGAACACAAAAGGCTGTCGCTGGTAAAGGTGGACACTTCAAAAAATGTTGCAGATGAATTAACAAATTGTGTGAGCACTGAGAAGTTTTCTTGGTGCAGAGAAACAATGGGTGTTGTGGCTCTCAATTGATGATTATGGACTCTTATGTCCCCTGTGTGAAAATAAAACAAGAAGTAGGAGAATGTTAGGTATGTGTTATATTATTTACACAACTAGCCTCGATAATTGTTACATTCTGCTAGGTGCAATTCCCCAAAATTTTCTTTTTGAGGAAGATGCAAAGATTATTACGCAGACCCAAGGATGGGGAGCAGACCTGAAGATGGTGGGCAAACCCACCCATGGTTTTGTGCACATTTTGGGCATGATGGTTTTCCCATGGTATTTTGTAGATCCATTAAAGGGAAATATGACTATGTTATAATTTATGGTTAATGGATCGGGGGTTTATGAATTTTTTTACATGCATATAATGTATTGTAACATTGCAAGGAACACAATGAAAAATAAATCTTGTTTCTCGGTTTTGGGTTCTGGGAGAAAAAATATTTGTATATATTTTCTTTTCTCACCATTGTGTATTTTTTTGTTTTTAATAATTTGTTTGTAGGCAATTTTTTACAAGGTTAAAACCTACAAAGAAGAAGTGGAAGCAATACACAGGTCAATGTTGCAAGAGCTAGTAGTTACACTATGTATTGGAAAACTAGTTTTTAGTGTAGGTGGTGATGTTGAGAACTAAGTTGGCATGCCTATGAGGATTTCTCATTAAGAAACTTCCCAAGATCATGTGTAAAGGTTTCTATGAACACTATTATAATAGTTGGATATCCCAGAGTCCATAACTAAGAAATTCCTTGTTGGTATTGTGCCAGATACATAAAGAGGATGGAGATTGTCTTAGGGGTTGTGATAGAGAGAAGAAAATTCTATCCATTTTATTGTTAACATTGATGGGTGAATAGAGTTGGGTGGTTAGAATTTCTATAGGGGTTGTGTCATTATGTTTTTAATGGGTATTGGGTTGTGTGAGTGGACCATAGACACACATAGGATCTTATCCATCCTTGTGGAGTCATAGCCCCAACTAAGGGGGTGACTTTTCACTAAGAAAATTGGAATAGTAATGTTTATGGTTAGGTGGAACACCTAGCATTTCTAGTCTATTGTGTAAAAATTCACAAAGATAAGTGATTTGATCCGTATGTCCACAAGGACAAGTAAGCTCCTATGGGTGTTTATATTCCACTCAAACTCTACAGTTGGGTGGAATGCTTGAAATTTGTAGTTAGCTATATATTCACAGAGATGAGTGATTTGATCCCTATGTCATTTATTCCATAAATGTTATGTCAAACGTTATGCTTAATTCACAATCAATGTGTTTGAATGTTGTTATGCATTTTTAATTAATTTGCATTCATGATGACAAAAATTATGTTAGATTAGTCTAGAGATTTCATGGTGGTCCTATGTAATTTTTCTTTGAAAATTTATGCACACCCATAAACAATCCATATTACTTTTTATTTTGAAAAATATGGTTCATATTAACCATCCAGGTGGTTAGCTAAACATTTCTAAGTTTTATTGAGTCCATAAAGGAATATTTTCATATACCTCTGAAACATGATTTTACAAGTTTGCAAAAAATAGATTCCATTTTGTATGTTTCCAAAGTGCATTTTCTAGGACAACCAAGGGAAATATTTTTGAGAATGTTGAAAGAGACTCATTATTTATTAGGCAATTTTTTGGATCATTGAGGTGCATTTTTTAGTTTGTTAATGGAAGAAATAGGCTAACCCTAATGGAAGAGATTGGTTGGCCCCCATTGGAAGAAATTTCTTGATCTACATTGGAAGAAATATATCTATCCCCAATGGAAAATATTGGCTATTACTTGATGGAAGAAATTGGCCAACTCCTAATGGAAGAAATAAACCAACCAACATTTGATCGAAGAATTATTTAGTTTACTAATGAGGATGGTGACATAATTGTATCAAGAGCTAATGGGTGTGCCACATAAATGACCACATGCTATGCAAGATTAATAAAATGACATTTTCTTTTATAAAATAATGAAATTAAAGTGTAGAGATATAATTTTTTTAGGACATAATACGATAAAATTAACTCAAAACACAGGAAATTTAAAGGGTAGGTTTATAATGAAGATATGTAGAAAAGAAAAATTAGTGGTTTTTGAAGGACATGACACTACTCTTTAATAGAGGTCTTGTAATTCATGAAATTTTTATAGTTAATCTAGAAAGGTGACATGAATATACCCAATAGATGGAAAAATCCACTATTCTAGGCCATTTTTTGGGGATTTTTAAGATCCTTGAAGGAAGAGTGACCCTAGATCACAAATATTGAAACAAATTATTTGCTCAAGAATTTACCTCCTCATAATTTTCGACAAATTTGATTTATTGAACTTTTCCTAGTTTTTCTTAATTTGAGAAATATCAATTTTTGCTAAAAAATCTAAGTCCAGGACAAATGTAAAAAAGAGTAAATTTGACAATTCCATAATTTATGTGGAATTTGAATAGTGCATCAAATCATGAATTGATAATTTTTTGTGTACTTGCAATCATGAGTATTATCTATTCCTAATACAAAATATTCTTTGGTTCCTAATTGATTTTCTACTACAAGTCATAGAAGTTATATTTTGAGAATTATTGTACTAGTTAAAAAATACAGGAAAAGGGAAAATTGTGGATTTTGGAAAGCTATAAATTTTATCTTATAACTTAGAATGAGGCATGAGTATAGCATTGGAAAGTTTATTTTAAGGATATTATTTATAAAAACTTAGAATTTGGTTTAGTGCATCTAAATTCTTCACATGTTGAGATGAACAATGACCTATAGCCTAATTGATGAAATATTCCACCATATTCTTAACTCCAACATTAATTTTTTCATGCAAAATTTGCATAATTAAGTTACAAGAAGAAAATGTCTAGTTTGGAGATTAGGATTGGAGATATGGAGGATGCATACGATTCTTATAGCCATGTACATGAAATCAAAGGGTTGAATGTTATCATAGGTACTACAAAAACATTGTACAATCGACATAGTAGCAGAGTGGATCCCATAGTGTTGGCTAAGACAATGAGGAGTTTAAAAAAGGATGTGTAGAGCTATAGAGTGGATAATGAAAATTTGATAAGAGCTGAAGAGGAATAGAATCAATAAACGATCAATTACTGTATATTTTGAACAATTTTTAGAGGCAAATTCACAAGGTGTTTAATAAAAGACATGTAATTAGTGCATGCCATGTGGCATATCATTGCTATCATGAAAGAAAACATTAACATAGAGGGTATAGAATTTAGGAAGTGATACTAGGAATTATCATTCACCAAGTTATTCGATTAGAAAATCTTATCCATTCTATAGATCAAAGAAGCCCAAGTTTATCTCCTTGAAAACTACTTGAAAATATGAGTATATTTCTCTCTCATGGCATATTCATTATCCCATGTAGCATCCTCAAGACCATAGTAGTCCCACTACACCTTTATTAGGTCAATTACTTCATTGCAAATAACCTTAATCTTCCTATCAAAAATACCCACTGGCTAAACTTGGAAGTCTCCTTTGGGATCCACTTGAACTATATTCCAATCAATAGCATGATTAGAAAGACAACTATATTTTTTAAGTAAAGATATATAAAATACATTATGGAAACTCATAAATGTTGGCAATGAAATCATATATGAAAGTAGACCAATATTTTACAATATCTTAAATGGTCTACACAATATTTATGCACATATGTTTTCATTAATGTCAATTGCAGTGCCATTGATGTGAAGGCACAAAAACATGTGAGATTTTTGAATGTGTGTTTTCATTATGAACAACATGTTAGCATATATTTGAAGGAATTTATTCTCTTTCTCCCTAGTCCAAATGAGAATGAAATTTGTATGTTTGAATAGCCTATTCTAACACTTTCCCAATGGTAATGACACTTTTCCCTAGTATCTAAAAATTAGGAGAAAATTGGTTTCTGTTGACACCCACTTTCAAAATTTCTTTATTTTTTAATAAGCTTCAAAATTCGTACCTCTGTCATGCTTGGTCACACCTTAAACAACCATCAAAAACATTTTTCTCATTGACCTGAAACTTTCATTTTACTGCCATGACTAGAAGGGGAAGTCCACTAAGATTATTTGCATTTGACATTACATCCACTATTTCTACAATATACATGTCGATGGCTATGTCACTTCATTTGAGCATAATATTGATAACTATGTGTATCAGTGGATTTTTTGACTGGTTGTAACTACTACATATTTATTATGATTTTCATCATGAGAAAATTTTCATTTCACTTTGAAATCATTCATGTCTTAAGGGACCTTATGAAGCTTTATGGATGCATTAGTAATATTAAAGCAATTCTATTTTAGATAGTTTGAATTTATAAGGTTCAATTTTTTTGGTGAATTTAAGACATCATGCAAGTGTATATACATCACGATCTTAAAATGGATTTAAAGTTATAGTATTAACGATGGTGCACTTTTTATATCGTCATAGTTTGAATCTTTGATATAGTGATTGCATGTACTGAGGTTAGATTATAATGAGACCATTGTAGTTGGATATGAATTCAACATTGTATATTGATCTGACCTTACTATCCTATGGTAACATGGTGAATATGTTTGTGGATTGTTTCATGTGACTTTTTTCCTAAGTGATCACAGTGGTTCATTCATTAATTTTTTAATGCACCCAAAGCTTGATGAACTGTATATGATTTCTGATGAGTTAATTTTATATGTTTAATGAGATAATGTGATGGGACCTATGCTAAGTTGGATATAATATGATTTTAGCATTGTGTATGGCATGCACCTCAGATATCCTACCTTTTATGTTGTGAATAAATATGTTGATATTGGATCTATTTTGTTCTTACGTGATCATTGAAATGATAAAAGGTTTCATTCATCAATGTTTTAACTTGCCCGAAATTTATTGAGTGGTATTATGTTGGAGTTACATGTTAGAAGCTCACCCCCAGGAATCACATGGTGTGGTCATCCATTGGCATAAATTTACATGGTGATATAGTATAACATTTGGATTCATTTTGAGATGTGTGCATTTTGACAGGCCTGTATGGATCTCACACCATTCTCTACCTTAATTTCATGGTCTTGAAACTTGTAATGTTGTTGTGAGTCTTTATTTCTCCTTAAATGTGAATCTACGGTGAATATGGACCTTGGTTTAATTTGTAGCTCTAGGTAACAATGATTTTTACTCCATTTGTGTTTAGCCTTTTTATTTTCATTGTTTGGGTTCATTTTTAGTTTTTACTATGTATAACAAATCCATGGTTACTGAAGGGTGCCAAGCTTAGATGAAGGTTTACAATTTGTATAGTGGAGAAATTACTTTCTTCACCAGTCTTTGAGATGTATTACAAGTAAGTCATAAGAGTTAATTGTGCATTTCACTAGTTGGCTAGTCTCTGTGTGTTTAGTTACATTTTTATCCTTAATATGCCATCCTCTCACATATTTTGTACCCATTTCTTCTTGGTTGTTGTTAATTACCCTTTCTCTGTAATTCAAAATCATTTCACTTCTAGGGTTTTATCGAAATCATTATCTAAGTTATTCTTACCTATAAATCTAGTTAAGGGTCACCCCTGTTGATCTAAAATGTGATCTTAAATAAATACTATGGTATTACAGACTTATGTGCAGGAAAAGCCTATATTACTTAGTGCAATGGATCGATAAGATTGTGAATAGTATAGACAATCAACAGTTAAAAAGACACAATAAAACACATATCCACACAACCAAATGATAAAGGAGTTCACCAAACTTCCTGGCTACGTCTCCTGGTCCAAGATTTCAGTGCGACCTCTATATTATATCTTCAAAACAGAGATTACAAGTGTGAACTCAAACACTGAGTCTCAACACAACAGTCAGTGGCAATACACAGAGTTTGCACTTCAAAACAAAGTGTCATGACCTCCAGACCCCCTCGATGGCTTCACAACCTCTCTGACTTTGCTCTGCTCGGCTTTCTACACCTTTGCACGGTCAACTCCCTCTGGCTCTCTGGCTCTCAGGCTCTTTCAACCTCTTTGTCTTCTTCGTCCAACTTCTCTACGTTCATCGTGTTTTATAACATGTTTTTGTTAAAAAAACGCTTAAAGCGTGGAAATTGATTTGTTTATATTAGAAACAGTTTGAATGAAAGGACCGGTGGGCGCGGGTGGTCCTGACCATCCAGCCTTTTCCCGACGCTAATCCCAAAATAGATGAATTGGACGGCTGTCATGCCTCATCTGCCAACACTCCCTTTGACTGTTGATCTATGCTTTGTTAATCCAACGGCTGATGGCCTTTTCAGGTGGCCCACTTGCATGGGGATTACCCTCTTGAAAAACTGGTTTCCTCTCTCCCGCGCCGTGCTACATGCAAGCCAATGTATGGAATCAGGTTGAGCCCTTCCAATACCACTTATTGCTTGAATCTCGTCCGAAATATTGTTTACCTCAGAATTCAAATTTATGCTGTTTTGGTTCATAATTCCTTCAGGTTCGTTGAAATCCTTTGTGCTTGTGTAAAGTCCTCCTCTTTGATTATTCGCGATGTGATAAAGAAAAAATCGCATATCGCATAGACTTTGGGCCTATGGGTAAGTTTTGCCTTTGGTAACATTGCAATGCGATTATGTGATCTCCACCGTTGGATCTGCACGCCCGATCCGACAGCTCATGTTAAGTCATTGGTTTGCTGATCACATTTCCCAATGGGCTGCCTCCGATACATTCCACTGGCCACCTCCGATGCGATATCATCGTTTCCATCCTAACCGTTGATCTGGAAGATCCAACGGCTCTAATTCAATGATTCATCATTTTCGCTTCACTTGGGTTTCCGCCATTCCTTAGTGTTTTTCTCTGCATTCTCTATTTCTGATATTTGAAGACTTAGAGGTTTAAGATCCATTTTGGATCACGCCTCCCCACTGAAAAGCTTTTGGACCACCAAAAGTTGGTTTTAAGCATCAATTAAGTGAGGATATTGTTCCTTCACTTGTCCAATTTCTATCCATCGTGCCTTGCTTGGATTTGAACCCTTGAGTCCTACTCTCAGGTACTCAACATCCCCTTGATGCATAGTTCTCACCTTCCTATCCAGAACTGTGTCCTCCTACAACTGATTGAGATACTCAAGCAATAGATCCTCAATAAAAGGCATTGACCCTGCTCTTCAGGATCTTCAATCATTGAAGGTTCATACAATCTCCAGTTTTCAACATTAACAACTGAGTAGATCTGTATATAAGCTGGTAAATCAGGGCGAAAAGCATTTTCACCAATTTTTTTAAGTATCTTGAATGGTCCATACCTTATTGGTTTAAGATTCTTACCTTCACCTTGCATTCTATCTTTGCTGATATACAGTTAGACTTGATCACCAACTTGGAAACTATGCTCAACTCAATGCTTATCATGTCTTGCCTTGTACTTGGCTTGACTTCTTTGTAGTTGTTCATGTATTTCCTAGTGAATTTCCTAGATTTGTTCAATGAACTTAGCTGCTTTGTCCACATCACTGTGTCCATCAACTGCTATGTCTTTACCAAAGACAAAATCCAATGGAGACTTTGGTATAAAACCAAAACAAGTCTCAAAAGGAGATCTCTGAGTAGAAGAGTGTTTGGCACGGTTGTAAGCATGCTGCACATAACACAAATGCTCATCCCAAAGCTTGGGATGCTTGCTGCAATAGCCTCTGAGCAACTGGATCACTATCTTGTTGACCACTTCTGTATGACCATATGTCTGTGGATGAAATGTTGTGCTTTTCTTCAATCTGGTGCCCATTAACTCCCATAGACTTGACCAAAACTTCCCAACAAATCGATAATCTCGATTAGATACAATAGAAGTGGGTAACCCAAAATGAACCCATACATTCTGAAAGAACAACTTTGCTATTTGTTCAGCCGTAACCTGCTTATTACATGGTATCAAAATACACATTTTATTGAACTTGTCCACAACTACATACAAATAATCATGACCTTTCCTAGCTTTGGCAATCCCCCAACAAAACCCATGGAAACACTTTCCCAAGGACGAGAAGGAATTGGGAGTGGAGTGTACAAGCCTAATTTTCTATTACTGGGCTTGCTTGTAGCACACAGTACACCCTTTGATATATCTAGAAACTGTCTCATGCATTCTTGGCCAATAACAGAAACTTTGCAACTGTGTAACTGTTTTACTTACACCAAAATGACCTGATATGACAGAAGTATGTGCTTCTCGAATTCTGTTAACTCTTTCATTTTGTGGAATGCATAGCTTTTCCAAATGATATAAGAGTTGGTCCTTTACATAATAATGCAGTTCTTCTACTTGTTTGCCATGACTTAAAGTTACATATACATCTTTAAAATCTACATCTTAAGCATATTGTTCAATGTAACTTTCATGAATTACTGAGTTATGCTTAAGTATAGTAGATGCATTTGTGATTGGTCTTGATAACATATCTGTAGCCTTATTGTGTATGCCTTTCTTATATCTGATGACAAGATGAAATTGCTGTAGAAAACACATCCACCTATAATGTCTTGATTTCTGCAATTTAGTTTGTGAGTGAAAATATTGAAGTGGTTGATGATCTGTATGTATGATTATTTCTTTACCCATTATGTAATGTTTCAACTTTTTCACACTTTGTACTAATGCATACAATTCTTTATCATATGTAGGATAATTAACTACTGCAGAAGTAAATGTCTCAGAATGATAGCATATGGGTTTCCTGTGTTGCATCAACACTGATCCCATGGCATAGTCACTGGCATCTGTCTCAATCTCAAATGGATGCTACAGATCTGGTAGTGCTAGTATTGGTGCTATACTAATTTTCTCTTTCAAGGTTTCGAAGGCTTTCTGCTATTTTCCTCCCCACTGAAGCACTTGTTCCAAACTTTTTAAAGCATGTAAAGGAGCTGCAATCAATGAAAAGTTAGCAATAAACTTTCTCTAGTATTGTGCTGCCCCTAGGAAACTCCTAACTTCTAAAGTAGATTTCGGTTTAGGCCAATTCACAATGACTTCAACCTTAGAGGATCTATCTTCAATTCACCAACCCCTACAATATAACCCAAATAATTTAAAGATGCTCTGCCAAATTCACATTTCGATAGTTTCACATAGAGATTTTCTCTTTTTAGAACATCTAAAGTCTGCTTCACATGCTTTACATGTTCATCCCATGTCTTACTAAAAAAAAGAATGTCATTTAAATAAACTGTTACAAAATCATCAATAAATGGTATAAATACATCATTCATAACTCGCATAAATGTAGCAGGAGCATTAGTTAAGCCAAAAGGCATAATCAGCCATTCATAAAGTCCTTGCTTTGTCTTGAAAGCAGTCTTCCAGGCATCCTGTTCTATGACTTTGATCTGATGATAGCCAGTTCTTAAATCTAACTTAGAAAAGTAAACTGCTTCTTTCAATTGATCTAACAAATCATCTATTCGAGGAAGAGGATAACGATTCTTGATCATTATTTTATTTAGTGCTCTAAAATCAATACAAATTCTCCATGAACCATCTTTCTTTCTCACCAGCGCGATTGGTGATCCACATGGTGATGTGCTTGGTTGTATAAACCCCTCATCGAGCAACTCCTGTACCTGCTTCTTTATCTCTACATTCTCTAAAGCTGATAACCTGTACATTCCAATGTTAGGTAGTGGAACATCTTGCTGTAAATGAATATCATGTACTATTTTCTGCTTAGATGGTAGACCTTTAGGTTCTTGAAATAGCATATCATACTCCAAAACAAGTTTAACTAAATCAGCTTTCTGTCTAGGATCACAGCCTTCAAATGCATTGGATTTTCTAGGATCCTTTGCCTTTACAACCATTGGTAAAAATTGCTTACTTGAATTCACAATTCTTTTCATCTACCCTGAGTTTATGAGAGAGTAGTTATCTTTGAGTTTATGAGCCCTTACAGTGTATTCTATTCCATCTTTAGTGAGTTGATACATATTCTCAGCTCTATAGAAAATAGATTTTCTATCATACAAGTATGGACTTCCTAACACAATACCACATATATCCAATGGAACTATATCTAACTCAACCTCATCTAAAAATGTTGATCCAATAGCAAACCTAAGTTTACATTGTCTTGTGACTTGTAGTTTTGTTTTATCACACACCCAACCTAATGGATATGGCTTCTTATGAGGCTTTGTTTCTAATCCCAACTTCTTTACAATTGTTTTAGAAATCAAATTTACTTGTGATCCACTATCAAATAAAGTATCAATCTTATTATGCTTGGAAATTACTCTAATATGAAATAGCTCATTTCTTTTCCTCTCATTACTTTCATTATCAACAGATTGTGAAGAATTACTTGTGGATGCTTCAGAATCTTTACCTTTAATACCTGTGGCCATAATTGTTGTTTCATCACCTGAGTCTGACCCCAAGTCCTTCTGAATAGTAGCAGCATTCTTTCTCTCCTTACCCCCGAACTTCTTAGGCTTCAGTTCTGGATGCAAAGACCAACAATGTGCCTCATCGTGTTCTTCTTTCTTACAATGAGTGCATGGAGGTTTATCCTTCTTTACAGTGTTTGCTTTCCTCTCCTTCCATTTCAGCTTCTTCTTTTCCTTGTTCTTGTTTACAAAATATTTAGATGATTTCCAAACCTCTAGGTTTACATTCTTACCTCTAGCCTCTAGATGTATTGCTTGAACCGATACATCATCTAATCTAGTTGGATTAAACATAACTAGAGTATGCTTTAAATAACTACGAATACCACCTATATTGTTATGAAACCAGCTCACAAAAAGATAGAAAAGAGAGATCCACGCCTTAGAATTCAGCCTCTTCGAGGGGGCAACCTCCTTTACATTACATAAATGAACAATTCTTGGATGATACAAATGACAAAACCTCCTTTCTATATATAGGAGTCTAAGGAGTCACAATATAATCCAGCCGACCTAACAATAATAATATAAAGCCACAAAAATAACAATAGAGGGATTCTATGGGGCACAGAAATAACAATATGGGGGTAATAGGGGCACAACAATATAAATAGGGGGTATAACTACAATAGTAATGGGGTAATCACTAGTATTATAGGGACCCAACATGCCCCTCTCCTTCAAAAAAGTGTTGTCCTCAACGCTTGAGCAGTTCTGGATACTTCTGCATAAAATTCTCATCCTCCCATGTGGAATCTTCAGCGGATAAGTTCTTCCACTTGATAAGATACTCTGAAATTGATCGATTTCGTAGCTGTCGAGTTCTTGTTTCTGTGATTGCTTCCGGTTCCAATATAATTTTTCCTTCCTCTTCAAGTTCTGGCAATATTGTTTGAATTGGGAGCTTGTCACCTATAACCTTCTTTAAACATGAAACATGGAAAACTGGGTGCAATCGAGAAGCTGCAGGAAGCTCCAATTTGTATGCCATAGTACCAATCTTTTCCAACACCTTGTACGGACCATAATACTTTGGTGATAATTTATTATCCTTCTTAGCTTGCTTTAGGGACATTTGCTTATATGGTTGTAGCCGTAGGAATACCCAATCACCTACATCAAAACTTCTTTCACTGCGATGTTGATCTGCCTGTTGTTTCATTCTATTTTGTGCCAACACGAGGTTATCCTTTAAGAGTTGGAGGACTTGTTGTTGATGTTCGATGTGATGTTCCACTGCCTGAACCTTAGAATTTTCTCTTAAATATGATGTGATGGATGGTGGTTGATACCCATAAAGTGCCATAAATGGGGTCATTTTTGTTGCTGTATGGAAGGAAGTGTTATACCACCATTCAGCCAGAGGCAACCATTTGACCCATTGTGTCTGTTTATCAGATACAAAGCAACGAAGATATCCTTCCAAACATTTGTTTACTATCTCAGTTTGCCCATCAGATTGAGGATGATAAGATGAGCTATGAGCTAACTGAGTACCAAGACAAGAAAATAATTCTGTCCAAAAATTTCCAGTGAAAATGGGATCTCTGTCACTTACAATAATCTTTGGGTTTCCATGTAGCTTTTGAACTGTTTCCATAAATGCAGTAGAAACTGTACTGGCTTTAAATGGATGTGATAATGCACAAAAGTGTGCATACTTGGTAAGTCTGTCAACTACCACCATGATGACACTCTTTCCCTCAGACTTGGGTAAACCTGTGATAAAATCCATTGAAACCTCCTCCCAACGTTGGCTTGGAATGGATAAAGGTTGTAATAGACCTGGTGTCTTAATTGTTTCAACTTTATTTTGCTGGCAAACCAAACATTCCGCCACAAACTTTTGAATATCTGATTTAAGGCCATCCCAAAAAAATTCCTTCTTAACCCTGTGGTAAGTTTTTAAAAATCCTGAGTGCCCTCCTAAGGGAGAAGTGTGCAATTCCATAAGAATCTTTTGTTTTAGCTGGGAATTCTTACAGAGGTATAAGCGATCTTTGTACCATAACGAATCATTTTTCCAGCTAAATGTATCAGAAGTACTGGAATCTTGTTGTAGCTTTTGAATAAGTGCCCACACTTCTTCGTCATTCTTCCATTCCTCCCTTGCTTCGTTTATCCAATCTGGTTGGATAATAGAAATGGCACACAACAATGCTTCCACATCCTCATCCTTTCTTGAGAGTGCATCTGCCACCACATTTTGCTTCCCTTTTTTGTAGATGATTTCAAAGTCATAACCCAACATCTTTGTGACCCACTTTTGTTGCTCTTCAGAGGATAATCTTTGTTCTAAAAAGTATTTAAGGCTATCATGATCCGTTTTTACCTTGAAGTGTCTTCCCATTAGGTAGGGTCGCCATTTCTTAAGTGCATGGAGTATTGCCAACATTTCCTTCTCATAAATAGCTTTGCTTAAAAACTTTCCCTTGATTGGACGACTTTCAAAAGCAATGGGTCTTTCATCTTGCATTAGAACAGCACCAATTCCATTTCCTGAAGCATCACATTCCACAATAAAGGTTTTTGTGAAGTCCGGCGTAGCTAAGACCGGTGCTTGGCACATTGCCTCTTTAAGATTTTCAAAGGCCTTTGTTGCTTCCGAAGTCCATGAAAATGAATCTTTCTTCAATAATGTTGTTAGAGGTGCTGCTATTCTCCCATAATTCTTAACAAACTTGCGATAATACCCTGTCAACCCAAGAAATCCTCGCAGATGCTTTATGGATGTGGGGATTTTCCATTCCTTAATGGCTTTAATTTTGCTAGGGTCTACCTTAACTCCTTCATGAGATACAATATGACCCAAATATTCCACCTCCTGGACTCCAAAGAAACATTTGGATCTTTTTGCATATAATTGTTTCTCCTCCAATAGTTGTAGCACCCTGTCAACATGTTCAACATGATCCTTCCAAGACTTGTTGTAGATTAGTATATCATCAAAAAATACTAACACAAATTTTCTAAGGAATGGTTTGAAAATTGAATTCATCAAACCTTGAAATGTTGAAGGTGCATTGGTAAGGCCAAAAGGCATGACCAAAAATTCATAATGACCCTCATGAGTTCTAAATGCCGTTTTCGGAATGTCTTCAATCTTCATTCTGATTTGATGATATCCCGAACGAAGATCCAACTTGGTGAAGTAAATTGATCCATGCAATTCATCCAGTAATTCATCAATAACAGGAATGGGGAACTTATCTTTAATAGTGAGCTTGTTGAGCTCCCTATAATCTGGACACATGCGCCATGATCCATCCTTCTTGTGCACCAATACTACTGGAGCTGAGAAAGAACTTTGACTCGGTTGAATTATACCAGCCTCTAGCATTTCTGCAACCATACGTTCAATTTCACTTTTTTGGACATATGGATATCTGTACGGCCTGATGTTTGGAGGAACACTTCCTGGAATCAGATGAATAGCATGATCATGATCACGCATAGGTGGGAGACCTTTGGGAGTCTCAAATACCTTGGAATGATTGTCCAGGACTTTTTGGAGATCTGGAGAAATAGATGATTCCAATGTGGAAACATCTAGCGAACATAATTGTGCAATTACACCTCTTTGCTCCTTTTTTAGAAGCTTTGTCATGCCATTAGAGCTGATTATCTTTCCTGGTTTCCCTGCAATACCCCTTAATTCAACTTCCTTTCCTTCCACAGAAAATTTCATGAAAATTTCTTGAAAATTAAAAGCTATTGTACCCAAGGATTGTAGCCATTGGACTCCTAGTACAACATCAACACCTCCCATTGGAATGGAAAGCATTGGGCTAGTCAATACATATTCTCCCATGGATAGCTTGATATTATGGCACTTTCCAGAACAATTTATTGTTCCTCCATTTGCAATCATCACTTGACACTCTGGTGCTGGATATAGGAAGCAATTCAATTCTTTTGCTACCCTACAATGAATAAAATTGTGGGTGCTTCCTGAATCAATCAACACTATTACCTTTTTCTTCTTGATTTGTCCTTCTATCTTGATGGTTTGAGGAGTGGTAATTCCCACCAATGCATTACAAGATATGGTCGGATTTATTTGTTCTTCATCTAGGCTTTGTTCCTGGAATATATCCTCTTCTTTTGACCTTTCTTGCTCCTTTTCTTCTTCCTCTTCACAATCTATGTAGAATAATTTCTTCTCAGCACACTTATGACCTTTTGTGTATTTGCTATCACAATTGTAACAAAGCCCTTTTGCTCTTTTTTCTTCCAATTTTTGTGGTGTCAACCTTGTAGGTTGTGGAAGACTATGGGCAACAACACTTCCGTCTTTATAGTTGTGAATGGTATGCTTCCTAGTTGCCATAATTTTGCTTTCCATTTTTCTTGCTAACCTGAATGCCTTCTCTAATGAATCAGGTTCCCAAAGGCGCACATCATGTTGGATATTATCCTTTAAAGACCCTATGAACACATCAATCCTATGCTCCTCTGGAATATCTTTTACCCTTATGTTCAATTTTTGGAACTCCTCAATGTGCTCCATTATTGAACCCTTTTGTTTGAGACTTATCAATTGGCTAAAAAAAGTGTTGCTTTTTGTATCCTCATAATGTGCTATCAATTCTTCCGTAAAAATTGCCCAAGTGATAAATTGTTTACGAGAACAAAGCCATTGATACCATACAAACTGATTTGGTTCCAAATATAAAGTTGCCATACGTACCTTTTGTGTGTTTTGCACATTATTGAGATCGAAGAATTGCTCCATCTGTAATATCCATGTGGCGGGATCCTTGCCATCAAACTTCCTCATATCGATTTTTGGAACATGGTGAGTCTTCGATCCAACATTAGAGTCTATGGAATCATGATTAACATTTCTTTTGTTCTCATCATGAGTTTCCTTTACTACCTTTTCACCATTAGTGACCCTTTCTTGTAGCAACTTCTTCAATTCTTCCATGTCTGTCTTCAAATCTATCTTCAAATTTGCCATCAAATCCTCCATCTTAGCTTCCATGCCCTTTATCTTAGATTCCACGCCATTTACCTTAGCTTCTGTTAGCTTTTGTGAGCGTGACATTTGTTGCACTTGTTCTTGTAATTTTGATATATCATGTAGCATTTCTTCCTCTTCTTCATGAGTCATGCTAGAGCTTTCAGGTTCCTTACTAGGTGTTTGCATTTTCTTTCCTCAGGGCATCAGTTACCGATAATAATGCTTTACTATGCCCTTTGAATTCCGTTAAACCAAGCTTACACAAAAATTAAAAAAAAAAACTACACACCTTTTTTCACTTTATAGAAGCCTGATATTGAATCTGATGTATCTCTGTAATTTTAGATCATCCAATTCTGAAATTGCTACTTGTAGTAGCCTTCTGTGTCCTCTTTCCAATGCCACAAGTCTGAGCCAAATTGGATTCTCCAAGGAAGAGTTATGTGAAATCTCCCACAGTGACTTTCTTTTAGACTGGTTCAGTAGAGCGAACTTGTACGACGTGCCACGAGTCCCTGTTTCAACCTTTGAATCTGGAACACACATACAAGAAACTACAGTCCGTCCTCTTTCTGTACCTTCTTACGAAATTTCAATCCGATCCCCAGAGAGAAAGTTATGACGATTTTCCCCAGGTCACCTGTTTTTAATGTAATTCAGGAGTCTGCAAAAAGACCAACTTCCTCAGATCATATCTCCGCAAATATCGCGCGAAACGCTATGAAATTCGGACCCAAGGTTCAGCGCGATTTCTTCTCAAATGTGTTTTTTTTGCGACTTCTGAAACGTCACAGAAAGAAAGTTATAGCGAAAATGCCACGATGACCTGTTTGGAGCAGCGAAACCCTAGAATCCAAAGCTCTGATACCAAATGTTATGAAACCAGCTCACAAAAAGATAGAAAAGAGAGATCCACGCCTTAGAATTCAGCCTCTTCGAGGGGGAAACCTCCTTTACATTACATAAATGAACAATTCTTGGATGATACAAATGACAAAACCTCCTTTCTATATATAGGAGTCTAAGGAGTCACAATATAATCCAGCCGACCTAACAATAATAATATAAAGCCACAAAAATAACAATAGAGGGATTCTATGGGGCACAGAAATAACAATATGGGGGTAATAGGGGCACAAAAATATAAATAGGGGGTATAACTACAATAGTAATGGGGTAATCACTAGTATTATAGGGACCCAACATATATACTTCAATAAAGTCTCAGGTGAGTCCAATGAAATACCTAGAGTTAAAGCAATTTTCCTGAATTCCTGAGTATAACTCTGTACACTCTGTCCCTTCAATTGCTGAAGAGTTTTCCAACTCATCATTGCCTGCTGCATGTAAGCCAGTTTGTGTCTTGCCTTCCCACCATACCAGTGCAGTTCCTCCTAGTTGAAGGCTAGCCAGTCGGATCTTCTTCCTTTCTGATTCAACGTTTTGCACCCTGCAATATACATCAATTTGCCTTATCCAATTATCTAGCTTCTTTGCATTAAGTTCTCCATCATAAATTGGCAAATAAAACTTTACATCTAATTTGATTAAAGAAGTTTTCTTCTTCTTCTTCTTAGAAGAGCTAGTTTTATGCGAAAAGGATGACTATGAGGACGATGATGATGATGGAGGAGATGGTGGAGGAGGCATTCCTCCTTTTCCTTTTTCTTCTAGAGGTGCAAATAGAAAAGGTTCCTATGCTCATTTGTCTGGTGTTGGTGTTGAAGTGCCTTCACCTCGACCCTTTTTAAACTCCAAATACATCTTTTCCACCATAGCTCTTATGGTCATAAAACTGTCTAGAAACTGAGATTCTGATCCCAATGGAGTTTCTTCTGCCATTCTCCTCTGAGAAAAGAGTCTTCCAATCTCTGAATTAGCCTCAACAAGTACTCCTTCTCCTCTCCGAAGCTTTAATCTAGTTAGCATTCAAATTCCTACACAAGCTTGTCTAAACTTAACAAATACCTTAAGCTATGATACCACTTGATCTAAAATGCGATCTTAAATAAATACTAAGGTATTACAGACTTATGTGTAGGAAAAGCCTATATTACTTAGTGAAATGGATCGATAAGATTGTGAATAGTATAGACAATCAATAGTTAAAAAGACACAATAAAACACATATCCACACAGCCAAATGATAAAGGAGTTCACCAGACTTCCTGGCTACGTCTCCTAGTCCAGGCTTTTAATGCGACCTCTATATTATGTCTTCAAAATAGAGATTACAAGTGTGAACTCAAACACTAAGTCTCAACACAACATTCAGTGGCAATACATAGAGTTTACACTTCAAAACAAAGTGTCACGACCACCAGACCCCCTAGATGGCTTCACAACCTCTCTGGCTCTACTCTGCTCGGATTTCTCCACCTCTCCATGGTCAACTCCCTTTGGCTCTCTGGCTCTCGAGCTCTGTCAACCTCTATGTCTTCTCCATCCAACTTTTCTACGTTCATCGTGTTTTATAACATGTTTTTGTTACAAAAACGCTTAAAGCATGGAACTGATTTGTTTATATTAGAAACAGTTTGAAAGAAAGGACTGGCGGGTACGAGTGATCCTGATCATTCGGCCTTTCCCTGATGCTAATCCTGAAACAAATGAATCGGACGGCTATCATGCCTCGTCCGCCAACACCCCCTTTGACCGTTGGTCTACACTTCATTAATCCAACAGCTGACGGCCTTTTCAGGCGGCCCACTTGCACGGGGATTACCCGCCCGAAAAAGTCGTTTCCTCTCTCCTGCATTGTGCTACGTGTCAGCCAATGTATGGAATCGGGTGGATCCCATCCAATACTGCTTACTTCTTGAAGCCCGTCCAAAATACCGTTTACCATGGGATTCAAATTTATACTGTTTTGGTTCATAATTCCTTTAGGTCCGTTGAAATCCTTTGCACCTGTGTAAAGTCCTCCTCTTTGATTATTCGCAATGCGATAAAGAAAAAATTGCATATCGCATAGACTTTTGGCCTGCGGGTAAGTTTTGCCTTTGGTAACATTGCGATGCGATTATGTGATCTCCACCGTTGGATCTGCGCACCCAATCCGATGGCTCATGTTAAGTCATTGGTTTGCTGATCACATTTCCCAATGGGCTACCTCTGATACATTCCACTGGCAACCTCCAATGTGATATCTCCGATTCCATCCCGACCGTTGATCTGGTAGATCCAATGGCTCTAATTCAATGATTCATCATTTCCGCTTCGCTTGGGTTTCTGCCATTCCTTAGTGTTTTTCTTTGCGTTCTCTGGTTCCGATATTTGAAGACCTAGAGGTTTAAGATCCGTTTTGGATCACCTATAACAACCCCAGGTTAAAAATCCATGTAAGAAAATTAATAAAGGAAAAATAAGACCAAGGTCATGCGACACATATTCCAAGTTGAATGTTTGGAAAAACATCTTAGTGTGGGTGTTAATTTGGTTTACTACGGCTAAGGGAAATTGGAAAAGGCAATGGCAACAAATTTGGAAAGGCAAAAGGCATTAATTGGCATTTTATTTATGAAAATAATGTAAAACGGGAGAAAAGGAAGGTGAAAGGTCACAAGTTGCATGTGATGAGGAAAATGAAGGAAAAATAATGGAAATTTAAGAAAATAGAGGCCTCATTGATAAAAAGGCTTCTAAGGACCACTTCACAACCTTTTGTCAGTTCAGTTTTGGAGCTCTCTCTCTATTCTCTCTACTCTCTCATACTCTCACACACTTAGAGTATTCTCTGAGCACTCTAGCATTAGAGGACGGAAGGAATAGGGAGGACAAGAAAGCAAAGGGAAGCAAAGATCAAGTAAGGAAGAGTGGGATCAAGCGTCTACAATGAGATTACTTGCAGGTATTGAGTTGCATGTATAATTTCCATGATAGTTTTGGCATGCATGGTACATCCATGTGTGTATTTGGCTCTCCTTCTTTCATTGGCATGGGTTTTTCCAATATGAAAATGGTTTTCAGCCTTGCCTTGCCATTTCCAAATAGCCATGGTGTGATGGGGTTATTTTACTTGGATGAGCTAGATTTATGGATGGTTTCCAAACTGAGTGGGGTGGTCTCAAGGCCTAGGAATCCCTTGACCCATAATGGGAGGATAAATGGTAAAGCCTAGTTGTGGATACCCTCATTAGGCCTAGGAATCCCTTAATCGATAATGGTGGGATAAATGATAAAGCCTAGAGGGTGGAGACAAAAAAAATGGTCACAGTTTAAGTGGAGAAATCCAGAGGCATCCATGATTTCTAGGGCCTAGTGATCCCTTGACTGGTATATGGTTAGATTGCAGTAAAGCCTGTAGTGTATGTTTTTTGTTTGGGCCTAGGAATCCCTTGGAGGGATACATGGTAAAGCCTAGTTGTATAGATGAGGGTTTCGAGCCTAGGAGTCCTTTATCTAATAATGGCAGGATACATAGTAAAGCCTAAGAATCCCTGGTTGGTTTTGTTGTGAGTTCCACATTCATGCTTGGAATATGGCACAAGGGTGATTGGATGAAAGAAATATTTTGTTCAACCCAATCTATGGTCAAGTGGTACGTGGAAGTCATCGACTTGGTTGGATTTTGTATATGTTAATAAGAGCTCTCTTCCTCTTGTGTTCCATGTGTAAATATACTTGTCAATGTGTGGTTTTAATAGTTGTTCTATCATTATTATTTAGCTAGTTATATGCTGGTTATAAGCATGGTTTATGATAGAATTTGGTTATGCCTCTCATCGTGTTTTGATTAGTAAATGAAATTTTAATAATTATATGACCTAATAGATGATAATGAAACTATTGTGAGAGGGCATTAGACCTTGTTGGTGAATCTCAGATAAGTATGAGGTTCCTATGTTCATATATGTTGTTATGACCTTTATATTACATGTTCATGATGTGCTTGACGAAATGCATATCATGGTTGTTAGGGGGTAGGTCAAGTCCTTATTCAATCATTTGTATTAGTAGCCTTTCCTCAATGTTATTTTCCATTTCTAGAAGTTTCATGAAGTTCTGGGAAGAGGCCTGAGTCCTAGCCCTAAAAAAGTGGCTCAAAATTTGGGGTTGCTGGCACAGAACTGCCAGAAAAGTACTACAGTCACATGGAGACCTTATTGTGGGAGAAACTTGAGGGTTTTAGTCACATGGAGGGCTTATCATGGGAGTGACTGGGGGTCCAATTTAGTCAAAATGAATGTTAACTCAGGGGTTGAGCACCTTGAGTGGTTGGTTAGCCTCTAGGGTTGCTGTAGCTCCCAAGGAAGGTTAGTCTGGTCTTGGTTTGTCGATTCCACTTCCTTAACTGTACTTTGGGAGTTGAATCATATCATAGTAACTCTTCGTCACATGTTTAGCTTAGTAGACTAGCTAGCTTGGGTAAATGTGGGAGGAGGGTGTTACAAAATGGTATCAGAGCACGGTTCACCCCTTGGACTGGATGGGTGGAATGTGTTTGTCATACATACATGGTGGTTGCATATGTGTTCTTTATGCTTGTGGCTTATGTTCTTATTATGTATGCATGGTGGTGGTCATTGTTGTAGTTGTGTCACCATGTGGAAGTTGATGGTGTTGTTGTTAGATGTGGTCATCGTGAGTGCATGTTGGTTATGCATTTGTTATTCATGCCAGTGTCTATATGTCGTTATGCATGCATTGTCATGGTTATGGTATAGTCATGCATGGTAACTGGATAATGGTTAAAATGATGTCTATACACTGATATGACTATGATTATACATGTATTTTTCTAATCTGATTGATCTTGCAGATGAGATATCAGATATCCTCCCCTGAGATATACTGAGGTATGTTGATTTTGTTTATATTTTGGTTTAGATGACATGGTATACTTGCATGAAGAAGATCAATGATGAATAGCAAGATGGTAGACTACAATTCACGATATTATCCCTATAGATTGTAGGAATTTAGAGGGTAAGTTTCTTAGATAGAACACCAAAGGACACCGCTCACAAATAGATCACAGATCAATACACTATTTCCTATATGTCGGAATATCCTAACATCCCCCCTTAAGAACAACTTGGGATAGGATTTAAGGATGTACAAATATGACACAATAGGAGAAGGAAGGAGGCATTAGAGCCTATCCCCCCTTAGTGACCACTTCCTGAACTCCAACCATAAATTGAAGTTTAGTAAACTTCTCCTCTGTGAGAGTCTTTGTAAAGATGTCTACAACTTGATCATCTGTTGAACAATATTGCACTTCAAGAACATGGTCGTGAATGAGTTTTCTGATGAAGTGCATGTGTAGTTCAATGTTTTTGCTGCACTGATGTTGGATTGGATCTTTGCATAGTTGAATGGCACTTTGATTATCACACCAAAGTGTAGTCGGGTGCTGCTGCTGAAAGCCAAACTCTGACAGGATCTGACGAAGCCACAGGGCTTCCTTACTAGTTTCTACGGCACCACGATACTCTACTTCTGCTAAAGAAAGAGAAATGGCACTTTATTTCTTGCAAGCCCATCTAATAGGTCCTGAACCAAGAGTGAACACATAACCTACAATAGACTTCCAATCATCGGGGTCACCAGCCCAATCAGAATCAGTGAAACCAACCAATAGAGGAGATGCTTCTGTACTACAATGAATCCCAAACTAAATTGTACCTTGAACATAACAAAGTATTCTTTTAGCTGCTTTCCAATGACTTTCATGTGGGTTTTGCATAAACCGAGCAATAAGGCCAACAACAAAGGAAAGGTCAGGACGAGTATGGGTCAGATACAAAAGTTTTCCTACAAGTTGACGGTATAAGGTAGCATCAACTTTGGGGGAAGTACAAGTGACTGAAATTTTGGCTCCAGACTGAAAGGGAGAAGGGGCTGGCTTATAGTCTTCCATGTGAAAATGGCGTAGAAGATCACAGGCATACTTGGACTGGGAAAGGGAAATACCTTCCTTATATTGCAAGACTTGAAGACCAAGAAAAATAATGGAAGTGTCCTAAGTCTGTCATTTCAAACTTCTTTTTAAAGCTAGACTTCACATGGTTTATAAGGTTGGGATCACTACGAGTAAGGATAAGATCATCAACATAAAGAACAAGAATGATAAGAGACTTGCCCACTTTCTTGGTGTAGACAGTATTGTCAGAATGACACCTAGAAAAGCCAGTTTCTAAAATAAAGCTATCCATTTTGGCATACCAAGCCCAAGGAGCTTGCTTGAGACCATAAAGGGATTTCTTAAGCCGACATACAACGCTGGAGTTTGTTTGTATAAAGCCAGTAGGTTGTTCTATATAGATTTCTTCATGCAAGTCCCCATGCAAGAAGGAAGATTTAACATCCATCTGATGGACTTCCCATTTGAAAGAGGCAGCAAGGGAAAGAACAAGGTAGATAGAGTTCATTTTGTCAATAGGGGAGAAGGTTTCAGTATAGTCAATGCCTTCAACTTGTGAAAAACCCTTAGCAACAAGACGAGCTTTATTTTTATCAATTTCTCCATCTCGTCCATACTTGGTTATGTAAACCCATTTGCATCCAACAAGTTTTTGTCCCTTTGGTAGAGGAACAAGATCCCATGTATCTTTTGCCAATAATGAATGATATTCTTCATTCATAGTCACATCCCAATCTGGATGGCCTGAAGCTTCTGCAAAGGTGTCAGGATCATAATTTTCTGAAGCTTGAGCCAATAAAGAAGAGGGTCTATCGAACTAAGAATGTGCACGTCATTGATCTGTAGGATCACTAGCAAGAGTGCCTACTGCATCCTGAGTAGCATGGAACCATTTTGGAAGCTGAGGAGCTGAAGGAGGATGCTGAGAAGGTGGGGGAGGTTTGTCTTCCTCGCTTTCATCATCTGAAGAAGAAATATTTTCAAAAGTAGAGGAGATAGAGAGAGGTGGCACATCCGCCGAACTAGGCTTGTAGGCCGATATATTTTCAACAAACTTTACAGCTCTTCTAATGATAACATTTTTGGACTTAAGTGGAATAAGTCTATCTCCTTTGACATCTTCAGAATATCCAACAAAAATACATTTTTCACTCTTAGGTTCTAAAGCTTTATGTTTCTCATCTGGAATATGGGCCCATGCTTCACTTCCAAAAACACGAAAGTGACTTACATCTGGTTTAATTGAGTTCCATGCTTCTTCTAGAGTGATATTCTTTAAAACCTTAGTAGGAGTGTGATTTATTATGTAATTTGCACAGTTAATTTCTTCTGCCCAAAAATTAAGACTAAGTCCTTTAGATTGAAGCATACAATTAGCCATTTCCTTTAAGGTACGACTCTTCCTTTCAGTTACACCATTTTGTTGTGGAATATATGGAACAGTATGTTGCATTTGAATTCCATTATCAGTGCAAAAGTTGATGAATTTGTTGTTAACATATTCTCCGCCATTATCAGATCTTAGCTTAAGAATTTTATGTCCAGATTTTTTTTCAACAAAGGCCTTAAAGGCCAAGAACATGTTAAATACTTCACTCTTTAGTTTTAAGAAGTATCCCCAAGTGCGTCTGGAGAAATCATCAATGAAATTTAAGAAATACTTGTAGCCAGAGAATGAAACAACTGGAAGTGGACCACATAAATCACTGTGCACAAGCTGTAGAGGGGATGAGGCATGCCAGGAGGCACGTTTTTCAAAACTATCCCGATGATGTTTTCTGAGTAGACATCTGGAACAAACACCATCTCTGTAAGATACCACTGGAAGACCTGTCACCATATTTTCTTTACATAGATTCTGAAGGGAGTGATAGTTTAAGTGACCAAATCGCTCATGCCAAAGTTTGCTCACTTCATCATTATGAGAAACAAATACCGAGGGAAGATTTGATGACCCAAAGTTGTTAAACTTATACAACCTTGTAGAATCATTAGCAATGCCAATAGTTAAAATCTGTCTAGGATCTCTTAGGTCCTTAATTACAACATCGTAAGGTGAAAATTCAACGGTTTTACCTTCACCTGAATTAGTTATCTAATATACAGATAGAAGGTTGCAAGATAAGGTTGGAACACATAATACATCATTAAATTGACCATTGTCTATATGAACAGTTCTAGTCCCTACAACACTAAGAGATATATCATCACCAACATATATATTTTTGGTGTTACAATCATTTAAAGAAGAAAACATGGCTTTGCTTTTGGCCATGTGATAAGAAGCTCCAGAATCAATGAGCCACTCATGAGAATTAGAAGAAGAAGATACATTTAGTGCATATCTAGACCGAGATGTTTGACAACCACATGCAAAAAGTGTTATTCCTGAAGATGAAGTTGAAGTTGAAGAGTGCTCCAAATGGATGTTATGCTTCTTCATTGCTGCTTCCAAGGCTTCCATCTTCTTAAAGAATTTGGATTCTAAGTGGCCATCTCGATTACAAAAGTGGAAATGTCGATCAGTCTTCTTCCCTTTGTTTTTATTTGCCTTATCATTTTGTTGAAATGATTTTTCATTTTGAGGTTGAAATTGCTTAAGACCCTTGTTTGGTTTAGGACCATTCTTTTTAGGATACAGCTTCTTAGGATTCTTTGACTTTGGTTGCTGCTAGGTGGCTAAGGCTTTCTTAGAAGAGTTTCCAAGATTAAGAAGACCAAGGTGTAAGAGTTTTTCTTGTTCTCTTATTAAAGAATCACAAAAGGAATCAAAGGAATGGGACTTGTAGTCTTGTCCTTGAGAAATGAAGGCTTCTCTTATAGAATGGAAGGTG
The DNA here is from genome assembly GCA_031772625.1 of Pinus tabuliformis. Taxonomy (NCBI): domain Eukaryota; kingdom Viridiplantae; phylum Streptophyta; class Pinopsida; order Pinales; family Pinaceae; genus Pinus; species Pinus tabuliformis. The sequence goes on along the minus strand of CM062816.1, from coordinate 1,289,160,883 downwards.
GAAACAAACACAGAGTAGGCTGGTCCCAACTTAGTAAGAATGGAATAGATAAGGTTACCATCTTCTTTCTTAACCTTAACACCTTCCAAGAGAAGTCTAAGGGTCTTGAACTTGGACAAAAAATCTTCAATGGAAGAAAAATTATTAGGGTCCAATGTAAGCAACTCATTTTCAAGTTGATGGGCTCTAAGTTCATTTTTAATTCCAAAAACTTTAGTGATCTGTTTCATTGCTTCATTAGGAGTATTAAGTTTTGCGATATGGAATCTAAGGTCCGGAGAAATAAACATCCCTATCAACCCACGTGCTTGATCTTGCCTATTTTCCCATTTGGCTGGCTTATCTTCATCTTTCGGTTTGGTTTCTTGGCCTGAGGCTATTCTGTAAAGACTTTTACTTCTAAGTAAATCCACAATGTAGGACCACCATTGGAAGTAGTTGGTGCTGTCAAGAATAACTTGGCATGGAATTTCCATTTTAACAGAAATTGAAGTTGTAGATGCTGAAAATAAGTGTTCCAATGGAAAGATCTCAAAAGAATAGATTGATTAAAAAAAACGGCTCTGAAAACGGCCTCCGGATGAAGAAGTTATGGCTTTTTGAAAAACGTTGTTGAAGATGCCAATGAAGTGTGGGAATGTGCAGAAATGAATGATAATGTTATATTTAAAAAAAACCTGCCCCCTTTTCAAACTTAATCTAATTAGCTCAATAAAAAGAAAGATTTGAACTCAAGACCTCTATTCTCATAAAGTAGCTTTGGACCAAGTGAGCTAGATTAAAAGGTTAGTAATTTTTGGAAAAGAGGAAGGGGTTTTTTTTTAGTCATTGAAGCTTTGGGGTGCGTGCTTACTTGAGAAAGCTCTTCTTTGCCTACAAAAATAAAAAACACAAAACCCAACACAGACATACAAAAATAAATAGACCTTACGGCTTGAAGATAGCTTTACCCGGAAACTAAATATTTTCCTCAATGTTTCTGATTTCCCAAGATCACACTAAGGCGCTGCGAAAAAGAGCATACGCATGAGAAAAATCCTTCCTTTATCTTTTGATTTTCCCAGATCGCACAGATTCAAGGGGCAAAGAGCATATGCAGAAATGAAAGGTATAGATCTGGTAATAAAAAAACAAAGAGCTAAATAAACAGAAATAAATAGAGAGAAAATAACTAAAAACTGCAAATAAACACTATATACCTCTAGATCTTAAAAATGACGTAGCTAGGGCTACCAGAAACCTTTTCGCGTGAAACGAAATGGGTTCCTCACTGGAACAGATGCTCCTAACACAATAGAGTAGTCCTCTCCACTCGAAAGCAGTTAGGAATAGTAGATCTAGGAAACGACAGTCGGATGCACTTCTATTGGCTTTAGATTTGGATCACCAACGGATGCAGCCCTCAACTTCGCTCTAATACCATGTAGGAATTTATAGGGTAAGTTCATCAGACATAACACAAAAGGACACCACTCACAAATAGATCATAGATCAATACACCAGTATTGTTGACGTAGTTAAAACCCTCAAAGAGGGAAATAGTCTACGGCCTTTGTCAACATGGCCACTTCAGGAAATTTATTAATAAAAGAATGAAAATTTACATAAGCTTCTCTCATGAACGGTTACCCTACAAATGAACCTCCATGCTCTTTAAATATAGATCATGGACCAATCGGGTGTTAAGCCACTAATCAAGTGTCGGTAATACTGAGGAGAGAATGAACCGTGGGATCAATACATATCGTGACCATTGGATTGTAAGTTACAAAAGTACATAGTAAAGAAACACACTTTACCTAACTGTACACTAGACCAAGTTATACTTAACTATTTCCTATGTGTCGGAATGTCCTAACATAGATCAGATGAGCAACATGGTGATGGGCACTATCTTGACATAGCAAAAACATTGGGAAGTTTGAAGGTAGAAATAAGAAGTTTCAAAGTATATAGTGACATAATAATTCAGGAACAGGAGAAACAAGAAGAGGTTAATGCAGTTATCCTTCAGAGTCTGTCATACTTGTAGAGATAGGGACTGCTTAGGATCAGTCATGGACAGGAGGAAAAGACTAACGAGGAATATGGCAGTAGGTCTCATGGTGGGCATAGGTAATATAGGGATTAAACGATCAGAGACAACAGGTTCTTGGATACACATGATAAGAGAGGTAACGGGCACAAGTTCTATTCTAGTTCTGGTTCTGATAGGTACCATGGTCATCATCATTATCATCCTTATAAGAGGAATGATAGGGGATATTTTCCAGATGATTTCAAGAAAGCTAAGCCACCTACCTTTGATGGATATTTGAAGAAATCAGAAGATGCAGAGCATGGTTACTCGGAATGAAGAATTTATTTGAGTTGTATGATTACACAAAGAATATGAATGTCAAAATAGATATCTTTAGCCTCAAAGGGAAAGCAAACATCTAGTGGGAAGATGTGAAGCGGGTTAGAGACATCAGGACAAAAGAGTTGAGTTGGTATGAATTCAAGAGACATTTTAGGAAGAAATATTTGTCAAAAATGTACTATGATAGTAAAGATAAGGAGTTCTATGAGCTAAATATGGGATTGATGACATATGTGGAGTATACGATAAATTTCATGGAGTTGTTGAGATATGTACTGTATTTTAAAGATGAGAAAGACAAAGTTCAAAGGTTTATTAGTGGATTACCATTCGCATTTAAAGATCGGATTGAGTATGATGAGCCTCGGTCACTTGAATAATTCATTGGGAAGTTGAAGCACTGTTATGAGCAATCAAAGTGTAAGATATAATCTCAACAAGGTTGGAAGGGGAAAGATAAGAGTAAAGGTAAATGGAAGATGAAGTGAACAAGACCCCAAGATGTAGGAGAAAAAGAGAATGTTGTTCGTTACAAGAAGTTTAATGTAGTTGGGCAAGCACATGGGTCATAGCCTGGAGGTAGTAGAATAAAGGTGATGGTAAGGGATAGTTGAAATGTTAGATATGTGGCAAGGAGCATCTCAAGATATATTTCTTGTAGTATCAGGGTGGTAGACCTCATAATTATAGTGCAAAGGAAGTGCAGGTAGTTGTGGATGTTGGGAAAAACATTCCTAGAATCAATGAAACATTATATAACATGCAGGTGGATCACTAGACATCTATTATCGAGATGGACAGTAAAATTTGTGATCAAGTTATTTCTATTTCGATTGACCCTATATCTAATTATAGTTATGTTAATCCTAACTTGGTGTATAAGTGTGGTTTGAATAAATAAGTGCATGCAAAATCTTGGTTAGTGTAGTTGGCTACAAGTACAAAGAAAAGAGTTCATCATTAGGTAAGGGCTTCTGCATTTTAGTTGAATGGTATTCCTACAGCAATGCATTTGAATGTGATTCTATTTGGATCATATAGTATTCTTTTGGGTATGTATTGGTTGTATCTTCATAGAATTAAGTTGGGTTTTTATGACAAGGCCATTGAATGCTTGGATGAAAGTGGAGAAAAAAGAATATTGTAGGGTAAAAGGAAAGCTACATCAGTTAGAATGGTTACAACAATGCAGACAAAGTGCAGTTGCAGAAAAAGGTGTTTGATATTTGAAGTGCATATTTCTAGTGATAAAGGTAAGGATGTTGAGGATGCAGAGGCATTGAGTAGGTACCTAGTTTTACAACAGTTTCAAGATGTGTTTCCCGCAAAGATTTCAAAATTTTTTCCTCATAGAGAAGTGGACTTGACCCAAGTTCAGAGTTAGTTGCACCAACCAACAAAACCTTACACTATTGTCCCTTTCAGCAACAACCTGCATAGCACAGGCTGTAGTCTCACCCGAAGCAGTATGTGGGGATGCTGGAACCAAGTTTCTGCATCCAGAGATTAGTGTGATGTCTTTTAGTGCCCTAGATCTACCTCCATTCAGATCTATAAGCCCCTAGGGCTCGGTACTGCAACTTTGTCCAAATAGCTATCGTGAAGGTCCACGATTGGTTTTTGCGGACCCTTATCAGTCAATTTATCTACTTATGTGCACCCCAAAACAACCCTAGAGTAGAGTTCCCGCAGATAATCTTATGTTATTAATAAACATTAGATACTTCATCAGAGTCTTCGCAAAATTACATAAACATGCTTGCTTACATCATCCAGTAGTTATTCAATAGAATCACACATCATTAAATCAATATTTCATAAACACAATATTCATCCACAGTTATATCGTAAACAGAAATAAACATAAATAAACATATATGCACAATATTTCCTTAGTAACTTTTTTTATTGATCTTCAGTTCAACTTTACAAACTCAAAACGTCCCTGCACACTCAGTTGTAGGGGTCTATGCACTCTGCTGCGGACTCTACCTAGGCCTCTGCGCACTCAGCTATAGAGCCTTTCTTTCCTATCTGACCCACTTCTCTACGCTATCACTTTTGTTTTATTGACCCATTATATCTCTGATTCTACCTTAGACTCTCTAAGACACACGTATTTATAGCCTTTTACATACAATCCCATGGTCCGCGGACCATGGGTGGATCTCAAAACTGACTCAACTTTTCATAAACAAGGGGCTAAAACCCATTTGACTCCTAATCCTCTACGTGTTCCGCATCCACAAATCATGAGAACTTTACATTAATTACAAAAAATACATTGAAACTAGAGTTATTTTAACCCCAAAAATGACCCAAGGGAACCCATCCAAATAAGCCCCCAACACAAAGATCATGACTCACCCTCAAGTCACTTAGTTGGCACTATGATCTTGCTGTGAAAATCCCCTAGCTCTACTTGAACTACTGCAACCTCAAAAGTGCTTTGCGTGGCTTCCTGCTTGACCTCTTCGACTAACTTCTCTATTGCTAGGCCTTCTGCAGCCAACCTTATTGTCTGTTGCATCTGCTGCAAGCCTGTTAGCTTCTCCTGAATATTGGTCATGACCTGGTAAGCCTCCTCTAACCAAGGCTGTAGCTTGGCCTTAAGCAAGGCCTCCTTCTTCAGTTTCGCTTCTACCTGCGTGAGGAGCTGCTTCTCCTCCTACAATTTGGCTAGGTGTTGCGCTGGTGCAATGGAGCGCATTATTGCCTTAACTTTGTCATATTACCTCTGCAGCTCCCTGACCTCTGTATTCAGTGTCTGCAAGTTTGGATCTTCCTGTAGAGTTGTCACCAACTCCATTGCTTGCTCAAATAATGTCGAACAATCAACGACTATGGCATCCAGGGTGGCCATTACTTATTTTATGGCAGCTCTGCACTGCTCCCGGACCTTAGGTGCAGTTGTAGGTTGCAATTTTAATTGCAGCTCAATGATTTTCATATTGAGTTCAAATTAAACTAAACCAAACTTAGCTTTGGCTTCATGCACACCAGCAGCTAATTTTCTAATATTTGCTTTTGGTTGTGCATCCTTGGGGATATGAAGCTCAGGAAATGTTCAGCATGCCTCCGTGACTACTGACTCTAGTAGTGCACTGTGTGCTTGGAGTATTTTCTTCTCCTACAAAACCTGCATCTTTTTAGCGAACAACTACTGATTATTAGCTTTGATCTCACTGACAGCACTGAGAGCTTGCTATTCCCTGATGCGAATCTCTTCCACAACTCCCTGTAGTAATGCATGTAATGACTCCAGTGTCATTCCAAAAAGGTTCAGTCCCATATTTGGGACTCTATCAAGGAGGGTGTGTTGTTCCTCGTTGTTAGGGTGGACTGAACTTGTAGGCAAAGGGAAGACTTGCCCATCCTGCGGCCATGGGACCATCTTTGTGCTTGCACTTTGACCCTGTGTCAAACTGCCTTGTGCGTCTCTCACTCTCTCGACATCTGCTTGGATCTTGGTTACTTGGAGCTGCAACTCGTGATGATCCTTCTGGACTCCTCCCAATGTTTGTATGTACTTCTATTCCAACTACTGCAGTACTTCTATTACGGCGTCCCTGACTTTATCACCGATCTCATCCAGATCGCTTTCAGTGAGCACCATGGAATAAAAATGTGTTTTCTTATCTTTCTGCTTCTTCCGTGATCCACCTTGCTGGTCCAGTTCACGTCTTTTCAGAATGAAGGGGGTGCGCTGCCCCTCCTCACCTCTGCTACCTTGCCCTGTAAGCTCTTATGTTTCTATTTCTGGTGAAGGTGACTTGTCACCTTTCTGGGTCTTGCGATGCTCTTGTTCTGCCTTCTCCTTGGTAGCACGTTCCTTCTCAACCCGATCCTTCTCTACAACATCCTTCTTCTTTTGTGTGGCCAGGTTCTATGCAAATTGCCTAGTTGCCTCCTCCTTTTCTTTGTGTCAACACTCTACACACCCGTGCTTCGCCCAATAGCTAGATCTAAAGGGGCACGCCACTCTGCTAGCCATCGTGCTACTACCTCCTGCACATCGGTCTCTGTCACAAAATATGGCAAGTCATGTGACTTCTGCGTTGGATCCTTCAGCACCTAGATATACACCTGGTGAAAGTCAGCCTTGAATGTTGTGTAGGATGATAGCTGCGTGTAAACGGTTGGGGACAACCTTGGGTGTTGGTTAATGGCCATGTTGAGAATTGCTTCCATCAGGACCCAAAATATTTTTGTTTCTGTGATCCGCACAGGGTCCTTGGTAGCCCATAAGGAGGAGAACTGTGCTACCTCCAACAATCCTTCTTCCAGTAGGGGGAACTGGTTGTCCTTTGGCAGTTCCCATGCAACCAACACAATAGACAGCAATAACCAAGCATAATGAAATGGCTTGGTTTCATCCTGCGCCTTGCGGTAATTCGCGAGGAATTCTTAGCATAGGTATCTGGACCAGTTGAATAGTACGCCTTTCGCACATTATGCAGCTAGGGATACTACCGGTGCTGGAACTTCATCCACGCAACACTTCCTCATCACCTTTCCTGCCAATATCTGCACAACCAATTGAACTGCAGGGTCTAAGATAGATAAGATTGAGTACTCACACAACTTCTTTACAAGTTCATAATCCTTCTCCCTCGTCTTTTCTCCAAAATCCTTGGCCGGGTTCAGACCTTCATGTGGTAGGTGCATAATCCTATGAATGAGAATATCTGTGATGGGTATAGGCCCTCCTAGCAATAAACACCAATCATGCACCAAAGTGAGTAGTTGGCGTATGCAAATTGTGTTAATGGCAGTGCAGTGGTAATGTGGCACCCATAGCAAGTTGAGAAATCATGATTTCTCAACACCGCAGACCCATTCCTCCATTTCCAGGGAGGTAACACCCGTTTCTTCATAATACACTCTCTTCATGTATTTGTCCATCGCTAACTGTGGGAACTCAGCGTGATTTGCAAGGTCCCAATCCTCCATCTTCAATAGTGGGACTCGTGTGAACCGCAAACCTTCAAAAGGAACTTGCTCATGTAGTAGGGGCGTGGAGATGGTGAATTTCTCTGATTTTGGGTCTTTAGTGATCTTCGCCTTTCCCTTTCTTGGAGGGATATACCTAGGGAGCTTCATTATAGGTTCTTCACCTTCAGCGTCAATATCCTCCATTCCCTGGCCTTCTTTTGCCTCCAGGTCTACAACCTTCTGCTTATCCTTCGCTAGCTTCTTATCTTTCTTCTGGGCTGGTGTCGCGGTATGCTTCCTTGGGGAAGCACATATCTGCACCGGATTTTTCTGCTTTTTCTTGGCTGTACGTTGCTTTTATATCGTAGCAGGTTGTTTGTCTTTCACCATGGATTGCTTTTGCCTTCGTGAGCTCAGTGTTGTGGGCACCACAGGTGTAGCTTCAACACTAGATACTTCAGGTCCTGGGGCGTCAAATACAACAGCTTCCGAACTTACAGCTTCGGTGGGGTTGGTGGAAGTCATCTTCTCCATAAACAACTCACGGGCTTCTAGAGAACCGTATGTGTCGGCAAAGAATTCCTCCCAAAACACTCATCTCATAAGTGATAAACAACAAATTGCAGCAAAAACTCTAAGGGCATAAAGTGTTCTCTAGTGGATCGACATGCATAATTTAGAGGGGATTTTGAATTAAAATTCGACTGTTCCCCCCAAATTCTGACAATTAATGTAGTTTTGGCGACAGATCTTCAAATATTTTTTCCTTAAATGCCACCAGCCCGCTCCTCTTAACCGTCTTTTGGATGTCCAGTCATGAACAGTCACTCCAATGGTCACTTTTCTGTTGCGCTGCGTGGCACCTTCCTCCATAGCGTAGCTTCCTGTGCGCAACTTTATAGGTTGCAACTTCATCATCTTTTGCACAGCCTGCTTGCTGCGTAGTCCTCCACCCCTTTCAGTGTAGTTTATAGTCCCGCGCTCCTTTGCAACTACTTGGAGCACTAAGACTGTCCTGCTACCATATATTCATTGCGTAGGATCCCATGTATACAACTTCAATCGGCTCCCATTTACTCTTCTCAGAAAAGGTTCCCCATTTAGCTTCATGAGCTGAACTACACCTCCATCTGTAATATCTTTGATAATATATGGCCCCAACCAATGCATCTGAAATTTCCTTGGAAACTTAGTGAATTTACTATCATATAATAAGACTAGATCTTTTACCTTGAATGTGTGAAGCTTGATGTGGCGATCATGCCATGCTTTTTCACGTTCCTTGTGTACTTGTTGATGGAATCCTGCTAAGAATCGGTCCTCTTCAAGCTCCATTAGCTGCGCGAATTGTTCCTCTAGGGCTTCGTGATCTAGCATACCTGCGAGAGCCGTTATGTGTAGACTAGGCAAAATATACTCCATTGGAATTACAACTTTTACCTCATAAACAAATCTAAATGACATTTGTCCTATCAGCTTCTTGCAAGTAGTCCTATATGCCCATAGTACTGCAGGTACGCACACATCCCAGTAATTTCGCTACGTGTTGGAGATCTTCGTCAGTGCATTCTCCAAAATCGTGTTGAAGGCTTCAATAGTTCCATTGGCCTATGGGTGATATGGTATACTCTTCTGATGGTAGACTTGGAATTCTTCTGTCAATGCGTTGATCATTTCATTTAGAAAGTGTGTACCTTTGTCGCTCATCAACACTTTCCGGTAGCCAAATCTGGTTAAGACATACTCAAACAAAAACTTTGCTATTGTAGCCCCTATACAGTCCTTAACCAGCTATGCCTCTACCCATCTGGTTAGATATTCTGTCGCAGTGATGATATAGCGCAAACTAGTTTTCTTCCCTGGGGCTAAATTGACCGAACAAAATCAATTTCTCATTTTTCAAATGGTTGCAACGACACTTGATCTGTAGTGGCAACTCATCCCTCCGTGATGGTCAACATGTTCTCTGACATGCATCGCATGCTTTACAATACACCTTGGACTCCTTGAGCAGCATTGGCCACCATATACCTGTGTGTAAAATATTCCGCACGATCGCTTTTCCTGCATAATGTCCTCCCACAGCCCCTCCACGAGCTTCATCAAGAATACTATCTCTCTCAAAATCTGGCACATATCTTCACAGTATTTCATCAGCACCCATCTTATACAAATTTCTCGTAATCACTAAAAAGTATGTTGCGCACACTACTAGTTCCTTCTTTTGTTGACTTGTATACCCTTCCGGTGCCATCCTTGTAGTCAAAAAGTGAATAATATCAGCAAAATGATTATCTACTATGGATACCACAAAGAGTTGTGCATCTGGAAACCCTTCCTCCAAATTATTGGGCTCCTCTCCTGTTTCAATCCTCGATAGATGGTCAGGCCCTGCATTCAACTTTCTTGGCTTCAGAATTACTTCAAAGTCATACTCCTGGAATAGTAGCAAGCACCTGCAAATCTTCGCCCCCAACACAGGCTTATTGACTAGGTATTTCAAGTCAGAATTATCTATGTACATCTTGAAATGCCTTCCTAATAGGTAGTGCCTGAATTTATGCAGCATGTACACCATGGCGAATCCTTCGCGCTTAATCATTGAGTAATTCTTCTTGGCCTTAGATAATTTCCTACTTGGGAAGGCTATAGGATGGTCCATTTCTCCTTCACCATCTTGCGTTAACACTGCACTCAATGCAATTCAAGAGGCATCGACATGTACTTGAAATTACTTCTTCCAATCAAGGAATACTAAGATTGGCACGATGACCATCTTTTTCTTCAAGACATCTAAGCTACATTGACATTCTTCATCCCAATAGATTGTTGCATATTTTTTTAGTACCTTCTCCATGTGTGCAGTAATTTGAGCATAACCTTTGATGAACTTCCTGTAGTATCCTGTATGTCCCAACGTCGCACGCAGCTTCATAACGCTCCTCGAGGCCTCCAGATTTACTGTCAATGTGATCTTTGCAGGGTCCACCATCAACCCTTGCTTGCACACCACATGACCCAAAAAAATTCCAAAGGGAAAACAAAATAGGCATTTCTTCAAATTCAACGCGATCTGATATCTGCAACACATATCCAACATCAGGTGCAAACTTGCTACATGGCACTTCACTAAGCCGAACACCATCCAATCATCAAGGTATACTTCCAAGAACTTATGGATGAACTCCTTAAACACTACTATAACTATGTCATAGAATATCACAGGCACATTCTTGAGTCCAAACGGCATTACAGTATACTGGAAACAACCCCATTCTGTCACGAAGGTTTTTTTTCTCCTATCCTTTGGCATGATCTTGATCTAATGATACCTTGAAAACCCATCAGTGAATGAGTAGGCCTCATGCCCTCCAACATTGTCTAAAACATCAACAGCAAATGACGTTGAGAATGGATCATGGACACAGGCATCATTAAGCTTCCTCATATCTATGCAAATCCTTATTTCACCCTTCTGTTTTTTCTCCTGAACCACCATCAGGATCACCCAATCAGATTCCTACATAGGTTCTATGATGCCTGCCTCCAGCATCTTATCCAACTCCTGTCGAACCTTTTCCTTGTATTTGGGATTAAGACGATATGGCCTCTACTTAATAGGCTTCGCATTCGGCTTTAGAGTAATCTTCATGACACCCAAGTCACCTATTATGCCCTTCAGGTCCGAAAACTTGGTAGGAAAAAGATCTTGGTACTCGTGGAGTAGCTTAGCACATTTATCCACAATGGCATCGTCCCAATAATCCCCAATCTTTGCAAACTTTGGTTCTGCTTTAGTACCAATGTTTACTTGCTTTGTCTTCAACGACGCGGTGATGTCCGGGTTCTCTATTTGCGGCCCTTCAACTTCGCGATGCCCTTCTACCTCTGGAATATTAATATTTCTTGGATCGTCATCCTCCTCTTTAATTTTCACATTATAACATTCCAGCGCATGGCGCAGTTGGGTGCCCCAATATAGCTGGACCCATTCCAGAGGTTCTTGTGGCATTCTGAAGATAATTTCCTTAATCTCTTGTAGGAATTCATCGATATTAGCGAATCCGTCTTCAAAACTGAAGGTCAAAAAGAACCCTTCCCTCAAAATATCCCACTCCGTGGTGCCATGGTGGAGCTCCATTTCTAGATACCAGTTTATGGGAATTGTGTCCAAAGTATGGAAGAATAGGTGTACCCACTTCGGCTGCAGCTCTGTTCCATAATCTTTAGTCCATTTCGCTAGGTGATTGCGTGGATCATCCTTCCTGATATATTTCTCAACCAATCTAGTGTTAGGCTGCCCAAACCGTAACCTCATCATTCTTCTGTAATCCCACCATCCATCAAAGCTATCCTTGTGCGTACCCCACCATTGTGCATGTGTAGCATGCAGTGCCAAATCTAATGCTTGGAAGCAGTTATCCTCAGGGACTTCACACTCAAATGCATCTAAAAACTTATTCACGTCAGTTAAACCATCATAATAGGGTAAGTTTCTTGCCTTCGATGAAACACAGCACAACAATTTAGTGATGATGTTGCATCACAGCATGGATACTTGATGCAAACGATTCTACCAATGCTTTAACTCTTCATCTAAATCAGAGGTGCAGGAACTCTCTCGATCCCACGCGATCCTCCCATCTGCTGTCAGATTGATCCAGTCTTGGTTGTGCGCTGTTATTTTGTAGATCTGATCTAGTGCATCTTCACTTTCTTCGTAGTCGTGGATCGGTTGAGTATACCACGCCCCTTCTACAAGGTCCAACTGCACTACAACCCAAAGCGATTTCCTTTCAAATGACATTGTCCTTTTTTTTAGGTTGATGACCCCATTCATGTCAATGGCTGAGTCAATTCCTAGGAGCGTGGGGTATGGGTTATTGTCATCAATGATCTCTATCACTTCAATTTCAGTCATCGTGCTCACACCCTCGATATCAATAATTACTCCATATAGTTGTCCCATAGGGATGAGCTTCTATTGGTTCTCCATTCTGAGCTGAATTGGAGACCACTGTAGCATAGGTCTCCCCATTCTTTCCCATGTTTGTTTTGGAAAAATGTTCACATTGGACCCCAGATCCAATATGACCTAGTCCATCTCATAATCTCCTATCTGCATGGTGAGCCTCATCTCACACCTTGTCCTTGCCTTATGTTTTCCAATTTTTCTAACTACGCGGTGTCCATCGAGGACGTTCTCGTTGTTGGCGCATTTGTTTATTAACTCCTGTAGACCCTTCATAGCTTTGCTATCATGCAACAATTTCATCCAGATTTCCAAGAACGCGGTAAGGATAGAGGGATCAACCTCTACAGGCGCACTGGTGTCTTGCATATTGTCCTGACTTCCTGAAGTGGATGTCTCAGCTAAGCTTCTCTTGGCCTCCATAAATGTTTCCTTAGCACACTCCAGATCAAAACCAACTTCCTTTTCTTGGGCCTTGCAGACCCATCCATCCTCTTTAGGCCATTTACCCTTATCATCACTAGTTTTTATTCCACTCATTAGCACTATATTCACACTATGATCCTCCTCGTGGGGCTCAACTCTCATCATCTATAAGTTCTGCGTAGGTTGCTGAGGTTGCACCTTATTCTCTTGCATCTTAGCTATCAACACCAGGCATTCTTCTATAGTGTGGTCAAACTAACTACAGTATTGACATGACGGGCGTGTCTGATTTTGACACTCCCATGCGCAGTGCCCTAGTGTCCTACAATTGTAATAGATAACCTGTCTCGGTCTCTACCAAGTCCTCCTTCTCCACAGCCTCATCTTCTTCCCTGATAACCTCTGTGTGCTCCTCTAGCACTTTTCTTTGTGGGCCGAGTTTCTTCTTACATATGGTATGTAGGTTTTCTTTCCATCATTAGTGTTGAAAAATGGCAACAAGAAATTGCTAAAAATAGAAGTTCTATTTTTAGCAGTTCAAGTTGGATTCCTATTTTTAGATAGTCTCTGGTCTAAAATAGGAAGTAAAATTTGAATTTGGTCTTACCAGTGGTTTGAATATTAATTAATTAATTCTCCATGAGTTAATTAGTTAAGGAAAATCAAACTTGAAGTCTTTGTGAGAACATGCAATAATTTCTCCACTGATTGGGGAATGTGTCCTTGATTTGCTCCACTGATTGGGGAATTAAGGATGAGTTATATATTGAGAGGATTAGTTGACTTAGTTTAACTTAGTCAAGTTTAGTTAGATTAATTTAACAAGTTGTTAAATTAATGAGATATACTTTGTTGATGCTTGCATGCATGTGACAACTGTTATTTTCAGATAACTGAGTATTCTCTCATGGATAACTGATGCATGTCAGTTCAGATAGAGACCCAGTTGAGATCAGAGAAGGGACAGTGTACTATCAGTTGGATGAATATTTTTCTTATAAAGGAAGCTCATTCATGATGAAGATTTATCTCCTTCAGGTTTGTGCAGTTATTTTAGAGGTCAGTGTTGTGTGTGAGGTGAGAATCAAACAAGTTGCAGCTAGAGGACCCAGGAAAAACTGTGCATAGAAATAGGAGGTTTGGAGGGCAGAGGAGAAGGTTTGGGAGAAGCCTTTGACTGTCTATGAGCAGCAGAGGGATTGTACTGAGAGCTGGATAGCTTCCGAGTTAAGGCTTTGTGTAATCCGGACATATTTTCACTTGTATAATAATACAGAGATGGGGTTTTAGGCTGGTGCTTTCCCCTAGTTATATCTTCTGTGTTATGTGTGTTTGATTTCCCCATATTAGTTATATGTGTTCTTATTTATGTTGCTCATGTTTGATTAAGCTTCTGCTAAATTGGTTGTAGAAGTAGATCTAGTATTATGCTTTAGTACATTGCATATATCAGTTTGATCTACAGGTGGTGAAATTTCTACATGGTATCAGAGCTAGCTGATTTGTAGAAAAATTCTACATGGTATCAGAGATTAGGTGATCAAGGAAGAACAATATACAAGAAGAGGAGATTTCAAAGTTTTGAGTTTTGGGCCGAGAGTTTGTAGAGTAGATCTGAAAATTTCTGTACAAAGTTTTTAGAAACAAATAGCATATTTGGATTCCTTGTGGAAAAATACCCAAAATAAAATAAAAAATTTCCTGAATTGGAGTTTGGATGAGGGAGATATCTCTGATTTAAAATCAGTTCTTTTTCCATAAAATTTCGTGACGGCAGGAAAGTGGAAATAGATTGGTGTGCTAGCCAAGAACCTTTATGCACTTGAGGTACAAGATGCATGAAAAGCCTTGAGGAGCAAGGCAAAGGTTAGATACTTGGTGGTTGAGAGGGAGAGTAAATTACCTCTCAACATGCAGCGCCAGAAGAAGCCTCAGATGATTATGGAGGAGCCACGATTGGTGCAATAGCTTCAGGAGGTTGTGGAGCAGCCACAACTAGAGAAGCTAAGAGGAGATCGAGTAGAGACATCTACTCATGTAGAGACCTCCAGTAGGGGAAAACTTCGAGCCAAGTGGGCAGAGGAATCACATGTAGCCATACCTCCAGGTAGGAGGTGGGGCGATGTAGAGTGATTGTCTCAAGGAGGAGGGGTAGGATCCTTGAGGTTCCCAACCTCTTAGATGAGACCTTGCTATGGGAGCCCCGATGTGGAGTAGCAGGAACTGACTGATTGGGTAGAGACAGATGTGGATGGAGCGACAAAGAGAGTTACAGTGAAGGGAATCCTAGGATAGCACAAAGCGTGTAGGCTGCAGCAATGCGAGAGGCACAAGTGTGTTGCACAGTGCAAGGTAGCACAGAGAAGGGTGCAACGGTGCGAGATGCATGGAGATGTTGCAGTAGTGCAAAGGTCAGAGAGGGAGCACCTTGTCAGCAGCAAGTAGAGCTTCAGCATCAAAATATGTTTCTAGCCCAACAGAGAGGTCAGTTGGGAGTTTTTTTTGTTTCGAGAGTTGTTGGAGCAACCACACTTGGTAGATGTGTTGCATGTAGAACATTCCAGAGGTACATAATCGGGTTCGAGAGGAAGCCTTTCTTGTTGAGAGGAAGTGTTGAAAAATGGCAACAAGAAATTGCTAAAAATAGAAGTGTTAAAAATAGCACTGCTAAAAATAGTAGTTTGGGCATTAGTGCTAGATTGGGCACTGGTGAATGAAAAATGGAAGTGCTAAAGATAGAAGTTCTATTTTTAGTAGTTCAAGTTGGATTCCTATTTTTAAATAGTCCCTGGTCTAAAATAGGAAGTAAAATTTGAATTTGGTCTTACCAACAGTTTGAATATTAATTAATTGATTCTCCATGAGTTAATTAGTTAAGGAAAATCAAACTTGAAGTCTTTGTGAGAACATGCAATGATTTATCCACTGATTGGGGAATGTGTCCTTGATTTGCTCCACTGATTGAGGAATTAAGGATGAGTTCTATATTAAGACGATCAATTGACTTAGTTTAACTTAGTCAAGTTTAGTTAGATTAATTTAACAAGTTGTTAAATTAATGAGATATAGTTTGTTGATGCTTGCATGCATGTGACAACTATTATTTTCAGATAACTGAGTATTTTGTCATGGATAACTGATGCATGTCAGTTTAGACAGAGACCTAGTTGAGATTAGAGAAGGGACAATGTACTATCAGTTGGATGAATATTTTTCTTATAAAGGAAGCTCATCCATGATGACGATTTATCTCCTTCAGAGTTGTGCAGTTATTTCAGAGGTCAGTGTTGTGTGTGAGGTGAGAATCACACAGGTTGCAGCTGGAGGACCCAGGAAAAACTGTGCATAGAAATAGGAGGCTTGGAGGGTAGAGGAGAAGGTTTGTGAGAAGCCTTTGACTGTCTATGAGCAGCAAAGGGATTGTACTGAGAGCTGGATAGCTTCCGAGCTAAGGCTTTATGCAATCCAGACATATTTCCACTTGTATGATAATACAGAGATGGGGTTTTAGGCTGGTGCTTTCCCATAGTTATATCTTCTGTGTTATGTGTGTTTGATTTCTCCATATCAGTTATATGTGTTCTTATTGATGTTGCTCATGTTCGATTAATCTTTCACTAAATTGGTTATAGAAGTAGATCTAGTATTATGCTTTAGTACATTGCATATATCAGTTTGATCTATAGGTGGTGAAATTTCTACATGGTATCAGAGCTAGCTAATTTGTAGAAAAATTCTACATGGTATCAGAGCTAGCTATTGTGTAGAAAAATTCTACAATCAGCTCATAGCTGCGACAATGGTGCTCATCATGGCCCACAGATTTACAGAAGTCACATAACAACTGCTGGGGTGTCCGAACAAACTTTTGAAGAAAATGACAATTATCAATTGTGTGTTTTTCAACAACCTGACAAATAGCGCACCATAGCGCAGCGCCCATGCTGGGTGCTACTGGGGCTTCCAGTTTTAGGGGAATTGCCCCCCCTCCTATAATATAATTCGATAATATAGGACATTGGTCTTTATCATGCCCCTGGCTATTACACTTCAGACACCAGACTTCCGCACACACCTTTGGTTTAGTCTCCTTGTCTTTCTTCAAGATTTTCAATTGCAAGCAGAGGCTCTATAACTAAGAGTGAATCTACTCTACCCCCAAGGTCACATCCTGAATGGGTGTTGCATGCAACCTCATCATGGTTTCTAGGGCTTCTTCCTAAGTTCCTATCTTCTGTTGCGATATACCAATCCTCAGGTGGGGCAGAAGCGAAGCTATAAACCATTCGCAATGCTAACTGTCTGTGAGCTGCATGTTAGCTTCTCGAATCACACATTTCAACCTTTGATCTAATTCCCATGGCATTTCATCAACCCTCATCATGATTTCCTTAAATCGAACTACTGACTGTGAGTCATACTTAGGATTACTGAATTCTTTGTTTAAAGCAGCCTTAGTATCTGCTAACAATGCAAGAGGCTGATCAGAACAAAACTTGATATACCAAGTTAGCACGTGGTCCTACAAAGTAGTAACCAACTGTGCTTTTTTTATATTATCATCAGTAATTTATTGCACAATCCAAACAACATCCAACAAACCAGAACTTCTCTATATCTTCACTCCCTATGCATTTGAAAATTGACAACTTCATGGTTTTCGCCATGTTGGATGGTGGTGGTGGAGGTGGAGGTGTGGGCAAAGGTGTATGCAATGGAGGTGGAGGTGGAGGGAGAGTGGTGGATAATGTGTTCATGGAAAACCCTGTGTTATCAGCTCAACAATGCTTCATGACATATTTCATTCTGCCCCTTCGTCGTCACTCAAAGGAGGTCCAATCAATGGACTATACCCCGGTCCCGATCCTTCATGATTTCTAACAAGTCTTCCACTTCGTGTAGATATGAACATTAAGGTAATGGCATCACCCGGTTGTCACACAACAACATTTTAATCCAGGTATTGAAATATCTTAGCTACTTACCTCGCGGTCCCTTGAAAAACCTTCGTTGTAGCCGACCGAGTTATCAACCGCGAACTTTGTAAAAAATCCTCCTATAATTCGATCTAGCTAGTGATAAATAGCCCGCGGGATCTAATTTTCAGAGGCTTCTAATTGTCGCACTAATTCAGAAGTCCACACTATAGGATTATCAAGCTTCAACCTTCCTTGGCTGGCTATCAACTTGGCTAACCACTCGTACAGTTTGATGGGAAAAGTGCAGAAGAAGATCTCACGTATCTCTATGTACAGGTACCTGTTCAACCATTGTTCCTTTGACAAGCACAGATTCCTATTTTCTTGCATCGCAAACTCGTGAATCTTCTGATCCAATGACCTTTCAATTTATTTCTTGGTCAGATTCAAGTGATGGGACATCACACATCTCCTTCAAGCAGATCCCTGTCCTGACAACCGAACCATTTGTTGGCTTAGGGGGGTCCTGAACCAAGTTCAGAGTTAGTTGCACCAACCAACAAAACCCTACACTACTGGCCCTTTCGGTAACAACCTACGTAGTGCAGGCTGTAGTCTCACCTGAAGAAGTATGGGGGGATGTTGGAACCAAGTTTCCACATCGAGAGATTAATGTGATGTCTTTTAGCACCCTAGATCTACCTATGTGCATATCTATAAGCCCCTATGTCTTGGTACTGCAACTCTGTCCAAACATCCCTTAGACCTTCACGAAGGTCCATAATTGGTTTTTGCAGACCCTTATCAGCCAAGTTATCTACTTACACACACCCGAAAACAACCCTAGAGAAAAGTTCCCGAAAATAAGCTTATGTTATTAATAAATATTAGATAATTCATTAGAGTCTTCGTGAAATTACATAAACATTCTTGCGTACATCATCTAACAGTTATTCAATAGAATCACATATAATTAGATCAACATTTCATAAACACAGTATTCATCCACATCATGTATCGTAAGTAGAAATAAACAAAAATAAACATATATACACAATATTTCTTCAGTAACTTTCTTTATTGATCTTCAGTTCAACTTTACAGACTCAAAACTTCCCTGTGCACTCAGCTATAGGGTTCCACGCACTCAGCTATGGACTCTACCTAGGCCTCTACACACTCAGTTGCATAGCCTTTCTTTCCTATCCGACCCACTTCTTTGCGCTATCACTTTTCTTTTATTGACCCATTACATCTTTGATTCTGCCTTAGACTCTCTAAGACATCTATTTATAGCCTTTTACATACAATCCCATGGTCCGCGGACCATGGGTGGATCTCAAAACTGACTCAACTTTTCATAAAAAAGGTGCTAAAATCCCTTTGACTCCTAATCCTCTATGTGCTCTACATCCACAAATCTCGGAGACTTTACATTGATTACAAAAAAATACATCGAAACTTGGGTTTTTTTAACCCCAAAACTGACCCAGGGGACCCCATCCCAACATGACTTTTCCATTGAGTTGGTACCACAGGAAACACCAGCATCAAAGGCACCATACAGGATGAGCACTAGAGAGTTAGTAGAGATGAAGTTAAAGTTGAAGGAAATACTTGACAAGGGATACATTAGGTTAAGTGTATCACCTTGGGGTGCACCAATATTGTTTATGAAGAGGAAGGATGGTACTCTTAGGTTATGCATTGATTACAGGTAGTTGAACAAGGTAACCATCATGAGAAAGTATCTGTTGTCGAGGATTGATGAATTATTTGACTAGTTGAAGGGAGCAACATTGTTCTCGAAAATTGACTTGAGATCTAGATATCATCAGGTATGCATTAAAGAAGAGGAAATCTACAAGACTACATTTAGGACCATATATGGACATTATGAGTTTGTTTAGGTTCCTTTTGGTCTAACTAATGCTCCAATTACTTTTATGTGCTTGATGAATAATGTGTTGCATCCTTATTTGGACAAGTTTGTTATTGTGTTCATTGATGATATATTTATATATTCTAAGAATGAGGAAGAGCATGTCGAACACTTAGCAATAGTGTTGAGATTGCTAAGAGAACATGAGTTGTATGCCAAGATTAGCAAGTTCTATTTATTTCAGATAGAGGTACATTACTTGGGACATGTTGTTTCCAAGGAAGGCATAACAATGGATCCAGAAAAGGTAAGAGCTATCATGGAATGGGAAACACCTAGGAATGTGGATGAGGTAAGGTCATTTATGAGGTTAGTAGGTTACTAGAGGAGGTTCACTAGGAACTTCTCATGGATTTCATATCCTATCACATCATTACAATGAAAAGGTAAGAAATTTGAATGGAAAAATGAATGTGCATAAAGTTTTGAGTAGTTGAAATAGTTGTTGACAAAAGCTCCAATTCTAAAGATTGCAGATCTAGATAAAGAGTTCATGGTGTGTACATATGCTTGCAAAAGAGGATTTAGTGGAGTCCTTATGCAGGAAGGACAACTAGTGTGCTATGAATCAAGGAAATTGAATGAGCACGAGAAGAATTATGTTACACATGATATTGAGTTGGAAGCGATCATCCATGCATTGAAGGTGTGGAGGAACTATCTTCTCGGAAGGTGTTTTGTACTAATGAGTGATCACAGTGGATTGAGACACTTGTTTAACCAACTGAATCTGAATTTCAAGCAAGCCAGATGGTTGGACATGATCAATGAGTTCAACTTTGAAATCAGGTACATTAAAGGTAAAGATAACAAGGTTGTAGATGTTCTTAGCAGAAGAGTTCTAGTGAATCATATGGAAGCTATGAGTTCTTATGGGACCTATCTACAAGATCGAATCTTATAGGTAGGATAATAGGATGATAGGCATATGGAGCTTAGGCACATGTTACAACAGGGTACCGGTGAACAAGATTTGGACTATATTCTTACAACAAATGGTTTGATTAGATTTAGGGACATGATCTATGTGCCCGAAAAACGTGAGCTCATGAAGCTTATCTTGAGAGAATTTCATGCTAAACCAAAAGAAATTGACAACGTGGAATAAGTTCTATTATTGGCCGAATCTGAAGAAGGAAGTGGCAAAGTTTGTGGCTAGATGCTTGGATTGTTAACAACTAAAAGCAATGTGTAAGAATCCAGGTGGCTTACTACAACCAATTCTAATTCTAGAGTGGAAATGGGAGGTCATTTCCATGGACTTCATTATAGGTTTTCCAAGGACATCTAGGAAACATGATGTAGGTTTTAACCCTGTACAGAAATTACCTGCATACGAATTCTTAAACAAAGAAAATAAACAATGCGAGAGCATAACCCATAAAACACATATGCACAGAGATTTTTCCCTGGATCCCAAAACCGGGACTACCAGCTTGATTTTTCATTATGTTCCTTTCAATGTTACAATACATATTTATACATGCCGAAGCATCCAATACCATGGACCGAAAAACCATCGCGTCCAATACCATGTGCGAAAAACATGCACAAAACCATAGGTAGGTTCGCCCAACCTAATATAGGGTCCAAAAAAAATTTTCTCGGGGCGCTGCCCCAGATCTCGTAGAGGGGGGCTACCCGCCCCCCTCAAACCCCCCGGACAACTGTGATCCCCCGCTGCGCAATCGACGCAACGAAGGGGGGCTACCGCCCCCCTCTAACCCCCCATTTAACTACGTAGGTTAGTCGTGGAAAGAATATAACACAACCCAACACATGATTATATTATGGTTGTCGTTGAAAGGATGAAAAAGGTAGCACACTTCATTCCAGTATAGTCTACTTATTTAGCTAGTGATGTAGAATAGGTCTTCATCAAGGAGATAGTGAGGTTTCATGGTGATTCGAAGAAGATTGAGTTAGATAGAGATGTCAAGCTCACTTCCAGATTCTGGAAAGAGTTGTTTGTAGGTTTGGGTATAGAGTTGGCCTTCATCACTACTTACCATCCGCAGACAGATGGAAATATGGAGAGGGTCAACAGGATTTTGGAGGACATGTTGAGAATGTACGTCATGCATCAACAACGAAAGTGGGAAGAGTATCTTCCACTCATTGAGTTTTCTTACAACAATGGGTATCAGGAGTCACTGAGGATGAGTCTGTTTGACGCAATGTATGGGCAGAGTTACAATACTCCTATTAGTTGGAGTGATCCAGTGAAAAGGGTGTTGATAGGACCGAACATGTTAGTAGAGATGGAACAGGAAATGAAGGTAATCAAGAAGAATTTAAAGGAAACATAGGACAAGCAACAAAGTTATGAAAATCAACACATGTTGTTTAAGGAGTTTCAGGTTGGGAAACATGTGTACTTGTGTATTAAGCCCAAGAAGAGCTCCTTGAGGATTGGGTCATATGCGAAGCTAGAACCTCGATATTGTGGACCTTTCAAGATCCATGAGAGGATTGGACCAATGGTCCACAGACTTGCACTGCCTTCGACAGTGAAAGTCCATGATGTTTTCCATGTTTCATTGCTTAAAAGATATGTAAAGGATGTTGATCAGGTTATTGATTGGTTTGTATTGTAGGTGGAGCTAGAAGGAAAATTATAGTTGAAAACTTAGTGTATTTTGTAGAGAAAGATGCTCATGCTCCAAAACCAAGCAATCGAGCAGGTTAAAGTGCAGTGGAAGAACTTTGAGCCCAATGAAGCTATATGGGAGATGTCTGATCAGATGTGGGCTATGTATCCTTCCTTGTTTTCTGATTGAGGAAAAGAAGTTTTGGTATATGTATATGGATGTAAATACCACCATGAGCTATGTTATAAAGCTCCAATAAGTGGCATGGTTGTTATGTTTTCATGCTTGTCATGTTGGTTTGCTTTTCAGTAGGTTGTTTATTGTAAATACTGCATCGAGCTAAGTTATAAAGCTACATGGGTAGTATGTTTTGGTTTTCAGCAGTTTTGTTGGTTGTAGGTGTCATTGAACACTGAGAATGGTGTTCCCCTAAAGGGGAGGGGTCTGTGAGAACCCCATGTTAAAAATCCATGTAATAAAGTTAATAAAGGAAAAATAAGACCAAGTTCATGCGACACATATTCCAAGCTAAATGTTGGGAAAAACATCCTAGTGTGGGTGTTAATTTGGTTTATTATGGTTAAGGGAAACTGGAAAAGGAGATGGAAAAGGCTTTGGAAAGGCAATAAGAATTTATTGGCATTTTATTTATGAAAATAATGGAAAACAAGATAACAGAAGGTGAAAGGTCACAGGTTGCATGTGACGAGGAAAATGAAGGAAAAATAATGGAAATTGAAGAAAATAGAGGCCTCATTAATAAAAAGGCTTTTGAGGATAAGTTCACAACCTTTTGTCAGTTCAAATTTGGATCTCTCTCTCTCTCTATTATCTCTACTCTCTCATATTCTCAGACACTTAGAGTATTCTTGGAGCACTCTAGCAGTGGAGATAGGAAGGCAAAGGAAGGATAAGAAAGCAAAAGGAAGTAAAGATAAAGTAAGGAAGAGAGAGGTCAAGTGACTACAATGGGATTAGTTGTAGGTATCAAGTTGCATGCATGATTTCCTTTCTAGTTTTTGCATCCATGGTACATGCATGTGTGCATTTGGTTCTCTTGCTGCCATTGGCATGTGTTTTTCCAGGTGTCACAGTGGTTTTCAACCTTGCCGTTGTCTAGGTAAATCCTATGTGTAGACAGAGATGATCCCTCTAGCCCAATGAGTGGGTCTAGCAACCTAAGTGACAATATATCAGACACTTTCCTAGGCTACAATTGAAAAGAAAGACGAAGAAGATGGCCTACCTCGTTTTGATGCTATCAAGTTGTCCTTTATTGAAGATCTAAAATCACTTGTGTTGTGGGCTCATTCCTACTGCTCACAACGTTTATACACCTGCACAAGAGATCAAGACACAACAAGGCATGCAAATACAAACATCATACTTAAAATCAACCTACTTAATTGATCAAGGAATGTTAAGATAGATGATACATGAGCATACAAATCAATGGAAAATGAACCAACAGTTGTATATTAATAGAAAATAAGGGGAAGAATACAACCAAGCCTTGATGTTGACAGGATCTCCTTGAAATGAATATCCAAGTCCAAGCTAAGCTCTCCAAGCACTCCTTCTCCAAGCCAAATGAGTAGAATATAGGTACAATCTTAGCATAAGGGTGCAAATAGACATAGACCAACCATCTGGGAATGGGGGAGGATGAATATATAGGTTGGGAAAGGGAGTTAGGATCTCTCTAGAGATAGGAGTAGGTCCTTATCTCAAGGACGTAGCTCATAGAGATAAGACCAAGAGGCCAAGTTGGGAGAATTCGACCTCATCTATGCCGAACAACCTCCAGATCGCCGCTCTGGAAGCTTCTAGATCATGAAGCTTCTCATCCTCTTTGGGAAAATTGCCTTTTTGGGATCATCGTGGGTATGCAATTGAACAGAGCGATTCCATCACGGTTCAAGTACAATGAAAAAGGCGATCATCATTGTTTTTAGTCTCATAAGGGCGATGATTCTCAAATTATGGTTTTAGAGTTATTTCCTTCAGGGGAAGCTCAAGGCATTTTCCAATCAATGTCTTAGGGAGGATCTGACTTGTATATATGAATGAGTACACTAGATAATGTTCATGTTTCGGTCACTTCGGGGTATGTCACAGGGAAGTGCAGGAAGTGTGACAAAATACTGTGTAACACTTGCCTTGCCATTTTCAGATAGCCATGGTGTGATGGGGTTCTTTTACCTGGTTGAGATGGATTGTCAGATAGTTTCAAAACTGAGTGGGGTGGTCTCAAGGCCTAGAAATCCCTTGACTAGTAATTACAGGTTACATGGTGAAGTCTGGTTGTGGATACCCTCGTTGGGCCTAGGAATCCCTTGACTGGTAATGTCGGGATACATGGTAAAGCCTAGTTGTGGATACCCTCATTGGGCCTAGGAATCCCTTGACCAGTAATGGCGGGATACATGATAAAGCCTAGAGGGTGGAGAGAGACAAATTCCTCATGGTTTTGGTGGAGAAATTTGAGGGCATCTATGCTTTCTAGGGCCCAGTGATCCCTTGACCATTATATGGCAGGATTGCGGTAAATCCTGTAGTGTATGTTTATTGTTTGGGCCTAGGAATCCTTTGGAAGGATAGATGATAAAGCCTGGTTTTATAGATGAGGGTTTCATGTCTAGGAATCCCTTGACTGGTAATGGCGAGATACACTAGTTTCTTTTTTTGTGAGCCCCACATTCATGCTTGGAATATGGCACGGGGGTGATTGGCTGAAAGAAACGTTTGGTTTAACCCAATCTATGGTTGAGTGGTACATGGAAGTCCCTAACTTGGTTGCCTTTTGCATATGTTAATAAGACTTATTTTCCTCTTGTGTTCCATGTGTAAATATACATGTTAGTATGTGGTTTTAATGGTTTTTCTATCATTGTTATCCTACTAGTTATATGTTGGTTATGAGCAGAGTTTATGACAGACTTTGGCTATGGCTCTCATCATGTTTTCATTAGTAAATGAAATGTTAATAAATGTATGACCTAATAGATGATAATTCAGCTATTGTGAGAGGGCATTGGACCTTCTTGGTGAATCTAAGATAAGTATGAGGTCCCTATATTTATGTATGTTGTTATGACCTATAGATTACATGGTCATGATGTGTTTGACGGAATGCCTATCATGGCTGTTAGGGGTTAGGTCAAGTCCTTATTTAATTTTTTATATTAGTAGACTTCCCTCAATGTTATTTATCATTTTTAGAAGTTTCATGAAGTTCTAGGTAGAGGCTTGAGTTCTAGCCCTGAAAAAATTCATCAAAATTCAGGGTCGCTAGCAGAGAATTGCCTAAAATGGACTACATTAACATGGATGCCTTGTTGTGGGAGTGACTGGAAGGTTTCAGTCGCATGGAGGGATTTTCATGGGAGAGATTGGGGGTCTAGTCAGTCAAAATGTAAGTTAACTCAAGGGTTGGGAACTTGGAGTGGTTGCTTAGCCTCTAAGGTTCATGTAGCTCTTGAGAAAAGTCAGTTCAGTTTTGGTTTGTCAATTCCAGTTCCTTAACTGTACTTGGGGAGTTGAATCATATCATAGTAACTCTTCATCACATGTTTACCCTAATGGACCAATTATCTTAGATAAATGTGGGAGAAGGGTAATATGACCCCTTACCTCCATGCTATAAACAAATAAAATATTCAAAGAGATAAATTCCATGCAGCTCAATGTTTACTTTGTTTGAAATATCTCTCTTCCTTGAAATTCGCAAGTTGTGAATGAAAATATGAAAAGGGGAAAACCCCGCATGAAATTGTTTATTATCTCAATGATTTCATTTGGCTTCATAACTTGTGTCTACTATCTATAATGTATAAAATTTGATTTGAAAACCTAGTCGAATAATATAAAGAGAAAGGAAAAGAAAAGTAGCCCAAATAAATAATTTGGCACTATTAGGATAAGTTAGAATCTATAAAATAGATGTTGAAAACTCACTTTCCAAAGACAAGTTCCGTAAGTATTCCGAATGTGTCATTGGCCAGTAATAAAAATAAAAAGGGGAAAAATAAATTTGTTAAAATTATGGGATGTAATTCCTTTCTGAGTGTAGAGTTTTGATAGTCCCAACGTTCAAATGCTCGTCTTGCATTCCCTTTTTGTCCATTTCATAATTTTGATCTCTCTGCATTAATAGCTAGTCTTTCATTAATACAATTGAAATGTTGTGATTTAAAAGAGAGATGAGTTGATGATTGGATTTACCTATTTTACATGGATAACTTATTGGGTTGGGTTCTCGTCGATATGCAAAGGCTGGGAAGAAGGAATATGCCTCGTTGCTGGTGAGATTCTATAAGAAGAAAAAAGGTTCATTTTTCTTCTTGCTGAGATTATATCGCACAAAGTAAATTAGATGTTGCGGACATTGTATAAACCATATCATGTAATATTTGTTGTATACTATAATGTAAGGTTTATTTGTTGTATACTATAATGTAAGGTTTTATTTGATGAGGAGGCTCATTACAAATACATATATCAGATTGTGTAATAGTTTATATATTTGATATGGGTGTTTACAAATAAGAAATAAAAATGGCAATCACAATTATAGCTATGTGAAACGTGTGCCATTAATATAAACGTGCGAAAGGTATCGAATGAGCTAAAATTAATTATAAGTTTAAAATTATATAAGAAACGGATAAATAGTAAATACTACAGAGTGATATTGATTTAAAATCGTTGTAAGAAAAGACAATTAGCGAAAAATTATATTGTCCAAATATAATAATATTCAAAACAACGAGTGTAAACTTATTATATGTCTTTACAATATTGTATATGAATTACCACTTGAGAGTGCATATATATATATATATATACAAAATAAAATCAAAATTGTAGGAGGTTCCGTACAGTACACGAGTTAACACGAGTGATTATATGAATATAGACACATTTTGACTAGTTTAATTTGGTCCTTTCATAACTTATTATATGTCTGGACACTATTGTATTTAAATTACCACTTGAGTGTGCATATATTTATACATATATACAAAAAATGATCGTAGGAGAGATTTTGTATAGTACATGAGTTAATACCAGTGATTAGATGAATCTAGACATATTTTGATTAAGTTCAATTTGGTCCTTTCATCTTTATCTTCAAATCCTAATAATGTTTACCTTGTGAACCTGTTGATGGTGTTGGATACCACCAACATATAAGTGATCTCCCTGATATAAGGTCCCAAATACACCTCACACCATTTGGTGTAGGAGTCCTATCCATAATATGGACCGACTGTCGTTTACTTAAAGATATGCCTTGGCTTTAGCTGTCAGCACAAGAGAGAAGTGCAACTGTCCTTCTGAATGAGCAAGCTAGTATGCCTTGTGTATGTTCACTTGTCAATGTATTTAGATTCTTCTACTTCAAGGAAGAGAACTAAAGTGAGCCTCTCAAAAGATAAGTAATAGTACTACCCTAATGGAGACACACGTGATCAAAAAAGGTTCGTCTAACATCAAGCAAAATAGTTCACAAGGATGTGACAATAATTATAAGCATAACAAAACATTTCCAATAAGGAGCACTGAAGTAACTGAAATAGTTCAACTAATCTAGTACTTATTGAAAACAAACATGAACCATAAACATTCAAAAAATAGTCTTAGAAACATTCACAATCCATTTGTGAAAACGTATTGGCCTAAAAAAGGCTTCAATATTAAGCAAAAGTCCAAAGATACATAAATGCAATGAACACCACTAGCTCCAATAGTGAAGCGTTAGAGCCACTAATTGCTCCCCAAAATTACTAACTCTACCTCTCTAATGCCTTATGGGAGAAGCCAAGATTAAAGTACCTTTACATGAGAAATGAGAATCTATTTATAACTTGAGGAATGACCTTTCACGTCCTCATGACTCTTGACTTTATAACTTCTAATGACCTACGAACTTCTACAACCTTTGGAATTCCAAATGACATTTGCAATTACATGTGACTTTTGATATTACGTGTCTTTTGGAGTTCCATGACTCTTTAGTTCATCCATGAATCTTGGGATTCTACTTATTTGTCTTTTACAATGGTTACAATGATAGATCATGACTTCTACATCATCATATGATGAGATTTGATATGTCACTACCTTTGATGATAGGGACTAATAGTGACTGATGATTTGGTGTTTCTCTAATGGTGACATGGTTTCCAGCCATTTTTGTTCTTTTCTCATATTCTGATCATAACGTTTCCATCCTCCCAAGGGTATTCGATCTTAGAGTCTCTCGGGTGCTTTGATCATCAAGTTTAAAGTGTGTTTTTGGTTTTTTTCACGCTTCATTTGTTTGTCCTCTTTTCCTGATATTCCTCGTGTGTTCTTTCCATGAGTTACCTGTAATACCTATTTCTGCAATAACTCATGAAGAACAACTATCAGCCTGAAAATATCTTATTCTACCATTGTTTATGCAACTTTTCATGATTATGCCTTTTCAGTGTGCTTAAAAGCATCAAAAGTGCTTCAGGGCACATGGGTGCACTTTGAAAGGTTGAAGGGCTGAAGAAGAGGAGATTCAAGGCTTCAACATGCTCTCATGCGCTCAGGGGAAGAAAGAAATCAAGGTAGGGCACATGTGACAAATTCGAAGGACAAAGGGGAAGGCTTCGGGCTTCCTAAGTGTGTTATGTGCTCAAGGGAGAGAGGGAGGGTGTAGGGCGCACTCTCAAATACTAAAGGCTGAGGATTCATGCCTTTGGGGTGCGCTCATGTGCTCAAGAGGCCTTAAGAAGGGTGCAGGGTGCACTGCTGAAGGCTGAAGGCTTGGGCTTCGTGCCTTCAAATGCGGTAGTGCACTTAAGAAGTTTAGGAGGGAACGGGGTGCATAGGGGAAGGCTGAAGGATTGAGCCTTGAGTCTTCAATGCCAGTGTGCTTAAGAAGGGTGCACTTCTTCGAGTTGAAGGAGTGTATTGAAGGAAGACTTAGTCATTTTGGAGGGTGTAGTTCAGAAAAAGGAAGGGTATTCACACTTTGGGAGTGCACCTAACTTGCAGAGAGGGTGCATGGCACAATTATAAACAATGAAGGATCTCCCATCAAGGCTTTGGAGTGCACTTGTGTGCTCTTGGCCTTAATGGGCTTGATTTACAACCAAAATTTTTCTAAGTTTGGATGATAAGGCAAGGGGTGAACATGATGAGTTTAGACATAGAACCAGGTATGACACACACTAACTCATCATGAAAACTTAGACAATATTGATAAAAAATGAATATACATCAAAACACCACTTTCTACACATTCCCCAAGTACTACTAGTGTAGTGTGTGCAACTGCGGCCCAAAAGTGTCGTTTGATAACACAAAGATGTTGTGACCATGAAATGCACCCAGAGATGTTCTAATCGATGTGAAGATACTTTAGAACATTTAATAACACTTATAACATATAAAGCGACATGAAATGGCACTTGATGAAGGAGGTGACACTTGATACATGGCATCTTACTTTTATATATGGCATCTTACTTTTCCCTACTTGGTCAAAACACAAAGAGAGGATACACTACATCAAAATTGTTTCGATACAGGAAGGGGCAATGTACATGATGAGCTTATGAATTTTAGATTATGAGTTTTAATCTCTAGTGTTACTCCACTTCTAGTAGGCCTAGACAGTACCCTAACAGAGTTACTTCAGTGGCACACATGTTGCTTCGCTGGCAGTGAACTTGGACAATACCTTGACGAAGTTTCTTGTTTCACCTCCCTGCGCAGGAAGCCTTTCTCTTCTTTCACCCTGTATTTATTTATAGAACTCTGCATTGGCACTTATTATTTTAATAAGTAGAGGAGGGATCACAATTTATTGAGAGAAGAGGAGGTTTCCCCTTCAGAGAAGTATATTTAGACCTCTAATTCTAGTTTGCTTGCATTAGATTTTTCCCTCATCCCTTTTCTACTAGATTGGAAAATTGTTAACGCACAAGTAGATTTACACCAAGTAGAGAAGTTTAGATACCCATGTATTCTTTGATCTAATAGGTTCCTTCGAAGTTCTCATATTACATGAATCATATTTTCCATCTAGGCTTAGCTCAATCTATGAAATTTCCCAAATAAATAAGAATAACAAAAAAAATGTAAGCATTGTGGTTGTCATACTTCTCTTTTCTAACACTACAAAGCCTCTCAAGCCATGCACTTTACACAAGGGTATTATTTATTTACACTAACTGACCAACCAAATGTGACAAGACATGACTACATAATAGACACGGTGAACACAAATAAAATACAGGAAATAAAGCAATTGTACAGGAAATGCAATTTTTAGCTATTATTGGAAATAATGTTTTAAATCTCAACCATGTACGGGAAGGGCATTAATCATCATGTCTAATGGTTTTAGCTTGAAGGAATTATGGCTAATATTTTCATCAACGACTTATGGTCCAATCCAAAAAGTTTAGAACTTTGTGTGTTTATATTTGTCTTCATGGGATTTATTGTTGGCATTATGTTCTCTGGTATGGCTATATGTTACAGATGTTGTACTTCATGGCAACTCCCATGACAAGGCTCTCATTTTATTAAAAAATAAGAAGGACGTAGGATATCAGTTCAGAAGGTGCGTACCCGCAGGTACACCTTGCAGGGACCGCGTCCAGAGACGCAGGCCAGCCATTCAGGAGGTGCGTCCACCCAGTGCACACATTTCAAGGCAGAGAAAAGCTCACGTGGGGGTTTCTTGTGTTTTACTCTTGGTATCTAGCCGACGGTATTGTGTTATTATGGTGTCGGCTCGTGGTATTGTTCCATGATTTGAGGAGGAGCTTGCCTATATAAAGCAAAGGAGATCATTTGGTTTAAGCATGGTTTTGGTTGAATATCTTATGAGGGCTAGATCTGGTCTAGATCTAAACAAGGTGAATCTACTGATGGACCGAGATCTCTTCGGCGCATGTTCAGATCTATAGATCTGACTGTCTGGGTTACTTCTGAAGTCTTGAAATCATCTATGCCCGGAGGGACGCAGGTGCAGTAAGGGTTCAGGTGCGCCGGGACGCAGGCGCAGAAGGGTTCAGGTGCGTCGGGACGCAGGCGCAGAAGGGTTCAGGTGCGTCGAGACGCAGGCAGTTCAATAGACTCAGAGCGAGGGACGCAAGCTATCAGTTGAGCAAGGTGCGTCCAAGACGCAGGCTAGCAGTTGAGCAGGGTGAGTCCGGGAAGCAGGCTAGCAGTTGAGCAGGGTGAGTCCGGGAAGCAGGCTAGCAGTTGAGCAGGGTGAGTCCGGAAGCAGGCTAGCAGTGGAGCAGGGTGCTTCCTTCTCTTAAAATCTTTGTTTATCATTGTTGTGTTCTGGGTTTGGTCCTATTACTGTTGATCTAGTTACTACAGTTGATTGGGTGATTCTCTCATACTTGATGATCAATTGATGCTTATGGATCCAGTTTGAAAATTTATGAAAAGTGGTCCTTGTAAGAAAAGAAGTAGGGGGTTGTAGCTCCCTTCCAGGAGAGACTGGAAAACGAGAGAGAGTTGTAGCTCTCTGCAGGTTGCAGCCTGCGTACTGGTAAAGGACTGCACCAGTACAAAACCATTGTAAAAGAAGTTTCTAATTTGAAAGAAGATAGAGACATATTGCAGCAGGTGGTTTTCACCCACATTGGGTTTCCACCTTACACCTTGTGTTCTTTGGTGTGACTATCTGTTTTCTTTGTTCATGCACATTATTTTATGGTACTGACATGCAAATATAATTCAAAGATCAAATAAGGAAGGTTCATTAAAAGAATTAGATAATACTGATTCACCCCCCCCTCTCAGTATTATTTCCAACAATTGGTATCGGAGTAGGTCCTTCTGAGGAAGCTTGATCGCTTGAAGGAAAAGATCCATCAGAATGGCTAATCCAGAAAGAGAGGCACACATCAGGCCACCAGTCTTTGACGGGAACAATTTTACTCACTGGAAGATAAGAACCACTGCATATCTACAATCACTTGGAGCAGAAGTTTGGGGAATCGTAGAAGGAGGATACAAATTCCCATCAGCAACTCCTACAGATCCAGTAGAGAAAAAGCAATATGAGCTCAATGCCAAAGCTGTTACTGTCCTATTGAGTAGTTTGACTCAATCAGAATTTATGAAGATCATGCATTTCAAATCAGCTAAGGAAATATGGGACAAAATCGTCACAAGCTACGAAGGAGATGATCAGGTAAAAAGAGCAAAGCTTCAAACTCTCAGAATCCGGTATGAAACTCTTAAGATGTGTAATAATGAAAGCATAGCTAATTATTTCTTGCGTATGGATGAGATTGTGAATTGTATGAGGGATCTGGGTGAAGAATTTGAGGAAGTTGTCTTAGTTGAAAAAGTTTTGAGATCTCTGTCTGCTAAATTTGACTCTAAAGTATCTGCCATAGAAGAAAAGGAGAATGTGCATAAAATCACCATGTCACAACTTCATGGGATCTTAACTGCTTTTGAAATGTGACAAGAGGTGTTATAGACATTTTTGTGCCTCGCAACATGGAGCATGAAATGTCGATAATTACAGGGATCCTCAGTCCCTAAACATGTTGTTCTTACCCCTAGAAGAACAAGGTCAGCAAACCACAGCACTTCCCATCAGTTCTCCACCTGAAAACACTCAAAAACAGGCTATTTTTGGATCATGTCAGCTGCTCCACTGAGCATCTGCGCTGGAATGCAACTGCTCCTCCTTGTACCTGCGCTGAAAGTCAAATCTAATGAAGGCTACCTGCGCTGGGCGAGATTGGCCAAGTGGCACAGTCATTCTGCAAGGTGTCAATTGCCCAGGAAGCTTCCAAACTGACACTTGGTTCATGGGATTCGCCCTGTGATGAGTAAGAGGTACTTGATCTCCATGTGTAAGCAAGGATTTCCAAGTGGACTCAAGAACTGAAGTTTAACTGAAGAGGGAGAGGACACAAGGCAGCTTTATGTCAGTCTCAAGCTGACTCATCCTTTCTTCTTCTCTCCTATATATAGAGCTCTTCTATGAGGTCTAAAGAGGCGGGAATTTTGTGCAAAGTAAGGAAGTGCTGTTGGTTTACAGTTAGAGCTATTGGGTGATTGTTTTTCCAGAGGTGAAGAGGAGACTTCTTGCTGCTGGGGAGGTGCTGCTGGATTGGAGCCATTGATGGTTGTAACCTTCTCAGAACCCTGTTACTTTTATCAATAAAGCTTTGAATGTTCTCCTATATACTTGTATTGCATTGATGTATTGTATTTACTTGTATATTTGATTCACTCTAATCCATGCATCAGTTATGAGTACATGTATCTTGTAGTTTTCTTCTCTCTGTTGTGCAGGATCTGTGTGTAGCTGGACCGGCAAAGGGAGCAAGGAGCTGGGAACAAGAGACAAAGAGAGAGGATAAGGATCGACAAAAGCGAAAGACACCGGTTGGTTAATCTTTTCTTCCTTCTCTCTGTACTTTCATAAAGGAAAACATTAAAGCTTTACTTTCAGTTGTTGCTAAAGACTGTCACCTTTAGAGTAGGGATAGGGTCATCCGAGTCGGATACTTTTCCCCACAACAAACTGGCGACTCCACTGGGGATCGAAGTATCTTGTTGGTGTTTGTAGTATCTTTGCTATTCATTTCCTGAACCAAAGAGTACCAAATCGAAAAGCTTTTGACTATATCAAAAGCGAAGTAGAGGGGCTGCTACTCTTGCTCATTTTGAGCAGATTCATGATTTGAAGAGCTGATCTACAAAAGACTCTTGTACTCTTTGTGATAGCTTTTCATCCTCTTGATCATCCCTTAGCTTGTACTTGACCTATAGCTTTTTATTTCAGCAAAAACAGTGCATTTTTGAGCTTTTTATGACCCGGAAATCCTTGTAAACGCAACTCTCGTGTCTCAGTGCAGGCTGTCCACAGGCAGTCTGCATTCCAGCGCAGGTACTCCCTTCGGGAACTGCGCTGAGAGTCAATTTGACAGACCAGAGCCTGCGCTGATCCAGTTAGGCTATGTCCTCCTGAGGTTTCCCACTGTGTCTGAGCCCTGTTTTCACTGTTATTTTGCTGCTGATTGCTTGTCATTGTACTTGCTGTAAACCAACTTTCCTTGACATTATTCCGCCTCAGTTGTGTGATGAAACTGTGATTGTTCTTTCAGTATTTCTTGCTTCAGTTACAGTTTCCCATTGTGAAAAGCGAACCGGTATAGCTGTGGCCTCTTAGATCCTGAACTGTAAAAGTGTCTTTGTGATCTTAAGAGCTAGTTTTATTACTGTTCATGGCTGTTTGAGTTTGTTTGTTTTTCATTTTATGGTTTGAATCTATACATTTCCAGTGTCTAAACAAGTCGATCTTAAGGTGTCTTTTGATTTTGGACAAGCTTGTTTATTTTCGCTTGAAATTAGATTCGAAATTATACAACAGTTTCCTTTCTGTCTTACATCAACATTAAGGAAAAAGAAAAGAAATATCTGCATTGTGCGTTTTTGCATTTTAGTGTGTGTTCTATGATCTGTGCGAAAAGTTGTGTCTTTCTTTTCCCTCAGTAGATTAAGGTTTTCAAAGTTGAAAGATTGAAAAGTTTTGCTTCTCATCTTAGATTGCATTTAGGAAGTTGTATATATACATCTCGTGGTGATCCTTAAAGGCAAACTGCTAAGCAAGATCAACATTAAAATAAACCCAATTTACATAACAACGCTTTGTAACATAACGCAAACATCTAGAGGTCTAGGTAGAGACGTGTTCCGGCGTCGTTAAACATAGTGACTGTCGATCTCTACGAAGGTGGGTGATTCCTCCTGAGAGTCGGTGGCACTAATACGGACTTGTGCTCCCGCGTACCGTCGCGTATATTGGGAGACCCCTATAGGCATTTATCCTTTATCCTTAGGAAGCCGTGTCGGCCGCCCTACTGATCGCGATGCAGTGAACACAGCATTCACGAAGATCGACCACCCGTACCGTAAAACGTATTATGTGGTTTCGCGAAAGGTTTGGCACACCCTCTGCCTAGATCTCCAGAGCAGTTTCTTTTGGCCCTTTTCAAACTCTATAACTGAAAAAGTCCAACCGAGCATTTGTCACTTCGGGCTCGTTAAAACATCGAAGGCGACTAGAGTCATCTTTAGCTTTTTCTCGACTCTTAAAACATGAAAAAGCAAGTTTGTGTCTAAAAGCGTCGTTAATAAAATTTATTTTAAGCGGAACATAATCACCTGTTATTCCCACGTTGATCTTTCAGTTGAAAAGTATGGAGCCCACCAACCAAGGAAGCAACCTTGGCGGAAGTCCAAATCCCTTCTCCTCTTGGGGAGATGTTGGTGCGCCTCATATGGCAACATTGTCACTTCCAGGATTGACAATTGGCCTACCTGTATGGCTCTTTTCAACTAATGTAGTCCAGATCGCCACTAATCCTGAGCAGTCGAATCAACAGTCAGAGCAGTCTAGAACTACCCACCAGCCTTCCACTTCTTACAATACCTCCTCTGATCCTTCCTCTTCGCAAGGAGGGGCTGGCAAAAGTCAGCCTCCCAAGGAGAAGAAGGAAAAGAAGAAAAGAGAAAAGAAGCAGAAGGGGCCTATGGCGAAGGCGACTGGGGGCAAGCAAAAGGCAGCTGACAAAAACCCACACACTGCACCGACCGGGCCTAAATCGCCATGTGTCATTTGCAAAGGGACCCACTTCCATCGTGATTGTCCTTGTATTCCCCGGATACTAAGGGACTGGTCCCCCAGGTTGCACAATCCGGTAGCATCAACCTCTGGTAGTCATGTTGATTGCAGTCCGTCA
This sequence comes from Pinus tabuliformis, assembly GCA_031772625.1. Classification (NCBI taxonomy): domain Eukaryota; kingdom Viridiplantae; phylum Streptophyta; class Pinopsida; order Pinales; family Pinaceae; genus Pinus; species Pinus tabuliformis. The sequence continues at coordinate 1,289,124,961 of CM062816.1, read as the reverse complement.
ACTAGCGAGAGTGAAGGACGAAGAGGGAGATCAAGATCACCCTGTGTATTGTGTGAAGGCAAGCATGCCATCCACAAATGTCCATTCTTAGATGAGGCCAAGAGAGTTTTGGAAGATCGTCCGGTATCACCGTTACGACTTCCTCCTGGATACCAAAAACTCGTGCCTAATCCCTCAATAGTTGAAAATACAGCTGGCCCGCTCAAGTGGTCGGCTGAAGCGTCAGTCACTGAAAATGAACCTACTGAATCCAGACCGGACGAAAGTCCAAAGGTCGATACGGCAGTTGACCCGGTTCTACCTTCAGAAGTTTCATCTTCAAATGACACCGTCGCCGAAGAGTCATCTTCATGCGACACCCTCACTGAAGAGAATAAGGATGACACCATCCAGGTTCTTTTCATCAGCACCGACTCTGATGAGCGTCAGGGCAATGCGCCCATTCCTTTATCGCAGGAAGGAACATCATCAGGGTCATATCCGGCCGTATATTCGGTCCCACCACCAAGCAACCTGGTTGTATCCTTTGATTGGAATCAACTAGGCAGACCCCAGTTACCAGCCAGTGTACCATTCAGAATCATTGTCCAGATCTATAGAATGATCATGGCTGGTACTATCATTGATGAAGGGGCGTCTGTGAGTATCCTTTCCTCTGTTGCTTGGAAAGCACTGGGTTCCCCGGCGCTTTTACCTGAGTTAAGAAATCTCTCAGGTTTTGATAAAGGAACCAGTCGACCATTAGGAATCCTCCCCAATGTGCCTGTCACGTTGAAAGGGAAGACCGTTAATTTGAACGTGATGGTCGTCCAAGGACCCTTGGATTATAACCTACTCCTTGGACGCGACTATATTTATTGCATGGGAGCGATAGTCTCCTCACTCTTTAGAGTAATGTGTTTTCCACACGAAGGAAGGGTGGTCAAGCTCGTAGACCAACTTTCGTTTCCGGGATCTCGCATCGCAAATAGTCAAATACCATTCCTAAATGGTCTGTTCACACAAGATTCGCCTCCGCCCCCAGTCCTCCTTCCCGATGAGTGCGAGTGATTCGGAAAGAAAGACTGGAACCCAGGGGGCATGCACCCTGGTCTGCTTCGGGCAGAAGAAACCCCGGGTATAAGGCAGAATTTCCGCAGAAGAATATGACTAGTCCGTACCCCGTCTATGGATGGAAGAGGGGTTGTTCTGGAATAGTATTCTTTTGTTAAAGTTATGTGTTTGGCAAAAGAGTCATTCACCTTTGTCTAAATAGGTGGGCACTACCCAAGTAGGAATTCCCTTTATTGTAACAAGTAGTGACCATCTTTGGGGAAAAGCAAGCCTCACCCATCAAAACAAATGTTTTGGAGGATAAGTAGGGGCAGCCTCCAAAGAAGGAGATTCTGTTGTTGTGACAGAGGGTAACCATCTTTGAGTAACCCAATGATAGACATCGCCGAAGAAAGAGATTGATTTGCGGCAGCAAATAGAACCCTCTTCGGATAATAAGAAAGAGACAAGCCTCCCTCAATAATACCAATGTTTTGTCTTTGAGTAGTGTTCTTCTCTTGTCACAAATAGCTGTTCGTTAAAAGTTGGGCCGACGGGAAGAAAAGTACTGCATAAGACCCCTTAAAATAACGAGAAGACTAGTATCGTTAACATTAGATTGGCAAGATGACAAGTAGCTGTGAACACCCAAAGAAAAGCAGAGGTAGAGGAGAGGAGGGGCAACCTCGAAATTCTATCCTATGTCTGGGGGCATGCAAACTTTTGGAATGTGAGCGAGGGACGACTATTTATTTTTTTTAAATTTTTAGGTCCTCCCTTTAAACCTGTAGGTCTAACCCTTTAAACTCGTAGGATTAGCCGTTTCCGACCTTGCATGAAGAAAGCCTGTGGGGCAAAGGTAAAAACTTGCCAAAATTGGAGCATAGCTTCGTGAGATAAAAGCTCCTTAAAAAATAGCTATCTCACAGGAGGCGTTCTTATTATGACTGGTATATCGAGCAGTTTTAGCACATAGTTCATGCTCGTTAAAAAATAAACGCAAGATCCGAGCAGTTTTAGCACATAGTTCATGCTCGTTAAAAAATAAACATAAGTTTATGAGCAGGCTTTCCTTTAGAGTTCAAGCTCATTCAGAAAAAACGAACCGGTAAATAACCTTTTGAGATCGTAAATTCATCAGCCATAAAAGCCTTGGTCGTGTTTGTGCACCGTCACCTCCACTGTTCATTTGGCCGATCATTCACCTCCATTTGTGTGTTTACCTCTTTTGAGAAACAGCTGCGAAGAGTGATTTCACCTAGCCATCCTTGTGACACTGCCGTGATTGGAAAATTCCAATTTGTACCTGGAATCTGCTGCTATCCCTGTTTATCACTCGTTCCTCAAAAGACGAGTCTTCTTTGAGCTCTTTTCACTGACTCGTAAAATATGAAAAGTTTGCCGAGTTTTGGCCTTCCAGCTCGTTAAACGACCGGAACGCTATCCCTCCTCTAGATTTTAATCTTTTTGGACCTGAGGGATTATTGCACAAAAAGATCGAGCGCTTGTTTTGTTCGGCTCGTTAAAGCAACCGAACACCCATCCCTTCTGTATTGTTTTATACTTTTTCGGACTTAAGGGATTAGATGACGAAAAAGGAATTATGGAGTTAACTTTCTGTACCTTTTCAGACTCTCTAAAGATGAAAAGGACCGAGTTTTCTTTGTCGTTAGACTCGTTAAAATGATTAAATAGCGACAAACTTGTCTTTAGACGAGAACGAGTTTCCCTATCGCTAAGCTCGTTAAATCATAGCGATGGGCTTGCCCGAAGGGCAGGTTATAGAACAAGCATATGTTATCCTCCTCAAGCTTGACAAAAATAAAGAGGTACTGGTCAGAAATGACTGGGGAAAAATTGGGAGAACATCAAAGTTTAATGGTAGCAAGTCGCTCTTGAACATGACACTTTTCCTCCGTTCCACATCGGGTTGGGTTGTTTCATTCACCGGTCTCATCACCATGGTCTTCGCCAAACCATCCACATTTGGGGTAATGCTACCGATCCATCGCATCAGTGTCGCTATATGTTCAAGAGAGGTCATTCTGAAAGTGTCAACCATGTCCCATCCACTGCCATACATTATCCTTCATCCATTCATGATCGCCACCCTGAATCATATATCACAGTTTGTTTTCACCTCCACTAAAATCATTAGCCCCGTTTCGTGTCATTGATGTGGGATTCATTAAGGCCCTCCTTTGACGGATCGCTTCTTGTCGACTTCAGCTCATTATCCAAGAAGTTGATCTAGGAACACCCCCATCAGTACTTTGAAGCTTGCATGCCTCAATGGCAAGTTTCTCACTTCCGGCGACAGGTATACATCAATGACCTTCGACCAGAAGATTTTGCGTGGCGTTCGACGCCAAGTCCTTTATTCACGCCACGTGAATTGTACTGCAGTACCTTGAGGGTCATTATCATTATCGGTGATTCCTCTCGCGCTTGTTAACGGTTTTCATCATTGACCGGTAATCAAGCGATGTCTTTCCATGTTCGACTTCAGCGAAATTTTCACATGGATCGACTTGTACTTAGAGTGAAGATCGAACGAGTTTGAAGACCCCGGATCTAGTTTCATCCATCCGGGCTGCGATACATATTCAGGAAATATAAAAGCATTTGTCATGTACATCATTGCAGCAGATGATCATCCTACTCAAAGGATGATAATTTCAGCAGAAAATTATCAGTCTACCATCAGACGATCGTCTGTTCTATGTACCAAAATGTATTTATAAAGCTGAGCATGGGAATGCCCGCCTCAGCTAGATCATGAAAACAGAATGAAAAATAATGTATTGTATTGTATTGTATTACAGGGCACCTCTCAGCACTTGAATGAACTTCGGACCCTCTGGATAAAGCATTTCACCCGATAAACGGCCTCATACTTTAGGGGGCAACTGTTATAGACATTTTTGTGCCTCGCAACATGGAGCATGAAATGTCGATAATTACAGGGATCCTCAGTCCCTAAACATGTTGTTCTTACCCCTAGAAGAACAAGGTCAGCAAACCACAACACTTCCCATCAGTTCTCCACCTGAAAACACTCAAAAACAGGCTATTTTTGGATCATGTCAGCTGCTCCACTGAGCATCTGCGCTGGAATGCAACTGCTCCTCCTTGTACCTGCGCTGAAAGTCAAATCTAATGAAGGCTACCTGCGCTGGGCGAGATTGGCCAAGTGGCACAGTCATTCTGCAAGGTGTCAATTGCCCAGGAAGCTTCCAAACTGACACTTGGTTCATGGGATTCGCCCTGTGATGAGTAAGAGGTACTTGATCTCCATGTGTAAGCAAGGATTTCCAAGTGGACTCAAGAACTGAAGTTTAACTGAAGAGGGAGAGGACACAAGGCAGCTTTATGTCAGTCTCAAGCTGACTCATCCTTTCTTCTTCTCTCCTATATATAGAGCTCTTCTATGAGGTCTAAAGAGGCGGGAATTTTGTGCAAAGTAAGGAAGTGCTGTTGGTTTACAGTTAGAGCTATTGGGTGATTGTTTTTCCAGAGGTGAAGAGGAGACTTCTTGCTGCTGGGGAGGTGCTGCTGGATTGGAGCCATTGATGGTTGTAACCTTCTCAGAACCCTGTTACTTTTATCAATAAAGCTTTGAATGTTCTCCTATATACTTGTATTGCATTGATGTATTGTATTTACTTGTATATTTGATTCACTCTAATCCATGCATCAGTTATGAGTACATGTATCTTGTAGTTTTCTTCTCTCTGTTGTGCAGGATCTGTGTGTAGCTGGACCGGCAAAGGGAGCAAGGAGCTGGGAACAAGAGACAAAGAGAGAGGATAAGGATCGACAAAAGCGAAAGACACCGGTTGGTTAATCTTTTCTTCCTTCTCTCTGTACTTTCATAAAGGAAAACATTAAAGCTTTACTTTCAGTTGTTGCTAAAGACTGTCACCTTTAGAGTAGGGATAGGGTCATCCGAGTCGGATACTTTTCCCCACAACAAGAGGTACCACCAGAGGCCGCATTCGAAGTATCAGAGGAAGAAGATGAGGTAAATTTTGTCAAGAATCTTGAACGGGGAACTGGACGGTTCAAAGGTAAGCTACCTTTCAAATGTTTTCTATGTGGTAGAGTTGGTCACTATGCTGCTAGATGTCCTCATAACAAAGGAAAGATATCTGAAGAAGATGGTAGAAGCTATTATACCCATATTAAAAGTTCATTCAATGATAGTGAAGATATTATAAGTCTCATGGCACATAAGAAGAAGAATGCTTCATCCAATAATAGCGAAGATATTAAAAGTCTCATGGCACATGAAGAGAAGAATGCAGAAACTGAAGAAGTTGGCAATTTAAAAGAACAATTGGAGACAGAAATCAGGGTAAGGGAGCAATTGCAGGATATAGTAAAGGATCAGAGTACAACTATTCAGAAACTTAAATCAAGGATCCTCTCTCTAAAAGAAGATCTTAAAAAATCAAGAGAACAGAACAGAGAAGATCTTGAAGATCAAGAACATGAAGTGATCAAACTAAAGCGACAAGTGGAAGAAGGAAGAAAAGCTGAAGAAGACCTAAGGAATCAATATCTGAAAAAGGAAGAACAATATCAAGTTGAGGTAAATATCTTGAAAGGTAAAATAGAAGAAAAGGATAAGCTTTTACGATTTCAAGATAGTACTAAAGTCTTGGATGATATTCTTAATAGTCAAAGGTCTCCTGCTATCAAGACTGGTCTTGGTTTTCATGAATATGTTGAAGGTGAATCTAGTTCACAAGGTGAGGCAAGAAACTCTAATGAGAAATCTGAAATGCTCAACGAGGAACAACCAAGGAAAGAAATTCCTCAAGGAAGATCCTTTACTCCTAACTATGATAGACGATTATTTCCTCCACTAAAAAATGTTGAATGTTATGTATGTCATAATCTTGGACATGTTGCAGCCAGATGTAGAAGTAGAATGGTTCAAGACAGATCATCACATCCCAGGTATTTCAGAGGATATTGTTTTGCATGCAATGCATATGGACACAAAGCAATTGATTGTGATAGAAGGAACATGAAAAATGTAAGATGTTATACATGCAACAACTATGGGCATAAAGCAAGGGAATGCAGGAGCAGATTTCAAAATTCAAAACAAAAGGACCATACATCATCACAGTTGCAGGAATTGAAGAAGACAGAGACAGAAAGGTGTGGCATAATTCAGACAGTGGACATAACAGACACAGGGGAATCTGAAAGTGATGAAATTCAGTATTCCATCTTGCATACGCTGATATAATGAAGACAAGTCGCGTATATACGCGAGTTACAGGCTGCAAAGTCGCGTATATGAAGAAAGGGCAGTAGAACAGACTCAGGTTCAGTCATGGTTGGCTCAGGCTCAGGGGGAGCAGAACAGACTCAGGAAATGGTTCAGTCATGGTTAGCTCACAGGTTCAGGGGGAGCATATAATGCATTGTTGGCATTATGGAGGATGGTCAGAAGGAGATCTTGCTGCAATATGTCTCTATCTCTTTCATGGTGGATTATGGTTCTTTGTTGCAGATCTGGTTCATTTTCAGGAGGAGCATGATCTTAGGGGGAGCATACCCCTTTGCCCTTGATGTCAAAGGGGGAGAATGAAGCTGAAGATTGTAAGGTTGCCATCAAGTCCAAATGGGGAGATTCTTGGCATTATGTTCTCTGGTATGGCTATATGTTACAGATGTTGTACTTGATGGCAACTCCCATGACAAGGCTCTCATTTTATTGAAAAATAAGAAGGACGCAGGATATCAGTTCAGAAGGTGCGTACCCGCAGGTACACCTTGCAGGGACCGCGTCTAGAGACGCAGGCCAGCCATTCAGGAGGTGCGTCCACCCAGTGCACACATTTCAAGGCAGAGAAAAGCTCACGTGGGGGTTTCTTGTGTTTTACTCTTGGTATCTAGCCGACGGTATTGTGTTATTATGGTGTCGGCTCGTGGTATTGTTCCATGATTTGAGGAGGAGCTTGCCTATATAAAGCAAAGGAGATCATTCGGTTTAAGCATGGTTTTGGTTGAATATCTTATGAGGGCTAGATCTGGTCTAGATCTAAACAAGGCGAATCTACCGATGGATCAAGATCTCTTCGGCGCATGTTCAGATCTATAGATCTGACTGTCTGGGTTACTTCTGAAGTCTTGAAATCATTTATGCCCGGAGGGACGCAGGTGCAGTAAGGGTTCAGGTGCACCGGGACGCAGGCGCAGAAGGGTTCAGGTGCGTCGGGACGCAGGAACAGAAGGGTTCAGGTGCGTCGGCACGCAGGCGCAGAAGGGTTCAGGTGCGTCGGGACGCAGGCGCAGAAGGGTTCAGGTGCGTCGGGATGCAGGCAGTTCAATAGACTCAGAGCGAGGGACGCAGGCTATCAGTTGAGCAAGGTGCGTCTGGGACGCAGGCTAGCAGTTGAGCAGGGTGAGTCCGGGAAGCAGGCTAGTAGTTGAGCAGGGTGAGTCCGGGAAGCAGGCTAGCAATTGAGCAGGGTGAGTCCGGAAGCAGGCTAGCAGTGGAGCAGGGTGCTTCCTTCTCTTAAAATCTTTGTTTATCATTGTTGTGTTCTAGGTTTGGTCCTCTTACTGTTGATCTAGTTACTACAGTTGATTGGGTGATTCTCTCATACTTGATGATCAATTGATGCTTATGGATCCAGTTTGAAAATTTATGAAAAGTGGTCCTTGTAAGAAAAGAAGTAGGGGGTTGTAGCTCCCTTCCAGGAGAGACTGGAAAATGAGAGAGAGTTGTAGCTCTCTGCAGGTTGCAGCCTGCGTACTGGTAAAGGACTGCACCAGTACAAAACCATTGTAAAAGAAGTTTCTAATTTGAAAGAAGATAGAGACATATTGCAGCAGGTGGTTTTCACCCACATTGGGTTTCCACCTTACACCTTGTGTTCTTTGGTGTGACTATCTGTTTTCTTTGTTCATGCACATTATTTTATGGTACTGACATGAAAATATAATTCAAAGATCAAATAAGGAAGGTTCATTAAAAGAATTAGATAATACTGATTCACCCCCCCCTCTCAGTATTATTTCCAACATTTATCCCATTTCAGAACTAGGTCACCCATGTCAAAGCTCTTTTCCCCTGCAGATTTTTTGTCAAACCAATGCTTTACATGGTTCTGATGTTTGGAAAAATGTTCTTTGGCCTTGTGCCTTTCTTCCTCAAGTTTAACTAGCATATCTATCCTTCTATAAACTAGGATGCAATGTTTACCTTGTGACTCTTGAGAGAGTTTCAAGGTTGGAAGATATAGGTTCAGAGGTAGGATGGCTTCTTTATCGTAAACTAGGAAGTAGGGCGAGGTTATTAGGGAAGGTTTTGGGGTAACAAGGTTAGCCCATAGAGAATTTGTTAAGATTTATTCCATTTCCTTTGTTCATAGAAAATGGTCTTCTTGATTATAGAGATGAGATTCTTATTTTTTGATTGAGCCAATCCATTTCCCTGGGGATAATAATTAGATGCATGATTTAGAACAATCCCATTCTCTAATGCAAATTCATAAAGTTGTAATGAAAAGAAATATTTCATTATCAAAGACAGGTGACATAGGAACACCAAACCTGGTAGCAGCGGGGTGGTTGACCTCTGATTATGGTCAACACATCTTTGACATGCTTGGAACTTGCGGACATAAGCATGAGCATCCTTAAATAGAGTGGGCCAATAATAAATAGCCCTCATAAACTTATGTGTCATGGTTTCACCCTCATAGTGGCGACTTTCTGGTCCATCATGTAAATCTTTGAAAACCTTCTCTATATCATATGGCTCAAGGCACCTCAGCAAGACACCATTGTGGTGCTTCTGAAAAATCACTCCGTGAACCAATTTGTAATATAAATAATTTAAACAGATTTATCTATTGTGTTTATTCAATAAGTGTGAGGGCAAGATGCCATGCTCCCAAAATTTCCATAGGTATTTATATTGAGGAGTTGTGGATGTGGATTGAGGAAAATAATCAAGATTGCACATTTTTATCTCCTACTCCCACCTTGAATGATCTTGTTCGGGAGCATCTCTTTCTTTGGAAGATAGATTACAAAGGCCATGACCCTTTATGGTGTGAACTAGTTTGAATTCAAGATCATACTCTTGAATACATGTCATCCAGTTAACCCTCTTCTCACCCATCTCTTGTTGCATGAACAATGTTCTTACTGATGGATGAGGTACAAATAAAATCATGTGAGCTTTCAATATGAAGGGCCTGAAATATTTAACTATCTTGTATACTGCATACACTTGTTTATCAATGGCATGATAATTTAATTTGGTCCCTTGTAGATGAGCACTCATAGAAGAAATAGGTTGCTCATTTCCTTCAGTATCCTTCTGAGTCAACAAAACGAAAATCGTTAAATCTGAAGCGTACATATAGAGTTAGAAATCCTTGCCATAATCTGGACAAAAGAGTGTGGATGAATCAGTGATATCCTATTTTATTTAAGCCAAAGCTTCTTTCTCCCATTTGTCCCATTTATATACTACATATTTCTTAATCATCTCTTGTATGGGTTTGACCATTTGTGTATAATTAGAGATGAATTTTCTTAGGAAATTGATTTTCCCTAAGAAAGACTGCATGGCTTTCTTGTTCACCAAAAATAGGATCTGTGTTATAGCTTTGGCCCTCTTGGGATCAATTTTAATTCCACTCTTCACTATGATGTGCTCCAGTAGAATCCCTTTAGACACACTAAAGATGCTCTTCCTAGGATGAAGAGAAATCCCATACGTTCGACACCACTCAAATATCTACTTTAGATGATGTATGTGATCTACTCATTTCTTGGAAAAAATGATAACATCATCTAAATAAAAAACAAATATTTGACCTATAAGGCCACGAAAAAGTGATGTTCATCTCTCTTTGGAAATTTTCATCGGAATTTATTATTCCAAATGGAATTTTCTTGAAAGCGAACGTTACCATTTAGTATGGAAGGTAGTCTTCAATCGGTTTGGTGCCACTACTAGTACTTGATTATAACATAAAAATCCGTCTAGTAGCAAAAACATTTCAAACCAAGATACTATCCGGAGTATCTTCTCCATGGATGGCACTAGATCGTTATCTTTATTAGAAGCCTAGTTGAGACTTTGAAAATCAATACATAGATGTATTTCATCAAACTTATTTCTAACTGGGAACAGGTCAAAAACCAATGTGGAATGTCTAACTTTGAACATGATCCAGGAATCCAACAACATTCTGAATTCCTTCTGAATAAGGGGTTACAGTGTTGGGTGAACTTTCCATAGTTTCTGTTGGAACAATTTAACTGCTTCTTTTATAGGAATTATGTGTTGGATGATGTGAGTGTCATAATTATTTAAATCATCATATGTCCATGCATGATCCGAATTAGATCCATAGAAGACTCTCAAAGAACCATTACTGTATCAGGTCGGAACAAATCTCTAAAGAATCCAAAACAGCGATCAAAAACACCCTAAACCAGTGGCAATGGCAACGAATGTGGAACGACGAGGACCTCGGTCAAAGCGCGCTGATCGAGCCCATGGGGACCGCGCAGGAGGTCAAAGTAGCCCCTGGGAGCCCTGGATCGGGAAAATAAGGTGATTTTTGATGCGCGATTAGTAGTGCTAATCGCACATCGCTGGGTGAACAGGGCTGTGAAGGAGGAAGCCCGAGCACATGGACGCATGGTGAGATGGAGAACCACGAGCGGGAAAAGGAAAAAAGCGCTAAACGTATAAAGGCAGGACCCATGCTCTGGAAACCAACGGTATTGATCAGGGCACCCTCAAATGGTAAGAGGTGTTGGATGACAGCGGAGTGATTCCATTCATCGATTGATGCATGGCAAGCGGAGGTGAGAGAAAACAACCATTGATCGCGCTATCGGTCGAGCAAGTCAACCGCGCAAAACGTGCGTATGACGTTGGATCTGGAGGCCCCAGATCAGATGGCTGAGATCACGCTTGATGGAGGAAGCGGAATTGACAAGGGAATACATCGCATTTTAGAAAGATTTGGAGTCCGTTTAACCACCACGGTGGAGAAAGAATTCATCCATGATGTAACTAAAGAAACGAACTGATGAAGTAGGGTAGTGACGTTAGAGGAGGACATGTGGCCACTCCCTAAGAGCTGATGATGACACCGAATAGGGAACTCCAAGAGTAGCTGTAGAAGGTGAATCGATAGAGGCGGAAGAGGAGTCGAACAATCTTGGAATGGATGGCTAAAAGCCATGAACAGAGATAGAATACATAGTCAAGTTAGTCGAAGTTGAGAGACGAAGGAGTGGAACAGTGAACCCTGAGAGGAGGACTGAACACAGAGAGATAGAAAATAGAGAAAGAAGACAGTAAAGCAAAGCAGAAGAGGATAGAGGGCCGAGCTGACCAGAGGTAGCATCGAGCACCAAAGGCTTGAGAGATCTGAGCCATCCCAGAGAGGATCTGTCCGGGCTGAGCACCACATTGGGCTCTCCACTGTAGACCAAAAGGTCACAGAGCTGGTAGGAAGAAGAATTCTGTGTACTCAAGTGGCTTGGGGAATCCAAGAACCACCCTGCCAAACAAATCTACTTCAGGAGAACTCACATTGAGTCCCTGCATTGAAATTCTCTGCTTAAAGACACAATAAAACAAGGCCACCACTGAAGCTGGACCGGAGATGTAGCCCTAGAGAATAGGGTGAACTCCTTATTAAAATTTCTTGTGTCTTTGTGTTTTCTTACTGTATTTCTCTGTTGTCTTTCCATTTAAATGTCTGCGTATTGGAAATCTGATCGATCCGTTGCTTAAATAACACAGAACACACACTAGCACATGAGTCTGTAATACCTTGTTCATTAAATCTTTAACTAATGGCACTCATAGGGTGAATATCAGATCAATGCAAACACATCCTGACACTACTTTAATAGGTTTATAAATTATTTTCATTCCTATGGAGAAGAACATGTATCGAGGTTCACATGCTTCGAATCTTGTGGGGTTCCTAGGTTGACTTATTCAGATGCTAGCTTTAAATTCTGAGTCTTTGTGTTGGTTGGTCCTCTAAATTAGTTATGCAAATCATATAATCTCTCTAGAGACACTACACCTTTTGGCATAGTGTTTCCTTTCATTGCATTGGATGCTTCTTGCAAATCCCTATCATGTCCATCCTCCTCTATGGTAGAACCTTTGAATATATTGGCATTAGCATATCTGTTGATTGTCATTGAAAACACGTAAATTAGTAACATTGTCTAGCACAGGTGGTTTATATAAAATTTCAATGGAAAAACCATTTTTCAATGACAACATCGTAGCAACTCCATTTTCTAATGCATCTTCTGTTGCATTTCTAACTCTAGGAACAAAGACAATATTGAAAGCTTTAAAATGATTTATCAAATGCCATATCTCCCGTTGGTAGTTTTTAAGGTGTGATGAAACACAATGTATAGTATCTCATACCTGACAAGTAACCACCTCTAAGTCACCAATTACCTTTAGAGACTCTACCTTCATGAAAATATCTTTCTTCAATCCAAGTACGAGCACTTCATATTCTGTAGTGTTATTAGTTCACTCAAACTTTAGAAGACATGCAAGGATATGCTTCTTATTTCTTGGGTTTATAAGAACACAACCTACTTTGTAACTGTCTTATGTCTTTGAACTATCAAAATATAAAGACCAAATATTATAAGTTTCAAAGCTTCTTCCTATACAAATATTATTTCTAATACTACTACTATGTACATCTATATTACAGATTTCATTTACATCAACTAGAGAACAAGAAATGAGTTCCAGCTGTGCATCTCATGGAATGAGTAATGGTTATTCTTGATAACACATGAGGTCAGTTTTGAGAAAGTAATTCCCAAAAATCAAATTAGTAAAAGGGAGAGGCTTATTGTGGCCCTCAAGTGGGGTCATGGTGTGCTTCGTGTATGGCTCAATTTTCACTCGAACCTGATTATTCTTTCCCTTGTATGGAAGCCAAAAATGTGACTAGTCTGTTGAGAAATATCTTTGTAATTCACTAGACAAGTTGCTGCTAAGTAATACACCATTGGCTTCTAGTATGTCCACGATTACACTTTTTATACATTGGTGAACTCGTTCATTGTTCGATAATCTAATAAGCACATTTTTAAGCTCGCTAATAGCTTGGACAAGAGACCCTTCCAGCTGGACAATCTGTGCATCGATTTTCTCCCATTTGGAATTTATTTTCTTTGCTATTGATAAAGGAATTACATTTACAGATGTCGCAGAATCTACTAAACAATTGTGAATATTATAATTGAAAATTTCAAATGTTAATAGAAATGACAAGAAAAGAGTGTTAGCTTCTAATGTTAGAGCATTTACTATAGATTTAAGAGGACCAAAAGAATTACCTGACACCTTTTGAGAGGAGGAAACTTTATAACATGTCAAAGATTGCGAGAAGGTTTGGAGAATAACTTCACGTTGGCCTACAATCTTAGCAATCTCATAAATATAAATGTTGTCTCGCACCTTTTTCACGTCTTCCACAATGTTATAATCAATTCTTTCCCCTATTGTAGGAAATTTTGAAGTGTCTAGAGGAGTGCCTTTATTTGAAACATCCAGAATGCTAGACTTTCTCTTGCTACTTGAGGAAGTGTTCTTGGACTTAACTACATCTCCAGACTTTCTCTGTGCATTTTGAGAAAGATTAATGGGTGGTGAAATTCTTCCCAATAACTGTTGTTTTAATTTCTATCTAGTCAATTCCTATTCAGATATAGGCCCTTTACTCCTTAAATTGTATCGACCACTTTGCTTTTGAGGAGGGGGCTCATTCTTTGATGGTTCTTCAACGTCCTTCTTACCAGCATTGTAGATACAATGATAGGCATTTACTGCATGTCCGAAACCTTTTATTTCTTCAACCATCGCAGGTTTTTCTATTTCCTCTGCTTGTTTTATCTGCTAATTTGCTAATAGGGTATCTACAATGTGTGCAACTAGATCGCTTACGTTGTGATTCCATTGAGGGCATGTTTTTTATGAATGATATTCTTGATGGAAAGAACAATAATTATCCATGCCAATTCTTTCTATGTTCATCACAACATTCAAACTTTCTGCAGACTTGGCAGGTTGGATTATGTTGTTACTATTATTACTTTGAAAAGGGAAGGACTTAGGAGTCCTACTACTACCAGAAGTCTCACTTGACATCTTGTTTAGTTTTGAAATTTTATTAGTGAGTGTATTCACCACCCTGGTCAAGCTTTTGATATTTGATGATTCCTTCCCTTTAGCCTTACTTGAATAAGGTTGTAACTTCCTACTAGTCTCTTTGATACATTAGTTTCCTGATCATTTGTAATGACCCCAATTGTGTGCAAGTGATTCTCGACAGTGATTGATTTAGTAACATTCAAAGCCAAATTTACTTTTGTAGATCTCTTTACAAATTGGGAAATACTAGTGGGTAACGCAGTAGTGTAGTAGTCGATAGTGATCAAATTGTGTGGCTTCATACTTGGGGGAAATTTATTCAATATACTATCAAATCTCTAATTAAAATATTTCATCTATTCCTTTTCCCCCATCTTCATGCTTCTGATCTCATTGAGTAGCATGGTGGGACTTTTCCCATCTACGAACTTCTCAAGAAATAGATTCTTAAACTCCCTCCAAGTGTGGATTGAACTGACAGGAAGACTATAGTACCATGATGTGGCTTTTCCTTCTAGTGTATATGGGAAAAACTGACAAGAAACATAATCATACCTCACCTCCATCATTCGTAAATGCAAATAAAAATCATTGAGATGGTCTTCTACCTTCCTCTTCTTATCTGGATCATACTTTGAAAGCAACTTTTTTGGATGTTTGGGAATTCTATTAAAGTTATTCGGAAGAGATAGAGGCCCTTAGGCCATCGAATCCAAATCATGGTCTGCCATGTTCTCATATTTGTGTTCTTCCTCATCATAATTGCAAGATTCCTCACCATCTAATCCATAAAAAAGTTCATCAGAAAGAATATATGTATCGTACCTATTGAAAATGCAGCAAGAAAATCTCAGTTTGACTTGGGCTTGGTCAAACTAGAGAAAATTCGAATGTCTATTTCAGCAGAAATCTTGGAGGTAGTTAGCAAAGGTGACATGGAAATTGTCACTCAGTTAACTCAGTTAATTCGAGTTGGAGAAGCTAGAGTTCAGTTCAGTATGATTGATTTCTAATTTGTAGAAATCTATATCAGTTAAATTGAGTTATGGTTAGTTAAACTACTTCTAACTGTTAGAGGAACTAGTGGAGGTCAAGTTGTGGAATTGGAACTTCAACCACACTAGTGATCAACTTGTTAACTAATCAATTAGCCCAAAATAATTGTTGCATGCACATAATTTGAGTTACTTAGTTGAGATGGAGATTCCAAGGCCATTTACTATCAGTTGTAGACTATTCCAATGTGTAAAGGTGGTGCATGCAGTCAAAGGAAGGACCTACAGGAATTTCACAATCCAAATGAGGGAATTTCCCAATAATAGGGGTTAATTTACACAAGGAACAATGTAAAGAAAGAGGAGCTTGGACAGATTCAAAATTGGCTAAGTATTGGCCAAATTCATTTAGTCAGGTAGAGGGATAGACTATACACTTGCAGGGTGTGATTAGGCTTGAGAAAGCATATGTATTCATCTCTTTTATTTGAATAATGCAATACATATAGGAAGGGTTTTTGAGTAGTTTCTTTCCCCTGTATAAATATTTATGCATGTGTGATGTTTCATTTTTCATTTCTATGATTTGCATTCTATATGGTGAATTAACTTCTTCATATCAGTAGAGTAGCTTCAAGTCTTGTGATTTAGTAAATTTCATGAGAAGTTTTGAATATACACATTAATTTCTACATGGTATCAGAGTAAGATTCACAATAGAGAAGAAATTTCGAAGTTGTTATTACAGGAGGATCGGATTTGCAGGATCAGTTCTTTAGAGCTAGAAGGATGGCTTTACATGGACTAATACTCAATTATGACCTCGAGGGAAGCTCAGATTATGTTTCTTAGAAGGACCGCATGGAGGAATGGCTGGAAGATATGGTTTGAAGGAATTCATTAATAATGACATCCCGAAACCAACAACAGTTGATGCTTAGGATATACCAGAATGGAAGAAGTGTGTAGAAAAGGTGAGGAGAATCATATTGGAGGGAGTATGAGACCATATTATCTCAAATATTCAAGGGAACAAGACTCTGTATGCAAGGTGGCAAGCATTGACATATCTTTTCCATAATAGTAGTGACCATAGGAAGTTGGCGCTCAAGGATAAACTTTGAAATATCAAGATGCAGAAGAATGAGACTATTCCGTAGTACTTGAGAAGGTTCACACAATGTCATGATGAACTTAGTCAATTTGGTGTTACTGTCGTAGAAGATGATTTGTCAAGCCTAGCCCTTCTAGGCCTTCCCAAGAGTAGGTAAAACTACCAAGATTCGATGAATGGGAGGGAGAAACTACCAAATTGGGAACACCTATGGTATGATTTGGTATAGGAGGAAATAAGGTAGAATACCAGACACATAACTTCATCCAAGGGTGAGGATGAAGAAAATTGTTCCTTGGATGGAAAGGAAGATAAGGGAATAGGGAATAAATCCCAATATAAAGTAGAATATAGTTAAGGGGACAAGAATAAAGACTTGTCTAGAATCAAGTGCTTTCACTGTCATGAATTGTGGCAATATGCCCCAAAGTGTCCACATAAGAAGACAAGCAAGAAGACTTCAAAAGGAGAAACATGTGAAGCTTTGGATTCATATTTCAAGCTTGAAATTAATCTCATTGCATGAATGACCAACATAGTGATGGGAAGTGTGTGGTACTTGGACAATGGTGCCTCGTTCCACATGACGTGGAATAGAGAATGTTTCAGTGATTTGGAGGAGAAATATCTTGAGATGCACATCAAGATGGGAGATGATGGAAGGTACAATGCGATCGGGATTGGTACATTCACCTTTCAGAGGGAGTTGGGTTCCCCTCTTAGACTCAAGGATGTGATGTTTGTTATGGGTTTAAAGAAAAATCTCATCTTCGTTACAGTTTTGGAAGACCGTGGTTGTGATATGATCTTCAACAAAGGGAAAGAATTCCTGAGACTCATAGACATAGGATAGGTGAAGCAGTTTGGGGTTCGTGTGAAGAACATGTACAAGTTAGATGTGGAAGATTGTGTTGCATTGAGCACAAAGGCAGAGAAGGTGCAGAGCCACGATATCAGTGAACTTTGGCATAGAAGACTTGGCATTTACATCATGGCACTTTGAATATCACACTATAGATAACCACATGCCTGCCCAAAGGAGCACTAGAGTATTAAGATACATGCAAAGGGTGTACCTTAGGGAAGTACAAAAAAATCCACTTTCCATGATTAGGATAGAAAATCACAGGCAGTCCCTGAAAGGATGCACTCTGATGTTTATGGACCTTTCTCAACAGCCTCCACTGCGAGGCACAAATATTTTGTCATTTTGATTAATGACTTCTCACAAAAGTTTTGGATATTCTTCATGTGGAAGAAGGGTGAGACATTCTCCAATTTCATATAATTCGTCACTAGTTGAGAAAGAAAATGGAAAGAAGTTGAAGGATATTAGGAGCGATAATGGAGGTGAGTATGTGTCAAATGAGTTAAAGAATTTATGTGCAAAAGAAGGAATTCGATGATTTTTGATAGCACCCCACAACCCATAGTATAATGGGGTGGCTGAGTGGAAGAACCATAGCATTGTGGGAGAAGTGAGGGTGATGTTACATGACCAAAGGCTATCTTCATACTTGTGGGCTAAAGCATGCAACATAGCGGTCTATTTCCATAACGTGAGTCCTCTTCAGATTCTTAGCATGATTACACTGGAGGAGGATTTCTTGGGGAGAAAGATGGATGTGTTGCACTTCAGGATTTTTGGAGCATTTTTTTACTACCATGTCTCCAAAGAATCAAGGAAGAAGCTAGAACCAAAAATAGAATTGTGGGTATTTGTGGGTTACATAGAAACTCCCCACAGTTACTGTGCGTACTTTCCATCCATCATAATATTAGTTATGTGAAGGGATGTAAAATTTTATGAAGACAAATCCATGCGGTGCTCTCTTGAGAGGGAGCTTTAGATCCCACAAGAAGAGGAGATTTTATCTCTAGAGGAGGAGTCTCAAGAAGTTTTGGAGCAACCACAAGTTGAGGAGCAGAGAGTGAAGACAACCACTCAAGAAGAACCATTTAGAGAAGGTAGGAAAAGGACGAAGGAAGTTGAGAGACTTGTGCAAGATGCGAGGGAGAATATGGGTGCTCCTTCACATTAGCGAAGGAAGATAATGTCATTAGATTGGTATATTGGCTACATGGCTATAATGACTGAGCTTGTAGAGATTGAGCCATCGTCTTTTGAGGAATAAATAGATAAACCTTTATGAGGTTTTGCAAATGTGGAGGAATACGAATCCATTATAAACAATACTATTTGGGGAGTGGTCCCAAGACTAGCAGACAAATTAGTTGTGGGTTCGAGATGGATCTTCAAGGTGAAGCATGTAAGAGACAGAAGCACAGAAAAGTACAAGGTTAGATTTGTGGCAAAGGGGTACTCTCAAGTTGAGGGGATTGACTACGAGGACACATTTTCTCCTCTAGAAAGGTACTCATCCATCATATCAATGCTTGCTCTGGCTTCACAAATGGGGTGGAAAATCCACTAGATGGATGTGAAAACAACATTCCTTTTATTAAGGAGGAGGTGTATATCAAGAAATTTAAAGGCTTCGATAATTTTGACTAAGAATATCACGTGTGTTGACTCAAACAAACGTGTACAGTCTCAAGCAAGCACCCCGTGCTTAGTACACTAGGATTAGTAGCTATCTCACTGGTTTGGGCTTCACCAAATGTGAAGTGGATGCAAACCTATATCATGTTTTGGTAGAAGGTAAATTTTTTATTATTGTCTTATATGTTGATAAATTAGTTTTGACTGGTGATGAGCACTTGATCAGATCTTGCAAGGAGGACCTTGCAAGAGAGTTTGAAATAAAGGAAATGGGTCTCATGCACTACTTGCTTAGATTAGAAGTATGGCAAGGTGATGGGGAATTGTTTGTCTCTCAGGGAAAGTACGACAACAAGATACTTTAGAGGTTCCACATGGACAAATGAAAACCCATTGAGAAACCTCTAGCGACCAACTAGAGAAAAGAGGATGCCACTTCAGGCGAGGAAGTGGATGCTACTATTTACTGATAGTTGGTGTGTTCACTTATGTATCTTGTGAACACATGACTAGAAAGGTGTGTTTCCAGGCAAGTAATGTGGGAGGAATTCGAGAAGGCCACTAAAGGGATATAAACCTTTAGAGTGGATTGTAATTACCTCGGAAGATTTAGTGTGCCCTCACTATAGGGAAAAGATAATTGGGTAATACCTTAAGAAGAATTTTGTAGTAAACTTCAAAGTATAGAACAAGATATTAGTTGTTTGACCATGCAAGGTGAAGAACCAATTTTAGTGACTACAGTCATTAACAACCTTAACAGGGATTTTGCCATCCTATCTTGAACTAAAAAAATTATATAGAGTCTCCCTAAAGCCCGCTATCAGATTAGGTCACGTTCGGTAGTGGTTATATAAAAGTATAAAAGTGTGCCTTGGTGTTACAGGGACAAGTGTCTATGTAGAACTGCTAATCCCACTAAGGTGTGGTAGCTACCTTAGAAACAAACAAAGTAAAGCTACTTTCGTTTTCCTTTATGAAAGATAGATGAGAGAAGAATAAAGGAGACCAACCTCTATCTTGTGCTTGGCTCATAGTTCAATCCCTCTCTCTTCTGATAGTCCTTTGCTACTTGCTTCATTGTACACCTAGCTTCACAGAGTACCTGTAGAATCAATGTAGCATAACACTATACCAGAACATGGATCTATTATCATAAACAATCTAGGATCAGATGTAAATTGACCATACAAATGCATAAAACATAAACGACACAAGAGTATGGAGGAAAACTTGAATAGCTTTTATTGATAATCAAGAAAGAGCCAAGAGAGTTACAACCAGTGGTTCTGACCCAGCATCATCCTCTCAGCAAGTAAGCCCTTCTTCACCTCATACAAAGCTTAGATCACCCAACACTATGATGTTGCCTCAAGAAACCAACAGCAATTCCTTACAAGATGCAAAATTCCAGCCTCTAGATCTCTGGGATGAGGGATCCATATATAGATATATGTAAGGGAGATGAGTCAGCTTGTGATTTGATTAGTGTCTTCCCTCTGATAGTTCTTGCTTCCACTTGGAGATTGATGATCTCTTACTCATCCTTGGTCGAATTCAGAGAGGTAAGTGTCACAGGAGAAGTTTCTGGAAGATTCCATGCTTATCCACCTCGCGGATTAACACTGCCATTTGTCACTTCTCGCCCATCGCACCCCATAGAAGGGATTTTTGAAATGAAACGCACCCACAGAGTGTACTTAGGTGAGATGCAACGCACTTTGCCTATGGAGCAGGTGAAATGATCCTGTTTTGACCAGTTCTGAGTAGTTTTTCATGGAGAACTTCTGGGAGAAGCTGTAATCAGTTGACCTTGTTCCTTTAGGGGTTAGAACAACACTTTTAGGGACTTAGGAGCCCTTGGTTTATGGACATTTTATGCTCGGGGTTGCAGTGCCCAAAAATGTCTATAACAGTTGCCCCCTAAAGCATGAGGTCGTTAATCTTTTTTGATGTCGGGTGAAATGCTTTATCATGAGGATCCAAAGTTCTTTCAAGCTGGGAGGAGACCTATAATAAGATACAATACAATACATTATCTTCATTATATTTTCATGATCTAGCTGAGGCGGGCATTCCCATGCTCAGCTTTATAAATTCATTTTCATGTACATAGGACAGACAATCGTCTGAGTGTAGACTGATGATTCTGGTAGAGCCATCATCCCTTTGATTGGATGATTATCTGTGCAGTAACGATGTACATTTGATGTCTTTATTTCCCTGAATATATATCGCAGCCCGGATGGATGAAACTAGATCCGGGGTCTTCAATCTCGTTCGATCTTCACTCGAAGTACAAGTCGATCCATGTGAAAGATGTTCTGGAGTCGAACATGGAAAGACATCGCTTGATTACCAGCCAATGATGTAAGTTGTTAACAGGTGCGAGAGGAATCACCGATAATGATAATGACCCTCAAGGTACTGCAATACAATTCATGTGGTGTGAATAAAGGACTTGGCGTCGAACACCACGTGAAATCTTTTAGTCGAAGGCCATTGATGTAAACCTGTCGCCGAAAGTGAGAAACTTGCCATTGAGGCATGCAAGCTTCAAAGTACTGAAAGGGGTGTTCCTAGATCAACTTCTTAGATAATGAGCTGATGTCAACAAGAAGCGATCCGTCATAGGAGGGCCTTAATGAATGCCACATCAATGACATGGAACGGAGCAAATGATTTTAATGGAGGTGAAAATGATCTGGTGATATAAGGTTCAGGGTGGCGGTCATGAAAGAATGGAGCGTCAATGTATTGCAGCGGGTGAGACACAGGTGAATTCTCTGAGTGACTTCTCTTGAACATATCGGTGACACTGACGTGATGGATTGGTAGCATTAACCCCAAATGTGGATGGTATGATGGGACCATGGTGATGTGACCGGTGAATGAAACAACCCAACCGGACTTGGATGCAGAGTGAAAGTGTCATGTTCAAGAGCGACTAGCTACCAACAAAGTTTCTTCAAGTTTTCTTCCCAATTTTTCCCCAGTCATTGCTGACCAGTACCTCTTTATTTTTTTCAAGCTTGAGGAGGATAACATATGCTTGTTCTATAATTTGCCCTTCGGGCAAACCCATCGCTATGTTTTAACGAGCCTAGTGATAGTGAAACTCGTTCTTTGTCTGCTATGGAAAAGTTTGTCGTTATTAGGTTTTAACGAGTTTAACGACAAGGATAACTTGGTCCTTTTCAATTTTAGAGAGTCTGAAAAGGGACGTAAAGGAAACTCCAAAATTCCTTTTTTGTCATCTAATCCCTTAAGTCTGAAAAAGTATAAAACAATACAGAAGGGATGAATTTTCGATACTTTTAACGAGCTGAACAAAACAAGCGCTCGATCGTTTTGTGTAATAATCCCTCAGGTCCAAAAAGATTAAAATCTAAAGGAGGGATAGCATTTCCGGTCCCTTTAATGAGCTGGAGAGGCCAATGGCTCGACAATCTTTTCATATTTTAGGAGTCAGTTGAAAAGAGCTTAAAGGAGACTCGTCTTTTGAGGAACGAGTGATAAAATTGGGTAGCATCTGATTCTAGATAAGGTTTGGAATTTTCCAATCACGGCAGTGTTACAAGGATGGCTAATAGGATCACTCTTCACAACTGTTCCTCAAAAGGGGTAAACAATCAAATGGAGGTGAATGATCAGCCAATACAGAGTGGAGGTGATGATGGGAACACGACCAAGGCTTTTAAAGGCTGAAGTACTAAATTCACGATGATTATTTACCGGGAATTGGTTCATTTTTTATTGAGCTTAAATGCTGGGGGGAAACATTTGCTCATTGCTTATGTTTATTTTTTAACGAGCATGAAGTCCACGTTAAAACTGCTCGATTAATCCAGTCGTATAATAAGAATATCTCATATATAAACGACAATTTTTCAAATCTTTGCCGCACATCCTTTCTTTATGCAAGTTAGGAAACGACCAATCCAAAAAAAAAGATAAATGATCGCTCTTCGCTTGAACGCCAAAAGGTTTGCATGCCCCCGGGTATAAAACAGAGTTTCAAGGTCACCTTTTATTCTACCGACAAAACATTTGTTTTATCAGGAAAGGTCTACCTCTTTCAGGTTACCAAAGATTGTTCTATTCACGGCGCAAACAAAACACTTCTTCGGCGATGTCTACCGAAATAGACAAAGGTGGGACAATCCACTCACATAACTTTGACGAGGGAATCTTATTCCAGTCTAACCCCCTTTTCCAATCACGGACAGGAGTACAGACTAGTCATATATCTCTCGCGGAAACCTACCCTATACCCGAAGTTTTCCTACCGAAGCAAACCAGGGTGCATGCCCCCTGGGTTTCAGTCATGTCCCCCGAATCACTCGCGCTCATCAGGTGGACGGACTGGGGATTGATGAGACATTCTTTGTGTGAAAAGACCATTTAGGGATGGTATATGACTATTTGCTATGTGTGAACCGGGAAATGAAAGTTGGTCTACGAGCTTGACCACTCTTCCTTCGTGCGGAAAACACATTACTCTAAAGAGTGATGAGACAATTGCTCCCATGCAATAAATATAGTCTCGTCCAAGGAGTAGATTATAATCCAGGGGTCCTTGGACTACCATTACGTTCATGTGAACAATTTTCCCTCTCAATGTTATGGGCACATTGGGAAGGATCCCTAATGGTCGACTGGTTCCTTTGTCAAAGCCTGTTAGATTTCTCATCTCAGGAAAAAGCGATGGCGAACCAAGCACTTTCCAAGCAGTCGAGGAAAGGATACTCATAGAAGCCCCTTCATCTATGATGGTACCGGCCATAACCATTCTATATATTTGAGCAATGATTCGGAATGGTACACTAGCCGGTAAACGGGGTCTGCCTAGTTGATTCCAGTCAAAGGAAACAACTACGTTGCTTGGAGGTGGGACCAAATAGACGGTCGGGTACGACTCTGACGAACTTCCTTCCTGCGGTAAAGGAATGGGTAAATTTCCCCCATGTTCATCAGAGTCTGTGCTTACGAAAAGAATTTGGACGGTGTCATCCTTATTCTCTTCTGTGACTGTATCATCTGAAGATGGAACCTCTGAAGGCAAGACCAGGTCAACTGCCGCCTCGTCCTTTTGACTTTCATTTGGTATGGGTTCAGATGGTTTGTCTTCAATGATAGATGCTTCAGTCGACCACTTGGGCGGGTCAGCCAGATTTTCAACTAGCGACAGACTCGGCAAGAGTTTTTTATATCCAGGAGGAAGTCATAACAGTGAAACTTGACGATCATCCAAAACTCTTTTAGCCTCGTCTAAGAAGGGACAATGGTGGATGGCATGATCGCCTTCGCACAGTTTACAAGGAAATCTATATTTTCCTTTTTGTCTTGGGGCTTCACTTTCACTAGTCGACGGTGTGTTTTCAACATGATCATTAGAGGTTGACGACACCGGGTTGTGCAAACGAGGAGACCAGTCCCTTAAGATCCGAGGGATGCAGGAACAATCTCGATGATAGTGGTCTCCTTTGCAAATGACACATGGCGATTTAGGCCTGGTCGGTGCAGTGTGTGGATTTTCGCTAGACGATGCTTGGTTGCCCCTTTTCACTTTTGGCTCCTTCTTCTTCTTCTCTTTCTTCTTCTTTTCCTTCTTCTTCTCAGGTACTTGATTTTCGGCTTTACCAACCCCATCAAGCGAAGAGGAAGGAGGAGAGGAAGAATTGGAGGAAGTAGAAGGTTGGTGGGTAACTCTAGAATCGTCTAGTTGCTGACTCGATTGTTCAGGAATTGCGGTCTTCTGAACGACAGAGGTTGAGAAGAGCCATACAGCCAAGCCGATTGTCAATCCTAGAAGTGACAATGTGGCCATATGGGGTGCACCAACATCTCCCCAAGAGGAGAAGGGACTAGGATTTCCTCCAAGAGGAATTCCTTGGTTGGTGGACTTCATTCTTTCAACCTAAGACCAACGTAGGAAAGGTGATGATTATTCCGTTTAAAATAAATTTCAGACACTTTGACACAACTTGTTTTTTCAATTTTTAAGAGTCAAGAAAAAACAAAAGATGACTTTAGTCGCCTTCGATTTTTAATGAGCCTGAAGTGACAAGTGCTCAGATGGACCTTTTCCGTTAAGGAGTCTGAAAAGGAACGAAAGGGACTGCTCTGGAAATTTAGGTAGAGGGATTACCAAACCAATCGCAAAACTGTAGAATACTTTTTACGGTACGGCAGTCAATCTTCCCGAATGTTGTGTTCAGTGCATTGCGATCGATAGGGCGACAGACATGGCTTCCTATGGATAAAGGATTAAGCCTATTGTGGTCTCCCAAAATATACTCGACAGTACGTGGGAGCACAAGTCCGTACTGGCACTTATCATCTCAAAGTGGAGGAATCACCCAACCATCAGTGAGAACAACAGTTACCAGGCTTTACGATGCCGGAATACGTCTCTAGCCTAGACTTCTAGATGTTGTGCATTAGGTTCCAAAGCGTTGTTAGATTCATTAAATTTATTTTATAGTTGATCTTGCTTAAGAAATTTGCCTTTCAGGTTCACCGCGTGATGTAGATATACAATTCCTAAAATGCAATCTAAGATGATAAACAATCTTTTATCTTCTTTGTGCAATGAAAATCCTAGCTACTAAGGAAAGAAAGACAGAATTCTTTCAACAAAGAGCAAAGAGAACACACTATATGCACTGTCCTAAATCAAACCAATCAAACAGTCTAAATGCAAATGCACATGCATGTATTTGTTTTCAGCCTTCTTAATATGTGAATGATAAAAAGAAAGCTAATGTGCAAATCTGAATTACTTTTCAAGCGACAATTACTAACAAGTTTCTTTTCAAAATCAAAATGAAGACAATCACAACACTTTGCGATTTGGAAATGAAGACTTGCTTTCGACACTAGAAAAACTACAAATTCAGATCAAATACAATAGTAACAAGGTAACCGACTATCAAGAGAAATCAGACTCTCTTCTATGACTGAAAACGACACTTGCGACACTTTCAAATCCAGAAAAAATAGTACAATTACGTTACTTTTTTGCAAATGAGAACTGAAAATGACTTAACAAATACACAAAAACATTTACAGTTCTTTGCACAATCGAGGAAAAATATCAGCAAGGAAAGGGGTTTCAAACAGAGGTGCACTGACCATAGGCAGCAAAATTCATGAATAGAACTGAAAAGAATGAACACAGAAACCAAAATTGAGGAACAATGCCTAGTCTGATCAATGCACCTATAACACAGTGAACTTGAAATGCAGTGCACCTACTACACTCGGGAAGTGCGCTGAATTTCAGATTCACAGAATAGAGACCGCGCTGGGCCAGAGATGAGACTTTGATTGTGTTCCAGGTCACAGTTTGCAGTTCAGTCCAGGGATTTTGGCCGAGGAAGCGGTAATCAGTAAATCAACAACAGGGGTAGATCTAAGGAGGTTACTAGAGCCACCACAAGGGCAATTAGAGAGTTTGTAAATCAGTTGTTTAATTCATAAACAAAACCCAGATATTGACTGAAGCAGCATTTATCTACTTTGCATTTGCATAGCAAATGCAGTTCGAAAGCTACCTGGCTCAACTTCAGGCTCCGTCTGTAAGTTTATAAAGTAAACAACAGGGTAGATAAACAAACAACCTAGTCACTCCCCAGCGGAGTAGCCATTTTCTTACAGGGAAAAGTGTCTATGCAGAACTGCTAATCCCACTAAGGTGTGGTAGCTACCTTAGAAACAAACAAAGTAAAGCTACTTTCGTTTTTCCTTTATGAAAGATAGATGAGAGAAGAATAAAGGAGACCAACCTCTGTATTGCCCTTGGCTCATAGTTCGATCCCTCTCTCTTCTGATAGTCCTTTGCTACTTGCTTCCTTGTACACCTAGCTTCACAGAGTACCTGTAGAATCAAAGTAGCATAACACTATACAAGAACATGGATCTATTATCATAAACAATCTAGGATTAGATGTAAATTGACCATACAAATGCATAAAACATAAACGACACAAGAGTATGGAGGAAAACTTGAATAACTTTTATTGATAATCAAGAAAGAGCCAAGAGAGTTACAACCAGTGGTTCTGACCCAACATCATCCTCTCAGCAAGTAAGCCCTTCTTCACCTCATACAAAGCTTAGATCACCCAACACTATGATGTTGCCTCAAGAAACCAACAACAATTCCTTACAAGATGCAAAATTCTAGCCTCTGGATCTCTGGGATGAGGGATCCATATATAGATATCTGTAAGGGAGATGAGTCAGCTTGTGATTTGATTAGTGTCTTACCTCTGATAGTTCTTGCTTCCACTTGGAGATTGATGATCTCTTACTCATCCTTGATCGAATTCAGAGAGGCAAGTGTCATAGGAGAAGTTTCTAGAAGATTCCATGCCTATCCACCTCACGGATTGACACTGCCATTTGTCACTTCTCGCCCATCACACCCCATAGAAGGGCTTTTTGAAATGCAACACACCCACAGAGTGTACTTAGGTGAGATGCAACGCACTTTTCCTATGGAGCAGGTGAAATGATCCTGTTTTGACCAGTTCTGAGCAGTTTTTCATGGAGAATTTCTGGGAGAAGCTGTAATCAGTTGGCCTTGTTCCTTTAGGGGTTAGAACGACACTTTTAGGGACTTAGGAGCCCTTGGTTTATGGACATTTTATGCTTGGGGTTGTAGTGCCCAAAAATGTCTATAACACTTGGTTGCCAACAATAGAATGGGATAAAATGGCTAAGTTATGAAACCATTTGAAACGAAGTCTCATTATGGAAAAAGCCTCCTCAACTACTCAATTTGTTAAACCAATGCACTCTATAACAGAGCATCCAGAAGACTGGAGTGAAATTCCTTTAATTATAGCTCAAGCACTAGTAGTCAAGATGTGCGGGGCCCATGCTCTTTCCTCTACAGGTCCATTAAAGAAAGTCAAAACTTCAAAGTTGCGAAGGCGACATGACGCATGAGATTTTATCTTAAGGGTTATTTTAATTTATTTCAAATTCAATTTTCTACACTTGAGATAGTTATTTGGTTAGTTATATTATCAAACTAAATATTTAAGACCTTGTTTCCCGTATAGGGGGGGTGATTGACAAAAGTGATACTTTGGTTTTCGTGAAACTTTCTGTACACGATACACAATCCTTTACTACATTTCTGAAATATTTCCTTGATGTTTTAAATGTTTTTTGTTTTGTTTATGTGAGTGTAAGTAGCAATCAGAAAAATATGAAAATAAGGCTTGTTCTTGTTCAGAGAAATATTTCTTTTAATTGTTCATATTCTGATATTATACTATTGGTTTGGATGATTGAATGATAAAATTTGGTTTTCATTAGTTTAGTAGCTGACCTATTAACTTATGGAAATTATTTTTTACCTCTATGATTGTTATAGTGCCACCTATTGTGTTTATCATCTATTATGCAATTTGCATTTCAAAATCTATATATTTTCTATTTCATACTTGTAGGCTATGTTTTGATATTTAATATTAAACATGGTCATCATGGGATAATTGGAATGGAAAGTAAAAAGATAAGTATACATGTTGCAATGATATTTTATCATGTTTGAATGGTTCTGCACCTTATACTTTTGATCTTTGTTCTTTTTCTAGTTTTCTTTCAACTTGTTATAATCTTGTGAAGTTATTTGTTTGTTTCACCTTTTGCATCTGGGCTAAAGATTTAAGAAATTTTACTATTATAACTTACTATTCTGTTAATACCATTAAAAACCACTACAATAAAGAAAATTATCGATAACTAGACTTATTACCTTTTCCTATTGAAAATTGTATAATTAATCTCAGGGTTACCCCCTATGGTGCATTGGCGGTCAGCCTATAGCACCTAGAGCGAGAGGAATTCTCAGTCTTCACTTGAATTAGTACTCAAGTTGTTTATATGTGGGAACGATTTGAGCACCAACATTCTTCTGGCGTCGTTGTCGGGGAGCGATTAATTTAAGAATTATTGGATGACTAATTCTAACCCTATTCAACCACATCTTCTTTTTGGTTTGGCTGATCAATGTAGCATATTAAATGGCACCTATGAACTCGCCTTGCAGGTTTCCCAAACTCATCAAGAACTGAATAAAAATCAGGAAGTGTTAGCGCAGGAGGACGAATGAGCACAACCGAACCCTAACGCTCCTTGAAGATGACAACAATGAAGGATCTGAGTTACCATGGAAGTGCACGCCTGTCCTTGACCAAGTACCTTATCAGTCACGCTTATTCAATTTCTTGTCTTTAACTACCACATAAGCCAGTTTATTAGCATTCTTCTTGAATTGTAAGATATTAAGTGATATGTAAATAAATGATTGTAAAATTATTTGCTTGATAGCACGTTCCTTGTTAGTCACATAGCTTAAGTTTCAATCTGGATACTCCCCAAAGGTTAACTAGGTCTATGTCGAAGGTTAGTCACTCTCCTTTAGAAGACCCAGAATTGTTGGTTACCATAGCCAATAGGAGGAGACGCCTTGACAAGTTCAGGAAAAACCATCCCTTATCGCCTAATCCGAGGATACCAGAAACTTTTTCTTCTTCTTTTCATTTAATTTCTAATTCTTTACCTTCATCATCATCAATTTCTCAAATCACCCATTCATTTGAACCTATCCTATCCACTCTGCGCAATAGTCCACCACTTTCTCCATATCAATCTTTACCACCTTCAACTCCTTCTGCGCCTTCCATGAACGCCTGGGTGAAAACCTACAATCATCCCCTTAACTTGCAGGGGCAACTTCACGACTTACCCCCTAAGTATGAAAATTATTTTCCTAGATTTGATAATGAAGGGAAAGGACTGCGTAAGAACATGTTGTTAAATTTCAGGATTACTGTGAGAATTTAGGTGCTGAGTATGATGATATATGTATGAGACTTTTTGTATAGAGCTTGGAAGGGGAGGCCTATAAATGGTTTAGAAATATTCCCCAAAATAGTATTAATACCATGGATAGGCTAATTGAGCTATCTTTACAACAATATGGTGTGAAAAAGAGTAATCAACTGGGTCTCACAAAATTTTTAGCCTTAAAATTTAAACTTGACAAGTCTGTCGCTGATTTTAATAAAAAGTTCATGAAATGTTATGATCTTTGACCTTCTGCTATGTGGCCATATGGCACTGTTGTGGTCGCGAAATATTCTACGACTCTTGATGATGATCTATCTTATGCCTTATGGGAGAGGGAGCCAGCTACTTTAGCTGATGCTCAATCTAAGGCTTATGCATGTGAAGGAAATATAATTGCAACTCGGAAGTGTTCTTCTCGGGATAACTGATCCGAGGGTAAAAAGAAGGTGATCAACATATCACTGCAACTTCATACCGCCTCATCCTCCTAGGATCAGAAAATTGAAGAGATGTCAAAACTAATTAAGTCCTTAACTAATAAAATCCAACTTCTTGAGGTTGGAAACAAAGTAGTTGCTCCTCCTCTTTCAAACCCCATTGCAGAGCCCAAATTTCATCCTACTCCCCAAAACATAAACTTAAATCCCCCCCTAGAAATCAATCTCCTTATCAAATCCCTCCAAATATGCTATAAAGAGGGAAAATCCCTGATGAGCCTCCCATCCATCCTCCCCTCAAAAAAATGCTAACCTCATCAATGAATCTGATGATGATGCGCC
Organism: Pinus tabuliformis; assembly: GCA_031772625.1. Classification (NCBI taxonomy): domain Eukaryota; kingdom Viridiplantae; phylum Streptophyta; class Pinopsida; order Pinales; family Pinaceae; genus Pinus; species Pinus tabuliformis. The sequence goes on along the minus strand of CM062816.1, from coordinate 1,289,094,459 downwards.
AATCAACACAAGAATCCTGAAGAGAAAGAATACCCTAATATAAATTCCTTTGAAGTGCAAGACCAAGATGTCCATGATTATCTAGAGAAAGATTTTTAGGATCCTCAACTTCGATGTTTTGCAGAACAGCTAGAAGCTCAGTTTCAACATAAATATAACCTCAGACCTAGGAAAGGCCACGTCCTGCAAAAAGAGTCGATACCTCAATCTCCTCCGTGTAATGATACACCCATTATGCCCCATGAACCCAACCCACCTGAGGTTGATTCACCTATTGCACAAAATTTTAGCCTAAAGAATGAACTAAACAAACTCAAGAATAGCGTGCCTATAACAAAAGTCGTAAATATTTCCAGCTATAAAAAGGATATTGATTCCTTTTGTAAAAATTCTCCTCAACCACCTCAAGAAATGGGACTGAAAGACGTTATAAATGTTCAAGACAATACACCCAAGATTAACCTTGGCCCCATGAACCAAAAGGATGGTAATTTAGTTCCCCCTTTTTATATCAGCCTAAAGATTCATGATTGGAATTTACATAATTGTATGTTAGATTTTGGTGCCTATCATAATCTCATGCCCAAAGAGATTATGGATAAGCTTGGAATAGCTATAACTCGAGACCATCACGATCTGTATTCTTTTGATTCCTAAAGAGTTAAATATCTGGGTGTAATTAAAGACCTGGTTATTGTTATGGCCCAAGTGCCTATTAAAAGTATCGTTATGGACATAGTGGTAGCTGATGTTCCTTTCAAATATTGAATGCTCCTATTAAGGAGATGGCGTGCTAAGCTTGGAGGATCAATACAACTCGATCTCTCTTGTGCCACCATACCTGTGTATAGAGGAGGAACATGCCACTTATATAGAGAATCTAGGTTGAGTTATAACATTTGTTTAGAAAAACATCCTAAGAAATTTCTAGTCTATACCTTCGATGACAATATGGGAAATTTCATTTTCGTTGTTTCAGATGAGGAAAAGGCCTTTGTCTATGAGAAAGACACCTCCATCACCCCACCTAAAAATTCAAATGCCATTTGGAAAATGTACTTCGATGGGGCCTCTTCTAGGGTAGGGTCTGGTGCAGGTGTTGTTTTGATACCACCATCTCAACGCAGTGTTACTTATTCTTTCAAATTAAATTTTGAGACTACCAATAATATAGCAGAGTACAAGGCTTTAGTACTTGGCTTAGAGGCCGCTTGTAAATTAGGCATTCAAAAATTATCAAATTTTGGCGACTCTGATTTAGTAATAAAACAGGTGACAAATAAATGTCAAAGTAAACACCCTCGTTTGCATGCTTATAAGAAAAAAATACAGTATTTAATTGATAACTTCTTTTCCGCTATCAATATTACTACTGTCCCTAGGGAAAGGAATCAGCTAGCTGATGCTCTTGCTGTTATTGATGCTACTTTCACCCCTCTTGCTGGCCTTAAATTGAAATTTGAGATCAAAGTTATCTATAGACCATATATACCTGATAACATTAAGCAATGGGAGGTATTTGAAGACAACCAAGAAATTAGAAAATTCATAGAGCTAATTGGTGAATTTTAGGTTCTTACATAAACAAGGACGAAGAAATCGATCAGGACATTGCTAACATTTCGAATCTTAAAAATAAAACTGGTAAACATGATGTAATCCAATTAAAAAATAATTATATTCCTAGGGGATTGGTCCCTTTCGAGAAAATATTTGATAGGAATGATGTTAGATCATTTTTTGGGATTCAACTGCATTAAGTAAGTCATTCATGTATGACCATTTCCATAAGAGGTAGTCGTAACTGACTAATTTCTCATGATTTTTGAATAGTCCACTTAGCACTCATTGCATTGGGTGATGCTCATAGGGGTGAAGAAGTGGGATTGAAACTAGTGAAATGAATCACATAGCGTCAATCATCACTTCTGGGGCTTACACTCGGTAACCAGGACTTCCTGGGAGGTCACCCATCCCAGATCGCCTCTGGCTCAAGCTCGCTTAACTGTGGGGTTTTCCCCACAATCAAGCCCACTTAGCTTGCTAGCCAATTTGCAAAATCTTAGCAAGTATTGTGCCTCATGAACCATTCAAGTAGATATCCCTTTAGTATTTTGAATTTAAGTATTAAGGGGTTACGTAGTGCATTATATTAGATCATTTTTCGGGATTCAACTACATTAAGTAAGTCATTCATGTATGAGCATTTCCAGGATTTTTGAATAGTCCACTTAGCTCATTGCATCGGGTGATGCTCACAGGGATAAAGAAGTGGGATTGAAACTAGTGAAATGAATCACATAGTGTCAATCATCACTTCTGGGGCTTGCACCTGGTAATCAAGAATTCTTGGGAGGTCACTGATCCCAGATCACCTCTGGCTCAAGCACGCTTAACTGTGGAGTTTTCCCCACAATCAAGCGCACCTAGCTTGCTACCCCATTTGCAAAACCTTAGCAAGTATTGTGCCTCATGAACCATTCAAGTAGAGATCCCTTCACTCTTTTGAATTGTAGTATTAAGGGGTTTATGCAGTGCATTATATTGGATCATTTTTTGGGATTCAATTGCGTTAAGTAAGTCATTCATGTATGACCATTTCCATGAGAGGTAGTCGTAAATGAATAATTTCTCATGATTTTTGAATAGTCCACTTAGCACTCATTGCATTGGGTGATGCTCACAGGGGTTAAGAAGTGGGATTGAAACTAGTGAAATGAATCACATAGCATCAATCATCACTTTCGGGGCTTTCACCCGGTAACCAGGACTTCCTGGGAGGTCACCCATCCTAGATTGCCTCTGGCTCAAGCGTGCTTAACTGTGGAGTTTTCCCCACAATCAAGTCCACTTAGCTTGCTACCCCATTTGAAAAACCTTAGCAAGTATTGTGCCTCATGAACCATTCAAGTAGAGATCCCTTCACTCTTTTGAATTTAAGTATTAAGGGGTTTACGTAGTGCATTATATTAGATCACTTTTTGGGATTCAACTGCGTTAAGTAAATCATTCATGTATGACCATTTCCATGAGAGGTAGTCGTAACTGACTAATTTCTCATGATTTTTGAATAGTCCACTTAGCACTCATTGCATCGAGTGATGCTCACAGGGGTGAAGAAGTGGGATTGAAACTAGTGAAATGAATCACACAACATTAATCATCACTTCCGAGGCTTGCACCCAGTAACCAGGACTTCCCAGGAGGTCACCCATGCCAAATTGCCTCTGGCTCAAGTGTGCTTAACTATGGAGTTTTCCCCACAATCAAGCCCACTTAGCTTGCTACCCCATTTGCAAAACCTTAGCAAGTATTGTACCTCATGAACCATTCAAGTAGAGATACCTTCACTCTTTTGAATTTAAGTATTAAGGGGTTTACGCAATGCATTATATTAGATCATTTTGTTGCTAACCCAACGCTAAAGTCTCCTAGCATGGAAGTAGAGCTAGTGAACATTTCTCAAAATGGTGAAAGTGAGTTAGTCAATTTGTCTCGAATGTTACCCTTAGATATAAATGAGCAATATGTCAAGCTTTTGTCCGAGTATACCGATAAATTTTCCTAGTCTTACGATGACCTTAAGGCATATGACCAAAGTATTATAGAGCACCTCATCCTTTTAAAAGAAGGGGTTAAACCATTTAGGAAAGACTTAGACACATCAACCCCCTCTTGCTTCCTCCCATCAAGAAATAAATTAAAAAGTTTCTAGACACCAAAATAATCATTCCGCTGCATTATTCTATCTAGATAACTAATTTGGTCCCCATTAGGAGAAAGATTTGTGAAATCAGACTACGCATAGACTTCATAAACTTAAATTGAGCCTTGCTCAAAGACAATTATCCTCTTCTGAAGATGGGTACCATCCTATAGTGGGTGGTAGGAGCGACTCACATTTCCATGATGGAAATATTTTTTGGCAATAACCATATTGTTGTCCATAAGGATGATATGCATAAAAGTCCCTTTACTACCCCATGGGGAACATTCATGTACCAAAGATGTCCTTTGGGTTAATGAATGTTGGAGTCACCTTCCTGAGGGAGATGGATATTGATTTTTCTAATGAGAAAGATCATTTGATTATCATCTACCTAGATGATATGAAAACCTTCTCCTAGAGTGACAACCAACACCTGAAGCACATGGAGGTAATTTTTCACAAATGCTGAAGGTATGGTTTATCCATGAATCCAAAGAAATCCTTTTTCACCATGACTGAGGGTAAACTCTTGGGCCACATCATATCACAATAGAGGATTAGAATTGACCCTAAATGCCTACAAGAAATACATACCATTACCCTTCCTCGTATTAAGAAGGAAGTTCAAACCTTCTTAGGAAAGATTAATTTCTTGCGAAGATTTATCCCAAATTTTGCGGAGATAGTTAAAAGTATTATCTGAATTTTTAAAAAGGGGAACAATATAAAATTGGATGAAGAATCAAAGGACTCTTTTCAAAGAATCAAGGTTGCTATCATGGAAGCATCAGTTCTCATTAGCCCAGGCTATAAGAAGGATTTCATATTTTTCCCTTTCACCTCTGAACATACCATAGTTGTTATTCTATTACAAAAGAATCAACAAGGGTATGAACAACCCGTAGAATTTTTTAGCAAGGCTATTCAGCATGCATAACTTAAATACAACATAATAGAGAAGCAATCCCATGCTTTAGTAAAACGCCTCAAGGATTTCCGGGAAAATATCTTGTTGGCTAAATCCATTGTATACCTTCCACACCCTGCAATAAGAGACATCCTTTTGCAGCATGATACAAAAGGTAGAAGAGGGAAATGGATAGCAAAAGTTCAGTAATAAAATCTAGAGCTAAAACCCATCAAGATAGTTAAAGGCCAAGGATTGGCTAAGTTATTAACTGAATCCAACCTTGATGCGTTAGGCATTGATCAATATTCTCTTGGAACTTTGATAGAAGAAAATGAAGACCAACAGGATAAGTAGTCACGGTTGTTGCTACCTACTTCTGGCCCTACCACTGTTCACCTAGACTTTTCTTCTTTATAATGGTTTAGGGATATCATAAGCTATGTTCAAACTATGTAGCTCCCAATGTGCTTGAGCAAATTTGCATGATGTTCTTTAAAGTTAAAAGCTGTAAATTACTGTCTTATAAATGGTAGACTATATTGGAAAGGTCCAGTAGGTGTACTTTTGAATTGTATATTTCCCTCTCAAGTAGATTATTTAATCACACAACACCATAGTGGAGTCTGTGGTGGCCACTTCACCTGGTGAGCTACTTCCCATAAAATTCTCCAAGTGGCCTCTATTGGCCCACTCTCTTTCATGATGTAAATAAAAAGGTAAGAGTCTATGACCAATGCCAGATATTTGCCAGTAAGAAAAATATAGCAACTTTACCTCTCAAGCCTATATTAACTGAAGCTCCTTTTCAAAAATGGGGTGGATACTTCATTGGATAAATTCACCCTCCTTCTAGTGGTCAACACTGTTGGATAATCACTTCTACTAATTATTTAACTAAATGGGTTGAAGTAATCCCATTAAGGAATATTAATGATAAAGCAGTGATGGAATTTCTAACGGAAAATATATTTTCATGTTTTAGGTGTCCTAAAAGGATCATAGTTGATATTGATAAACCTTTCTATCCCATAGCCTTTCAAAAATTTTGTGAAAATTATGAATTAAAGTTAGGACACTTGATAGTCTACTACCCTTAGGGAAATTCACTGAGTCCACTAACAAGAATATCATTAAAAATTTAAAGAAATCCTTGCATTCTAAAAAACGTAACTGGCATGTTGCTCTAAAGTATGTCGAGTGGGTAGATATAATTAGCACTAAGAAGTCCATTGGTACTTCACCTTTTCAAATAGTCTACGGGCTAGACACTATCTTCCCGCTATACTTAGGTACAAAATTTATGAAAAGTCTGCAAGAAGCCAATGAAGAACATAATGAACTTCAAAGGTGAATCAATCAAATGATCGAACTTCAACAAGAAAGGGAGATGGTGTATAAAAGAATTAATAAATATCAAGAAAAAGTAAAAAAAATATTTTATAAACGTGCTAAGGATATGGTTTTCCTTCCTAGTGATTGGGTTTTAAAGTGGGACAAAAGGAATGAGGAACCCGACAAGCATGAAAAATGTGATAATCTATGGTTGGGCCCATTCGTGATCGATTAGATAGTAGGGGAAAATTCAATTTCCATAAAAAACTTTGAGGGAGAAGAAGTTGACCATGCTGTGAATGGCTAGTTTCTAAAACATTATCTCACCTATTGAATATTTCTTAAAAAAAAAGTTTAAATAAATAACAACGGAAGAAGGGATAAAGAAAAAAGAAATAAAATAATAATAATAATAATAAAAGATCTTTTATTGTTAATAGCTGCATTTAAAAGGAAATAATGATAAAAAAAATCCTTCAATATTTTATATATAACTCTACATCTTTTAAATCAGTTACGATTCTCAAGTATCATCACTTCTAGGTCGTGTGACTTCACTACTAAGACCAGATCTAAATTCTAGTGAGCCATATTAATCCATGGACATTATTTATAAAAATGCGGACTTTTAAATTTCCTATGGGATCTCTAGTAATGTTGTAATCACATCTAACTATGGAGCTGTAAACCAAATTGTTTTCCTCCTTCTGGGATAAGTTCCACCACCAGTCCGAGATTCTATAACCTTCCCTTCTTAGAATGGGGTATGTTGACAACCTTTGTCGGGGCTATGCATGCTCGCTGACAGCGGAGAAAAGTTAGTGATACTATTTTTTTGATGCGTAATATTCCCATTCCCTTAGTTTATGCCTTTTGTGGGGTATGTTAGTGACTCTCCTAGGGCTATAGATGCTCGTTGGCAGTGGAGTGACACTAGTGGCATTGGGATTTCCTAGTGTGGTATTCTTCCTGTTGTGTTTCTAAAGTAAAATAAAAATAAAAATAAAATATAAAAGCTAAATCTCACCAGAAAGCCCAATCTTAAGGACAAATAGGTCAAGGGAGGTAAACTTTATCTGTTAAAAAATGAATGACTCTTCTAATGCTATGGATGCTCACTGGTAGCAGAGCGATGTTCAGTAGCAACTTCCCTCAGGGGGTGTTCAAAAGTTTATGTTTTATCTATTTTTGGCCCATGAATATATAATTGCACATACTAGCCTTCCCACAAGTATCTCAATCACGTATCTGTGTACTAAAGTCTCCATTCAACTCTAAATTCATCGCCTAAATTGATTTCATTAAGTTGGTCTTAATGGTTTAGTCTCTAGACCTATATTAAATCTCCTTTTGAACCATTACACGATGGACAAGTTGTAAAGTTATCATATTAATACTTCATTTGAGAAAGTATAAAACAAAAGAAATGAAAACATAACTGATAAAACATGAGGTATAATTATGTGAATCAAGAGACTATTAAGTAAAAGAGTATTTAAGCACCTCATTCATCATAAGATTAACATTTTCAAGGAAAATAACTCATATTCATAAGTTCATAAGCTATAAAATCGACATATATCAAAGGTTGAGAGCCCATGAGACATTATCCATAAAAACCATCATAATTTAGTCATGTTGTTCATTCTTGTTATAAAATATACAAAATTTTATCACATCGTCACTGCTTTATCTATCTTAAGAGGTCTATCCGTAAAAAACTCAAATTACGTTCTGGCCAAGGTTCTTAGAGTCTGCAGGAGGAGTTCTCCCCACTACTTCCCCTGCGTGTACCTCTTGGACGGTGTTGTAAATTCCAGGAAGGAGCATGAGCTTATCTTCAATCTGAACCATCCGCTCTTCCATCTCAGCCAACAAGAAAAAAAACCTGTCCAATTTCTCATGAAGAGTTCTATGCCTTCCTCCGCTACTTCCTGCTGTACTCGCCATCACAATTCACTCAACTTATCAAAGGTAGTTTGGGATAATAACCTCTACTTAACCCGACGATTTTGTTATATTCCTCCTAATTACTTCATGTCATTTCTACATTAATGCCTCACTTTTATCCATCGCATCTCAGAATCCTATTCAGGCCAAACCCATACGGGGCTGACTTCGCTACTGTGTTATTCCATCGGAAAGCTTCCAGCGGTTGTTTTTTCTAGACTTAATAACCTAACCGAAGGCACAGGGTCTCAATTCTTGGTCCTTCGTGGGGAAGAACCATCCCTAGATGGAGCCAATGTTATGCCCCTAATTCCACCTTTTGAAACCTTAAGGTGCATTTATAGAGATAATTAATTGAACCCTTTTTAGGTTAAGGAAATTAGGATACATGTATTTGCGCTTGCAAATATGAGCGGTCAATTCGTATCTTTGTGAGATCGAAGGTGGAGAGTGCACAACTCAATTATTCATGACAGAGCGTTAACTTTTTTAAAGGAATTGATGAGTGTAAAGCTCGATCTTATTGTGTTCCAACATGCACGAGAGTTAATGGGTGAGGTAGCACTCGATGAATCGTGATCGTGAAAATAATGTTTATCTGATGGCCCTCATTTCATATTGGGTCAAGACATGCTTGACAGCTAGCCCGTTCCACCAATTCGATATCATCTTAGCTGTCTGACACTAAATCATCAATGGTTGTCAAGCTCCTACTTACACTGAATTTAATCATCCACCTACACCTGATAAATGGGGCCCATTTCCTTGGGTGATGTTCCACCAATTAGAGCGTGGAAATTGTTGCATGCATTAATTAATTATGTAACCATGATTTAACCTTAATGCCGCCAAATTTACACTATTCATTCATTCTTTTTGCCCTCACTCTTGCATGCTACTCTGGGAACCTATTATCAGTTCCAGTTTGCAAAATTCCCTTATATTGACGAGATAAGTTATTCTCATTTATGCTGCTTCATCGCAATGATAATTTAGTCATATTAATCAATAATGTCTAAGTCTATGAGTAAAGAAGTTCTAGTAAATGAGCCAGCTGGGTTCAAGATACTAGAGTCTGTATTAATAATATCCTTGCCCTTAAAAGGACATTGAATCATTCTACTAGTGTATCAGATGAAGATAGATGGATTTTGAACTCCATAATCCTAGGTGCCACTCTTCCTTCTGTTCACTTCGACCCTGAATTTATTCAATTTCTTGCTAGACATTACGACTTGGAACAACAAATATTTTTCTTCCAGTCCAGTCAGAAAGTCTTCCTGAAATTAGAAGAGGAAATGATGGCCAAGATGTTAGGTATTCATGCTAAGGGAATCAACATAATTGAAAAAGGGTTAGACTAATAATTCATTACGTAGCAGAGGATGATAAACTAGAATTTATGAAAACCTTACTAGGGAACCCCAACCTTGAGCCTAAATTGCAATTTCTTATAGCGACTCAATCCTTGAAACCCTTCTTTCAAACCCTCACTTCTCGTTTTTGTTTTTTGTTTTTTGTTTTGTTTTGTTTTTTTGTTTTTTGTTTTGTTTTTTTGTTTTTTGTTTTGTTTTTTTGTTTTTTGTTTTGTTTTTTTGTTTTTGTTTTGTTTTGTTGTTTTGTTGTTTTGTTTTTTGTATTTTTTTGTTTTGTTTTTTTTTTTCAAGACTAGATGACAATGCCAAAATGGACGAGTCTATCATTTTGTCCATATGGATCCTCACCCTCCACTAAAACCATCAGATCATATATTTCCCAAAGTATCTGACTTGAGAACTTATAGTCGACATATCTACTACCATCCCATTCAGATCCTGTCAACATTGTACTTATTTAATTCACTTAGTTCCCTTTATATACCCTAACTATTTTCTTTCTACCGATATTCTTATGAGTATTACTGATATTGATAATAAAGAGAGGGAAATTTATAAATGGTTTGACGTAATTTATCCTTAGCGCATTCCTCACTCTTATTATCAAAATATGGATTGTTTTGCTTATCCTTAGAAAGGTAAAATAACAAAAGCAATGGTAGATAGGATCTCAAAAGAACAAAGGAAAGTGTTAAGGCTTATTGAAGATAAAAGTATAGGAAATTGGTTTCTATATCCTAATTTTATTGTAATTTGTTTATATGGTTTTGAAAAGAAACCCTTCCAACTACCCAAGTATGTCTCACATTTATTATTTTCTTATGAGGTTATTAGGTAAAAAACAATTGTTAACGAGTTTCATTTTGTTTCTAAAAAGAAAGGAGAATTATTTAATTATTTGTATGCAATATCGCCTCTAATTGCCAAGAATAAAAATGCTATAGATATCTTGGAAAATGAAATGTTTTCTTTCAGATTCATGCAGGATAGTAGCTGGCATTATGATCCTTTGGGGATCATCTCAAGATTGAAGAAACATGTAGGGTTTTCATCTTATTCTCATGAGAGCATATCCGAAGAAGAAAAGGTGGTGAATGTTTTGATACTTATGAAAAATATCGTAGAGATGGTGCCACCTCCACCTATAGAAATTGAGAAAACAACTGATGTCACTCCTAGACTGACTGAACAACAAATGTAAGTAGTCAATGTAGTTCATGTGGCTCCAACCATTATCATGAAAATAAACGTAGAAACTGCAATCTCGTTAGAGACGTGACGACTGGTAAAGTAAAGAGAATACGACATGGACATTGACATATTTGAACAAGAGGCAAAGTGTTTGAATAAAGAGATGCAATAAGTTATCAATGACACGAGTTCGAAGGATTTAGGGGTGCAATACCTTGATATTAAACATGTTTTTACTGAAGGGGAACATATAATAGAGACTAGTGCGGATTTGGTTATATAAGAAGAATAGTCTCAACTAGAAGAGGTTCCAACACTTAAAGGGGCATCTTCTACAGGTGGACCCTAATCTATTTCTGCCACTGATTTCGAAGACAATATTTTGAACCTCATAGTGGTTCAACCAGAAATCAGGGAGAACCAATAGGTGTTTGGATCTCGAAATTCTTCCCTGGGTATTAACTTGTGGAAGGTGTTTGATATGGACATTTTCGATCTTCATAGACATATGGGTGAAACTGTAGCACGAAGACTACTATATGAAAATGCAGGAAACAAAAAAATACAAGCTATGTTTGAAGAGGTTTCAAATTAGCTGCATGTGGCATGTGTGGCCTTGAAAACAAAAACAAAATGGATAAAATAATTGGAACATATAATAATCTGATAGTCTGGGCAATCTAAAGACATTGGGCCCATCAAGAGGCTACTAGAAGAAAAGGAAAAAGAGATAAAAGTATTGCAAGCTATTTTGGAAATTCTTGATCATGGCCCTCATGTTTTGATCCATGAATTCAAAAGAAAGGAAGAGGTTGAAGTTAATCTCAAATAGGTGGAAATGGCCTTATGACTCAAGGAGGAAGAACGAAAAGATACTCTCAGACAAATGGAGCTACTAAGAAAAGATTCCTGCGAGAAAGAAGAACAACATCTTAAGATGTTGACGAAATATAAAGCATCTGTAGATGAAGCCCTTAGTTATGCTCAAACGTCTGAAACTGAGGGGTCCCAGATGTTGAATGTTAAGATAAATCAGTTGACACAAGAGTTAGAACTAGCCCAATTTGAAAGGGAAAAATCTAAGTATAGAGCATAAACCCTGGTAGAGTGAAAAAATGAGGAAATTGAACAAATTCAAGCTGCACTAAAGGAATTGCATGATGAGATTAAGACCCTTCGGGAAGTAATTAAACTTACCCACATAGGTAAATAGGTGTTGATTCAAGAAAAAGGAAAAATATGGAGGGAAATTGGACAAAAGATCTCTATAGTCCGAGCTTATGTTAGGATCCTTTCAGATTGTGAGAAAGGTATTATGAAAAGTGAAAAATTGGAAGCAAAGAATATGACCTTGGCTCTTGATGAGAGATTAAAGGATGTTCACACCCTCATTGATCTTATAAATACTTTTGAGGATGATAAATTTAAAGAGATGGATTTTCCTGCTAGATATCAATATATGTATTCTCTCTATATGTTAAAAGAAAGGTGTGCTGCCATGTAAGTAATGCGGGAAGAATTTGAGAAGGCAACTAAAGAGATAAACACCTTTAGAGTGGATTGGAATTACCTCAACAGATTTTGTGTGCCCTCATTCTAGGGAAAAGATAATTTGGTAATATCTGAAGAAGAATCTTGTAGTAAACTGCAAAGTATAGAACAAGATCTTGGTTGTTTGACCATTCAAGGTGAAGAAGCAATTTCAGCGAACATAGTCATTGACAGCCTTAGTAGGGATTTCGTCATCCTGGCTGGAATTAAAAAAATTATACAGAGTCTCCCTAAAGCCCTCTATAAGATTAGGTCAAGTTTGGTAGTGGTTATATCAAGGTATAAAAGTGTGCCTTGGTTTACAACAACAGAATGGGCTAAGTTGATGAATCATTTGAAATGAAGTATCGTTATGGAACATGCCTCCTCAATGACTCAAGTTGTTCAACCAATGTAGTGTGTAATGAAGCAGCCAAAACACTGGAGTGCAATTTCTTTAATTACAACTCAAGCACCAGTAACCAAGATGCGCAGGGCCCACACTCTTTCCTCTACAGGCGCATTAAAGATTGTCAAAAACTCAAAGCCGTGAAGGTGACATGACGCATGAGCTTCTAGCTTAAGAGTTATTTTATTTTATTTCAAATTCAATTTTCTACACTTAATATGGTTATTTGAATAGTTATATTTTCAAACTAAATATTTAAGACACTGTTTCCCATACAGGGGGGGTGATTGACATAAGTGATACTTTTGGTTTTCGTGAAACTGCCTGTACATGATACATAGTCTTTTACTACATTTCTGAAAGTTTTCCTTGATGTTTTAGATGCGTTTTGTTGTATTTTTGTGAGTGTAAGTAACAATTAAAAAAATCTAAATATGAGGCTTCTTCTTGTTTAGAGAAATATTTCTTTTAATTGCTCGTATTATGATATTATACTATCGGTCCGGATGATTAAATGATAACATTTGGTTGTCATTAGTTTAGTATCTTGCCTCTTAAGTTATGGAAACTATTTTTTTACCTCTATGATTGTTACAATGTTACCTATTGTGTTTATCATCTATCATGTAGTTTGCATTTCAAAATCTATAGATTTTCCATTTCGTCCTTGTAGGCTATGTTTTGATATTTAATATTAAACATGGTCATCATGGGATAATTGGAATGGAAAATAGAAATATACTTTGTACATGTTTCAATGATATTTTATCATGTTTGAAGGGTTTTGCACCTTATAATTTTTATCATTGTTCTTTTTTTAGTTTTCTTTCAACTTATTATAATCTTGTGAAGTTAGTTGTTTGTTTCACCTTTTGCATATGGGCTAAAGCTTTCAGAAATTGTACTATTATAACTTACTCTTCTATTAATACCATTAAAAACCACTACAACGAAGAAAAGTATCGATAAATGACCTGATTATCTTTTCCTATTGAAAATTGTATTATTAATATTAGGGTTACTCCCTATGGTGCGTTGGAGGTCAGCCTATAGCACCTAGAGCAGGAGGATTTCTCAATTCTCAATGAATGATTATTTGAGTCGTTTATCTATGGGAACGATTTGAGAACCAACACACCTCGTAACCTACAACAGAATGGGGTGGATGAAATGAAGAACAAAAGTATTGTGGGAGAGGCACGAGCAATGTTGCATGATCAAGGCCTACCATTGCACTTGTGGGCTGAAGCATGCAACACAATTGTTTATTTGCAGAAAAGAAGCCCTCATCGAATTCTTGGGATGAGTACACCAGAAGAAGGATTTTCAGGTAAGAAACTAGATATGGAAAACTTCAATATCTTTGGTTCATCAATCCACTGTCATGTTGCCAAGGATACATGGAAAAAGGTAGAGCCAACCACTGATTTGGGCATATTTGTGGGGTACATTGATACACCTCACAACTATTGGGTGTAACTGTCATCCAGTAGGATGAAAATGGTTCATAGAGATGTGAATTTTTATGAAGAGAAGGTTATGAGATGTTCCCTTGAGAGGGAGCTTCAATTACATGCATATGAGGAGATTTTAGCTCCAAAGGAGGAACCTCAGGATGATGTGTAGGAGCCACATGTAGAGGAGCAGAGAGTGGAAGAACTCACTCATGCAGAGACTTCCAAAGATGGAAGGAAGCACACCAGAGAGGATGAAATATTGATGCATGATGCTAGAGAAAATGTGGGAGGACCCATATGATAGTGCAGGCATAGGAGGTCACCAGATCGGTGCAATGGCTACATTGCTCTGATGAGCGAGAGTGTAGAGATTGAGCCATCCTCATTCGAGGAAGGAGTGAAACAACTAGTATGGGTTGATGCCATGGTTGAGGAGTATGACTCCATTATCAGAAATAGTGTTTGGGAAGTGTTCCCAAGACTATAAGACAAGTCAGTGGTGAGTTCCAGATGGATTTACAAGGTAAAACAAGAAGCATATGGGAGTGTGGAGAAACACAAGGCCATATTTGTAGAGAATTGGTTACGATGAGACCTTTTCTCCAGTAGCAAGGTACTCATCAGTCAAATCTATTCTAGCACTGTCAGTGCAGATGGGATGAAAGATATATTAGGTGGACGTGAAGACATCATTACTTAATGGTATTATTGAGGAAGAGGTGTATATTGAGAAGTCAGAAGGATTTGATACCTTCAACAGAAAGTCACATGTGTACAGACTCAAGCAAGTGTTGTATGGAATAAAACAAGAACCATGTGCTTGATACACTAGGATTAACAGTTATTTCATCGATTTGGGCTTCACAAAAAGTGAAGCAGATGAAAAACTTTACCATATTGTGGTTGAAGGTAAATTGTTGATTATAGTATTATATGTCTATGATTTGATTCTAACACGTGATGAGAAGTTGATAAAATCTTGTAAAGAGGATCTTGCAAGAGAATTCGAGATGAAGGACCTAGGGCTCATGCATTACTTTCTTAGTATGGAAGTATGGTAAGGAGATGAGGAATTTTTTGTCTCTTAGGGAAAGTATGCTAATGAGATACTGAAGAAGTTCCACATGGAGAGAAGAAAACCCATGGAGACTCCTCTAGCAGGTAACTGGAGGAAGGATGATGCTACTTCAGGTGAAGTAGTGGAGGCTACTATCTATAGACAGATTGAGAGTTCACTTATCTATTTGGTGAATATATGACCAAACATGTGTTTTCCAGTTAAGAAGCTTAGTCAAGCCATGGTTAAGCCAACCAAAATTTATTGAAAGGCAGCTAAACATGTGTTTAGATACCTCAAATACACCACTCAGTTTGGTCTTTGGTACAAACAAATAGAGGGAGTGAATCTTCAAGGCTTCACAGATGCAGATTGGGCAGAGAGTCCCATTAGAGGAATTTTGAGATGTAAAATGGGACTCCCAAGGAAATTATAAAATAATAGTGGAAGCAATGAAATAAGATTAGATTACATCATCAAATTTTAGAGTGAAAATATAAAAAACTACTTTTTCAACTTATCTTCCTATGGGTTTACTCAAATTTCGAGCAGGAACACTCATTGGATGCAAAATTTGATTCCTCATCCAAGAAGTACCCATATTGCATACTTTTGATGGACTTTGTTGTATGAAAATTGAGAAATACATGAAAAATGTGATTGCAATGACGTTTTTCATGTATTTCTCATTTTTCATGTAGCAAGGTCCATAAAAAGTATGCAACATGGGTACTCCTTGGGCGAGGAATTAAATTTTTCATCCAACCACTACTCTCGCTCGAAATTTGAGTAAAACCTTAGGGAGATAAGTTGAAAATACAGATTGAAAAAGTAGTTTTATTATTTTATTATTTTTTAATCTTTTTACTTTTTTACCCCAAAAATGATGAATCATCCCCCATGGTTGAATTCATCATCTTGAATCCTATTAGTCCTTATAAACTTTATTTTGGTTGTACATTTTTCTTAGGAGGCCCATTTTAGACCTCAAAAGTTCTCTAATGATCTAACAGAAACATCACATCAGGGAGAATCTTTAGTATTGGGTCAGCAATAGTTTCTTGGTACAACAGGAAGTAGAGGTCAGTTGCACTCAGTTCAACATAAGTAGAGTACATGGCTACTAGTCAAGAAGCTTGTGAGGTTATCTAGATGAGGAAGATCCGTGTTGGGTTATTTGGTCAACAAATGGATCCAACAATGATTTACTATGATAATCACTTGGTTTTATCAAACTCTTTGAGAATCTAGTTTCCATGATTAATCCAAGCATATCGACATCTGATATCACCATCTATGAGATTGTGTGCAGAGGAGAATCATGTTATTATAGTACATTCCTATAGAGGATTAAGATGTAGATATTTTGACAAAGGCACTGTCAAGATGAAAATTCGAGTTTCACAGAGGCAAGATTGGCGTAGCAGATAATCCCTTTGTTGTTGAGAGGGAGTGTTAAAAATATCAACAAGAAAATTGTAATTTAATTTTGTCCTTGAAATTAGGAATTAAATTGTAATTATAATTATCATATAAACTTGTAATAGTGAACTAATTTAATTTAGCTTAGTTGGCTCAATTAATTTGATTTGGGATTCTATTTAGAGTCATGTAAAGTGGTTCCTAAATTTTAGGGGCCTAGGTTGAGTTCTTTGGAGTTGTAATTATTTAATTTAGTTTAAATGAGTTAAATTCATTTAAACTAGTTCCAACTAATGAAGGAATTAGCGGGAGATCCAGCAATGGGGTGTAACCAACACTGCTCAAATAGTAAACTAAAGATTCACTCATAACTAACTCATGCATGTAAGATCAGGGAAATACCCAGTTGAGATTAGAGTTCAGGGATAGAGTACTATCAGTTGTAAAATAATCTAAATTAAACTAATCATGCATGCAATCAGAGAAAGGCCTATGATGGATTGTGCAGTTATGGATGAGGAATTTCCTAATTAAATATGGGCTAATTCCCTAGGAAATTAGGTAAGGAAATATGATCTAGGCAGGCAACAGATTTAGCTAAGTATTGGATGGAGCTTGTTTGTGAAGCATTGAGATAGATTGGGATAGTGCATAGTTTTCTCTAGCTTGAGAAAAGCATTGTAATCATCTCAATTTTTCTGATTAATGGAATATACATATAGCAGGGGCTTTTAGCTGTGGCTTTCTCCATAAAATTATTGTGTTATGTTTG
The DNA here is from genome assembly GCA_031772625.1 of Pinus tabuliformis. Classification (NCBI taxonomy): domain Eukaryota; kingdom Viridiplantae; phylum Streptophyta; class Pinopsida; order Pinales; family Pinaceae; genus Pinus; species Pinus tabuliformis. The sequence goes on along the minus strand of CM062816.1, from coordinate 1,289,077,344 downwards.
ATTGAATTATTCCTTTTTCTGCTTCGTGTTTTCATCAATCAATTATTTTTTTTGTTGATGAGTAAAGTAGATTCAAGTCAATTATTTAAGCATATTACAATCTACAGTTTGAATCTACAAGGAATTTCTACATAGGGGAAGCAATGATAAGAACAACATTGCGGAGAGAAGGAATTTATAGTCAAGAGTTGTGCAGGTAAGGAAAACGTGAAGGATATCATTTTAGCAGAATAGGAGGTGCTAGTGGAAGCATTGTAGGATGTTCGAATGGGAGAGGTGGAACCCACCCAGAGTCAAGAGGATTTCATACGCACAAGCTGATTATACAAACTATTAGGATGAATGATGAACACACTCTAGGAGATGATGACATGCATTTTGTAATGAGGAGATTATTCTTTGAGGATGACTCAGTCCCTATAAACAAAAGTCTGCAAGCTAATGGCACAAATAATCCTTTCCCTAGCCTTCCCCTAATATTGTATCAAGATCTCGATAATTTCTTTTCTAAATTGTATAAGACTCTATAATTACAGCAAGTGTACTTTAGGTATGCAAGAGGAAGTTGTTATTGCACAAATAGTTATGGTAGTTATTTTTATTTTTGGGTATTTGTTCTCAATCAGGATCCCGAAAATTTGTATTAGTTCCACGAGGGTAGCCAAACATGAGAAAAAATGTTGCAGGATCACATACCCTTTATTCAAATTTTTTAGGAAGTGGTGGTGAAGTCATTGAACAACATTGGTACCTATGTGAATTTGTTTGGAGGGAAAGAAGGACTCCTAAGGCTACTAAGCTCATTGAGTTTCAAAAATATTTGCAAGATAGGGCTTCACAATGGTTCATCAAATGGTCTGATTTGAATCCAAACCCCACCATGGACCAAGTTAAACCACACTTTCTTTAGGATTTTAAACTTCCTTAGCCAAATTGGAAAGGTTTAGCAGAACTGTTGGATATTAGACAAAGAGAAGGATAATCTACTTGGAAGTGCATGCAACGATTTAAAGATACCATTAGTAAATTGTCCTATCCAATTGATCCCCATCATCAAAGTGATTGCTTTATTAAAGCCTTGTTTCCAATGACCATAATTCCCTTGTCACAACATAATATTGACACCTTGCAGGATGCTTTAGAATAGGCTATGTAGATTGAAGCAATGGCTGGATATCCTCATGAATACTGACGAGGAAGTACTTCTACTTACCCTTTCATTATGGGACTCAATAAAATTGTGAATTTGACAGAAAGATTGAAGGATATTACTCTTGGCAACCGATGAGTCCTCAAGTATGGTGAAAAAATTATCAAGTTTAGGGATATCATGCTATAGAATGTCCACAGTTGAGGGGTAAGCCCCCTCCATCACCAGATAGTGTTGATGTTGCGTAGATTTATTCAACCCTGCCATTCTAAAGGAACACTTAATACTAGGCATTTCCTAATCACCAAGGTATGTCCATGAATGAGTATTTTGAAATTTGCAAGTCTTATGGTCTTCACCATGTCTATGTCCTATTTTGCAGAAGTATTCCAATGTGTCAAACAATATATTTTGTGATTTTGTTGGATCACCTACACACCATACAGATCAATGTATATCTTTGGATGATTTAGCCAATCATCTTGATCATACAACATTTAGATTCAATTAAATTCCCTAAGGCTGAGGAGGAGGTGCTCTAAGGGGTGGAATGATAGGAAAGAGAGGCCCAATCAAATGTTATAACTGTGATCAAGAGGGTCATGTTGCAAGATATTTCTCAATGCTAAGCCTTGGTGCTCACATTTCTCAATAAATACACATGCCACTAAATATTCTCGATAACTCATTGCTCATTGGGAGGATCACAATTGTCTAAAAAGAGAAAGCTTGATTGATTTAGAACTACGTGAACCAAAGACATCTATGCAACCTAACATAAACATTATTACTAGAGAGGGAAATAGGACTAGAGATGATATTGGGACTTCTAAGTAACCTGTCATTATAAATCCAGTTTCACGTAAGAGGTCTTATGACTCAAATCAACAAAAATAATATTATAAGGATTCAGATGAAATATTCAAGCAATTGGTTTCTTCTTACAACCCTCATGCAAAACAATGGGAACATGTGTAGGGAAAGAGTCCAATATTTTCAAAGAAGGTATATCAAAATATTATAGATTAGTTTAAGTTAAGTTTTCAAACTATGAATGATGAGAAGTTAGTTGTCTAGTTGTGCAAGAAATTGAAGGAAATTGTGAAAGATGACCAATTCTTAGGTGAGACTATCTCTACCAATTTACCTGAAATACATTCTAGAAGAGTTTGGAGGAATAAGTGGAGAACATGAAGAGAGTTTCAAGTAGATGCACAAATTGAAAGGTATCAAATTCAATACTTTATGTGGGATCTTGGGTTGGATGTGAATATTTTTCCAAAGAAAACTTGGGAGGCACTGGGGAAACCAAATCTAGTTTTTCTCTGATTCAGTTATGAATTGAAAATAAATATTGTATCCTTCCTATTGACCAATTGGAGTACATTGAAGTTGATATTGCAAGTGTAAATACATATGCAAATTTTTAGATGATAGATATTATGGGTGATAAAGAACCATATCCAACTTTGTTGGGATACGTTTGGATATTTGAAAAATATGCAATTATTTATTTGAAAAGGGAAACTATGACTTTTAAAGTAGATGGAGTCTGGGTCATACAAACTTTATATCCTTACCAAGGTGTGATATTTACATAACCTATAAATGACATGGAGGAGCCTAATCTACTAGAATATTTGTATCAACTTACTACTAGGAAGAGATAAGATGACATCAATCTAATTTTGGTTGGTTCTATTAGTTGGAGGAGCATTAAAATCACTAAGGTCAGCTCAGATGTTGTAATGGCCTACTGGAAGCAAGGAGATCATGAGATTCATTCTTGGCACTGAGCAATTGTTCGTTGTGCTAGATGGATTGGTACTGATGTACAAGAATATCCTAATTTTAATGGTATTGGATATGTTGTGAATTTTATTAAAGATGTTAATTCCAAGATTGAAGAAGGGAATAATATCCCTTTGATTCATGTTTCTTTGCATGTGACCTCTGTGAGATGGTGGGAAGCCCATCACAACCTCCTCAAAGACTAGGAAACTATTAAAATTGACATGTTGTGTAGCCTTTTGCTCCAGAGAATCCTTCTAGTGGAATTCCAAAAGATGATGAGAACACTAGTCCACAAAAGCATGTACAACTTTGTAATTCTATTTGGTCAAAATTTGGCTTTCCAGTGGTGATGTAGATGCACCAGTTCATTCATACATTGGGAACTTTCTCACAATATTGGTATTGAAGGAGGAAATGAAGAGGAAAATTATGGATTGGGATTGGGATACAATGATCATGGTTAGAGAACTTAAAGCATTTGAAAAGTGGGTAGTTGATTTTGTAGGACCTATTAACCCACCTACACGATGCTCGCATGCTAGGTACATCATCACCACCACTGATTATTTGATTGATCTGAATGGAAAATGGCATCAACCCATGGTATTCATTCACCTATGTTATTCATCCACCCATGTAATTTACCCATGGTATTGTAAGTGGCATCCACCCATGGTATTTTAAGTGACATCCACCCATGGTATTCATGCACCCATGGTATTGTGACATCCACCCATGGAATTGACCCGTGGTATTGTGACATCCACCCATGGAATTGACCCTTTGTATTGTGACATCCACCCATGGTATTCATTCACCCATGGAATTGACACATGGTATTGTAACAGAAAAATACTATAAGTAACAAGTCACATTTTGTAAAAGGAAAGTTTGTAGCTTTTACAGTTATTCTCTGTTATAATAAAAAAATTCTTTGTGGTTTTGTTTATTGGGCATTCTACTCTTTTTCTTCTAGCAATTTTCCCAAAATATGAATCAGTGGTATCAGAGCAGGTTATGATTCCATGGGAATGAGGGTTTGATGCATATTTAAGTTTCAAATTTTTCATCAATATTCAACAAACTTCAGGCACATGTTGTGACCTCCACAGAACACTTTCTTGGGCCAAGCAAGAAGAATTTTTTCTTATTTTTTTTCATTTTTTTGTAGGAATTGTTTTTTGGGTGGCGAGTTTGCAAATCAGATCTAAAACATTTGGTGCAATATTTACAAAAAAAAATTAACATATCTGGATTCCTTGTGAAAAAATACCAACATTCAAAAAAGAAATCGGCCAAATCGGAGACTCGATGAGGGAGATATCACTAATTTAAAGTCAGCTATGTTGTAGAATTGTTTTCTGATGACAAATGGTGGATGGAGACTCTCCTATCATTTTTTAAATTTTTTGTGCAGAATTTCAAAAAAAGGATTGTAGATCTGAGTTACTCTTGAAAAATCACCTAATTTAAAAAAAAGTGTCGAATTGGAGTTTGGATGTGGGAGATATCACTGATTTAAAATCAACTATTTTTTTTCAGAATTTTGTGACGGTGGAAAAATTGCAACGCGAATCTAAGATTCTAGAGTGTCTAGATAAGGATTTCCAACACATGAGAAGATGCAAAATAGTCCTTCTGCTTCCAAAAATAGGTTATAAGAAATATTCTAAGTTATATTGACCGAGTTATGTCCATTTTAATTCTGGAGCATCATTCGGAGCGGGTTCCCGTTGGAAATGTGCCCTTCCACCCCACTTTAGTAAGCACCTGCTTCACATTCATCAGTTTTAGCATAGTAGCATTCGACTTGGGTTATTTGGAGATGTGCCCTCCCACCCCAGGGTATGTAGGCATCTGCTACTTCATCAACAACCAACATCACGGTTATGGGTCAATTGCACAAAATCCTTGTCATCGAAGTCCATTTGCTAGGCCGTACACTGTTAGTATCACAATTGGTCACAAGCATTACAGGGCATCTCTATCCTCGAATCTTCATTTGTCATTGTTATGGGTCATCCACAAACCCATGCTTCATTGAAGTCCATTTTCTAGGCCGCACACTGTCCGCATGTTATGAAACCAGCTTGGCACAAAATAAAGTTGAAACAATTAAGACACCGGGTCTATTACAACCTTTATCCATTCCAAGCCAACGTTGGGAGGAGGTTTCAATGGATTTTATCACAGGTTTACCCAAGTCTAAGGGAAAGAGTGTCATCATGGTGGTAGTTGACAGACTTACCAAGTATGCACACTTTTGTGCATTATCACATCCATTTAAAGCCAGTACAGTTTCTACTGCATTTATGGAAACAGTTCAAAAGCTACATGGAAACCCAAAGATTATTGTAAGTGACAAAGATCCCATTTTCACTGGAAATTTTTGGACAGAATTATTTTCTTGTCTTGGTACTCAGTTAGCTCATAGCTCATCTTATCATCCTCAATCTGATGGGCAAACTGAGATAGTAAACAAATGTTTGGAAGGATATCTTCGTTGCTTTGTATCTGATAAACAGACACAATGGGTCAAATGGTTGCCTCTGGCTAAATGGTGGTATAACACTTCCTTCCATATAGCAACAAAAATGACCCCATTTATGGCACTTTATGGGTACCAAACACCATCAATCACATCATATTTAAGAGAAAATTCTAAGGTTCAGGCAGTGGAACATCACATCGAACATCAACAACAAGTCCTCTAACTCTTAAAGGATAACCTCGTGTTGGCACAACAATATAAATAAGGGGTATAACTACAATAGTAATGGGGTAATCACTAGTATTATAGGGACCCAACATGCCCCTCTCCTTCAAAAAAGTGTTGTCCTCAACGCTTGAGCAGTTCTGGATACTTCTGTATAAAATTCTCATCCTCCCATGTGGAATCTTCAGCGGATAAGTTCTTCCACTTGATAAGATACTCTGAAATTGATCGATTTCGTAGCTGTCGAGTTCTTGTTTCTGTGACTGCTTCCGGTTCCAATATAATTTTTCCTTCCTTGTCAAGTTCTGGCAATATTGTTTGAACTGGGAGCTTGTCGCCTATAACCTTCTTTAAACATGAAACATGGAAAACTGGGTGCAATCGAGAAGCTGTAGGAAGCTCCAATTTGTATGCCATAGTACCAATCTTTTCCAACATCTTGTACAGACCATAATACTTTGGTGATAATTTATTATCCTTCTTAGCTTGCTTTAGGGACATTTGCTTATATGGTTGTAGCTGTAGGAATACCCAATCACCTACATTAAAACTTCTCTCACTTTGTAGGAGCTTGTTATTGCCTTTGATGTATCTCTATACTTTCCAATCATCTAGTTCTGAAATTGTGACCTTTAGTAGCTCTCCGTGTCCTCTTTCCAATGCCACCAGTCTGATCCAAATTGGATTCTCCAAGAAAGAGTTATGCACAATCTCCCAAGATGACCTGATTATAGACCTTTCCAGAAGAGTGAACTTGTATGAAGTGCCACATGTACAATTTTCGACCTTTGGTTCTGAAAACGATAGACAAGAAACTACAGTCCGTCCTCTTTCTGTACCTTCTTACAAAATTTCAATCCGATCCCCAAAGAGAAAGTTATGACAATTTTCCCTATGTCACCTTTTTTGAATGTAATTCAGGAGTCTGTATAAAGACCAACTTCCTCAGATCATATCTCCGCAAATATCACACGAAACGATTTGAAATTTGGAACCAAGGTTTAGCGCGATTTCTTCTCAAATGGGTTTTTTTTTCGACTTCTGAAACGTCACAGAAAAAAAGTTATAGCGAAAATTCCACGATGACCTGTTTGGAGCAGCGAAACCCTAGAATCCAAAGCTCTGATACCAAATGTTATGAAACCAGCTCAAGAAAAGATAGAAAAGAAAGATCAACACCTTAGAATTCAGCCTCTTCGAGGGGGCAACCTCCTTTACATTTCATAAATGAACAATTCTTGGATGATACAAATGACAAAACCTCCTTTCTATATATAGGAGTCTAAGGAGTCACAATATAATCCAGCCGACCTAACAATGATAATATAAAGCCACAAAAATAACAATGGAGGGATTCTATGGGGCACAGAAATAACAATATGGGGGTAATAGGGGCACACCAATATAAATAAGGGGTATAACTACAATAGTAATGTGGTAATCGCTAGTATTATAGGGACCCAACACCGTATCACAATTGGTCACAAGCATTATAGGGTATCTCTATCCTCAGATCTTCGTTCATCATGGTTATGGGTCATCCACCAACCCACACTTCATCGAAGTCCATTTGCTAGGCTACACACTGTCAGTATCACAGTTGGTCACAAGCATTACAAGGTATTTCTATCCTCGGATCTTCGTTCATCATGGTTATGGGTTAACCACACAAAACCCTTCTCTTCAGTGGCTCTTCATATTCAACAAAGGCTTCGCAGGAGGGAACTTCACGCAATGGGGACCATTGCTTCTTAAGGAGGGAGGAATGATCTGAATGGAAAATGGCATCAACCCATGGTATTCATCCACCTATGTTATTCATCCACCCATGTAATTTACCCATGGTATTGTAAGTGGCATTCCACCCATGGTATTGTAAGTGACATCCACCTATGGTATTCATGCACCCATGGTATTGTGACATCCACCCATGGTATTCATTCACCCATGGAATTGAACCGTGGTATTGTAACTGAAAAATACTATAAGTAACAAGTCACATTTTGTAAAAGGACAGTTTGTCCACCATAATGTAGCTCTTACAGTTATTCTCCGTTTTAATAAAAAAATTCTTTGTGGTTTTGTTTATTGGGCATTCTACTCTTTTTCTTCTGGAAATTTTCCAGATCTTGGGAGCCTCCCCCCCCAAGAACCATTTTAATGTTTTAGATCTTGGGGGCCTCCCCCCAAGATTCGGATCATTGATGTGTTTGGCTAAAGCTAATCCTGTTAAGGATTGCACTGCTGATACTACTGCATGATAAATTTTTGAAAATATCATTACCATATTTGGTTGTACTAGAAGTATTACCAGTGACCAAGGCTCACATTTTATTAATGAGAGAATTAATTCACTGCTATGGAATTTTATGATTCGGTACCACAAAATTAGTCCTTATCACCCACAAGAAAATGGAACTATCGAAGGCTTTAACAAATCCTAGAAAAGGGTCTTAATAAATTTTCTCTACGAATAGGGATGCATGAGACGAGTAGGTTACAACAACATTATGGCCTATAACACTACAGTTAAATGCTTGCATAGGTACACATCGTTCTAACTTGTTTATGGGTGTGAAGTAGTGGTTTCGACTGAGTTTATAGTCCTAAATATATTCATTTCTCACACCACTAGGATTTTCAATGATGAGTCTATTATAGAATGACTACAGGAGTTATGGAAACTAGATGAGCAATGGTTCCTTGGTAACTTCCATTAGACTGTTGAGAAAGAAAGGAAAAAGGCTTGGAATGAAAGAAACACTAATAAAAATTCATTTTCAGTTGGGATCAAGTACTTCTCTACGATAGTAAATATCTCAAACATCCAGGTAAATTACAGATACATTGGCTTGAACCATTTTATGTTGTGAAGATTAGGGATTTAGAGCTATCAAGCTTGCTCAATTGGGTGGTATCATTTTACCTAGTTGGGTGAATGGTGCATGCGTGAAACCATACTACGGATCATAAACATATTTTGATTTTTATTGCTCTCTATAAAGGGAGTATTAGTTAGGTTTATCGTTAAGTCAGTTGTGTCATTTTTAGTAAGAGTCTATGGTTTTACTCAATCTCGTGTCTAGTTGTGTTAATAAGTTACTCTATGTTATCTGGTCTCATGGCCAAGAGGAATTAGATCTCTTCTTCGATCATCTCAACAATCAATCCTCAGCCATAAAGCTCAATAAAGAGAAGGAAGTTGATGGGTTCCTCCCTTTCCTTGATATTCTTATTTATAAGAATAGTGATGGCTCCCTCTCCCACCAAGTTTTTTGAAAGAAAACGCATATGGAGCAATATCTTCATGCCAATTCCCACCATTTCCCTGCTCAGAAGATGGGAGTTCTCAATACCCTTGCTACTAGGGCCCTAAGGATCTCAGATAATAAGAGTTTTGAGAAAGAAAAATCCCATCTCCTTGATGTCTTTGTCGAGAATGGTTATAGTAGACACATGGGACAGAAGGCTTTCCTAAAAGCTACCAAGCATTCTCTTGCTAAAAGAGAGCTGAAGGAGCGGATTCCAGGTGTCCATCTTCCCTTTGTTCAGGGGACTACTGATAAGATTGCAAGGATTCTCAAGATTCATAGTGTCCCTGTAACCTTTAGGCCCCTTAACACCATTCGGATGTCCCTCAGATCAGCAAAGGACCCTATCGACCCTAAAGATATGAAAGGGGTATATATTATCCCTTGTTCCTGTGGGACCCCCTATATTGGTGAGACGGGTCACTCCATCAGTCAAAGGATCAGTGAACACACTGCTGACCTTAAGCATAGGAGATCAAATTCTTCATCTTTTGCTGAGCATGCGGAGAAAACCAATCATCACGTTTGTATTGATAAGGCTAGTGTCATTGCTAGAGTTTCACAGTTCCATCATCGGAAATTCAGGGCTCTGGAGATTGAAAAGAGGCCGTGCAATCTCAATAGAGAGGATGGCTGGAAGATCATTAGATGTTGGGTCTCAGCTCTCTCTTCCTAGTCGCTTTCTTCCATTCCGCCCGTCCTCCTCCCCTCCCGCCATTTCTTGTCTCTTATTTTTATAAATTAATTAATTATTATTATTATTATTAGTAGTATTATTATTATTATTATTATTTCATGTATTTTGAGTATTATTATTATTATTATTATTATTATTATTTCATGTATTTATTTATTTTATTTTATTTTATTTATTTATTTATTTATTATTATTATTTTTTCTTAACTATTTATTTATTCATGTATTTATTTTATTTATTTATTGATTGATTTATTTTACCTATTTTATTTGTATTTATTTATTTTTATTTTATTTTATTTATTTATGTATGTATTTATTTATTTATTTTTTTAATATGTTTTATTCCGATACTCATATGATAACTCTATAAATAGTTAATGATTCTTTTTATTTTTATTTCCTTGTATTTATTAGTTAATCCCCCTGTAACTAACCATTATATTATTAACCAATGATATTAAATTAATTATATTTTTATTAAATTAACAACCATTTAAATTTAATTATTTTTATTTTTATTTAGAGGCTAGTCCCTTATTAATTTTGATTATTTATTTAAGGTCCCCTGTCCAATTTAGTCGTTGGCCTAGTTAGTCATTGGAGGCTCTACTCAAAGCTATTTAACATGCAAAGCTGGATCTGACTCTTGAACTTGTCTTGACAATGAACCACACTAGTTGGTTCGAAACACGTCGACAAATGATAAATCTTGTGATTTACGCCGAAAAATCTCTCGTAAACCTGATATGGATCACAGAAGCCTCAATTCAACAAGTTACTTTATTTTTAGTTGCGACCCACCACAACTCATTGTTGTTGGGGAGGTGTCACTCTGTCCATCCTATCAAATTGTTAGTCATAAGTATATGTCTTTTTTGTCATTAACTCTCTTGTTTCCTGTAATAGTTGTTTTATTAATTTAGCAATATTTCCCATCATTCTATATATACTTCAGTTATTACTTTAGCCTTGTTAGTCCTTAGTTTAAATTTTCTTGACAAGTTGAGAGATTTTATTGGTATTTGTGTGGATCTTCGGATTTACACTGATTTTGTTAGTACTACATTTATTGGGTAATGATCTCGCCTTTCTGGATTTCAGTATGTTTTCTATATAACCTTATCAGCTTATCATTTGGTTCTCATTGCACTTGTTTATTCATAGAGATTTCCACCCTGCCTCCTGTGTCTTTTGTGTTCGCATATCCACCTCGCTGCCAACCTCAAGTCCATCTTGTTTACAATCATTAGTCATTTTCAATGGGTTTTCCTACTAAAACCACAATCCCCCAATTCCCATATTCACACTATCTATGATCTCCTAGTTAAATATGAGAAATTCTCTCTGGTCAACAATGATTTATCTAATCATGTTCTTTTTCCTACACTTAGGTATGACTTGTTTATGCAGTCAAATTTGTGAACAGGTGCTAGATCAAAATAGAATTATTCCCTCTAAAACAATTGTCCCTGATGATATTGCAGAACCTTCCATTCTTTGCAACTACTGGAGAGGTTATGCGTTGCACAAAATTTCTAATCAACAAACTTCATGGGGGTTCATTATGGCTTCATAGGGAATACCTGATTCATATTGATGATATTCATAGGCTCATGGGATTATCACCCTATGGCTCCATTGTCTCTAAGACCTTCCAGAGTGTTTCTAAGCATGGAAAGAATACAGGAGACAATAATCTATATTACAGGTATGGTACCCAATGCAAGGGGCATCAGGCAGTGACTGACTTGATAAATAATGAGCAGTTTGTTGGTAAGTTTGCCATAATTTTGTATATCTAATAAGATGTTGTTAGTGATTATACTAGTTTCAAAGATGGTGTGTTGCGCAATGTACTAGACTTGGGTCCTTTGTTTGAAGGAGAGTCAGTAACACAAAGAAATGAAGCATTAGGTGAAGAAATACAACCATAGACAAATCCAGATGCAGCAACAACAAATTGACTTGAGGGAGATTCAATAAAATGTTGTTGGGGCATGTTGGGTCCTTTGTTTTTAAAGGAAACTTGGGAAAATCCAGTTGGAGAATAGTTGTGGAGAAAGAATGACTAAACTTGCTGGAAGCGGCCACTAGAAATCGAGAAGTGGAAAAAAAGCTGAAAGTTAGTTATATCGGGACTTGAAAAAGCTGGGAAGAAAGGATGTACATACCAAATTTTGAATTATTCAAAGATTATAAGGACAAAATCACCAAAACTTGTCAAAGTAGACTCGATCGAGATAGGGATCAAAACATTTGTATGTTGATTAGATTGGACTAGATCAAGCAAGCATGATCTATAAAAGGGCCAAAGAAGAATGAATTGACAATTCAAGAACTGAAGGATCATATTATAGAGAGATGGAGGTGTAGAATTACAGATTTTTTCCAATTTAGTGTTGAGTATATATCGAGGTGAAATTTGAGTTCCCTCTCTGAATCTATGTTATGCTTCTGTGTTGAAATGTAGCCCAAAATATCTGAGGATCTCGCAAGCATGTGTGAGTTTTTTATGTAATAATTTTCACTAATAAAGTAAGAAGTTGTTGTACGGAATAGGTTGTATTGTGATGTTTAAAAAATGGTTATGTGGCCCCTTTTGAATTTTAAATTTTCATTGCATGAATCTCATATTGTCATTAGTCATGAGTATTTGATCTGCATGCTAGTTTTTTGGGTTGATTAATAATTTGTTGATAAATAACGTGCAATATAACGATTAAATATTCTTCTCCACTTTATTAGATCCCTTATATCTCTCACGGTCTCGACATGCCTCGAGTGAGTTGTTCCTTTTTCTCAAGGTAGTCAAAATGTCGGTGTTACATGAGACTATGATGGTATCCTTGTTGGCAACTTAAGGTTGAACCCTGGGTCTTCGTTGTTTAAATTTTATGAAAATAGGAAGTCCCTAAGTTCTCTAATTGTGTAGATATTTAGAATTTACTCAATATTCTCTCAATATTATGCAAAGTAAATAATATTAGACACATAATAAGAAATGGGAAATCAAATTCCTAAGGACCCCTTAAGACTATTAATTAACTATATAATTTACAAGTACGAGGGCTAAACAATTGTTTTAATTTTCTAGTAATGATCAAATATGCCTTAAATATATATAATTTAGAGGCCCACCACCCTTCATGGTAGTATGACCCTGTTGAAGCCTCAAAAAGTGTTGTGACAACACGGGGGAAAACCACCCGGTCCAGACCTTGAAAGCATCTCCTTTTCCATTTGGTATAGTGGCTCCAACTGGGGATAATGGGAGCAGTTTCCCAGAAAAGATTTGATAGTGTTGGTGGGATGATATATGATGTAACAAGAAATGATTAAGCTAAGTGTAATCTAATCTAACTTCTAAACACATGCATATATCCTAATTTAATGTGATTTAACTATAAGTATACCCAAGAATCATATACAATATGATATCTACAATGATGTCTTACAACAATTGGTAATAAAGGTCATTCAATTGCAACAAGAAATTAAATTGTTTAACAATAATAGTTTTGGATAAATAGTTAGACAAAACGATTGAGAAAAATATATCGCATATAAAATCGTTCATGTATTCAAAATGGAATCAGAGCTAACATCATACAAAAGTGCAATAATGGTAAACATATAATTCAGACTTTCATACATAAAACAATTGAAAGAAGAAGTATTGCTTAATACATAAATAAAACATGATCATAAGATAAAAGTACCATATATGATAAGTCATGCTCATGTGATTCAACAATATTGACCCAATTTCAATTAATCCAACACATTCTAGAGTACAAAAGTGCATTTTAGTAGAGCATGCTAGATATTTAAAAGAAAAAAGATATTGTTCCATTCATTTCATCAAAACCTCCTCAAAAGTACATAAGTGCAATGTTTTGAAAAGTGTTTTTGATAAAAAAATTGGACCCCTCTCTAAATGCACGGGAGGGGTTTAAAAACTAAACTATACGTCTTAAAATAGATTATTACAAAATGGATGAGGAGGTTTCAAACAAAATTCCTCGGAATATGCAAAAATAAAACTAAAAGAAAAATAAATTAATGACTAACTCCTTTGGGCTTGAGCTGAGGCTGTTGGCTGATTGCAGATTTTAACTACCCAACAAATATGGCATTAGTCAATGCTGGAACCATCTTTTGTGTAGAGGTTGTTAAACATCTTAGAGTCATCCACTGGCTGTATGGTTTTACTAGAAACTGCCAGTATGCTTCCCAATTCAGCCCGTTTAATTGTTTGATTGCCTCCTCATTTTCCTGCGCTACTTGTTTCCACTGCTGCTCTAACTATTTAACATTTAGAAGAAACCTTGGTACACACTCCTTGACAAGATTGGCGCCATGAAGATTTTAATTAATGGCTTCTATTATTTTTTTTGTTTGTTGTTGTTTCTATCGCTGTTTCCCTTTCCATCTGTTTTAACCGGGAATCCCAATCCGTGAACATCATATCTTTATGAGACTCTTACAGCTTTGGTAGGTCAGCCTTTCTCCCATCCTCTGATTCTTTCTAGGTGATAAATTCCGAAACCCTTTTGTGGATTTTGTCATACTCAAACCTCATATCAATAACTTGGTTTTTTAATTTACCACTGGTCTCACAATAAGGATTTATCTGTGAGATTTTCTGGCAAAATACTTCCTTTTGCTACATTAGTAGGGAATTAACGCTGAGTGCTTCCTTGAAGAATTCATCAACTTGAGGATTATCTTTAAATTTATATATCATGGCTTGTATCCACGAATCATTTTCTGCTAAGTTGGCTTGGTGTTGTATTCTCATCTGTTCGAATTCCTTTTGGAGCTAGGCTACTTGTAATTCTACTTGCTGATTAGATTTTTCTTGGGCTAATTGTTGTTCTAGCAGCAAAATTCTCTGTTCCTTTTCCTTGAGCAGCATTTGGACCTTTGTTTCCTTGTCAATAGTTGTTGTGGCATAGGCTCCTGTGAATTGCGACAACTTTGTGAGATTCTCAAATGGGTCGATAGGCGAGTCCTTCCATACGATGTCCATTGGTTCATTTTCTAGAGTCATAATAGCCACAACATCCAGTTTTCTTTTCTTCCTTTGTCTCTTGACCACAACTTTGTGGGTAGGACTATAGAATACATCTAGCAGAGGCATTTCCTCAGTTCTTAAAATAATTTCTGAAGTAGGAGTAGCAAGAATGATCTCAATGTCCTGAGTGTCTGTAGCTTCTTCCCCTGTTGTTTCTGGATTTGACTTATGTTGGTTTTGCTTGAGATTTTGCATTCCAGATGTTTGCACAAGGTTTGTATCTGTGTGGATATTTCTATTGAGCTATTCCCATTCGTGTTCCAGGTCAATAATTGGAGTTTTACTTGACTGATTTGAAGTAAAGGCAACCCCTGCTTCTTTCTTTGCTAAGGCTTGCTTGAATGTCTCCTCTATAGTTCCAACTGTGTCTTTTTTAAAATATTTATTTGTGTTTTCTCCCCCATTTTTAGACTGCCACTCTCAGTTCTCTGACTCATGCGTAGATCTATCTTGGGTTTCTTATTCAGATTTTTCTTTGGAGCTACCCTCCAAGCTTACGCTGGGAGTTGGCTCCCTTATTGGTTTAATCTGTAGTAGGTTCAATGGGACCTTTAATAATCTATTTTTCCTGTACACATGAAAATCCTTAACATCTTTCGGGGTCAAAAGTAGTGATGCCATATGTAAAACTTGTGAAAATGTTTCTCCCTGTAGGAAGAGGTCATCAAAGTCATCCTCTTCGTGGGTGAACTGTTTTACTTTTACCATAGTAGTAAATTCCTTAACAGTGCCATTTGGTTCATACTGCCTTCCTGGAACTGTAGCTAATTTCAAAGACTTAATAATCTCTACTTCTTTTAATGCATGTCCATTGTAATCGGAATGTAGGCCAAATGGCCTTCTTCTGCTCTTTCAGTCCTCTACTTAATCCACCTTCCCCTGCCATTTGGTAGGCTATTTCTATGGTCATTAGTTTTCGGGGACATAATATGGGAGGACATGTGGTGAGGTAATGCTCCAAAAAACTCTGATGTGGGTGAATATCTCTTCCCCAAACCATATGGCTACTGGCAAGATATCTACTGCGGCCTCTTTAGAAAACCTAGGGATGGTTCTATCATACACTGCTCTATGAATGGGTAGCATAACCCCTTGACCGATTTTATAAAAATGGGGTGGAATTGAGATTCCCACAAAATTTTATTGTATATATGGATGGGAAGTGGGTTCTGTACAGTCCACTTCCATCCCATATTGGGAAATTGAGAACAAAAACAGATTGCATCCATAACAAAAGCACTCATGAAGAAAGGGGGAAAAATCCTTAAAGAAGAACTTCTTTTCCTTCTATATTCTATAATTTCCTTTGTCAAATTGTCTGAAAAAACTTGAGCCCAGTTCATAATTGTTGCATTAACTGCTGCATCTATTAATGAGAACCATTCCATGGAAAACTTGGTGCTATCGAGTCTATCGAATAACCTACATATCATTGTTGCTACGAGACTATGAGGCAGAGAAATGGATGTTGTTGAGTACATACTAGTTTTTTATCCCATTTGAGCTTGCCTTCGCTTGATTTCCAGGTCTACGTGACATCTGACGGGTCCTCATTTTCTTTTGCGAATTTCTCAAGGAACTGTTTGTTGTAGAGCTTTTGCAGCTCTTGTAACTGGTACATTAGTCTTAGGTTGTCTGCTAAGAAAGACCCCATGACCTCTTGCCTGTGATTCTTTAAGGCTCTGTCTGTGATGTCTACCTCGTCAATTATCGATTTGACCATATCTGCGTATGGTATTATTTTTGGTCTCATAGCTATTCGGTGCAGGAATGAACACACTGTTTAGAAATAGGAGGTGTCAGATGAATCCTGAGATTCTGCCATGGCCTTTGTTACCAATGGCCTGGACTACTCTTCTTCGAACAAGTTATACATTGCCTCCCATGTCAAAGTTCCTCTGCCTTTGCTACATGTGGTATCAAAGAAAAGCGGCACCATCTCTGATTTCTCAGATGCAGTCGCCTTTCCATTCTTCCCCATTGTTTCTAACGATGTTCTCTATGGAGTTTTACTGAAATGGAGCAAAAAGGAAGTTATCGGATAAACACAATCGAGAATGACAGTGAAAATAATTGATATAGTTAACCTCAAAAAGGTGACAAGATAGGAGCTTTTATTCAAAACGTAGATGAAAATATATTGTATCACATCGAGCCACTCTTTAACATAAATGACATTAAAATTATTAAATAGCCACTAAGGCTTCTTATCATTGCCTTTATTACTCATTAAACTTCTGCATCACAAATGGGAAGGAAAAATTTTAAGGTGGCGAGTTTGAACTGCAAGAACGTCGATTTTGTGATTACAATAAGATTATCACAATATCATAAATCGCACTATCGCAATTTTGGTTGTGCACTTTCCTAGAGTTTTTTAATATTCTATGGGATGCGAGATGTGAGATAAGAGGCATATTATTTATTGTTTAGAGCGTAGTTTTCTCAAATGAGTAATTATTTCATGAAGTGCATTTTACTACGTGTCAGACTTAACTAACAATTTATAACATTTGCTTCTATCGGGTCTGGATTTTATCATACTTCACAAGCTCACACATTTCATCAGATTGGACTTCTAAGTAAATTGATGCGATGTGGTAAGTTTGACTCGTTCTATTGCAATATCACATTTCACATGTTATGACATTCTTTCTGAGTTGCATCCTCTGTGAACGCCGATATGCGATTGCGATAAGCGCTTCATTTTATGGGAAATGCCTTAATTCTTAGTTTTGAATGAAAATTATAATTATGTCTAAGTTAAATGCGGTGATTCATTCTATCGCAATTGGCGGATTGTTTTTGTTAATTAACTCTTCAACGCACTTGGTCTAGCGGTATTCAAAATGACAAGAATTGCTAGTCTTAGAGGGTTTTGACTCAATATCTTGATTTATTTCTAAAAGTTCAAAAGAAAGTGCCCAAGTGCTAAATTTTGCTTGGAGGGTTTTTTTATAAAGGGTCCCTAGTTATTAATATAATATTAGATAATAAGTCAATAAATGAGGGGGTTGTTTAATAGCACAACAATTGGCGATTCTCTGGAAGAACCAGTTATCTCCGATAGTTTTTTGAAATTTCTAAAACTTCTGAAATAAAGATAGTTCATAAAATAGGAAATACATGAAATCTAAGATAAGTATCATTTCTCTTAATAAGAAAACAAAATCTAACTAATTATCATCCATTTGATTATCCTTTTCAAAATGAAAATTCCTTTGTCTACATTAGTTTTTACTTGGTTTTAAAGATAAAGCAGGTGGTTATCGCAAATTAGCTTTTAGATGTATTCATTTTTCACAAGTAGAGCCTTTGCTGCCAACAGGCATCCATAGCCTCAATAGGGTTACCTTTTAAGAAACAATGATTTTTTTCATTTTTTCTACTTAAAGGTCATTTTCTTGGTTTGGTGGCCAAAATTGACAACGCCATTCATTGGTTGTAGCTTAACTGAACAGGTTGGCTCGTGATGAGACCCCTTGTCTCTTGATTAAAATAATCTCAAGCCATTACCCTATTTTGATATGCAGTATTTGTAATGTTAGTTTATTATTTCCCTATGAACATGGTAAGTCAGGTCTTGATGAGAACTCTTATCCTTTAAGTTTAAGTATATTTTAGAATTACACTCTAAAAAGAGAAAAATTTACTAGATGGTGAGAATCATTGACTCCTTAAGAGTTTCTAGATCACAATTATAGAGTTAAGGATGCTTTTCTGCAGAGAGTCTTTGCTTTTTTATAGATACTTTTCTTGACTAATGGTAGAACAAAGGTTTCTTTATAAAGTTGAGTTTTTGCAAAGGACAAGTAATTTTGGTGGAAAACAAGTAGGTTTCAGAGTAATATAACTTAGCTTATTTTTCAAATGTGAAAATTATCTTCTCAACAATATCTACTTATACAAGCAAAAAGTCAAAATATTAAAGGGATTATTATTGTGAAGGCCAAAAGTAAATGCTATTTAACTTTTTTTTCCTAGAAAAAGTAAAGGAAATAGTGTACAAGGCATACAGGAGGTTATCTTCTATGAAAAATATTTCTTCAAAATCTTTCCATTAACAGGTAGAGAATCTCTCTTACCTGATAAATCTTGCAGTAAAAAGGTGGATGGGCTGATTTTCTCCGCAATCTAAAATGGGCAAAGCCACATTCTTTAGAATTTGGTATGCTTTCCTTTTTCCTCGTGTTCTTTATCCCACTTCAATACGAGGTCTTTGAACTGAAAGGATTTTGGACTTAAAAAATTTGCATCAAATGAAGATTTAACTAATTATTGATGATGTGCATGTGTGGTTTTGGTTTTGTCTCTTTCTTCTTCGAGCTTGAGGATTTTCAATTGCCTTAATTGCATAGAAGAGGAAGGAGTTTCTTCAATAAATTGAACTAGGGCTAGAGAGGCGATGGCTACATTTGAAGGGAGAACAACCTCTTTCCCATAGACCAAATTAAAAGGAGAAGTGCCTATTGAGGCCTTTTGTGTTATTCAATTTGCCCGTAGAGCAAATGTTAAAGATTTGTGCCAGTTTTTCTGACCTTGATCAATGGTTCGTTTAATGATTCTTATGAGATTTTTGTTTGTATATTCGGCCAAACCATTTCCCTAAGGATAATAGTTAGCAGAATATTTAAGTTTAAAACCTCTTTTAAGAGCAAATTTTGTCATAGCATTGCCTGTGAAATAAGATGCATTGTCAAACATGAGGGCAGTTGGTAGGCCAAATCTGGTAATAATAAACTGCCAATAAATTCAATGATGTTTTAAGAATTGGCTACCTTAAGTGGAATCGCTTCCACCCATTTTGTGAAGTAATCAGTTGCTATGAGGATATACCTATGCTACTTTTAAGACTGAGGAATGATATAACCTATTATGTCCAGTCCCCATTGTTCAAATGGTTGTTCAATGTTGACCAGCTGCAATGGTAATGTATGTTGCCCTTCTTTTCCAGCAGCTGTTTGACAAATTTTAAATTTCCTTACATATTCGTGTGCATATTTGAATAAGGTTGGCCAATAATAGCCAACATGAAGGATTTTATGTGATGTTGTGTCTCCTCCAAAATTTCCACCAACTGGTCCATCATGGAGTTCCTATAAAACCTTTTCTGCCTCATATTTTTCAAGGCATCTAAGAAAAACAAAATCATAATTTTTCCTAAACAACACATCATTGATGATCTCATAGTGCTTAGCTTTTATCCTCAAAGCCCTTTTTCTTTTGTAACTAAGCTGCATAGGGGCATATCCATTTTTCAAGTAAAAGATGATATCATCATATTTGGATTCAGTATCATTGAGGCTTACCTCACATATTTGTATATCGTCACCTGAATCTTGTAGTGTTGGTAAATTGGATGCTCCTGCTAACATTCTGCAAAAACTTTGACCTTTAACAATTTTAGTTGGTTTAATCTCAATGTCATATTCTTGCAGTGTTGTTACCCAATTTTCTCTATTCTCACCTACATCTCTTTGGATCAGTAGATTTGTTACTGTTGAGAATGGGACTACTACCTTAGTGTGAGTCTTGAGAAGAAAGGGTCTGAAATGCTTTATTTATTTGAAAACAACGAAAGCATTTTTTTCAATGTCTGAGTAGTTTAATTCAACCCCCTGTAAATTGGAGCTAAAAAATAAATCGGTGCTTTGATTTTGTCATGATTAACCTATGTCAGTATAGCTATAGATGATGTCTTGAAAGCAAAGGTATATAAAAATAAATGATTAGAAAATTTCAGAGTTTCTAAAGAGGGAGCATTTATGACTGCTTGTTTAATTAGATTAAAAGTTTCATACTCGATATGTCCCCATTTAAAAACATATTTTTTCTTAATCATAGAGTGGAGGGGTAAAACAATTCGTGAAAAGTGAGGGACAAATCTTTTGACAAAATTTATCTAACCCGGGAAAGATTGCATGGATTTTTTATTATAAGGTAAAGAGATTTCAGAAATTTATCTTATCCTATCGGGATCAATAAAAATTCCTTCTTTGGATACGATAAATCCAAGGAGCTTTCCTTCACTCAAAACAAAGAAAGATTTCTTGGGATTGAGAGAAATTCCATACCTCTGACGAAGCTCAAAGATTTGTTTTAAATCCTTTATATGATTACAACGCTTTTTTGAATACACAGTTATGTCATCTAAATAAATTATCATTGATTTATTCACCAAACCTTTGAAAGCTATGTCCATGGCTCTCTGAAATGTTGCACCGGCATTGATTAACCCAAATGCCATATTTTGATAGGAATAGGTGCCCCATTTTGTTCGAAACGTGGTCTTTAGCCAGTCATCTGGATGTACTAGAATCTGATTATAACCTGAAAATCCATCCAGAAAAGACATCAGCTCTGATCCTGCAACTAATTGTAGTATCGGTTCCATAGGAGGTAATGGGAAGTTGTCCTTATGAAAATCTTTGTTGAGATTGCGAAAGTCTATACATATTAAAATATCACCATTCTTTTTCCTGACTGGAACAAGGTTAGAAACCCACCTTGAATGCCTATCAGGAAAAATTATTTTGGCTTTGAGAAGCTTATTCAATTCAGATTTTATCTTATTTTCTAAATTCGGATGAATCTTTCT
This sequence comes from Pinus tabuliformis, assembly GCA_031772625.1. Lineage (NCBI taxonomy): Eukaryota > Viridiplantae > Streptophyta > Pinopsida > Pinales > Pinaceae > Pinus > Pinus tabuliformis. The sequence goes on along the minus strand of CM062816.1, from coordinate 1,289,055,998 downwards.
CAACTTCTGTTGCACGCGATTTTCATCGGATATCATGGGAATGGTATTTTGAATGATGGAAATATCATATGTCTTAAGATCATCATAGTTCCAAGCAAAGACATTTTTGTATTTCTTTAACAAATGAATAAAGGTTAATTTTTCATTAGGTGTAAGATCAAGTCCTAGATTGATATTTTGAGGCTAAAGGTCAGTTCCGAGATTAACTAATTTTGAGTTAGTCAATTTCTTGAATCTGTCCTTAATATCATACAATTCTTCTATCTTAACCATAGATTTAGGTATGGGATTTGCAGTTATTTCTTGCTTAAGCTGGTTGCCATGTTGATCTTCATCTATTATCTGGTCATCATAAGAGCCTTCAGATGTTAGAAAACTTATGATATCTGGATCATTATTAAAGACTCACCAATTGGTGATATTGTTGGGAATAGAAGGCCTAAAAATTAATTCAATAGAAAAGCGATTGAGGCTGTAATCTCCTAGTGGAATGAGATTGGATGCAACATTAGCCAAAATATCGACACTTGCATTTTGGAGTCTTGGGATAGGGGAAATGTTGAACACTATAAAATGAGAGGTGAGGTCCTGGACTAATGATTGATAATGTTTCAAATTTCCAGAGAGACAATGTATAGTATTCCTTACCTGTTTAATTACAATTTTTGAATCTCCAAACACTTGAAGATATTTGATATCAAGGTCAATGGCTTTATACAGCCCTTGAACTAATGCTTCATATTCGGCAATGTTATTTGTGCATTCGAATTCAAGTCTGCATGCTAACATAGTTTTTTCACCTTTTGGGCTAACTAATATGCATCCCAACCCAGCTCCATCATTAGATTTGGATCCATCAAAATATAATTTCCAAAATAAAGACTTAACTACAGGTCTATCTACAAAATTTATACATTTAGAAGCATATGTTTGAGAATAATTTTCAACTTTCGATATAAAAGAATTTTCCAAGAAGGGTGAAGTATTTGCATTAAAATTTCAAAGAAATGATTCAACTGAATAATTTCCAATGATATTTCTGTTGTATGCGACGGGTTCATTTTCTCCTCCAGATCTGTGACGATATACTTTTGATGCTTCTCATGGTCAACCCTTATTTGATTTGGCTTACCGTTGCAAGGAAGCCACATGTGGGACCAGTCGATTGCAAAATAGCCATGAATATTTTCTGACCAGTCTCTATTAAGGATTAAACCATATAATTCATGGATATCAGCCACAAGAATGTCAATGAGTTGACATACTTTCGGGTTTGATGAGAGTCGAATAGTGACTTGATTGAGTTCCCCTATAACTTCGACTTGAGATCGATCTAACTGTACGATGTGAACAACAGATTTTTGGGGCTCCACTTTAAATTTCGCACAAACTGTTCTTGGTAGAATGTTGGATGAGGCTCCAGAATCAACTAAAAAATTGTGTAGATTTTTATTGAAAACTTCAAAAGTCAGAAGAAATGTAGGTGTATGGGATTTGGATCTTCCTCCTACTAGAGAAATATCAGTTGAACTAATTTTATCTAATGAGGTAGTAATAGGCCTTCCCATTTCTTGGGTAGTCTATGAGATTACAACAACAAGAAGAGGAGAAGTAGGGACTGCTTTTAGTTCTTTGAGAAATAGCTTCTATTGATGTTTTAACTTGCTAAGCTCATGGAATGTAATATTCACCCTAGTCTTTTTCATATCTTTAATGATGTTGTATTCCATTTCATCAGAGACTAGAAGGATTTTAGCTTAAAGTGAAGAATTTGATTGAGGAGGAGTGGTTTGAGTGGATTTGGGGGAAGATTTCCTACCTATTTCTTTATCTTTGGGAGCTGGAGTTTATGATTTTTGTTTTGGATTTTTTTGTGGCAAATCTACAATGCTTCTACTCCTGGTTGCAACAGGTAATGCTTCTTGTGCTTCTTCATTAGGAAGAATGAAATCCCACATTCCTTGTAATTCAAATACTTCTTCGTCATCAGTTTGTTCTTCAGTTGTTGAGATTTCTTCTTCCTCCACATCTAATTCAACATTTGATATTGTATTTGGAGGCTTAGGATTAGAGGAAGGATTTATTTTGTAAGGTCTAGAAGCTTTCCTTGAGGAAGTATTAGCTACCTATTTTTTGATGTCGACCATTTCATTGGACATGGTTTGAAGGACCTTTTGCAGTCCTTCAAGATCAAAAGGATCTTTAGGTGATTTTTTCTTGGATTTGTCCCTAAAAGTTACCTTCTTGGATTTTCGTTCTTCTAATGCATTCTTTTTCTCTAAAGCTAAACTAAATTTTTCTACAGCTATGGCTTCTTTCATGTTTTCTGCCAAAGTTGGTTTGGTAGCCCTATCAACAAAAATAGCTACATTTGAGGGAAGAGAGGAAATGTGCAATTCATTTTTGACTTCATCACTAGGCTGGAATGTCGTTGGGATCTTATTCAATAACTTATTAAAATGTGAAATAAAGTCCTTAATTGGTTCTCTAGGTTCATATTTCAAGTTGGATAGATCGTTGAGAAGGGTAGTTGTTGATTGATCATATCCAAACTTGGTTAGGATTTGCTCTTGAAAGGCATCCCAACTATTAATGGAACCAAATGGTAATGAAAAATACCATGATCTTACTGATCCTTGTAAAGTATAAGGGAATAATCTTACAACTGCATCTTATTCTACCACTGCATTCAGATTTATGGACAACATAAAGTTGTTTATGTGTTCTTCAGCAGGCAGACCATCATCAGGGTTAAATTTTGGCAACCATTTCATTGGATGCACAGGTAGTGGGTGTAATGGTCCTGCCATTCGAACAGCTCCTGGATTTGTCCATGGTCTTTGAGCCATCGTGGGTATTTGTGTAGAGGAAGATGTTCCAGTAGTTGAAGGTGATTGGGTAGAGGAGGCTTGTGCTCCAGTACAATTGTAAATCACGATCTAGAGTTGTGAAATGGATGATTGATTTTGTGATGAAGTGGATGGAATGAATGAGGGTGTTTCAGGTGATGATGAGAGAACCTCACTATGAGCTTCAAAGTGTGTTTTCTTAGTTTTCCTTCGATTTGGTAGAGGGAATTCAAATGGGGGGATCCCAAATTTTTCGCTCTGTGATCTAGTTAACCTTTGAGAGGAAGGAAATTGAGAAGAAACACTAGCTTGGGATAACTCAGATTCTTCTTGAGATAAAGAAATCCCCTGCAGTTTATGGATTAAATACTGCACTTCGGGAGTTTCTATAGAAGAAGATTGATTTGATTTCTTTGGGATCACAGTAGTGGATTCTAAGGATTTCTTTACAACTTCTCGCCTAGGATTTGGGGATTTAGAATATGACTGAGAAGTTGGAGGTGATGGTGAGGGAGTTTTACTCTTATAATGGCTTACTGATTTAGATTTTCTTGCCATTCATAGTTAGGCCCTCCTTCTAGCACCAAAATGTTGAAGCCTCGAAAATCATTGTGACAACATGGGGGAAAACCACTCAGTCTGGACCTTGAAAGCAGCTCCTTTTTCGTTTGGTATAGTGGCTCCGACTGGGGATAATGGAACCAATTTCCTAGAAAATATTTGATAGTGTTGGTGGGATGATATATGATGTAATAGGAAATGATTAAGCTAAGTGTAATCTAATATAACTTCTAAACACATGCATATATCCTAATTTAACATTATTTAACTATAAGTATACCCAAGAATCAAATACAATATGTGATCTACAATGATGTCTTACAACAATTGGTAATAAAGATCATTCAACTGCAACAAGAAATTAAATCATTTAACAATAATCGTTTTGGATAAATAGTTAGACAAAATGATTGAGAAAAATATATCGCATATAAAATCGTTCATGTATTCAAAACGGAATTAGAGCTAACATCATACAGAAGTGAAATAATGCTAAAACTATAATTCAAACTTTCATACATAAAACAATTGAAAGAAGAAGTATTGCTTAATACATAAATAAAACAGTATCATAAGATAAAAGTACCATATATGATAAGTCATGCTCATGTGATTCAGCAATATTGACCCAATTTCAATAAATCCAACGCATTCTAGGAGTACAAAAGTGCATTTTAGTAGAGCATGCTAGATATTTAAAAGAAAATAGATCTTGTTCCATTCATTTCATCAAAACTTCCTCAAAAGCACAGAAGTGCAATGTTTTGAAAAGTGTTTTTGATCAAATTTCTGGACCCCTCTCAAAATGCATGAGAGGGGTTTAAATACTAAACTATACGTCTTAAAATAGATTATTACAAAAATAGTTGAGGAGGTTTCAAACAACCTTCCTCAAAATATGCAAAAATAAAACTAAAATAAAAATAAATTAATGACTAACTCTTTGAACTTGATCTCTAAGGTCACAAAATTAGTCACGGGCTTGAGCAGAGGCAGTTGGCTGATCACAGATTTTAACTGCCCAACAAATATGACATCTGTCAGTGCTGGCACCATATTTTTTGTAGAGGTTGTTAAACATATTAGAGCCATCCACTAGCTGTGTGGTCTTACTAGAAACTGCCAGTATGCTTCCCAATTCATCTTGTTTAAATGTTTGATTGCCTCTGCCTTTTCCTGCACTACTTGCTTCCACTATTGCTCTAGGTGTTTAAAATTCAGAAGAAACCCTGGTACACACTCCTTCACAAGATTGGCACCATGAAGGTTTTCGTTAATGGCTTCTATAATGTTGTTTGTTGTTGTCGCTATTATCGTTGTTGCCATTTCCGCCTATTTCAACCGAGAATCCCAATCCATGAACAAAATATCTTTATGAGACTCTTCTAGATTTGTTAGGTCAACCTTTCTCCCATACTCTGATTCTTGTGAGGTGATAAATTCATAAACCATTTTTGTGGATTTTTTCATACTCAAACCTCATATCAATAACTTGGTTTGCTAATTTATCACTGGTCTCACAATAAGGATTTATCTATGAGATCTTCTAGCAAAATACTTCCTTCTACTGCATTAGTAGGGAATTAAGGTTGAGTACTTCCTTCATAAATTCGTTGATTTGTGAATTATCTTTAAATTTATTTATCATGGCTTATATACGTGAATCCTTTTATGCTAAGTTGGCTTGATTTTGTATTCTCATCTGTTCAAATTCCTTTTGGAGCTGGGCTACTTGTAATTCTATTTGCTGATTAGATTTTTCTTAGGCTAATTGTTTTTCTAACAGCAAAATTCTCTGTTCCCTTTCCTTGAGCTGCATTTGGACCTCTGTCGCCTTGTCAATAGTTGTTGTGGCATAGGCTCCTGTGAATTGTGATAGCTTTTTGAGATTCTAAGATGGGTCGATAAGCGAGTCCTTCCATATGATGTCCATTGGTTCATTTTTCGTAGTCGTAACAACCAAAATGTCCAGTTTTCTTTTATTCCTTTGTCTCTTGACTACAAATTTGTGGGTAGGACTATATAATACATTTAATGAAAGTATTTCCTCAATTATTAAAAAAATTTCTGAAGTAGGAGTAGCAGGAATGATCTCAACGTCCTTAATGCATGTAGCTTCTTCCCTTATTGTTTCTGGATTTGACTTATGCTGGGTTTGATTGGGAGTTTTCATTCCAGATGTTTGCTCAGCGTTTGTATATGTGTGAAGCTTTTTGTTGAACTGTTCCCATTCTTGTTCCAGGTCAATAATTGGAGTTTTACCTGATTGACTTGAAGTATAAGCAACCTCTGCTTGTTTCTTTTCTAAGGCTTGCTCGGTTGTCTCCTCTGTAGTTCTATGTGTCTTTTTCAGACTCTTTATTTGTGTTTTCTTCCCCATTTTGAGACTGCCGCTCTGAGTACTCTGACTCATGCATAGATCTCTCTTAGGGTTTCTTCTTCAAAGTTTTCTTTGGAGCTCCCCTCCAATCTTACACTGGGAGTTGGCTCCCTTATTGGTTCAATCTGCAATAGGTCCAATGGGACCTTTAATAATCTCTTTTTCCTATACACATGAAAAGCCTTAACATCTTTCGGGGTCAAAAGTAGTGATGCCATATGAAAAAATTGTGAAAATGTTTTTGCCTGTAAGAAGAGGTCATCAAAGGCGTCCTATTTGTGGGTGAACCTTTTTACTTTTACCATAGTAGTAAATTCCTTAACAGTGCCATTTGCATCGTATTGCCTTCCAAGAACTGTAGCTAATTTCAGAGACTTAATAATCCCTTCTTATTTTAATGCATGTCCATAATCGTGTAGTGCAAAAGCACCACATTTAATGGGAATGTAGGCCAAATGGCCTTCTTCAGCTCTTTCATTCCTCTACTTAATCCGCCTTCCCTTGTTGTTTGGTAAGCTATTTCTTTGGCCATTAGTTTGTCAGGGACATAATATGGGAGGACATGTGGTGAAGAAATGCTCCCAAAAACTCTGATGTAGGTGAATGAACCTAGGGGAGGTTCTTTCGTACATTTCTCTATGAATGGGTAGCTAACCCCTTGACAAATTTTATAAAAATGGGGGTGGAATTGAGATTCCCACAAAATTTTATGGTATATATGAATGGGAAGTGGGTTCTGTACAGTCCACTTCCATCCCATATTGGGAAATTGAGAACAAAAACAGATTGCATCCATAGAAAAAGCACTCATGAAGAAAGGGGGAAAATCCTTAAATAAGAAATTATTTTTCTTCTATATTCTATAACAAACTTTCCCAAATTGTCTGATAAAACTTGAGCCCAGCTCATAATTGTTGCATTTACTGTTGCATCTATTAACGGGAGCCATTCCATGGAAAACTTGGTGTTATTGGGTCTACCAAATAACCTACATATCATTGTTGCTGCGAAACTATGAGGGGGAGAAATGGATGTTGTTGAGTACATACCAGTTTTATCCCGTTTGAGCTTACCTTCACTTGATTTCTAGGTCTGCGTGACATTTGATGGGTCCTCATTTTCTTTGGCGAATTTCTCAAGTAATTGTTTGTTGTAGAGCTTTTGCAGCTTTGGTAACTAGTACATTAGTCATAGGCTATCTACTGAGAAATACCCCATGACCTCTTACCTGTGATTCTTGAAGTTTATGTTTGTGATGTTTACCTCATCAATTATCCATTTGACCATATCTGTGTATGGTATTATTTTTGGTGTCATAGCTATTCGGTGTAGGAATGAACATGTTGTTTCGAAATAGGAGGTGTCAAAAGACTCCTGAGCATTTGTCATGGCCCTTGTTACTAGTGGCCTAGGTTGCTCTTCTTCTAACAAGTTATACATGGCCTCCCATGTCGAAGTTCCTCTGCGCTTGCTGCATGTGGTATCAAAGAAAAGCGACACCATTTCTGATTTCTCAGATGCAGTCACCTTTCCCTCATTCCCCGTTGTTTCTAACAATGTTCTCTATGGAGTTTTCCTAAAATGGAGAAAAACAAAAGTTATTAGATAAACACAAGAGAGAATGACAATGAGAATAAATGATACAGTTAACCTCAAAAAGGTGATAAGATAGGAGCTTTTATTCAAAACACAGATGAAAAGATATTGTATCACGTCGAGCCGCTCTTTAACATAAATTCCATTAAACTTATTAAATAGCCTCTAAGGCTTCTTATCATTTCATTTATTACTCATTAAAATTCCGCATTGCAAACAGGAAGGAAAAACTTTAAGGTCGCAAGTTTGAACTACGAGAACATCAATTTTGCGATTGCAATAAGATTATCACAATATCACAAATCACACTATCGCAATTTTGGTTGTGCACTTTCCTAGAGGTTTAATATTTTGCAAGATGCGAGATGCGAGATAAGCAGAATATTAATTGTTATTTTTAGCGTGGTTTTTCCAAATGAGTAATTATTTCATAAAGTTCTTTTTACTATGTGCTAAACTTAACTAAAAATTTATAAAATTTGCTTCTATCAGGTCCGGATTTTATTGCACTTCACAAGCTTGTGCATTTCATCAGATTGGACTTTTAAGTAAATTGGCACGATGTGATAAGGTTGACTCGGTCTATCGCAATATCGCATCTTGCATGTTACGACATGCTTTGTGAGTTGTGTCCTTTTTGAACGTTGATATGCGATTGCAATAAGCGCTTCATTTTATAGGAAATTCCTTAAGTCTTAGTTTTGAATGAAAAGAATGATGTCTAAGTTAAATGCGGCAATTCATTCTATCGTAATTCGTGGATTTTGTTTTTTAATTCACTCTTCAACACACTTGGTCTAGTGGTATGCAAAAAGGTGAGAATTGCTAGTCTTATAGGGTTTTGAATCGATATCTTGATTTATTTCTAAAAGTTAAAAAGAAAATGCCCAAGTGCTAAATTTTTCTTGGAGGGTTTTTTATAAAGGGTCACCATTTATTAATAGAATATTTTCTATTAAATCAATAAATGCGGGGGTTGTTGAATAATACAATAGAACCCTAAGCATATTCCATACTCTTGGTCCTCAAGTTGAATCTTCTATAGGCCACTTTAGGCCTTATTTTTATTTTGTTACAAAATGTATGGCTTAATTTAGAATTTTGGTTTTATATATGGATTATCCTTCCACATGTTTTTCTATTGACTACCCTTTTGTCCAATTATGAGCTCTAGGATAAATGTTATGGCCTATTGAATTTTAGCCTATTTTTCCCAATTTCCTTGTATATTATTGATGGGCCTCTAAAATAGGTAGATTATAAGGCCCGTCAATCCAATCCTAAGCACATAAAACTATGTTTGAACCCACCTTTTGCACTTAATGATATAATTTCCTAATCTTAATGGGTTCTTAGAAGAGTTCAATGTCATTTTCATATTTTATGTGCCCTACCATGTTTATTATGCAGGATGTAAAGAGATATGAGTAGCTTCCAAGAGATCCGGAATTGGAGATATTTTGGGACTTGTTCCCTACAATAGGATGGCCTAAACTTGAATGAATCAAGGCATTTAGTGTCCCCTCTTGTTTTTGTGAGGTGGACCATGAACAAGATCCCCTTTCTAACACTTTTAGGAGGGGAATGTAGCCATTCTCTTGAGGATGTTTCTCCCCACTTTATGTACACATAAGAGGATGAAGTTAGCCTAGAGGGAGAGAGAGGAAAGGGAGAAGTAGAAAGTAAGATTAGCCTTTTTGTATTCTTAAGAAAGTTTTGCAATCCTATAATCTAAGAATAGTTTTTTAGTTAATGGAAGTAGTGTTATACTTCATCCCTTAGCTTTCTTCTCCTTTAATTACATTGAGCATCCTTGGGTTGGGCCCACTCTAGGAGCTTCAAAGCCCTCTTGTAATTTTTTTAGTGTTATGCTTTGCATTTGTTCATTTTCTAGAATTTTTGAACTTTACATTTTCATGGTTCTTGTGCATGGTTAAGTAGAATGTTCTTTGAACAATTCATTATTATAAGTTATTTATGTATTTGTTAGAAATAGTAGCACTTACTAGTGCAGTTTCAATCCTTCATTTCATTTCACTTGTTGTTATAGAATTTGTTTTTTACTAGCTTTCTGTGTAACTGGTTTTACAACTACAAGAAACACATAGAGATTGATTTCATAAGGGTAGGCTTGAATAAATTTGCCTTGAACTTTTATTAGTTGAATAATATCATTTCCTAACATTTCCACAAGATTTCCTCATCCCATATTCATGTTCTATCTAGTTTACATGCTTTTTTGATTGTCCCTTTTAGCAAAACATAGACTCTTATCTTTTCTCTCCCGAATTCACAATAAACACTTAGTTTGACCTCCCTGATGCATTACAACACCTTTGAGACATTAATAATGAAAATTTATAAGTATAGAGACCTCATAGAAGTCTGCCTTTTTCAATTGTTTTATGAATATTTTTTTTTCTTTCTGTAAATTAGGTTTTTTATTCTTAATCCTTTGTTTTAGCAAGTGTTCTTTTCCATTAATTGAAGATAGCATAGAAGTGTGTGGAATTTAGAAAGTGTGTTTTTTCATTGCAATTAGCATAGATGTGTGTGCAATTTCATTTTCTACAAATCTATTTCCCTTGTAGCGTAGCTTGGTTAGCTTGGTCTCTGTGCATATAACCTTCATTCCAATGCTTCCCACCTACATACAAATCAACAAGAGAAAAATTTAGTGCTTATTTCACATACAAGTTTGGCCCATATTAAGTTTGTTTGAACCCAAGGTTGATAATTAAGGTTGAGACCCTTGGGACTTACAACATTGGTGTTGCAATACTAAGTGGCATTACTTTTTGGTGACATTGCGAAGGAGGTGTGCAAGTATGTACTACCTTGTAATTAGTTGATTTACTCTCTCTGTTATTTCATATTTTGCAAAAAGAAGAAAACAAGGTAGCATATTTACATAAAATCCAAAAAAATAGATTATTTTTTAGAATTTGTTTCTTTTATGCCTCAAAGGATTAGGGACAAGGCAAGAAAATTTATACCAAAAACCCTCACTTCGACTAGCATCCATTCCTTTTCAGTTGAATATGAGGCTCCTACCCTGATCCTAGGGAAATTTGAGGTCATTTTTAGTGAGAAAACAAGGATCTTTGAGGCCATTTTTAGTGAGAAGGCAAGGATCTCCGAGGAGATTTCTAAATGATAAAGTTCCCCAAACCCCACCATTAGTGTGGTTGAAGATAAATAACCTAAAGTGTTTATATTTACAATTAGAGAAAGGGATGGAGAAGAAATAAAAGCATTAACCCATTTATGCTCCCACACTTCTATGGTTTGATCACAAAGGATATTGACAATTTCTTGTTTTAGTTTTTTGTTGTATGCAAGACTTATGATTACACCACTGATTAGAAAAAGCTCAAATTTTTTACTTCACTATAAGGGATGCAACCATCTGATGGTTCATGAGCCTTGAAGGAAATAACATCACTAAAAAAATATTAAGATTAATATAGAGAAAGGGATACTAGATATAAAATATTCATAATGATTTAAGGAGAACATGTGTCTCTAGAAAACTATGAGGATAGATTCTAGCTGAGCTACAAAAGGCTGCATAATTGTACTATGGACCTACACTCCCAAAAACTAGTGCTATTGAGGGGGTCAAAGAATATCTCATGGAAACCCTCAACTTGTTGGCAAATGGAGAAATGTACTAGTTGACATATGATAAAATTAAATAGGTATTTAAAAATCATTCAAGGAAAAGGAGGTAGAGCAAGCAAAATTTTGGTAAGTCCTTCCTCCTTTATGCTTACTAAGAATTAAAAAGGAGGGATGTTAGAAGACATGTAAACTAATATATTGCACATATTTTCTATATAGATTGATACATTGTAGATCAAAATAAAATAAGAGGAAGCAAAAAAGGAATTGGCCATATTTTCCCCCCAATTCACTAAAAGACACTCAAGGAATGAATGTTCTTTAAATTTCATAGAAGTCTACTTTTATGTGAAGAAAAACATTCCACTAATAAATGCCCATATTTTCTAGTTTTGAAATTTGTGTACCAAGGAGAGGAAGGGAGCATGGAATAGTTCTTCTTTGTCAACTAGAAGAGACCACAAGCTCCAAGATAATTCCAACAAGGTATAACTACCATTCTCATTTCAATCCTAATTATAATACTCAATATCATCGTTGGTTCCCTCCTAATCCTTCACCCTAGCCTATGCCCACTCCTTGGCCATATCTACATCAATTTTTTGTTCCTCCCTTCTAGCCATATTCCAATCAACCTCCTCAATGTGGTAATCCATCATAAGAATGGAGGCCTGTTACACAGTATTTTTTCACACCTCCTAAACTTCCCTGTGACATACCCTGAAGTGCCCAAAACATGATCATTATACAATATACTCATCCATGTATACAACTTATATACCTCCTTTAACTTTTCTTGGAAAATATCTGGAGCTTTCCCTGAAGAAATGGCTCTTGAAACCATAAAATGAGAGTCATCACCCTTATGAAGCTCAAAACTGTGATGATCGCTTGTTGCACCTTATTAAGCCAGCGATGGCATCGCTCTATTCTCTCTCATACCCGCGATGGTCTCAAAAAGGAATTTTTCCCAAAGAGGATGAGAATCTTTGTGATCTAGAAGCTTCCAGAGTGGCGAGCTGGAGGTGGTTTTGCATAGATGAGGTCGAATTCTCCTAATTTGACCTCTTGGTCTCATCCCTATGAGCTACCTCCTTGAGATGTGGGCCTAATCCTATCTTTGGAGGAGGCCTAACTCCCTCCCCTAGCTTATAAATTCCCCCTCTACCATTCCCAAATGGTTGACCTATGTCCATTTTCACCCCTATGCTGAGCTTGTGCTTAGAGGCTATTCATTAGACTTGGAGAAGGAGTGTTGGAGATTTTCTTGGCTTGGACTTGGATTACCACTCAAGGAAATCCTTCAACATCAAGGCTATGGTTGTAAGCTTCCATTTATTCTTTAAATAATAATACAACTGCTAGTTCATCTTCCCAAAATATATATGTTCATGTATGTATTGGATCGGCTTTCCTTGATCAGCTAAGTAGGTTATTATTGAATTTTCTATTGGTTTTGGCATGCTTTGTTGTCTCTTGATCACTAGTGCAAGTACATAAGTGCTGAAAGAATCAAGAACAAGCCCATGACACAATCAGTTCGAGAATCTCAACAAATGAAATTAGATTAGCATCAAAGCAAGGTAGGCCATCTCTCTTGTTCTACTTTTCAATTATGATCTAGGAAGATGTTTAGTTGATTGTCACTTCAGTTGCTAGACCCACTCATTGGGCTAGACGGTTCGTCTCTGTCTGCAGAGAGGATTAACCTTGTCAACAAAATGGTGACTTCACTGGGGAGCCTATGACCCTTTCCTTTCCTTCCCTTCCTTCACCTTGTCTTTTGATGAGTTTGATCAACCATTGATTTTTAGACTTCATTGCTTGTTTGTAGTTAGTATCACTGTCTGGTAGATCCCTAAAGATTGTTAACTTGAGTTGTTTTTGAAGATTTTGGATTTCTTTTTTGTTTTCCTTAACCATCACGGATTTGACCCTGATATTCATGATGATATCGCAGGTTTTTTAGTTACAGTAGTGATGATTGCTACTTTACCCCTGATAGGTGCAATGATTGCAAAAAATTAAGAAATTTAGGGTTTTCTCTCTTATTTTCAGTTCTATTTTCCTTCTCCCTATGATTTATCAGTGTGCCCTTCATTGACTCTCTCATTGTTTGATTGCAATTTTCTTTTAACTTGGCCTGAGTTTCCTTGAAGTTTGATTAGCATTTTAGGGTTCTAGGTCTTCTAGGTCAACCTTCATCCACTCATTGGTCTTCCCATCAAAAGTCAAAGATTAACTGCCTATGTTAAAGAGTCTTTGTGTGTTCAGACATACTTTGCAGTTCACTTTTTCTTTCTTGTGCCTTAGGTTGTTTTCATTAGTGGATATTGTGAAAGTTACTTAAGCTTCATTTAACAAATGATATATTACAAATAGATTGTCTCATTGGAATCAAAGAAAGTGGTTTCTTTGAATTTTTTGTGTTTTGAAGTGAAAGTGTTATTCTTTTCATAGTTTTCGAAGCATTTTGAGTTGCATTCAAATCATTGATGTGAAAGATATTTTCATATTTGTTGGGTTTCTTGCATTCTCTTTTACTTTGCACTTGATTACGTTAGTTTCATTTTGAAAAAGAGAAAAAATCATCATTATATCTTAAGGAAATTTTGCTTTAAGATTTGTTTTGGCATTGCACTTGCTTATCATATGAAAGATTAGATTTCATATTCTGCATTTAGCATTTGAAGATTGTTATGGATATTTTTTCAATTGGTTTGATTTATGATTTGAGTGATCTTCTTCCCTACATAGATAGATTTCATCAGATTGAAGGATTTCATTTCATCATCTAGTTTTTCATTTTAGGAAAAGGTAACATCGTTAAGGCCTTGAAATTGAGACATAATTACAAGATCAACTTTAAAATATATCAATTAACCTAAGGAGAATTTGAAACATTAATGATCATATCTAGTGGTCTAGGTTAGAGACGTGTTCCGACGTCTTAAAAACTTAGCAGTTGTTATTTGCTTCAGCATTAGACAACGCTAGCATAAACTTGTGCTCCCCATACCGTCGTGTATATAAAGGGGTACCACCTTAGGTTACAGTCCTTTATCCATAGGAAGCCAAGTCTACCTCCTTGTAAATGTGATACACTAACCACAACATTCGAGGAAATTTCCTACATGTACGTCAAGTCCTTGGTCGATTTATTGGTGAAGATGTATATTGCAGCTCAAGGTTACTTGGTACTCCTTTTACCTAGATTCACCTGAGCAGTCATCCGATCTTTTCTGAATCTCTAAATTTGAAAAGACCATCGAGAACCTTGTCCTTTAAAGCTCGCAAAACTATTGAAAGTGACTAGAGTCACCTTTTCTCCCTTTTCTCAACTCTTAAAATATGAAAAGGCAATGTTTTTGTTTCTAAAATTTAACTGCCCACAATAAACATGTTGATCCCAAGCAGTTGCTTCTTAGACCAAATTGAGTGATTTCCTTTTAATTTCAAGATCGTTAAAGCCCTAAACGAATTTTTTTCCTTTCCATTTTTGTTGTTGAGGGGAATCCATCGTGTATGAACCATTGAGTCCATATCATAGTTCACCTTCATTATCAGATACTGAAGGGTCCTCCCAAGGTGTTCATCTGGAGCTTCCTTAGTTGCTTGAGGATCAAGTTCTTGAGCTTGGAATTGTTCTGAGTATTCAACCTTTGTCTTCTCATCTACCTCCATCAGATTCCTGGTCACCTCACGAATCTGATCCAGATTCCTCTGATAATCCTATTCAGACCCCCGAGAGTCTGTAGACTCCTAAAATTCCACAAAGGCTAGTTGTTTATCCACTGAACCCATTGTTCAATTCTATTGTGATATCTCCTCAGCATCCTTACAGTCCATATGATCGGCCTGGTAATCCTTTAGAGTTATCTCCTCGTACATCTTAGGTTCCTCATCGCCAGTTGTTTCCATCGATGGAGTCAGAAGATGAGATCACAATCTCTTCTCTGGGTCATTCGGAAGTTTCCTCTACCCACACTCCTCACATAGATGATAAGCAGGGACATGAGTTCCCTCCAAAAGGCTTTCCTTATACCGGAAGAGTCTTGTCTCTCTCTTATCCTGAGACTAGTGGACCCATGTTTCTGCATGGCTATACCACTTTAGCTCATGTAGTTTCAGGCACTCCTAGTGCCTCGTCATTGTATCAGAACCCCGTCTAGTCTTCTAACGCTATGCCTACATCATGTCCGTTCGTTAAAAACATGACCTTTGGGCCAATTGTACAAACTGCAGTCACTTCAGTTCCTATTCAGTTTACCATTCTATCTCAACCTATTTCATCGTTTCAACCGACTCTTCTAGTTCAATCGATTGTCTCAATTTAGCTCTCAGTACACTTTTCTATCCCTCCATCGAGTGGACAAACTGTGCCACCACTTGGGGGGCAAGATCTGATTATTCCTCTTATGTTAGGCGAAACCAATGTGAGTGGATTACAAGCTCACATGGTTGGAATGAGTCAACCTTTTCATGGTGTTATTCCTAACCCTGCTGGTTCATCCGAGTTAGGTAACATCCAATACTAGTAGTATATGTGGCTCAGGTCCCATTCCCACAGGCTTATGTCCCATATGGTTCGCAAGCCTTGGTTAATTTGCCTTACATTCCTCAAGTCGGACCTTATGTTCAGCCTGGTCAACCTACTATTCTTGGTGGGTATGGTCAAATCCAATTTAGAAACTATCAATACCCTCAGGATATAACTCTAGATCTATCCAGCTACCCTTGTAGCAATAAGGACAACCTTTGCAGTAGCAAGGGAAACCTTTGCAGTGGCAAGGTAAATCTTTGTAGTAGCAAGGGCAAGCATTGCAACAACAAGAAAAATTGCTACAACCACAAGGGAAACCTTTGCAATAGTCACAACAATCTTTGAATCTGCAAACTCAGTTTGTTCAACAGTCCTCTCAACCTTTGTCCTCGAAAGGCCAACCTTTACAGCAGCAAGGTCAACCTTTGCAGCAACAAGGTCAGCCTTGGCAGTAGCAACAAGGTTAGCCTTGGTAGCAACAAGCCTTCTATGTGTATCAGCAAGGTTAGCCTTTGCAAGGTGAAGGTCAACCCTTGCATCACCAGGGTCAATCTCGTTATGTCCAGGGTCAACAGGTTCAACAACCTTATAACCTATATGCCGCATACAATTTTCATAAGCGGCCTATGGCAGGGTAGTATCAAACCTACCTAGAACTGAATCATCCTTACGGGCAAGATAACCCTCAGTAGGGAGAAAATAAGATTCCATATGGACAAAATCCTCCACTGTGGGGGAGAAATCCTTACCAACAAGGATGGACTCTGCAGTTTGGGTCTCCTCAAAGACCCTATATGCCAATTTACACACAATTTCATTTCTTGGCTATGTTGGAACAAGTCCGTGACATAAGTGGTTGGAGGATCTCAACAAAGGAAATCAGATTAGCATCAGAGCAAGGTAGGCCATCTCTCTTGTTCTGCTTTTAAATTATGATATAGGAAGTTGTCTAGTTGATTGTCACTTCAGTTGCTAGACCCACTCATTGGGCTAGAGGGATTGTCTCTGTCCAAAGAGAGGATTAACCTTGTCAACAAGGCCTCAGGTGGCCCAACCACCTATTCTAATTCCTTCTCCTAAAAAAACCAAATACCTTAGAATGTTCCTCTAAAACAATCTCATATGCCTACTCAACTGAATCCTGATCCCAATAATAAGCAAGCTTAGCTAGTATATAGTGGGGAGACTTCTTACCAAAATTATCTTATAGAAATCCAAGAAATCAACCTTAGGTCATGGAAGGTTATCCTATATGTACATCCACCTTCTCTAAGTAAATATCATGAGAAATAGAAGGATTATACCATGCCTCCATTCATTCAAAATAAACCCCCCTATCTTAAAAGGTTGACATCCCAAAAAGCACACACCCTAGAAGAAGTCGAATTTCTAGGAGAATTGAAGAATATGTGGGTCAAAATTCCTCTCCTCCAATCCATCAATTATGTTCCCATCTATAACAAGTTCATCAAGGAAGAATTTCTCAAAATTCCTAGAAGGAAGAGAAGGGATCCCCCTACTATCAATGTCATCATGTAACTTTTCAATCCAATGCTTGGGAGAGTAATGATCCCAAAGTATCTAGATATTTAAATCCTAATAGTAGATGTGAATGTAAATAATATTACAGTTTTAAAACATCTCAATGACCTGGGAGCTACAATCAATTGCATGACCAAGGAAACAATGTATAAACTTAACCTCCAAGAGTCCTTGAGAAAGACCACTACTATTTTGTAGCTTGCTAAAATATCCACAGTACCTCCAAAAGGAATAATCAAGGATGTAATGGTCTCTATAGACTCCTAGGATTATCCCACAAACTTCCTTTTCCTACATCGAAGAACCAAGTTCAATGGCTATCCACTCATGCTAGGGAGACCACGGTTAGCTATTATTGATGCATATATCAGTTGTAGGGATAGAAACATCACAGTTTGCAATGGGAAGTCCCAAAAATAACTTGTCTTGTCCCCTACCTTAGCCTCTTGTTGAGGATGACTTTCCTACCTGGGCAGAAGAAGAAGAAGAAGAAGAAGAGGATTCCGACCTCTCATCACCCTACCCTATGTGTACAATAGAAACCACCTTAGCAGAAAGCAAGTTGATGAAGGTGATTTAATTGATAATTTAATACAAAACCATTATCCTGCCACTATGAATATTGATTGTTTGAGAGAAGGCTCCTCACTATGGAATACTAGTTGTTCATAGGACAGTCTATGGGTATAATTGTTGACTATCATTTCTAATCAAAACAACATGAATATGGTAGAAATGAGCCACTCCAAAAGTTGAAAAACAACTCCTCAGTTTTAGCTGATTAGGAGGATCAAATATTCATTATCTTAAGGAAGCACATTGATACATTTGCATGGGATTACAAGGGCATGAAAGGAGTACATCCTTCTATGTGCACTCAACACATATACATAAAGTAATATCACAAGTCTATTCACTAGCCTCAAAGGTGAATGAATCATGCCCTATAAGATATTATGAAGAAAGAATTATAGAAATTACTAGATACAGGGTTCATCTATCCAATATCAGATACTAAATGGGTATCTCCTTTGGTTATTATTCCCAAGAAAAATTCAAAGTAGAGAATTTTTGCTTATTACAAGGAACTTATTAAAGTCACAAGGGAAGATCCTTTTCCCTTTCCCTTCATTGACCAAGTTATTGATGTACCCATTGAGTGAAATTACTTTTCCCTATTGGATGGGTATAGTGGGTACAATCAGATACAAATCATTCATACATACCAAGGTAAGACCACTTTCACCTATCCTTTAGGAATTTGTTTTGACGAGCTCCTCAAATTTGGCTTAAGTAATTCCCCTACCACTTTTTAAAGGATGTGCTTAGCATATTCTCTAATCTTGTACATGATTCGGTAGAAATATACTTGGATGACTTCATGCCCCATCGGAATGATTTCCAAGAAACTCTCTCCAACTTGAGAAATGTCTTTCGAAGGTGTGTGGAGATTAACCTCTCCTTGAACTATGAAAAATGCGTGTTCCTAATAAATGAGGGAATTGTCCTAGGACATTTCCTCTCCTAAAAACAAATTCAAGTAGACCCTAATAATATAGTAATGATTAGGCACCTTCTTATTCCTCAAAAGCAAAGATATGTTAGTAGGTTCTTAGGCCCTGCAATATTTTATCGAAGATTTATAAAATATTTCAATAAAATTGCCTCTCCTTTGTTTTCCTTGTTGACCAAAGATGACGAGTTTTGTTGGACATATCCATGCCAAGAAGATGCTGAGAGTATAAAAGAAAAGTTAAAGATAACATATATACTCAAAGGTCCTAATTAGACCTTTACCTTTCACATTCACACAGATGCATCAAACAAAGAAATTTGGGCAACTCTAGGTCAACTTGAAGGTAAACTCCCTTATGTTATATATTTCATCAACAAAAATGTGTCCAAGGATGAATTAAACTAAATTATAACTAAAAAAATATTTCCTCACTATTGTACATTTTTTAAATAAGTTCAAACATTATATCACTAGTTACCAAGTCTTCGTGCATACTGACCATGTGAAAATTAATTATTTAATGAACAAACCATATGTAAATGCTCACATAATTAGGTGGTTATTTCTTTTTCAATAGTTTGACTAGACTGTTGCTGACAAACCAAGGAAAGATAATGTGTTGCAGAGTTCTTGTCAAGGCTAACCTTCTATGCAAATGAAGAGATGATAGATTATCAACTCGCATATGTGCATATTTTTTCCATCTCGTTGTTTTCTCCATGGTTTTTTAACAACTTTTCCACTAGCCAATTCCATCCCCACCTGTCTTCTAAGGAAAAGAGCAACATTTTCATAAAAAGTTCCTCCTATACTTGGATTGTGGGAACCTCTTCAATTTGGGATTGGATCATATTTTAAGAAGATGTGTGAGGGGGGATGAAGTCTATGATACCCTCTTAGCTTGTTATGATGGACCCCATGGAGGCAATTTTGCTAGAGAAAGGAAAACCGTGAAATCTTACAAGTAGAATAAGTTTGTCCAACTATTCATAAGGATACCCAAAGATACACTACATGATGTGATAAGTTTGAAATCATGTGAAAGCCTACTAAGAAGGATGAAATTCCCCTTCAACCTCAAATGTCTTTTGATTCATTTGATAAATGGAACATGGAATTCATTGGTCCTATTGATCCCCCATCTGAAGAGAAAAAGTACCTCATTGTATGAATTGATTACCTAACCAAATGGCCTGAAGTGTAAAGGAAAAAAAAAATGTGGTTGAGTTCTGAAGAGAAAATATCTTATACAAGTTTAGTTTTCCAAGAGAGTTAGTGATAGATCAAGATTCCCATTTTACCTCCAATATGATTGAAGGAATAATGAAGCAACACCACATTCACCGTCGAAAGTCCACTCCATACTAACCCCAAGAAAATGGGCAGGTAGAGTTCACTAATTGGGCATTAGAGAGCACTTACCAAAGTGATTGGTGGAAGTAATAAATATTGGGAAGAAAGGTTTCATGAGGCCACTTGGGCCTACAACACTACTTGGAAAACCACAATTGGTTTCACCCACTATTATATGGTCTATTGAAACAAGGATATATTATCAATTGAATTTGAGTACGATAAATTAATCATGACATCCTAGTTAGACATTGATTTGACCAAAGCACAAGTTGATTAGATACAATAATTAAATACATTGAATGAGTATATAATGTGATCCTTGTTACATAGTGAGGTAGTCTATCTATAGATGAAATCCTAGCATGATAGATACAATAATACTAGGGCCTTCCAAGAGGGTGATTTGGCTCTCTTGTATGACTCTAAGTTCAAGGAATTGAAGGGAAAATGCATGACCAGATGGCAAGGACCTTACCTATTGGAGAAATGTTATCATAATGGTTTTGTCAAGATAATAATTATAGATGAGGAACAAATACCACTTCTAGAGAATGGTTATATGCTAAATATTTATAGGAAGTCCCTTTATAGGGTTGAGTTTACATATTTAATAAGAAAAGAACTAAATGTGATTGAGAAAATCATAGCTCCTAATGCATTCATCCCTTGATCAACAAGCAAAGAAAAAGGAAATGAAAAATTACAATATCTTAAGGGAAAACCTTCTTTGAGACACTTGAGGCATAATCACTAGCTGAAAACCTCTATGAGGCAGTTAGTAAGTCTGAAGAGAAGAAAAAATAAAGCTCTAGGTGAAAACCTTTTCCAAGGAACCAAAAGCAGATTCATTGGATTAAAATCTCCATGAGGTAGCCAATAAACCCAAAAAAAAAAGAGTAAATAAAAACGAAAAAAATGTGGAAAAAAGAATGAAGAAAATAAATTAAAGGCATTTTTGTCTCTCACATTGGTTTTTGTGTAAGTACAACAAGTACACAATAAATTAGGTCAAATTAGAAGGACTAGCTTTCACCATAGCCCAATTCATCAGCACAGTCACTCCAAGAAGGACTCAAATAACATCCCTACACCATCTTCCATTTATTTTCATCACCCAAAGAATCATCCATCATAGATCATCTCTTTTTCATGAGTTTTTTGCAACTTTCTTGAACTACTATAACAAAGTCCATAACTGTTATAACAAAGACTAGTTTGTCAAAAAGTTGTAGATCCAAAATATGTTAAGCATCTGGTCCAAGAAAGAACATGAGGGGAATCCTAACAACTATTCATTTTATTATTAAGCATCACAATTGGGTTTATCCCCTGATGTTTTCCTCATTCCATCTTATAAAAACCCACTTCTTGGCATTGATCATGAAGGGACTTTATGCCTACTACAAGAGACTACATAGACCTGTAGCAGGCTATAGAAACCCTGCAGGATCAATTTTCAAATCAACAGGAAACCCTCTGAGAATACTTAATCATCTAAAAACTCAAAATATTTAAGAAAACACGCTATAACTTATGAAGGAATCCTTATTAGCTACAAGTCCCCTTGTAGGCTGCTATAGGATAGGCTATCCACTCCACTCAGCATTTGAATATACTTGCAACCATGATAGATAGTAGCTTTAAGCACTTAGAAAGGTAAATATAAGGTATGAAACCCATAAACTCTCTTTTAAAATTCATTTGAGCAGAACAGAAAATGGATTTCATTCAAAAGAGTGGTTAAGATAAGCTAGCCTAACTAAAAACAACCTCGACCAAACTAGCAATCAACACCCACCTTTATCCAAAGTATCTTCCCACATATGGGGAATAAATAAGAAAAACATATGATATTTTAAAAAGGTGGATGGAAAATTAAGGTGGAGCGTATGGTAAAGTATTGCACTAGGAATTGAGTAGGTAGGTGGGACAAATCCACACTACGCATTAAGCCCCCCATCTCCACCACCTAAACATTCAGCTATACCGTCACTTAGGTCACAAAAAACTAAATAAAACAAGAAGTTTTCTTGCAATTTATTTGCATGCAAGAACTCATAAGATCCATCACGAGTGTGCTAAGTGCTACAGAAAGAAAAATCTATAGGTCGCATAAGTTATAAGAACTTACAAGTTGTAGAAAGCTACAAGAATCTATGGATACAAATTGCGATGGGAAAACCTATAGAGTTTGCTATAAGGATACAAGTTCACTACCATAATCACTCACAAATTTCCCTACATATGCTACATAGGTTGGTGCTCGAAAACTGACCCTTGATATTCCTTCCATAACATTGTTTGAGTTCGTGTAGTTTTGCTAAGTGTTTGATTAAGGTGTAAGTCCAGTTTAGATATTTTTCTCATGTTTAAGTTGTGAAGTAGAAGAATGGAATGGTTCACTAGTTTTTTTCATGATTTGATGCTTGGTCTGATAGAAATAATAAGATAAATCTATGTTGATCCTACCCATTCAAAAATAGAGAATTTTATTGCAAGAGGAATCTTTGTCTCTTGTAGGAACATAGACACAACAATTTTATCTCTTACCCATGATATGAACTAATAGCTTGACCAAGATTTTGAGAGAGGACCTCTGAAATTGAACTCGAAAGCTTGTTTGGAAGAGATTTTTAAGATAAAATGGGGGATAGTTTCAATAGGAGAGAACCTATTGATATTAGTAAAATCCAGCAATACCCTAAGGTTGTCAACATTCTTGAGAATTGTCAGTGGTTTAGATACTTTAAGAAACTTAGAGGATTTGATGATGAGGTAGCCATGGAGTTTTCCATGAACCTACAAAGTCCTAAAGGAGAGGAACTTATCACTAAAATCAAAGGTTTAGTGATTTATATCAATGAGGGTTTCATAAGTAGTAATACAAATTTCATTAAGGGGAAACATTAGAACAAGGATTAAAGGAATGAAGCGATAATTGTTAAGAGGGGATCCTTTATGCTAAATGAAAAACCTTATGAAGAAAAGAATGAAATAAGGAGAGAAATGTTTCTTAGTCCTTGAGATGAAGTGGATTATCACATCCTCAAATATATTTCCTATGAGGGAATACTAAGTATATTTTATTCCTAATAGTTCAGATTGTTGTACCAGTTGAGGTTCCAAGCCCACCTTCTAGTAAATAAGATAACAAGTATCACAATTTTCCTCCTCCAATCCCTAAAAATACGAGTGCTAAGGTAAAGGATGGTAAACGCAACTACCTAGCTCATCATGGTCTCATCAAATTAATTTTTTCAGATGCACTAGAGGACCTGCAACATCCTATTCTTTGGGATGAATTTCTAGACATGGATAGGCATGCATTTTTAGAGGCCTGAGAAGTGATTAGTAAACCAAAGAAGATCATAGACAAGAATAGAAAAGGGAAATTAGTAGTCAGTCCTTCAAAGAAGAATAGGAAATACACCATGGAAGAACAAGAAAAATTAATTACAGCTACCTTCACAGGAGTAAGCAACCTTACTAAGCCCAAGGTGAGTAGGATACCCAACAGATTGTTTATATATGAATCAAGTTTATTGGGAAACCTATACCATTCTCTACTACTCCCATCACAATTGAAGAAACACCTAGTCCTGAAGGGAAGGAGATACATGAGGAGGAGATACAAGGATTATTAGATCCATAAGCATAAGAAACAGAGGCATAGTAGGGCAGAATGTTAGTACTTCCCGAGGTAATAGGGTAGCCAGTATAGCTATAGGAATAGACTATCCAGCTATAGGATCAATCTATACAGCTACATGGACAACCTATAGAGTTACTGGAGATAGATAAATCCACAAAACAATATTCCCCAAGGATGTCACCTTCTTTCTTCTCTTGGCTACTATAGGATAACCCCCTACTACAGGAACATTAGGGAGAAAGCTCCTTGTACGTATAGTACTTCCCCATTTAATGATTGAAGTATATAAGGCTAAGGAAAAAACACACAAATGGAAAAGGATAGCACATGATAAAGGAGTGGTTGACATTGCAGAAAATGGAAGATGAAGTAAACAAGATGAGGGAGGAAATGATTTTCTTAAGAATAGACGAGGCTAACAAAAGAGAGAAACTTTAAAGATAAAACCAACAACTAAGGAATCAATTTCAACAAGCATAAGAGTTGCTGAAGGAAAAATATGCTCAAATTTCAATAATGGAGACATCCTTGAGGACTATGGCACATATCTCTTTGGAATCTATAAACAATAGGTGGACTTCAAGGGATTATTCATTTTTCCTCAAGGAACAATGGTGTGGGGTTTAGATTAACCAAATAGAACAAAGGGGAACAATCCAGTTATAAGAAGCTAAACATTTCATAGATTTTTTCCTAGGATGTGGTACATAAGACAAATCTATTAGGGTTTGACCCTAACCCCTTTTTAATGTAATAAGCCCAAGAGGCCCGTTAAGACTCATGATTTGTTAGTTTATCAAATAAATCCTATGATCATTGTAAGTGGTTGACATGCATTATAAAAAAGGTACCATTATTACTTATAATGGGCCATAGCTAATAAATAAAGTGGTTAACCCACATTATGCAAGGGACCAATAGTAGTTAGGGTTTTGGGTCTCAGGAAACTATTGTTATCAACCTGTTTTACCCCTATAGGTTAGTGATCCTCAATAATTGAGTTTGGCTGACTTTGTTCTAGGCTCAAGACTCTTTTTCTTCCAGTTTGACCCACAGTGGCCTTGTTACAGAACATTTTGTCACTATCCCTATACTCCCCGTCCCATGATCTTGGAAGATCTCTTTAGTGAACCCTACATGCTTTCCTATCATGAAGAAACTCTCATTCTGTCGCTCTTCATGAGCAGAACAATTCCCTTTTGCATCATTTCCCAAAAATCTTCTATTTGTCCCAATTTACAATACCGACGCTAATGACCCGTGTCATCCTCGTGCCGATATGCATGGATTACAATTGTCCCTAGCACCGATCGAATCGAATAAGCCCTTTCTCAGTCGCAATGATCCTCTTTTGGAATTTTTTTTAAATATGGAGCCGAAGCTTCCAACTCTAGAAGCTTCTTAATGGAAATCTGGTAAATGGTTAGGCTGGATGGAGTCAAAGAGGTCAGTTTGGGCTCCTTTCCCCTATTAGGATGGAACTAATCCAAGAGATAAGGCCTTCTCCCATGAGAAGAGGAGCCCTCTCCCCTCCATCCAAGCTATATAAACCTCTATTCTTCTCAAGCACAGGCTAGTTATAATTAAGTTTTGGTTGGAGTTTTGATTTTGGAGTAATTAGAAAGTTACCCATAGTTTGTAGCTCTCTAGTTTGTCTTCAAGGGAGAATTGTGATTTTGGTTTGGTGTGAAGAATAAAGGGAAGAGCCTTGAGACTACCATTGTTGGGGCTATCCATGAGATGCTAGCAGAAGTGTGTGGAAACCTGGATATGTCGGAGGAGAATGACAACATCAAGACATCGGTTGTAGTGTCTTCTTGAACTAATATAGATGCAACTATCGATTGATTTCCTACATGAAATGTCATATTACATATTTATGGCTTAATGTTTCTTGACTTATTAAGTAGGCTGAATGTAATTTGTATGTTATCACGTTTGTTGTTTGTTGTTGTTTACTTGTTTCAAGTGTCCGAAGGAAGGAAACAAAAGATAGTTAGAGCAAGGAAGCAAGATCATCACCAAGCAGAATAACATACTAAGAGGTAGGCCCTCTTATTTGATTCTAGCTTAAGGAGATCTTCCATAAATTGTTTGTTTGTGGCTAGACCCACTCTCTCAGGCTAGAGGAATTGTTTGTGTCTGCACTTAGAATTTAACGGCACCAGAAATTGGCAACTCCACTGGGGAGCCAATCCTTCTATTTGATTGATTATCATTTTATGGTTTTGTGTGAACTTTTCTAGTATCACCCTTTCCCTTTAGTGTTCTCTACTTTACCTAGTTTACTGCCCTTAGCCTGAAATTTACAGTGGCAAGTCTGGTCTTAGCCTTTGAATATTTTTATTTTTTTCCTTGAATCCTCGGTTAGCGCATTTATTTTTCTGACAGTCACGTCGATCAGCACTAGTTTCTCAAAAACAGTGGCGCCGACCCCCTTTTGGCACATGTTGTCAGTTTGGCAGTCGTGCCGATTCCTATAAGTGAAGATCAGGGTTTCCCTTATATCATGACCAGTGTGTCTTGCCCTCTTAATTTCTACCTCTTGGCTCATTTTTCTTGTGTTCTCCCTGATTGGAAAGCTTCATTAGCTTGGTTTGTGTGCTTGTTTGGTTTAGCCCACCCTCTGATGTGTTAAGTCTAGCCTTGTGTGAAGTTCTATTTTATTTTTTCTTTGAATTCGTCGATTAGCACTACTTGTAGCCTGGCCAGTTGTGTCGACCAGCCGATCAATGCTAGTTGTAGTCTGGCCAGTCATGTCGGTCGTGCCAATCGGCGCTAGTTGTTAGTTGGGCATTTGCTCCGGTCTTTGAGTTAAGAAAAAATCAGAATTTCTCCCATTTCAGTGCTAGTGTGTCTTGACCCTCAGACTCTCTTCTTCTGCCCAGAAGTGACTTGGGTGCTTTGTTTGCTACTTTTGATTAATTTATTGGCTTGAAGTTTCATTGCTTGATTTTTTGAGTTTTTGGATGGTTTCTATGACCCTAGGGCATCTAGGTCAATTACCGTCATTTGTTTGTTTACTCATTGTGTCAAGTTTCTGATTTGCTACTTCATTTAATCCATCTTTCAGTCGCAACATCTTCATTGCTTCATTTTCAATTGAATGAGTGAAAGAGTCTTGTTTGTTCTCTTATTTTGAGTGTCTCTTTTCTCGTTCTGAGCATAGATTACATTGCTTGGTTTGTCGATTGAAGCATTTATGTGTTTGGTTTGTTCGATTCAGGGAAAAAGTTTCTTTTAGTTTCATTTATCATGCTTTTGATTTGATTGATGCTTGTCTGTTTGGAATTGTGAAAATTTTCATTAAAGTGATTTATGTGAAAGATTCATTTTGCATTTTATGAAAAGAAGAACATCATTCTAGTTTACTTAAGAGAAAATATTACATTAATAGCATTATTGAGAAGCTATAATTGCATCATCATAGGCATGGAAATAAAATGGAACTTATTTTGTTGTTAAGGGAAGATTAAGTGCATTTAGGACATATATTAGTGAAAGATTTCATTCTTTGTTTGTTGCATTGATTTTGTGTTCCCTGTCTCTCAATTAGTGTTAACTTTCATCGAAGACAAAGATATCTCTTCTCATATAGCTACATGTAAGAGTTTTTTTCAGATGACAGCGATAGGGCCTTGTAATTAAAACCTAATTTAATATCAACCATTAAAATTTATTAAATTAACTTAAGGAAGCATTGAAACTTAAAGCTTACATTTAGAGGTATAGGCTAGAGTCATGTTCTAGCGTCTTAAAACCTAGCATTTGTTGTTCACTTCGGCACTAGACAGCGCCAGTACAAATTTGTGCTCCCCATACCGTCATGTATATAAAGAGAGACCCCACTAGGTTGCAATCATTTATCCATAGGAAGTTGAGTCTGTTGCCTTATAAACGTAATACACTGAACACAACATTTAGGGAGATTTCCTACCCGTACTTCTCGGTTCGCCAGGAGATATTCTGTAGTTCACGGTTACCTAGTAATCCTTATGCCTAGAGTACCTTGAGTAGTCATTTTTGATCTTTACTGACTCTTTAAATTTGAAAATATCATCGAGCACTTTTCCTTTCGAGCTTTTTAATTCCGAAAGCGACTAGAGTCACCTTCCATCCTTTTCTCAACTCTTAAAATATGAAAAGGAAAAATTTTGTTTCAGTGTCTTAAAATTAACTGCCCACAAAATATTCCTAGTTAAAATTATCTTCCTTAGTGTTTCTTTAAAAGTTGATTCCAATGGCAACATTCCCAGAGTCTACCAGTCAAGGGTTCCCCTCGGATGGGAATCTTGGTTCTTTTCCTTCTTTTGGAAATGCTGGTGCTCCTTATATGGAAACACTGTCCCTCCTTGGGTTAACCATTGGTTTACCTGTCTGGTTATTTTCGACCTCAGTGGTCCCGAGTGTCCCAACTCCTGTGCAAATGTCTCCTTCACTTGAATCACATCACGTTGATTATAAAGTTGACCTCTCACCTTCTTCCCCTATTTCTTCACCTTCCTATTCTAGTTCACCTGGTGAAAGTTTCAAATCTAGTAACCAGGAGGCTAAGAAGAAGAAGAAGAAGAAGAAGTTAGATAAGCGAGAGGCAAATTGTGCATCTATTGCTCTAAATGCACTTCCTGTCGACAAACTTTCCAATATTCCATGGAAGGTTAGATTCCCTTGCAATCTTCGTAAGGGTGACCATCTCCTTCGAGACTGTCCTGGCGTCCCCAGAGTCTTAGAGGTATGGTCTCAAGACCTGAATCAACCATCCCTGTCGAACTCTAGAGATCATGTTGATGCTACACCTTCAGCTAATGATGGTAAGAAGAAAGGTAAGATTAGATTTCCCTACAGGTTATGTGAAGGAGAGCATCTTCTTCACCTTTGTCCTCTTATGAATAAAGCTTCCAAAGTTTTGGAAAACCTTGCAGCTCCTCAACCCCAACTTCCTATTGATTATCAAAGGCTTTCTTCTAACCCTCTCTGAGTTGGTAAAGAAATTGACATGGATTCATCTCTTGTCCATACTTCTCTTCCTGAGAATGACTCTTTTGTGTTTGTTATCGACCGACCATTGGTCGAAAAAAGTGTTGACTTGGCTCCGCCATCAGTTGTTCACTCTATTCTTGACGAGAGTAGTGATCATACTTCTCATGTTCTTCTCATATTCTCAGATTCTCATGAATCAAAGAGTGACCCTCCCATCCTAGTTGTTAAGGAGAGTCCTTCTCCTTCTCCTGTAGAGCATGGGGGCAATCATATGATACCCCCACTAAGTAGTTCTCTCGTTTTTTTCGATTGGAGTCAATTGGCTGCATTCCTCCTCCCATCTTGTGTGCCTTTCCATATTATAGTACACGCCTATAATATGGTATTACATGACACTATATTGGATGAAGGCGCGTTTGTTGACATCATGTCTTCTACTACTTGTCAAGCTTTGGGCACCCCATAGCTTGTGCTTGTCACTCAGAATCTGTTGGCTTTTAATAGAGGAACCAGTCAACCCTTGGGGGTCCTTCTAAAGTTCCCTATTACTTTGGGAGGAAAGACTATCTATATAGACATGATGGTAGTCCAAGGTCCATTAGATTTCAATCTTTTCCTTGGATGCGACCATGTTTATGTCATGGGAGCTCTTGTTTCTTCGTTTTTCTGTGTGGTTTGTTATCCACGTGAAGGGAGACTAGTGACCATTGATCAATTGTCATTCATTGGTCATCAGGCACCTCCTTTGCAACCAGCATCCCCTATCGGTCTTATTTACAAGTAGTACCTTCCCCACCACAGGTCAAGTATGTGGCTACCCATTCCGTCTCTGCGTCTGCTGATGATCACGCAGATGGTATAATACATTATGTACTGGGGGTTTTGGAACCCGATCTGTCTTTGGTACCAAATGACATGTATTGCTCCCATAGTGTGGTTCTTCCGTCTAGTGAAGACCTCTTGGGAGACATGTTCTCTTATGGTTCATGAACAAAGGGTGTGAGCATAGCTCCTTGCCTTGTGTCAAGCTTGTTAAAAAATGAAACAAAGGTCATGAGGATAGTACCTGGTCTTATGTCAACCTCATTAAAAAATGAAACAAAGGGTGTGAGCATAATTCCTAGTCTTATGTCAACCTTGTTAAAAAATGAAACAAAACGTGTGAGCATAATTCCTTGTCTTGTGTCAAGCTCGTTAAAAAATGAAACAAGGGTCATGAGGATAGTTCCTAGTCTTATGTCAACCTTGTTAAAAAATGAAACAAAGGGTGTGAGGATAGTTCCTGGTCTTGTGTCAACTTTGTTAAAAAATGAAACGAGTCATGAGGATGGTTTCTCTTACTGTGTCAACCTCATTAAAAAATGAAGCACCTCCCTTTTCCAAATCGAGTCTTTGATTAAGATCTCGTAAAATCCTAGTCGAGTCTTTCCTGGATCTCGAAAGTGAACTTTCATTCCATCCACCTAGTTGAATGAAATGAAGCTTGGGGGGCTGTTGTAGTAAAACACAACCCCCCCATTTTTGACTTGTTTACTTCAAATAATGGGGACCCTTTCTATAATTTTTCGGCTAAACGCCTTTTAGGATTTTTATTAAGTAAATTATCCTACGATATTGTTAATTTTTCATTTTTTCAAGTTTTCATTTTGATTACTTTGTTGAAATTGATTTTTGACAAACTTCCCATCGATACTTATTTCGCTTCATTTGGTCAACTGGTTTGTAAATGACACTCCTTTGAAGTCTAATAATTTATGTTGCTTGGGTTAAAAATGCGTAAAATGTACAATATTCCATTTTTGTAATTAAATTAGTTCAATAATATATTTATTTTAAATATTAACCCCTAGTTAGTTATTACTAACATTTTTCATTTTTCACTTATGATCTTATTACATAACCAAGCGAAATTATGGAGCATTGGGATTTCAGTGATTTATTCCAATTTTCTATTTTCAAATAAATTACGAATCTCGAAAACTCAAAATATCAAAGTGGCTATAGTTTATTTTTTTACCAAAAGTGGTTATAATTTAGATAAGAAAATTATGCTCTAAATAATCCCATTTAACTTTAGTCCCATAACTTAACTAAACCTTATTAAATTTAAACCAAAAAATAAATATATATATATATATATATTATACGATCGGAATATCGCATAAGGAGTTCTCAAACATAACATTTTTAAAAATCTCGATAACCTCATTCTCTCGATTTGTCGATTGTGAAAAAGGCAAAAGATATGAAACCAAAGTTTCATGTGAACCTTGTGATTTGTTTTTTTGGTAAGTTTCAAGTTTTCACTCATATGAATGAGTGAAGTGGTAGTATGAATGAAGTGGTAAGATAGTTTAATTTAATATTAAAATATTAAATTTTGGATTAATTAAATTAATTTATATAGGAGATATAATTAATTTAATTAAATTAAAATTAATTATTAATTAGATTAATATTAATTAGTGTATAACTAGTTAATTATATATTTTAGTTAGTTAAATTAATATTAATTAATAATCAGTTTATTAAATAATTAGTTTAGTTTATGATTAACAATTAAATTAGAATAAATTATTAGATAATTAGAGTGTAATTTAGGATTAGATTTTATTTAATTAAAAAACTTTGATTTTTTAGTCTAGCAATATAATTATGCCAGATTTGACTCATCAATTTTGGAGGTTCATAGATTTAGTTTTACTTGGCCAAATGAGGCCCAGGATGGCTAATTGGAAAGATAGAATCAAGGAGAACATTTTTGAGGAGGTTTCACTAACAGATTTAGTCATTTATTAGGTCTAAAATCAGGCAAAAGATCAAGCTCCGAATTTTTAACAAAATCAATTTTTTGAGTTTTATTTTCTTCATTTTCATTTGCCCAAGCCTCTTCTAAGTGCAGATTCATTCATCACTAATATTCTTGCCCAATTAAAATCACCATATGCATCAATAAAAAGCTTAGATTTGCATTTTACTGGATTTGTTTTAATGCCAGAAATGACATCTTGATTTTGTTGTTGCATCTTAATTTATTTTGATTTTTTTTGCAGGAAAACAATAGAAAAGATATGGAAAAAAAATCTCAATCAATGAGAATGATCCAGCAATTAAAGATTGAAATTTTGAGCAAATAAAATTGGATTGGGTAGATTTATTCTTCAACAAACTTTCTTCTCAAAAATACCTTTGGAAATATTATAAATAGCAGATTGCAGAATGTAATAAGGGTTGCTCTCCTCTGCAATTCTGGACTTCTAAAAGCACTTCTGTAATAGGAATTTAGAGTTGTAGGAGGGAGGAGAGAAAATCTCAGATCTGGGGATTATTGAGGATTTTTCTTTTGCATCTTGAATTATGTATGATAGGCAGAGTTTGCACTATTGTAGCTCTAGTTTTGAAAGCAGAAGTTCAAGCAATGTAAAGGACTATTGGAGACCAGGGCCAGAGAAATGGATTCAATAAATTGGTATTTCTAATACTACTGTTTCAAATACTAGTTTCATTTTATGATAACAGGAATGTGTCATTTTATTCATGTTTGTGCACTTTTGTCGATATGGGTAATTTGTCTCAATGTTGTTATTATTTATCTCTACTCTTATGGATTAAATTTTGATTTTTGAGTAACTATTTACTCAGAAATCTGTCTTATAAAACTGATTTATTAAATAGTGATGTGTTGTGAACTATTTCCGCATATTATTGTTTAATTATTGGATTTACTGATTTGACAATCAATATCATTTTTGTGAACTACTTCCTGAGTGTTGTTGGTTGATTATTTCAGTTAAGAGGTCTCAATAGGATGTGTTTTGGTATTCACAAATGTTAGTTAATTGAACTACTTTGTTAGCTTGATATTAATTAAAAGCCAGACATATTTAAATCCCTATCATTTAATTATCTTGCTCTTAGTTGGGTTAGATCTATATTTGACTAATTGATATAGGATTAAGATTAGTTTCTTTTGCTTGCATTATAAAATAAGTTTGCATTTAGATTAAGTTCTACATTCTTTTAAGTCCTCTTCTCAAAGAGGTAAAATTTTAGTTGTGGCTTGGCTGAACCCAAATCAGCTTAAGGGTCATTCTCTTGCGTGATCAATAAGAAGAAGTGATCTGATATCCCTATCTCTTGGTAGTTAAAGATACATCGTAAACTAATAGCGATAGGGAAAAGGTAGCTGGAACTAGTTAAACCAGTCAGAGCCACTACTCCAAACGGAAAAGGATTGCTTTAAGGTCCAGACCGGGTGGTTATCCCCCAATGTTAAGGCAGACATTTTTGGCCCTCAACAGGGGCATGTATGTCGATTGATTCATTATGTTGGGGGCATGAAAACTTATAGCAAGCATAGTTTTTCGTTTTAAGCTTATGTAAACATGAAAGCCATTTTTATCATCTAATTTCTACTAGATTAGCCTTAGTTGCTTCATTCCATTGCCACCATCTCTTTGGCTGATCATATCCTTTCACTTGGTTGTTTTTCCTTTCCTCAGGGACCGCAACGATGAGTGGTTTTATTAGCTAGCCTCTTGACCATTACATGTTTTGAGTAGTTCCACCATTGTCGGAACCAGTTGCTACCCTTTATACCACTCGTTCCTCCAGGATGAGTCACTTTTAAGCTCTTTTCTGACTCGTAAAAAATGAAAAGATCACCAAGTATTTTTCCCTTTTTGACTTGTAAAAGAGAATAAAAATGGGGGGTCTGCTTTTAGCTCTTTTCCGACTCTTAAAACACGAAAAGACTACCAAGCTCTTGTCATTTTTGAACTTGTTAAAGGCTGCGAAATATTGTTCACCCAGTATACGTTTACCCCTTTTTTCGGGCTGGGATGTACTATTTATGAAAAATGTACTCCTTGACTGAAATGGTCAAGAGGTTTTCTCGAGTATCATTTTCTACATTTTCGGGCTTGAGAAACACTAATGTATGAAAAGGGACTATGTGGAGTTTTTTTTCCCGTGTCTTTTTCAAACTCTCTAAACATGAAAAAGATACCGAGTTATCCCTTTGTCAGACTCGTTAAAAAATTAAACGACATTGGATTCGTCGCCATGACGAACGTGAGCTTGTCCTTCCTAGGGTTGATTAAACTTACTAGGTCGGATTCATCTGAAGGATGGACTTACAGTGCAAGCACATGTTATCCCCTTGAATCTTGAGATTAAAAAATAATTGGGGTACCTTCCATAAATGGTGGGGGAAAAATGGGAAATTTTATCAGTTGTGTCGGAAACTTACTCTTGAACATGACACTTTCTATTTCATGTCGGGTTGGGATATCCTCCTTTCATCGTTGACCTTCCTAGGTTGGGCCATTCATTTTTTCCTTCTATTTGATCTCTGCCACATCATTATGACCACCAATCTTATGGATCCAAATGTTGCCAAACTCCAGAGTCATGTTGTCGATATGTTCAAGAGTTGTCCTCTATAGTTACCTCATTCCTAATTCTTTGTATCATCCAAAATCATTTTCATCCTTTGGTCTCGTGTCGATGATGTGGGATACATCATGGCCCTCCTTCGACATGATCACTTCCTATTGACTTCAACTCATTATCTAGGAAGTTGGCCGAGAGAATCCCTTCCAGTACCTTAGAGCTTGCATGCCCTAACGGCAAGTTCTTCGCACTTGACGACAAGTTCACATCATTGGATTTTGATCCGCTAATTTCATAGGTGTTTGACTTTAGTTCCTTTGTTCGCATTCTGTGAATTGTGCTGCTAGTACCTTGAGGACCATTTCCATTATTGGTGGTTTCTCTCACGCTTGTTAACAATTCACATCATTGACTGGTAATCAAGCGATTTTCTAGCATGTTCGACATCAATACATCTATTCACATGTTGGAATTTTTACTTTGATCGGGTCGCGTTGGAGCGCAAGACCCTGGGCTCAAATTACAAAAGTCCAGGTTGCGAGGCGATGTGACATGATTGTGTTGATATACATGTCTCTTTCAGATGGATGGTTGCTACCATACTGTTAGTTGTTCTATGTGATCCTTCTCATTATTGGATGGCTGCGACCATACCATGGTTTCGATATGATCCTCTTTATTGGATGGCTACCCCTTGTGGCGCACACTTTAGATGTAAATCAAAAACCAAAAAAAGATGAAACACAAAAAAATTGACAAAAGCTGAAACACAGAAAAAATATGAATGGCAATGGGACCACCCCTCCCAAAAGGAGGAGGCTAGGTGAGACAACCTGGGTTCCCCCTGATGGACCACCATAGCCAGTGGCACCAATGTAACTCAGGCAAGGAGCCCTTGCACCCTAACCAAATGAGGGACACTCCCAGCAGTTTACATGATCATTCTCCGGATGGCTGCATCCATACCACGATTCATGTATCATTTGGCAGAGTTTTTAGTAATGTATATGTATATGTACTTTCTTGCAGGTTCTGCAATGACAGACTCTGGTTCCTCACACTTATTCATAAAGCATTTCACCCCTCACTCTAGATTGGAATTCACACTTTAGGGGGAATATGTTACACAACATTTTATTACTGTCCCTGTACTCCCCATCCCATGATCCTAGAAGACCTCTATAGTGAACCCTACATGCTTTCCTATCATGAAGAAACTCTCATTGTGTCCCTCTTCATGAGAAGAACAATTCCCTTTTGCATCATTTCCTAAAAATCTTCTATTTATACCAGTTTACAAGACCAGCACTAATAACCCTTGTCCTCCTCGTGCCAATATGGAGGGATTAAAATTGTCCCTAGCACCAATTAGATCGATTGAGCCCTTTCTCAGTCGCGCTGATCCTCTTTTGGAAAGTTTTTTAAATATGGAGCCGAAGCTTCCAACTTTAGAAGCTTCGTAACGGAATTCTGGTAAATGGTTAGGATGGATGGAGTCGAGGAGGTTAGTTTGGGCTCCTTTCCCCTATTAGGATGGAACTAATCCAAGAGATAAGGCCTTCTCGCATGAGAAGAGGAACCATCTCCCCTCCATCCAAGCTATATAAACCTCTCTTCTTCCCAAGCACAAGCTAGTCCTAATTAAGTTCTGGTTGGAGTTTTGATTTTGGAGTAATCAACAAGTTACCCATAGTTTGTAGCTCTCTAGTTTGTGTTTAAGGGAGAATTGTGAGTTTGGTTTGGTGTGAAGACTAAAGAGACGAGCCTTGAGACTACCATTGTTGGGGATATCCATGAGATGTTAGCAAAAGTGTGTGGGAACCCGGATATGTTGAAGGAGAACGATAACGTCAAGACATCAGCTGTAATCTCTTCTTGAACTAATATAGATGCAACTATCGATTGATTTCCTACATGAAATGGCATCTTACATATTTATGGCTTAATGTTTCTTGACTTATTAAGTAGGTTGAATGAAATTTGTATGTTATCACATTTGTTGTTTGTTGTTGTTTACTGTTTTAGGTGTCTGAAGGAAGGAAATGAAAGATAGCTGGAGCAAGGAAGCAAGATCGTTACCAAGAAGAATAGCGTACTAAGAGGTATGCCCTCTTATTTGATTCTAGCTTAAGGAGATCTTCCATAAATTGTTTTTTTGTGGCTAGACCCGCTCTCTAGGGCTAGAGGAATTGTTTGTGTCCGCACTTAGAATTTAATTGCACCATAGGCCTATGGGAGTGACTAGAGGCTCAAAGTCACTCTTAGGCCTCCTTTATGAGAGCGAACAGGGACTTTCCCCCTTTCTATGCCAACAACCAGGGATATCTTCTACAGTGCCTTAGTCCCTAGGAAATCAATTCGATTTCTCATCTATTCGAGTTGGCTAGGGATTATCTCTTAGAACTTTCTATGATTTCTCTTTGTCCTTTGCCTCGACATACATCCTCTTAGGACCTCTCTTCTGCCTATTTATACTGGACCATCTGAGAGGGTCAACTAGTTTTTAGACAGCTAGTCTTTGGAGAGTTAGTATTAAGACTCATATCTCGAGATTATGTTGCTATAGCTTGTGAGCTCTTTTGCCATTTGTCTACTACTCTTCATGCTCATTTCTTAGATATAGTGGGGAAACTCAGCTGGGTGATGGAGAAGAGGTTTGGAGGTTAATGTTCAACATTGTATTGTTTCCTTTCATAATTAATGGAAATCTATATTCCCTTCCTTACATGAATTTGTGTTCAACATGTTATATGATTGTATCTATTGCTTTTGATCTAATCATCTTTCGAGGAAGATCACATGTTGTCTTCGTTTCGCTGTGATTGTGTGTAGGGATAGAGATATGGTATGGACATGTTAGATTGCTCGATTGGGGTGAAAGATCTACATCAAACTCAAAACCCTTCTCTGACATGCGAGGATTCTAGGTGTGATATCTTATCTTTATAGCATAGATCCAACTACTTGTTGCACGATTGGGCATTTGGGATTGGGATTAGTTTATTGTTCCATTGATTCTATTCTTCTCTATCTAGTGCCATGATTTGGACACAAGATCACAGAGCAACAAATCCTTGCAAATTTACCTACAACAACTATATATCGTCAAAGATAGTAAGGGAAGTCTTGTGTTGTGTTGTGTAATTGAGCTTTGCCCTACTAGAGGTTTCCCCCTCAAAGAGGAAAGTGAATGGTATTTTTCTAGATCTTAATAAAATATTTCAATTGTTATCATCTCATTATGTTATTTTCTATAATATCTTTAGCATATTTCACACTTCTTATATTTTTTGTAGCTCAAGCATGCTACAAGTGGTATCAGAGCACTTTCCCAGGCCAACTACACCACCAATTTTATTGAAAAAAATTAGTCTAGAGACATGTTCCAACATCTTTAAACTATAGAGATTTGTCATTACACACATCAACCTGTAGTTGGAGAGGCATACACGTGGGAACTACAAGAGGTGGTCACATCTGTTGGACTCCCTTATAACCCTAATTGGCACCCCTTTGAGTAGTAGTGCATCAGATAGCACCTGTACATGGGTTTCACTTCCACATGCCTCTAGTATATCGGAAGCCCCCCAAGGTTACCTTGAAATGAACCTTAGATAATCGGTCATCTTGCTGCTATAGTATACTAAGAATGGAACTTGGGAAGATTACTCACACATACTTAGGGTAGTCATGTAGTATATAAAATGGCACGGTCGATCTTCCTTAGTTAGCCCCTCGTAGATTGAGTCG
Organism: Pinus tabuliformis; assembly: GCA_031772625.1. Classification (NCBI taxonomy): domain Eukaryota; kingdom Viridiplantae; phylum Streptophyta; class Pinopsida; order Pinales; family Pinaceae; genus Pinus; species Pinus tabuliformis. The sequence goes on along the minus strand of CM062816.1, from coordinate 1,289,018,255 downwards.
AGTACTATTGTTGGACCCTTGGTGTATATAGCAATCTGTATCACCTAACACCCCTTATTGTCACAGTTCTGTCACTTCCTACTAATTGGCCATCACATTTTGCAGTATCCAGAAGTTGGGGTTTCTGCCATCACAGTCATGATCAATTGGGATAGCAAAATTCCTACACATTTTTCCTTATGCAGTAGTTAGGGTTTCTACTACTACAGTATTGATTAGTTGGGACAACCAAATTCCTACACAATTTGTAGTATCAAGATTTTTGGATTTTGGTTGTCATAGTATTGATGATGAACCACAATGGTTGGTTTGAAACATTGATTAAAACATTCATGAATGCGATGGATCCAAAATTCATATTGCAACAAGTAATACTCCTATTGGAGTAAAAAAAAAGTTTGGTGGTCCTAAAATTTCGCTTGCAAGAGGCCTAGCCCATGGGATCCACGCTGATGAGTTGATCATACTAATACCATCTGCTAGTAAGCATCCATTTTTCCTGTGATCTCACTTTTTCCTGAGGTGCTTTCATGTGACCTACATAAAAAATCTCCTTGTTTCACACCCATTGCAACCATACTAATTTTAAGTAAACCAAAATTTTGACCCAAGAAATTGTATGGTAACTACGAGGGCTCAAGCTATGGAAAACCTCCAGAAAAAATTGGAAGACCTCGAGGCAAACATCACCACCAAAATTGAAGACACTGTTATAAAGGCCCTAGAACCCATACTACCATATAACAAGGCTAAAGACCCCATGGGGGAGGGGAACCATGTTGATGGCAACCTGGAAGGAGAATCTAGCCACCATAGATATGAGGGGTATCATCATTTCCATAGGGGTCACCAATATTCTAGCAATAAGACACCCAAGATTGACATGCAAAAATTCAATGATTGTAACCCGACAGTGTGGGTGGAAAAAATGGAACAATATTTTCAAGTCAACAATATCTGGGATGACAAAACCAAACTACATGTGGGAGCTCTTTAATTGGACCAAGAACACTCGCAGTAGTAGCAATGGGATCATAAATTCTATGCAAGAAAACCAACTTGGAATATGTTATCTAAAGCCATTTGTGGCCATTTTGGCAAGGCCTGTCACTTTCAAGTTCACTTCACAAAGCTGAAACAAAATGGTGTAGTCTGAGACTATATCATGGCATTTGAATAATTGGCTATCTAGGCCAAGGGCATAATGGACAACTTCTATATGGAATGTTTCATCAGTAGCCTCAAGGAAGCCATCTAGGCACATGTTAGAATGCATCGACAATCTACTTTGTTGGAAGATTGTAACAAATCTTTAGATGTAGAAACTACTATTAATGCCCAATCTAGTTGTACTTCATTCACATTAAAGGCACATCCCACTACTGCTAGTGGTCCCACCCAAACTCTTAAGGGGAAAAATGTGTCGCCAACAGAAATGGCCGAAAGGAGAAGACAAGGAATGTGTTACTATTGTGATGAAAAATATTCTATAGGCCAAAAATGTAAGGAACCAAAGTTCATTCATATTGATGCAATTGAAAATAGCTCATACGATGAGGCCTAGCCTGTTAAAGTTTCTAGGGAGGACGTAGTGGAACTCCAAGGTACAACAACAGGTACTATAGAAACACTTGATGAATTGATTATATCACTACATGCATTAGCAAGTATTTATTCTCCACAAATGCATAAAATCAAAGGATTTATAAGCATTGATTCCTGGTTGTATTGATTAATAGTGGCAACATGCATAATTTTGTCCATAAATGGGTTGTTGAGGTTGTGCATTGTTTCATGTAGGTAGTATCCAATTTTCAGGTCCTTATAGCTAATGGTGGGACGATGAAATGTGAAGGATGTTGTGAAAACATAAAGCTTGAGATGGGGCACTATCACCTTAAAACACACATGCTTTCCATTGAAATGGGAGGTTGTGACATCATCTTTGGAGCTGAATGGATTTGAAAACTAGGCCCCATTACCATGGATTTTCAAGAATTATATATGAGATTCAAACATAATGAACACATACACTGTGGGTTCCAAGAAGGTTCTCCTACTATCATCATCTTACATAGAATGGAGAAGATTTTAAAAAAGGTGCACCATGTGGTAGTTTCTCAATTCAATGCAATCCAAGCCATTGAATCAAGTCCTACCAACATTCATCCATCTATGCAAAACATGTTGAATCACCATTAATATGTGTTTGAAAAACCCAAGGAACTACCCCCTTCTCAAGGTGAGCATGATCATAGCATCCCTATGATTCTCAGTAGCTAGGTATCCAATGTTCGCCCCTATAGGTATCCATTTCCTCAAAAGAATGAGATTGAAAATATTACTAAGGAGCTAATAAAAGCAGGTGTGATTCATCCCAACACTAACCCTTATTCGTCACCTGTGGTCATGGTCTTAGAGAAAGATGGGGAGTGGCACATGTGTCCCAAATTCAATGCCCTCAATAAGACCACCATCAAGGATAAGTTTCCTACTCTAGTCATCGATGATATCCTTCATGAACTCCATTGAACCCAATTATTTACCAAGTTGGATCTCTCTTTGGGCTATCACAAAATCAGAATGTAAGAACTAGACATTCCCAAGATAGATTTTAGAACCCATGAAGGTCATTATGAATTTTTGGTTATGCACTTTGGTCTTTGTAATGCCCC